>CM034404.1:17538699-18752449 GCA_019925095.2 Dendrolimus kikuchii | reverse complement strand
TGGGTAGAATAGGGACGCGTCTTGCGTCGATACTCTGGCGGCGTCCCATCTTTCAACCACTAGCATGTCTGCTGGTACAGCTGCTGCACAACAGGAGGTTCTAAAATGCCACAAATATTCCGCCATCGGAAATGGTTACATATTTGCGGCTTTTGGGGTCGATACCCTGGGACCATGAGAGCCTGAGGCGCACAAACTTTATCGAGACAGCGAAACGCCTGGTAGACGTCTCACGTGACCAAAAGACTGGTCTATACCTCGGACAACGCATTCGCGTTAGCCATTCAGCGAGGTTATTTGGCCAGTCTTTTGGCTACGTTTCCAACTGACAGCGATCTGGCACTATTTTTTTTAATTTTATTTTTTATTGCAGGAGTTCAGTAGACAGGCAGACGGCCCACTTAATGGAAAGCGATTACCATCGCCTATGGACATTTGCAACACCAAAGGTGCTACAAATGCGCTGCTGCTCCCTTAAGGGTCACTGGCACCTGGTCACTAATGCCGGAACACAACTCAAGGTTGTTATGGCGACATGCTTTAGACCAGGGGTGGTCGCCATCCAGTCGGGCAAATGCCATACCACCTGGCTGTGGGTTGTTTAGTCGCCTCTTACGACAGGCCGCCCGGCCGCAGGAAATTGTATTCTTTCTCCGTCCCTGCACGGATATACTAGACTATACGGACTAGATTTTAGTTTATTTTTAATTTGTATGTTTAGTTGAATTCATCTAAGATCCGACGAGATAGCGTCCGTAAATTGGCTAAATGGTAAGCATCTCGAGAGTCCCACCGGAGCAGTGAGAAAACTTTTTCTGCCGGATGCGGTGACCGCCTATGGTCTAATAAGAAAAATTAAGGTCAGTCCGGTACTTACCCAGGCGATGACGGGGCATGGTGGCTTCGCGGCGTACCTTCACCGCTTTCAATGTAAGGATAATTTTGTCCGTGTAGGAACGGAGAAAGAATACAATTTCCTGCGGCCGGACGGCCTGTCATAAGAGGCGACCAAACAACCCACAGCCAGGTGGTAGGGCATTTGCCCGACTGGATGGCTACCACCCCTGGTCTAAAGTATGTCGCCACAACAACCTTGAGTTGTGTTCCGGCATTAGTGACCAGGTTCCAGTCTCCCTTAAGGGAGCAGCAGCGCATTTGTAGCACCTTTGGTGTTGCAAATGTCCATAGGCGATGGTAACCGCTTTCCATCAAGTGGGCCGTCTACTTGTCTGCTGAACTAATTCAGCGTGTGTCTGTGATAGAGACATGCCGGAGACAATCCAACATCTACTTGTTGAGTGCCCGAAATATGGTGCATCCAGGCAAGACCTGGAAGCTGCAACAAAAATTGAGTTGACAGAGTCAAGCAAGACGTTGGCCGGTACAGAGTCCAGGTCTTGGCTGGAGGCTTTTTGTATTAGGGTGGTGGAGAAATAAATCTCCGTAATGTTTTATCATTATGTCGATTTATCCCTCAGTCACCATGTTGCGTCGTCAAGTACGAAATAAATGTGGTGGAATACAGACTCGTAGTCGTGGTGATATATTTACATACTTATACATATACATGCATATAATAGATATTACATTTTTATTTTTTTTATTTTTTTATTGCAGTAGTTCAGCAGACAGGCAGACGGCCCACTTCATGGAAAGCGGTTACCATCGCCTATGGACATTTGCAACACCAAAGGTGCTACAAATGCGCTGCTGCTCTCTTAAAGGAGACTGGAACCTGGTCACTAATGCCGGAACACAACTCAAGGTTGTTATGGCGGCATACTCTAGACCAGGGGTGGTCGCCATCCAGTCGAGCAAATACCCTACCACCTGGCTGTGGGTTGTTTAGTCGCCTCCTACGACAGGCCGCCAGGCCGCAGGAAATTGTATTCTTTCTCCGTTCCTGCACGGATAAAAATTTATTTTATATTTTATATACAATTTATTTATTTATTTTTTATACAACTTTTACAATGTTAATTTTAAACAGTGTCGGGTGTAAACATGCGATTAATTATTTAAAAAAAAACATAAATGAAAAATTGGAAATCAAACTGACTTAAAACACCTACTGTTTAGTTCCATATTAATTATCTTATATCTTGTACTAATATATAAAGCTAAAGAATTTTTTTGTTTGAACGCGCTAATCTCAGGAACTACTTGTCTGATTTGAAAAATTATTTCAGTGTTAGATAGCCCATTTATCCAGAAAGGCTGTATGTTATGTATCATCACGCTAAGAACAATAGGAGCACCAATGAAGAATTTTTCAAAATCGGAGGGTTTTTTTTAACTTACTTTTTTTACTGTTCTACGCGGACGAAGTCGCGGGTAGAAGCTAGTTATTAAATTAAAAAGTTCTAAATTGTATATATAAGGGCGTTTGTAATACCTAATTTCAAAGCACCGTATGGTACTTGCTTACACTGATGGGTACTACTTTAGATCTTATTACATTGAACTAATGTTCAAAGTTGTATGAGTAAACACTAATTTTAATATTGCATTAAAATTAACGTTTTTTACTTAACCGCTACTTGATAACACTTAAACTAATCATATAATAAGCCTCATTTCTAAAGATCTTATTGGAATATCGTCTTAAGTTTTAACTGAAGTTTTGGTTATAGCGTCTAGTTCCTGGATCATTAATATTTAACTGTAGATAATTAACACTTCTTTAAATATTAAAACTGGAGTTTGGGTTTTTTCAATGATAATAGTTTTGAGATAAATACAATTAAAAGTTTATAAACAGCGACTGTATCGATTAATAAGATGATAATTATCCATATTAATAACAGGACATCAAAAGCGAGTTTGTTCGTTGCGTTATTTCGGTTTTGTTTACAAACGTATTGATTTTAGTTTTTTATAGATACACAACTCTTTATTATACACCAATACAAAAATCTAGAATAGAATAGAATATACTTTATTGCATAACATTAAGATACGATTCAAGAAGTTTAAGTACAGTAGATAATAAAGGCCAATTTCTTCCAGACAACCGTAGGATGGATTACAAAAAAAGTTGTAAAAAAAATATATTTCCAGACTAATGGTCTTATTCATACTAAACTAGATTAAGTTTGACCTTCTTTAAGAACAGTAAAGAAGCCTACAGACTTACTCTAACTTAATATGAATAAAGCCATAAAACTATATCTGACTGTGTCTTCTTTTCCAGATAGCCCCAGAAATTAGTTGAGATGACAATGGCGATGATGGTATACATCACATACATTATATAATATACTAGCTGTCCCGGCATACGTTGTTCTGCCCTGAAGAAATAAAATTTAGAACCCGATTGCAGCGCCACCTACCGGGTCCAAATATAAGCTATCCTATCTTTCAGGTCGGATCAAACTGCACACGGTGTGCAAATTTGATTAAAATCGGTCAAGTAGTTTAGGAGTCCATCGCGGACAAACAACGTGACACGTAATTTATGTATATTAAGATATATATATATATATATATATATATTCACTTCAAAAACTTGGTGCCTTTTTTATTTTAGTTTATGAATTTCTACGAGCCTAATAATAAGTCAAGATATACAGGCAGACTATAAGCAACTCAATTATTCAATAAAAAAAAATTATAGCTTAATTATCTGTACTTCCAAAGTCACGAATGGATATAACTATAACTAGTTTTAATGATAATTAATTTTTTAAACATAATAATTATGTTTAAACGCACATTTTAGTACAGTAATATGATTGATTAAACAAGTTAAATGTTTAACTTACCTATTAATTATGTACACTTTGATAGTTTTGAGAAAAGAGAAGTAATAATTAAGCTGTGCTATAAGACGGAAGTATAATAACTGCTAAGCTAAGAGATAAAAGCTACAGATATAAGAAAATTCACTAAAGTAGAAAATTTACTAGCAAAAATTAAAAAGCTTAAATGGAATTGCACTGGGCATATGACCAGAGAAAGCACTATCAAATGCACAAAGGTGGCAACGGATTGGATACCACGATATGGGAAAAGAAACAAGGGAGACTATTAAAGAGAGGGTGTGAGGATATTAGAGGAATTGCACGTCCCTTATGGCCAAGACTAGCTAGAGACAGAGTTACGTGAAAAAGAGCTGGAAGAGCTCAAAGTATCAAAGAAGTTTTTTTATATTTTTTATTGCAGGAGTTCAGCAGACAGGCAGACGGCCCACTGGATGGAAAGCGGTTACCATCGCCTATAGACATTTGCAACACCAAAGGTGCTACAAATGCGCTGCTGGTCTCTTAAGTGAGTCTGGAACCTGGTCACTAATGCCGGAACACAACTCAAAGTTATTTTTTATTAAGTTTTCGCGACTTATATACATAATAAAACTCTGTTTTAACGGTTTTAAGCACGGTAATTTTATTTGATTTTGTCCGACGTTTCGGCCACTTCTCAGTGGCCATGATCACGGAAGGCAAAGATGTCAAGTGTCTACGAGTATTGTTAAAGTTTATAATTAACAAGTTGGCGGTAGGTTAAATAAAACTTTAACAATACTCGTTGACACTGGACATCTTTGTCTTCCGTGATCACAGCCACTGAAAAGTGGCCGAAACGTCGGAAAAACCAAAGTCAAATAAAATTACCGCGCTTAAAACCGTTAAAACGTAGTTTTATTGCAACTCAAAGTTGTTATGGCGGCATACTCTAGACCAGGGGTGGTAGCCATCCAGTCGAGCAAATGCCCTACCACCTGGCTGTGGGTTGTTTAGTCGCCTCTTATGACAGGCCGCCCGGCCGCAGGAAATTGTATTCTTTCTCCGTTCCTGCACTGGTACTAAGTATGCTAATTTAAAAAAACTAAATACTAAGGAAATTTAACTGTAAACATTTATTATTAGCAGTAAAGGCTATTCTGTTTGATTTGCTTGATATAACGATGTGTTCTAAATTTGTGAATAATCATAACTGATATTAAAAATGCGAATATGAGTTAAATAGATATGCTTTCTTAACGCTAGCGAGGCTGTTAGCAAAATGTTCTTCAAGATGTAGATAGATAGACGCGTGGAGGAAGTTGGGATCTCGAGTTAGGCAATTTGTCCTGACTTTAAGTAGGCGGGTAACTACTCAGCGGTAACTGTGTACGGGGACGTTGAAGTCTTCATACATACCGGTAGTATATCAAAGACTCTGGTCAATCTACGACGTCCGATGGCCCTCGCCGACTTGGCAGTCATTAGCGTTCCATGGTCAACTTGGGCTTTAGGTGACCATGTGTGGTTTTTGTTAGCCTGTCAATGGCTTTGTGGTTGTATGAGTCAGCAACATTGTCATGTCAACAGTTTACGCCGACACATGCTTTTTGATGGCTGATTCACATTGATCCAGTTACTGACTTAGGGAGCGAACTGATTTCAAAATATTCAACCGGGAACATTGAAGTCAGTCAGACTTAGTAGCACTGTATTGACTTCAAACCAGTTAACAAAAAGTCAGCACTGCCAGTATGAAGTCAGCACTGGCTTCCTTTGAATTCGAAGTCAGTATCTGGATCAATATACAAGTCAATACTCGCCCAGCACCTTACTCGGTCGGCAAACAACCTTCGATCTTCAGCACAATCTCTCCACCAATTAGCATAAATCAATCAATAAACAATTTACATCTTACAAACATCTATGAATACCATCCTTTATAGGAAACCCCCCCTACATTGGTCTTCGCGACTTAGTATCTTCACCCTGATCAAGAAAACGTATAAGATCACGGTGGGATAGTAATTTAGACCCTTGCCTCGCCCCCTTCCCTCCATCCATCAGCATCTCTTCAACCTTTTAAAGCTTTTTAAATTTACATGATTAAACTACAATCTAGGTTCAAAATTAAAAACTTACACAAAAAGTTAAATACGTATTGCTTTAATAGGCTCCTTTAATATAAAGTTTTTATGAGCTTTATTACATCAGTTTCAGATGACTTGGTAATTAAAATGAAGATGGCTTAGTAATAAAGATAGTCGCTCACTAGGGTACATCTAAGGCGCCATCCATAAATCACGTCACACGTTATGGGGGAGGGGGTTGACGAAGTGTGACATTGTGTGACATTATGTGACAATGGGGGAGAGGGGTCCTAAACTTCGTGATATCACTTTTTCAAATCTAAATATTGTCTTTAAGCTTTAAAAAATAAAATTTGAACTATTAAGGAAAACATTTCAAAATATTTCCAATTCTAACTGTTTGAGGTAGTTTAACTATTAAAAAATAATTCAACCACTCTCCATCGGGTAGGCTGTCAGTCTCTCTATTGTACTACAGAAATAAAAAAAAATGTTTATTTTAAGTGTTTTTTTTATTTGTCAATCACAAACTTTTTATTCATAAAATAAGAACTAAAATATCCCATAAATAAATCTAACTTAAAAATGTGTGTACAATAATAAAAACTAAAATAAAAATAAAAACCTACATATTAAAGCCCGTCCAGCCGCACCAGACCACTGTCGCTGGGCATATACCTAGAAGGCTGGCAGCATTACCTCGCTGGATACAGATGCTTATAGTTAAAGTTTTAGGTCTCGTGGATATCAAAGCGATGGTGAGATTAGCCTATAAATTTAAAATCGCTTAACAGGGTATGCAGCGAATTATATTGTATCTCCTATAGAGAGAATGAAAAATCAGGATATCCTTAAGAGAGCTAAGGTAACCAAGTCCTAAAAACATTGTTGAAGTGGGAGTGGGTCGGCAATGTCTGTCGCAGGATTGACGACCAAAGATCAATTCAATCCTGGAGGGAAGAACGCGTCGCGATGTTTAGGATGTGCTCCAGTCTGACAGATGACCAGCGCAAGGTTGTCGGCAAGTACAGCATGAGAAAAGCGGCGAATTTAGTTATGTGCTCCTATGTCCTGTTTCATATCCCTGAGGTGTATGCAAAATGTAGTAATGATCTAAGGGCTTACTTACATTTTCCATTTATTTGTACTGTACAGATTATATTATTGTAGTTTTAAAGAAATCTTTGTCTTTCTTTCTGTCTTCTATCTAAAATTTCATTGTCCCTTTCGAACCGATCGGACGAAAACGAACGACGAAAGGCGTTTAATAGTAAGGCCTCTATTAGGTAACAAACAAACATTCGCATTTGTAATATTAATTAGAATATAAACATTTTATCCATGCAGGAACGGAGAAAGAATATAATTTCCAGCGGCCGGGCGGCCTGTCGTAAGAGGCGAAACAACCCACAGCCAGGTGCTAGGGTATTTTCCCGACAGGATGGCTACCACCCCTGCACTAGAGTTGGCCGCCATAATAGCCTTAAGTTGTGTTCCGGCATTAGGGACCAGGTTCCAATCTCCCTTAAGAGAGCAGCAGCGAATTTGTGGCACCTTTGGTGTTGCAAATGTCCATAGGCGATGCTAATCGCTTTCCATCAAGTGGGTCGTCTGCCTGTCTGCTGAACTCCTGCAATAAAAAAATGTGTCTTAAATTAGGGTTCCAATGACCGTTGACCCTAAATATAAAAGCTACCGGCATCGATTAAATTATAAATTGACAGGTGTATTAGTAACAAATATTTGTTTTTCATAAACCACGAATTTGTAACCGACCACAGTAAATAAATGGAAGGTTATGATTTCGGCGTTACATCTAACTAACTAATGATGGCCTAAAGCCGTTATGGGAACAGCAAACGAAGTTTCGATAGCAGATGCAGCAGTACCTATCCTAATAAATTGTCTGGGTGTCGATCATTGAAGGTTTGCCGACAATGATATATTTTACCCTAATACATATTATTATTGTGATGATATCTTTTGTCTGAATAACTGAGCAAAAGATAGCCTTCTAGAACTTAATCGTAAAGCTATATGCTAATATGGAAATAATCTGATGAACTAGATCAATTTAGTCATCATTTTATATTATTTGTATGTCTCAGAGAGCACGGGCCATAAAAATGGCTCGGACTTTTGCGAGGGTTTGCGCGGCGCCATGGGAAGGTCAACACGTAGAGGACCCTTGACAAATTTAATGTAAATGTGGCGTGACCCTGACCGGCGATTATCCCTGTCTACACCATGTAAAAATGTACCAAAGGATAAACCCCGGTCAGTGTAAGTATTGTAGGGAATGAGAACAAAATGTATCGGACTATTGGGATGAACTGCTAATGGAACTAGAAATCTGGGACTATGGGGACTATGGCGTACGCCTGTCGCAATGTTCGGGGAACATGAATAAAATGGGCAGACGGTGACTCGCCATTCACTGCATGGGCCCCGAAAAATGCCATACAAGAGTGGCGAGGGACGACATGGGTCATCATTTTATATTTTTATTAACAGTTGTAATAATTACTTCGTTTAAACATGTTTCGAAATGGGTCAGTTTCTTAAACATAGATGTATGGTTTAGGAGGTATGAATTTAAAGCATGATTGTCAAGTGTACCGGACGCCGAGATCTCCTCCCCCCCCCCCTCCTAAACAAATGATTCCTAATTATTCAGCAAAACCAGAACATATTTATTATGTCCGTCTGTCTGTTTTTGTATGTACCAAACATATTTCTAAGGAACTAATGGGTTTATATGAATGACAGATGACTTCCCTACATAACTCTTAAGGTTTTTTTATATTGAATAGATGCGCGCTTGACGGCCATTGCGTCTGATGTCAGGTGAGACTTGAAGGCATCTAGATTGTATGTTTCAGGAAAAACAGATGACGGTAACGAGTTCCACTCTCAGCGGTAGGTATAAGAGAAATGGGAGCATAGCGTTTTGTCCGCTTTGTTGCTATTTCCACCATATATTGGTCCGGTGGTAAAAAGGTGAGGGAGGAATTGTTTTGTGCTATTCTGTGGCACACTCGCCGAAGTATATCCTATAAAATACCGACAACTTTACGTCGTTGGTCTAGCCTCTGAAGCCTTTCGTCGAATAGTCGCTTATTGCCTATTAGCTTCCTAGCTCTATTCTCAATTGACTCGAATGGCTCGAGCTGCTATTTGGCTGAGCCATTCCAAATATGAGAGCAGTACGCCATGTAGTTGCATGCATGCATTCAGTATTGTTAACCAGATTTTGAATAAATATTTTTCTTAAAGAAATTTATTGAAATAAATTAATCGGCTAGCTCCTTAGGTCCCTGGCCCTAGTGCCACGCATCCCTTGCACTCTCGGACAAAAAAGGGCCCTGATTTAAATCCCAAGTACGAAATCGGGACAGTTAATAAAAAATATTATAAAATTATTTAATGATCTTGTTAATCAGTTAATCACGAGTTAATCAGCAGTTTAAATCTTCATTGAAAACGTCACATTCTAAATAGGTATATATTTTTATTGCATGAGTTTAGCAGTCAGGCAGAGCAGCAGGACATTTGCAACACCAAAGGCGTTACAAATGCACTGCTGCTTTCTTAACTAAGACTGGAACCTAACCACTGATGCCGGAACACAAGTCAAGGATGTTATGGCGGCATAATCTAGACCAGGATTGATTGCCATTCAGACGGAAAAATACCCTACCACTTAGTATTAAGGCACTTGGTATAGTTCATTATTAGATAAGTGACTGTTACCATAATTCTTATAATCATCTCAAAGCAAATATTTATCATGAATATTTCGAACAATATATCTTGATATATTTTAAACGAATATACAATTATAAATAAACTTAATAATACCGTACCGAATTGCAAAATCATTTGCCAAAAGTGTATTCGACTAATGACTACAATAACTCAAGCCTACCGACTCACGATTCTAAGACGAAAGCTTTCGTTTCAGAACGATTATTAATCGATATAATTAAAGCCATAAATCCTTGGAAATGCTCCTTATTCGATTGACGAGGCCGACTCATCACGATTTGTGAAAAAAAGAACCATAGAAGCTAATTACTCCATATATACTATGTATACTGATATTACGTCAGAAGCATGCGTGAGATGTAAAGGATTAAAATCTGGTCAAATAGTATATAATAGGTCAGTTAGTGAAGAGAAGCACAGTCTCAGTAAAGCATCCCAGACGTTCACCAGTAACCAGCAAACATGAAACTGGTAAAGCTTTTGTTCTCACGATCGATGGTTATCTTAATCGTTAGGTTTCAGTTTGGGAGCTTTGAGTTGCTAAACTGGGCTAGAATTTTAGACTAATTAAGTGTTTTGATATAATTTTAATATTTTTTTTTGCTATATAAAATTAACACTAATAATTAAAATGGATTTAAAAATAAAAGGAAGGAAAAGTAACCTAGCAGTGGTGACGCATTATAAATAAATTTTGAACTACGTTGTGTCGGTCCTAAAATCAAAAACTCATTCTTAATTTGTGTACCTACTAGTATTGCAAATTAAAGAAAATTCTAATATAAAATGTTTTGAAAAGAAAATTTAAAACAAAAATCGATTTCAATTTTAATATTTTTAAATTAAAGGACAAAAATTTATAGAAAATTTTGAAATTAAGTTCAAAGTGTGATGTGCAAAAAAAACCATCCTGATTTATATGAATAAATCCAATCTTAAACCAATATATCTTAAATAGGAGATTACATCATATTGTTGCGGTTTATTTTTTTATTGTATGTGAATATTTGAAATTAATTTTGATTTTAAACATCAAACTTGAATATAAGAAAAAACGGGAACTATTGTTATCTAATTATAGTATACTATTTATAGGTCAAATTTGAATTACAAATACATTTTTTGACAGTCATTTCCAATGAAATATTATTGTCATCTGCCTACCAATGTCATTTTTATCTAACTTTGTACCTAAGTTTTTAAGACTACTACAACTACAAATAATACTTGTGACTTGAAGTTCATTTTTTATCTATAAATGCGTTTAGTTTCTTTTTTTGTATTTATTGTTTTAGATGTTGCAAGGTAGACATAGATAACTCTTTATAATTTAAATGATATATTCTCTCCAGACATATACTTTACTATTTTAAAATAAAATAAAATTATAAACTAAACTATCTTAAAAATACTATTATATAGGTATCTAATTATACATAAACTAAATTATAAATAAATTAAACTATACAATAAATTAAACTAAAAATAAACTATATATACAAACTACACCAATATAAATATATAATTATATATAATATAAATTACACACTAAATCTATATCCAATTATGTACAAAGGGCGATCTTATCGCTATGAATATCTCCTCCAGACACGTACAAATACTTGTAGAAAATTTATATATTGATTATATATTTAAAAAATATATCTATTATTATTATATAATAGCTGACCCGGCAAACTTCGTACCGCCTCAGAATCAATAAATAAAAAACGTTGATTTCTGAACGACGGGACGAACATCGAACGTTTGACAGGTAGGAATAAATAGTTTCTAAGGGAAAGCGAAATTGTTGTTTTTACTATATTCCAAGCATTTTTTTTCATATTTACTCACCTTTTAAACTTTCCCTGGACTTCCACAAATAATTCAAAACCAAAATTAACCAAATCAGTCTAGCCGTTCCCGAGTTTTAGCGAGACTAACGAACAGCAATTGATTTTTATATATGTATAGATTAAAGGTACATAATGATATCTGAAATGCCGCCATTTTAATGTACGATTTGTCCCAAATAATATTTATAAAATTAATAATTTATTTAAATAAGTTTTATATCAAATTTCAGTTTATTGTCGCCGCCCTCATAGCAGTCAGCTCAGCTGGTCGTCTGGAGCACCTGGAACGTTCTTACCTCCCACCTGACAGCAATTCCTTAAGCTCCTCAGGATCTGGCTTCGGTATGCATCGAAACTCTAAAATTAAGGCCAAAGATATGAACCCTATTATCTGTCTATACATATATACTACCTCACTAACTGACGTATCAACACACAGCCCAAACTACTGGTGCTAGAACCGTGAAAATTGTTCATGCATATTTATGCTTTGTATACTGTAGGAGCGCACTAAGAAAGGATTTTTAAAATCCAACCCCTAAAGTGGTGAAAAAGCGGGAGTTATTTTGTGTGAAAATGCGTCATTTTCAAAGCAAAAATTATATATAACTGCTTCTGGTTAGAAAGAAAATGTTCATTTGTATCGACGTTTTTAATAACTTACTTATTTTTAAAAAATCTATCATGGCTGACAATTATTTGGTGCTTGCACGAAAGAATTTGATAGAAAATGTCGCAAATAAACTTGCACACAAGTGTGAAACTCGTTAATCCACCTTAGACAATCGTGAAAGACATACCATCGATGAGCTTAACACGGAAAGGCCTAAACCCACCAATAACCAGTTACATTACATCAGTATAATTAGCAAGATTGATGGGTACAAAGGTAAAGGTAGACCAAGAAAGAGATGGATGGATTTTGTGAAGGATGATATGATGATTTGTGGTGTGATAGAGGACGTATGTCAGAATAGAGGAGTGTGGAAGGAAAAGACATATTGTGCCGATCCCAAGTAGTTGGGAGCAGGTGAAAAGGAAAGAGACATCAATATAAATTATAATCATTAAGTTGATATTAGATGAATCAGCCAAAAGGGATACATCTATACATATAATAAATCTGTAGAGGTCGAATTTATGTACAATGATAAAAAATACTAAAAACTGAGTCAGGGGGATGTAAGAAGTGAAATAGAACTAATTTAGATTTTTTTTCAAATTTTGTGTTTCTCTGTTTATCTGTCTGTTTGTACTGGCTAATCTCCGAAACGACTGGACCGATTTCAATGATATATTGTATGGTGGTAGCTTATATCCCTGGTCAACATATAGGATCCCGAAAAATTAAAGAGTTCCCGTGGGATAGTTAAAAACGCGCACCACGCGGATGAAGTCGCGGGAATCAGCTGGTCGTGTCCTTGTAGGCCTGTCTTTCAACCAAATTTTAATATATTAGCATTATGATATATTCTTTGCATATTTGTTATAGGTTCCAACTCTGGTGGTTTTGGTGTACATTCTTCAGGTTTCGGCGGACAAACCTCCGGATTCGGTGGCCATTCCTCTGGATTTGCTGGTTCCGCAGCTGGTGTTTTCGGTTCTGGCTCCAACTCAGGCCCTAGCAATGGTTTCGGAGCTAACGGAGCTCCTGGTTCCTTTGGTTCTAATAATTTTGGCGCTGGTAGTCGTGGATCTGCTTTAAATGCTGGTGGTTTCGCTGGTGCCACTTCCAATCAATACTTGCCTCCTAACCAAGGACCTGCCGGTGCTGGTACTCCTGGACAAAACGCTTTTGGCAGCACTTCATCAGGTTAGTCATTAAAAAAAGAATCAATCTAAAATAATTCACCACTTTACACTGTCTTTGATATCCTTTACTTTGTGATTATTCGCACCTATATTACCTACTCCCTATGAAATCAAGCTAGTATTTCTTGAGTTTATCCCTTTTATATGAACCTAATGGAAATGTAACGAAACATCCAACTGGTTGGGAAGATAAAAATAATATTACATTATTATAGTATAATTAACGACGATTAGCAGAAGTCTGCCCGCTAATTGCATTTTATAAAAATAGGACATGTATCTGTTGATAAAAGCGGCCATAAACTTTTCCTATATACTGCTATAAAAGTCTACTAGTGTGCTAAAGCTTTTATAACACCAGAAAGTTGTTGATTCAGTTTCCTCTCCCGATACTTTATCACAGATTCTGATGTATATCTTTTTTTTACAATTTTATAATGAATTTGTATCATAAGTACTAATATATTTTACCTTGTATTTCAGGAATCGGAGGACGTGTCCCGCAGACATATATTCCCCCCAACAAATATCTGCCTCCCAGCACTCTGTACGGCACTCCTCAGTTAGCTTCACCAAACTATAACGGAGGCCAGCCCGGCAACCAGGCTGGCGCCCCATCCCCGGTTAACAGCCAATATTTGCCACCAAAATCCAACTATCCCCAACAAAAATTCGACGAACAAACCGGCTACCACTATTAAGTGCACGTGCACTGAACAGTGCTTAGTAAAGTTCATAAATTGAGTTCTATTATGATTGTATGTAACAAATATAGATATTAATTTTGATTTTTTTTGTTTCATTTCATAAATGAGTCACTATTGAATATATAGTTAGCTAACTCCGTTGGCTCAGCGGCCAAAATGCATTGCTTAATTTTCAGTTTCTTGCCAACTAGAGGTTTGAAACTTGTCCAGATCAGATTCTACTCGGTGGTCGATTATCTGATCATCTTGTATTCAATAAAAAATAAATAATTACTGGCCATAAAATCCCACTGATTGGCTTAATGTCCCATTTCAGTTAACAGATAATATACCTGCCATTTGTCATTAAATTGGACTGGCAAATGTTACACATCGATTATATTGATTTGAATCTCCTCCAGAAGTTTCTCTCTATCACCAGCACGTGGTATTTATAATAATGGTAAGCCTAGCCCTAGCCCTAGCCAAATAGTGTGCCAGAAATTCAATACAATCTTGTGCTTCTATCCGGTCCAAATTATGTAAGTACAACGCGGATGATAGACAGGCGAGCAAATACGCGTACTTATGGCTTAGAACTGACTGTCACCGTATATAGTGCGCAAACTTTTTTTTATATATATATATAATCGGCAGACAAACACACATATTGTATATCCCCAAATTAAGCAAGTTACGCTTGTGTTATGGGTAATATACAACGTACTACTCTGGGGCCGATGCCAGACACCCAGACCATAGTAAATAACGGAGAAAATATGTTTCCGAATTTTACTTTACCAGGAATCGAACCCGGAGCCTCTGCGTTGCAGTGAGGTAGGCCGGCAAAGCCTTAGCCCGCTCAACCACAGAGGCCGTCAAACTTTCAGAAGTGACCATAATCGTCGTGTCAAAAATACGCGCATTTACTCGCATGTCTATCAATAGCTTACAAAAATAAGTATAGTAGTGCAACTGGACTGATATGGCAATGAACTAGACGCATTAGAACAGCCATACTCAACTCACGGGCTATGGGCCGCATGTGGCCCACGAGCTTTTGTAAGTGGCCCGTCTTACATACTAACCGTTATACAATTACATTAGTAACACTCATTTATGTATTTATTATTAAAATGTAAGTAGTTTGTACTATATGTTACGTATATCAACATCGCCATTGTCATCTCAATTCATTCCTGGGGTTGTCTGGAAGAGATCGCTTTTTAGCGATAAGACCGCCCTTTGTACATAACTAGATATAATTTTAGTTTTTAAGTTCATGTTTGTATTGGTGTACAATAAAGAGTTATCTAGCTAACACCTCTGGTATTGCAATAGTCCATAGATGACAGTAATCACTTTCCATACGGTGGGTCGCAATCCTCTTTTATACTTTAGGTATAAAAATACACCTACATACGTGTTATGTATTGTTGTTGTATGTAATTAATTAAGTGGACTGGGCGTAACTACGTTCTAAGTCTCAGCTTTTCCTACATGAAAAGCGTGGGGCACGTGGGAGGAGGGTGGTTTTAGTGGGTAGAGGTTGTTGCCTGTGCAACTTCTCTGAGTCTCCACACAAGCTGGTTGATTACTGTTTGGATTGCCCCTTATTAAAGGGTAAAGCCTCCATGATCAACTATGGTCTAATCCTTGCAAAGGATCCAATATTGTGCGTAAATAGCATTTCCCCCGCCTTAAAAATAAATAAATTATTAATTAAGTATGTGTATTTAATTTATAAAATATATAGTTTAAGTATGTTTGTCTATAGCATCTATACTAATATTATAAAGACGTCAAGTTTATGAGTTTGTGACGTTGTAGGGGGTAATCTCTGGATCTACTAAACTGATTTAAAAAATTATTTTACTCTTAGAAAGCTACGTTAACAGGGAGTGTCATAGAATGTATAACATGACGCTATATACCACTGGAACGGGACAGAGGACGGGTGAAACCGCGCCGGGCCGCTAGTTTATGATATACGTAATCTGCACCACCTACATCGCCAGATTAGTTTAAAGTCGGTTAAACTATTCCTTAAGTTAGGTTGCCTGGATGAGATTGCTTTAAGCGACAAGGCCGCCTATTGTTTCTACTATGACAATATCGTAATTGTGTATTTTTTAAATAGTATATTTGGTGAGTAATAAAGTATCATCTATTTAGATACATTTATGTTGAGGCCCGCAGCACCTTATCTAATACATCTATGTGGCCCTTATAAAAAAAAGGTTGAGTATCGCTGCATTAGAATCATCCGTAATTACAAATTTACTACGGCTCATATTCACAAATGTTGTTTTGTTTTTATAGAAATATATTTCGTATAACATATACTATAGAACGATCCAGTAATAAACTCAGCCTCGGTAGTTTGATCTCCTAGTAACAAGTTCGCGCAATTACATGTCATATTTTAGGGTGCGGTGCCGATCACAGCGGAATGCGTGTCAGGGGTTGAACAGAAGCGGCGATCTTAAAGTATACCTTGGCTATACTAAACACATATGTTTTTTACAAGCTTTTTATTAACTTGCAATGGATGTACCTATGTATGTATGTAATTTCGGATGGAATCTTGCAAGTTAAATTTGACCAACTTCCCGGTTTTCGATTGAGCTGAAATTTTGCACGTATATGTACATCGCGTGACAATGCAATAATATGGAGCTGATCTGATGACGGAGTCGGAAGGTGGCCTTTTTTTATTTTATTTTTATTGCAGGAGTTCGGCAGACAGGCAGACGACCCACTTGATGGAAAGCGATTACCATCGCCTATAGACATTTGCAACACCAAAGTTGCTACAAATGCGCTGCTGTTTTCTTAAGGGAGACTGGAACCTGGTCTCAAATGCCGGAACACAACTCAAGGTTGTTATGGCGACATACTTTAGACCAGGGGTGGTAGCCATCCAGTCGGGCAAATGCCCTACCACCTGGCCTTAGGAACTTCTGTACTAAACAAGATAGATCCGTCGTGTTTGGGCTCGTTTTACTTGTTTTGGCTATTACTCTGCTGCTACATGATATCCAGGAACTCAATAGCTTGTATTTAAAAATAATTTTAATAAAGCTTTGTATAGATAGATAAATAACACTTTATTGTACACCATTACAAAAAAAAAACTTACGAACTAGTATTATTCTACTTTTGTAAAAGGGACGGTCTTATCTCTAAAATATATACATAATTATGTATACGTTGTTTTGCCTTAGAAGATCATTTTGATACAACATATAAATATTTTTTGCAATCAATTACATTTTAAATGTCTCAGTGGTCGGCTATTCCTTAAGTTGTAAGGAAAATCTAATAGGTACTAAACTAGAAAATGTATTTAATTAAACATTTAAACACACAATTTTTCTCAAATTTTATTTAAAAATTTATCTTGAAACATAAAGCAGGTTTTACCATTGAATCAAAGACAGATTATGTTAAAATTGTCGACCTATGTATGTGAAAATACACTGCTTTAAAATATATTGTTACGTGTTGCAGGACATCCTGAAGCAAATTAAATAAATAAATAAATAAATAATCGGCAGACAAACACACATGTTGTATATCCCCAAATTAAGCAAGTAACGCTTGTGTTATGGGTAACATAACAACGTACTACTCTGGGGCCGATCCCAGACACCCAGACCATAGTAAATAACGGAGAAAATACGTTTCCGAAATTTACTATACCAGGAATCGAACCCGGAGACTCTGCTTTGCAGTGAGGTAGGCCCGCAAAGGCTTAGCCCGCTCAACCACAGAGGCCGTCAACTGCCAACTGTCCCTGGTTTATAAAAACCTCGGAGGTCCACGAGCACCTGAACGTCAGAACAGTTAATGAAATAAAGACCTGGTGTTCCAAATACAGGACAAGACTTTTTAACCATCCCAACCAACTAGCGATACAGCTCACAATCCCGGAGTCCTTAAGGAGACTCAAGAGGCGGCCAATCTAAGACGTCGCCGCTGAATTCGTGGAAAGGTCCTGGTGGGGCATCTTGCACCAAATGCTAAACAGCACACAACACATCTGCTCATAGTCTGGCTGACTGATTGCAAGATATATGCCCCCTTATAAAAAAAAAAAATGTGTTGCAGGACTCGAATTCAAATGCCGTTAGAATTACTATAGAATTTATTACACGCTTGCCAGGCAGACATATTGCATCGGTGCATTATAAAGCATAGCCCAATGGAGAGATGGTCAGTCAAGCGATAATCAGCAGCGAGACAAGACGTGTGTACATTCGATAATCTATATAGTGACGGACTTTGCGGGTGTTATTGAATCGTGCATTACGTTTGTACTGGTTGCGTCCAGTTATATTTGTAACTGTGTTATACGTGTTTGTATAGTTCTAAAAGTTCTCTGAAAGAGAGTGTCGGGGTGAAGGTAAGGAAAGCAATGCTCCGGTGGTTCGGGCATGTGGAAAGAATGCATGATGAAAGAATGACTAAACAGATATACAATGCAAAAGTGGATGGATGCAGAAGTCGTGGAAGGCCACGACACACTTTCCATGATCAAATTGATCGTGTACTAGCGGAGGGTGATGTCAGGAGCCTTAAGAACAGACGAGTGTGCATGACAAGAGTTATGAATGTCAAAGAAGCAAGTGAGGTGTGTAAGAATGGACCTAAATGGCGCTCTGTTGTTCGTGCCTACCCCGCAAGGGAACTGGCGTGAAGTTATGTATGTATGTATAGTTCTAATAAATTCAATAGTAATTCCAACGGCATTTTTAATTCGAGTCCATAACTCGTAACAATATGTAAATACCTACAATTAGGCCTTTTTTTGTCATTTCTTTCTTGGAGGCACGCTAATTCTCGAAAATTGTAAGTCCATAATTTTTTTGATGTTGTTTATCTTTTTTCATTCTTTATGGCAATATTTCGATATTTTGGAAATTTACTTCAAGGGCACTGCGTGCCGCCACGAAAAGTCCCTGCCTTTAACTATTCCCCACCCATTATGTTTATACAGTGAAACCTGGTTAAATGAGACATCAAAGAACCTGCAATGTGGTTTCACTTGTAGAGGTATTCCACTTACCCAGTGTCTCAGATATCCAGGTATAAATAAATATCTGTATCATTTACAGAGGGTTCCATTAATAGAGGTCAGAATACAGCTTGGTCTGAAAGAGAGTGTCGGGGTGAAGGTAAGGAAAGGAATGCTCCGGTGGTTCGGCCATGTGGAAAGAATGCATGATGAAAGAATGACTAAACAGATATACAATGCAAAAGTGGATGGATGCAGAAGTCGTGGAAGGCCACGACACACCTTCCATGATCAAATTGATCGTGTACTAGCGGAGGGTGATGTCAGGAGCTTTAAGAACAGACGAGTGTGCATGACAAGAGTTATGAATGTCAAAGAAGCAAGTGAGGTGTGTAAGAATGGGCCTAAATGGCGCTCTGTTGTTCGTGCCTACCCCGCAAGGGAACTGGCGTGAAGTTATGTATGTATGTATGTATGTATGTAGAATACAGGTTATTTCAGTTATAGAGGTTCGATTATTAACGTGTTATGTAACCATTATAAATGAGTTTTAATTAAAAAAATAATAATAAAGGAAATCATACAAATGTAATAAACAAAAATATTCAAGCACGTTTACACGTGTTACAAATATGGAAACAGTTTTTTTTTGTTGCAGGAGTTCAACAGACAGGCAGACGGCCCACTTGATGAAAAGCGGTTACCATCGCCTAAAGACATTTGCAACACTAAAGGTGCTACAAATGCGCTGCTGCTCTCTTAAAGGAGACTGGAACCTGGTCGCTAATGCCGGAACACAACTCAAGGTTGTTATGGCGACATACTCTAGACCAGGGGTGGTAGCCATATAAAGCCGTCACCCGCATCTAAAGCCGCCGAGTAGGGGGCGCGTCAGTGCCCGCGCGCGTCCCTCTCAATTATGAGTACGGAGAGGCCTACCCAAGTGCTGGGGTGGGCCCACGCCAGCCGGGGTCACGGAAGAAAAGCTCACGCATATCCCGTGACCCCGGCTCATGGCGTCAGGTGGCACCAAGGGGTTTTAGTGGGTATTCCAGCTCCTCTAGCCGGCGAGTCCCACACTCCCCCGCCGAAGTCTCCCCAGCGGGGGGTCCGCAAACGGATTTCCCTTTGTAAAAAAAAAAAAGGTGTGGTAGCCATCCAGTTGGGCAAATACCCTACCACCTGGCTGTGAGTTGTTTTGTCGCCTCTTACGACAGGCCGCCCGGCCGTAGGAAATTGTATTCTTTTTCCGTTCCTGCACGGATGAAAAAAGAATATATCAATTACAAAAATGTGTCATTTTAGTTTGTTTGCGGGTAGAATAAGAATAAGTAAGTAAACAAACAAAACGATGTTATCTCAGTTACAAAGGTCTATGCATATAAAATTCACTCGCTGTCTCAGTTATATGATGATACATCGAAAGAACGAATCCCAGATATAGAGGTTTGCTTCGTCCCACTATCAAGGGTAATTCAGTACCGAAGTGTTAGGAACTCAGCATGAGTTCCAGTTATGGAGGTTTCTCACTTATCCAGGTCCCACTTAACCAAGTTTCACTGTATTTATTTAACGGTTTGCCAGGTGGCAGGGCATTTGCCCGACTGGATAGCTACCACCCCTGGTCTAAAGTACATACATACATAACTTCACGCCAGTTCCCTTGCGGGGTAGGCACGAAGTACAGAGCGCCATTTAGGCTTATTCTTACACACCTCACTTGCTTCTTTGACATTCATAGCTCTTGTCATGCACGCTCGTCTGTTCTTAAGGCTCCTGACATCACCCTCTGGTCTAAAGTATGTCGTCATAATAACATTGAGTTGTGTTCCGGCATTAGTGACCAGGTTCCAGTCTCCCTTAAGAGAGCAGCAGCACATTTGTAGCAACTTTGCTGTTGCAAATGTCCATAGGCGATGGTAATCGCTTTCCATCAAGTGGGCCGTCTGCCTGTCTGCTGATCTCCTGCAATAAAAAAAGGTCTGATGGCGCCATCTGTAATTGGCAAGCGTGTTACGTTACGTTTCTACTGGGCATTTGTCAATCATCATTATACGTCTTCCGTGTCGTAAACATAATATGCTCATCAAATATCATACCGACAATTGTAACATGATCTCGTAACACCTCTCACACGTTCTAGAAAGTGCACGTTCACGGTCCAACTTAGCCTGGTGACCTTGACCACGCGGCCTTGATCGTCAGACCACTTTCAGTTTCGTAACTTACATACATACACGATGTTAAGATGTCTTTCTGTTGCGTATAACGTTGCACTTGCACCGTTAAAAAAAACAAATAGACATAGCCAATGACAGTATTAATATGTCTACAATACTAATTGTATATTTATTTGTTTTTATTTTATTGTATCAGAATCTCCAACAAATTTTTAATAAATGTGCTCCTTCAATTACTGGAGACCACGACATGCGTAAAAGCTTATAATATAAATTTAAAGTGTCATATATAATACAATAATACTTGTATTCAAAAGCTAATCTACATAATATTTTATATTCGTGATAGAATACACAATTACATATATAGATAAATTAGTTTATTAATAAAAAATAAAAATGTATATATGTCATAGGTACACAGATATCTACAGATATATATTAGTATATATATATATATAATATTAATATGCGTTATTGTTTATTCTCTATTTTTTATTCATTATAGGATAATACATACATAACTTCACGCCAGTTCCCTTGCGGGGTAGGCACGAACAACAGAGCGCCATTTAGGCTTATTCTTACACACCTCACTTGCTTCTTTGACATTCATAACTCTTGTCATGCACGCTCGTCTGTTCTGAAGGTGTGTCGTGGCCTTCCACGACTTCTGCATCCATCCACTTTTGCATTGTATATCTGTTTATTCATTCTTTCATAATGCATTCTTTCCACATGCCCGAACCACCGGAGCATTCCTTTCCTTACCTTCATAGGATACGATAATATATATATATATATATATATATATATATATATATATATATATGTGTGTGTATGTATGTATGTATGTATGTATGTATTTAATTTGCACACCACCGTCATACACTTGCGAATCTCCCGTTGATAAAATCCATAGCCCGGGTTGTCTGGAAGAGATCGCTCTAAAGCGATAAGGCCGCCCTTTGCTCCTACTTTTAATCGTTAAATGCGACTACTGTAAATTGTTTATTTTATGTGTATGTGGTGAACAATAAACCCGTATACACTCAACAAAAATAACCGTCACGACACCACACTGTTCGATGCGAAATAGAAAGACGAAACGAAAATAACTGGCTTGCTTTGTATGCGAGAGAGAGAGACAGACAGAGAAACACGCGCACGCCGCACGGCTTACAACTATAGCAAAAAGTGTCGTTACAACTTTTGCTCTTAATTTTTTCCTTCTAGCCCCCTTTCGCAACGCTGACTCTTTTTTTGAGGCGGGGGGGGGGGGGGGGAATACCTTTCGTACACTATCGGGTCCTTTACTGGGATTAGACCAAAGCAATGAGAGTTATCCGATGAAGAGGGCGCAGATAACAAAGTCAATTGCCGGCTTGTGTGGCGACTCAGCAAGGTACCCTTATTAAAGAGGTAACCCATGGGCTAATACTCCACTAAAACCTCCCTTCCTCCCATGTGCCCCGCGCTCATGGTAGGAACAGCGTGAGACTTAGAACGTAGTTACACCCACACTAATCCTGCGCATCAGTGCTTGAGACTGCCTCAGGAGAGGCAAACTCACTTCGTCCACAGGGGTTTGACTCTTCTCCCAACGTCACACATTAAACGTCACGTTTAATTTAGATTCCTTGTTTATTGTTTTTTGGATCAATATTAGAAATTGAAATTTTACCCTCTTCCTGTTGATAGATTGATTGCCTTTAGTTCAATGACAATACAGTTGAATGATCTCTGAATTATGGTCTGTGTGTTATGCTCGGGCTTCACCTGTGACAATGTATCTATATCTCATGAACCATATAACAATTATTTCTTTCATTTATTTAAATATTACGGTGCTAGTCACTGCAGGTAGGTGGTATTTGATTAGAAGTCTATTATAATAAATCGCTAAATATACTTCAGTACTTACTATGACAATACAAGTCAGTGTTACGGCACATTTAGATTAAATTTGTCAAAGGGCCTCTACGTGTTGGCCTTCCCATGACCCCACGCAAGCCCTCCAAAGGTCCGGGCCATTTTTATGGCCCTTGGTCTTGATAGACGTACAAATAAATAATAATCGGCACACAAACATATATACTGCATATCCCCTAATTAAGAAATTTACGCTTGTGTTATGGGTTTTATATAACGGACTAATCTGGGGCCGAGCCCAGATACCCAGACCATAGTAAACAACGGAGAAAATTCGTTTTCGAAACTTACCATACCGGGAATCGAATCCGGTTCCTCTGCGTTGCAGTGCCGTAGGCCGGCTAAGGCGTAGCCCGCTCTACCATAGAGGCCGTCGCAGTTAATAGTCACTAAATGCGTCATGGTTATAGATTTAAGAATAACAACGGTACATTAGTCCACATACCAACTACATAATAATAATCATAACCCGCAGGGGGGCTTTGTGGCGAAGCCTTAGGTGAGTAGCGACACCTCGTACCTGACTCCGAGGGCCAAGGCAAGGCCCCCGCCTCCGTAATTGCCTTAGCCAGCCGGCACGGAGTGGAGATCGCTAGAGCTAAGACTCAAGCTCTAGGGGTGGAACTGATAAATGGCATCATGTCAGAAGTAGCTTCGGTGAACCTGCAGCCCACCTCTCTACACCCCTTAGCCACACCCATGTTGCCCCTGTCTTCTATGGCATCTTTTGGGGCCCATGCAGGGAGTGGCGAGTCATCGTCTGCCCACTTTTTCATGTTCCCCGAACATTGCGACGGGCAGTCGCCATAGTCCCCATATTCCCAGACCTCTAGTACCACTAGCAGTTCACCCCAATAGCCCGGTACTTTTTGTCCTCATTTCCCACAATAGTCCTACACTGGTCGGGGCTTGTCCTTGGGTGCATTATTATATGGTGTAGATAGGGATAATTGCCGGTTAGTGTCACGCCGCATTTACATTAAATTTGTCAACGGGCCTCTACGTGTTGGCCTTCCTATGGCCCCACGCAAGCCATCCAAATGTCCGGACCATTATAATCATAACCTCTCAATTAGTTCGCGTCCCTCTGCGTATTCTACCGTCTGTATAACGGGGAATGTTCCGAGAAATTGTTTCATCTGGTGCCAACGCCTCACTTCTACAACCGCATAGCTTGCCAACGTAGGGATGTTCACCCCCATTTCCTAGAGCTCCCACGCTCAATTACGCAACGGTTCTATAGTACATTTATTCCGCGTGCAACGATGATCTGGAGGGAACTTCCCGCCACGATTTTCCCCTTGCGTTATGTATTGGGGTTTTATAAGAAGGGCATTATAAAATTTCTTAAAGGTCGACAACGCGTTAGCGACACCCCTGGTGTTGGAAACGTCTATAGGCGACGGTAACCACTTTCCATCATATTGCATCTTGCATCTTGGATCATCTCTCTCTCATTTTTAAAGAAGTTCTAAAATTCCTCTCCGAGCAAAAGTAATAAAAATTTAAACAACAGTATTTATTATCCGATTTTTACCAATCACTTTGCTTAGTAAAACTACGTTTTAACGGTTTTGAGCGTGGTGATTTATTTGATTTTTATTATTCCGACGTTTCGGCCACTTTTCAGTGGCCGTGATCACGGAAGACAAAGGTGTCAAGTGTCAATGAGTATTGTTAAAGTTTTATTTAGCCTACCGCCAACTTTTTCATTTTAATTATTTATTTTTAATTTTGTTTATGGTTATTATTTACTCTATAGGAGTCTAATCTAATTTACCACCGCTTCGCAACGTGTTGTGGCTTGAAGAGAAGAAGCGGCGCAAGAAACATTTCAGCAAACATGCCTAGCTCTAATAATTTATATACTATTAAAATGGGTGGGAGGAATCACTTTGCTTATTTTTCAAGCCTTTTTAACCAACTTCAAAAAAGGTGGAGGTTCTCAATTCGTCGGAATCTTTTTTTTTGTTTTTTTTTTATGTATGTTCACCTATTACTCCGAGATTTATGGTCTGATTTACGTGATTCTTGTTTAGTTTGATGCGGAATAGTTGCCATTTGGTCCCCTAAAAATTTAATATAGTTTGGCCCAGTAGTTTTCATTTTACGAACATTTTTTTGTTCCCGTTTCTTGGGACCTATATTTTTTAAGGAGCGCGGCACATTTCGTAGGTCTACCCATACATAGCTAGATACTAAAAAGTAACAAATAAAATAAAAAAACTTCGTTTAAAAAAACCGACTTCAAAAACTAAAAAGTATAAAATAACTTATTTCTAAAGCTATTATTATTAATATATATTATCTAAAACATCTTAAAGTAGGTGCAAAGTAAAACATAAAAATTACTATATTTTGCAAATTACTAAGCACCGACTTAAGTTATTTTATACTTTTTAGTTTTTGAAGTCGGTTTTTTTAAAAGAAGCTTTTTTATTTAATTTACAATGTTAGGTTCATTCTTTTTGTTTAACTTTTTAATAATCACAATCTACGATACATACCCAAGGTTTCAATTAATATCGATGTCAACGAATACTTAAACTGTTTAAAGCGCATCATTTAAATGTACATAGTTGGTATAAAAGTGGTTTGCGCACATTCAAAAGCACAGTTCAAGCTCCAAATCGGAAGATTATAGAACATTTGTAAAGATGAAATTGGTACGTAGTATTATAATATCAGTAATATTATAAAATTCTAAAAATATCATAGAAGCTACATTGTACAACATTGAAGCTCTTAAAAAAAAAACAACTGGACTACACTATATAAACGATGGAGAACACTATGCATTTTTTTTAGTTTTCTTGTATGTTTATCTGTCGGTTTGTCTGTTTGTTCGGGATTCACGTAAAAACTACTAGGCCGATTTTGATACGGTTTTCGCTGATCGACAGCTTATTTTTAGAATTAAAGTCTGCGCTACTTTTTAATCCGGGACTCCTGCAGCAATTTTTCTGGGAATGATTTAAGATGACCGAATTAAAACAAACTCGAATTCCAATGTGGTTTTTTTTGATATTTTTTATCCCGATAATGTTCCCGGGAGCAATTTGTAGTTGTCCGGGTGCATAAAAATTATGTTATCCCGACACAGTTTTCACAAAAACTAGTATTAGAATAAGAAAAAGCCAAATCTATAGCTATTTATATAATTTTTTTTCATTAAAATATGAATATACATAAATTATTAACTAGTACAATGTACTGTATTCTACCTATAATCCTTAAGGGATACAGAAGTAGAGTACTGAGCCTAGGTCATAGAACTCAATGGGTAAGATGTGTTACCTCGGTAAATAGACATAGTAATCCGTTACCAGAAGAATCGATTTGGCTTTTGGGAGCTACCCACGGTACAGACAATTCACTCTCGTTGAGGTTTGCACATTGGCGTTGCTAAGTTTTTTTTTTAATTGCAGGAGTTCAGCAGACAGGCAGACGGCCCACTTGATGGAAAGCGGTTACCATCGCCTGTGGACATTTGCGACATCAAAGGTGCTACAAATGCGCTGCTGCTCTCTTAAGGGAGACGGGAACCTGGTCACTAATGCCGGAACACAACTCAAGGTTGTTATGGCGACATACTTTAGACCAGGTTATTCAGTTGTTTCTGCCGCCGAATCGGTTGATCTCGCCATATTTATTCAACGGGATCCAAACGAAGCGCTGTGCATCCACTTCCATCACGCGCACCTCATAAGAGTGGAACTAATTGCCAGAGCCTGTCTTTCCCGATACGTAGAACCTGGTTGCTCAAACGCTTAAGTCCGTATGAATAGGTACTTCCTACATAAACTTGCTCCACTTAGACCATATCAACGCTCAGGCGAGACCATGGCCAAACATGAAACCATAATACTATAAAATTGTGTGTGTGCAGTTCACACGTATTAGAAGTGAAACTTCATAGAATATCCTCCAGATACTTCTTCTCTAACTTCTACTAATCTATATATTAATACGTGAAGCAAAAACTTTGTACGCGTTTTTACGAAAATTTCGCGGACGGAGGAGTATGAAATTTCACACACTTATAGTTTATATAGAGAAGAAGCGACTAATGCTATTTTTTTTTAAATTATGCATAAAAATACATTAATCATTAAAAAAACATTACACACACTACCATGTATTTGACACACAAACGCATATATACTACTAGCGGCCCCGGCAGACGTTGTCCTGCTCTGAAAAAATAAAAATCTAGGGCCCGATCCCAGCGCCACCTACCGGTTCCAACTGTCGATTTAAACCATCCGGGGACCCACTCAAACACACAAAAACAAAATCACCAAAATCGCTCCAGGTGATAAGGAGAATTGTAGAACCCGATCTCAGCGCCACCTACCGGTTCCAATTGTGGATCTAAACCATCCCGGGACCCACTCAAACACACACACAAAATTTCATCAAAATCGGTAAAGTCGTTCTTAAGTTATAAAATTACAACGAAAAGTGGCATTGATTTTTATATATATAGATTTTGTTTATTGTGCAAGTCAAATTAACAGCCTTGGCGAAATCTGTGATTATAGAAGTATATAGTCTTTGACATTAATTATTATGGTCGAATTTCGTCCACGGGCGACCAATATAAATATAATTCCTTTAGCCCAAATCCGTCAACGTATTATAATTAAAAACATTCAATCTAAATTACACTTTAAATCGCTAGCATAAAGTTGAAAATTCAATGCATTGTTACGCACAATATCCAATCACAATATAATAATATTGTTATATAATGTAGATCGTAGTTCGATCTACATTATATAACAATATAATGTAGATCGAACTACGCATAAAAATATCTGCCATAAGTATATACACATAGAGCTAAATTTCATTTGAATTTTATGTTTTATTTAAATTGATAATTAATATTAACAGGTAAAGAGAAATGTGATTTATTTCGCCTTAAACAAGGTTTAATTTTATCTGTTTATCTCTTTTTTGTGTCACATTTTCGTTTCGTCGATTTTCAAATCACAACGATTCTAAAGAAATTTCACTTCTAGAAGTAAAAATCAAACTACCCCTGCTCTCTCTCTTTTCTTTCACCTTTTCCTCATTATTTGGGGTCGGCTCAATATGTCTCTTTCTTCCATACTCTTCCATTCTGACATACGTCCTCTGTCACATCACAAATCATATCATCCTACACATAATCCAATCATCTCTTTTTTGGTCTACCTTTACATTTATATCCATCAATCTTGCAGTTTAACATTCTTTTTGTCACGTGTCTATCATCCCTCATCATTACATGCCCATGTATACCTCAGTCTTTTTCCATTCAATTTTTCAGTCATGGGTGCAGCTTTCAAAGATCCCCTGATGTACACCACAAATCCATCGCAACATTCTCATCTCAACTGAGTGGCCGCTTGTGGTTTATCACTTCACCCACAGTCAGGTGGTAGGGCATTTGCCCGACTGGATGGCTGCCACCCCTGGTCTAAAGTATGTCACCGTAACAACCTTTACATGTGTTCTGGAATTAGTACCCAGGTCCCAGTTTCCCTTAAGAGAGTAGCTGCGCATTTGTCGCACCTTTGGTGTTGCAAATGTCCATAGGCGATGGTAACCGCTTTCCATCAAGTGGTCAGTCTGCTTGTCTGCTGAACTCCTGCTATAAAAAAAGTGGCCCAACATTCGGACTCGTATAACATGACCGGATTGGATTTATATACCTGACCTTTTAGTTTCAGTGGCATTAGTTTGTCGCATGTCACATCGGTTACCCGCTACAGATATGGGTATTATTAGGTAAACATTGGAAATGGTAAAGCCATTCGAAAATCATTATGTTGATTACAACTAATTGAATCGGCTAAGTCGGTATAATCACTGAGAGTTCCGGCAGCCCACTTCTCAACCTTTATCTGGTCATTCATTCCTTTTTAGGAATTACCCTAATGATAGGAGGAGCAAGATGGAATGCTCCTCCGTCTTAAAGGAGGATCTTAGTCTATTATTGACGGAAATTTGTATATATTCTTTGTACGTTTCGGGAATCGTTTGCGACCTCAATTGTTGTACAGCGCCCTCTATTGGCTTGTAACTGTTCTTATCTCATCCTCTCTATCCCATCCCTCCTATTACATCCCCTCTATCCCACCTTAAAGGCTGGTAACGCGTTGTTATCACCCCTGTGGCATTGCAAATCTCCGTAGGCGACGGTAACCACTTTCCATCAGGTGGGCAGTCTGTCTTTTTGCCCGCTTTAAGCAATAAAAATACACACGCTTCAAACGGTCAATTGTAACTCTACTGATTATTTACAGATCGTCCTGTCCACCATCTTAGCTGTAACGTCATCAGCGCAACTTCCATCAAGAAACTACATTCCTCAAGCACAAGGTTCCTTTGGCCAAAGCCAGAGTTACCAAGAATCGCAGTCCACAGGTCATACAGGTGGTGGAGGAGGTTCTTTAGATAATGCGAATAGACGACCACAGCAAGACGCTGATAAACACGCCGAGGTTCTGAAGCAAGAGCAGGAGATCAGTGAAACTGGAAGTAAGTTTATGTAGGAAATGCTTTACCACACTCTACTGCTGGGCATAGGCAGTAATATGACAAGACGCGATACCTCGGTAGCAAAGCAACCGCGTCTTCTTCTAGTAACATCAAGGTTTATATCCTAGTCAGGGTGATATGAGAATTTTTAGTAAATTTTCGAGCGTAATTGAAATATTGTTATAATTATCACATGCTGCTAATGAATGAAGAAACTGTGAGTAAACCTATATAGGTCAAGATTACTCTCGTGGAAAAGTAGTAGATTGGGACTCCTAAAATTTTTGTCTGTTCATGCAAAGTGTGCAGTGTTGGCCTTATATCTATACTTATATAAGTCCTCACATGTGCGTTGGTTTCTCAGCAAAGTTTACGAAGCTCATATTGCGTTAAAAGTATTGCAGGAAAATTTTTATCTAAGTTTTCAGGTAAACTATTATATAGACTGAGTTTCAAACTCTCCAAAAATGTCGATCTTTGTACAGGATACCGCGGTAGTGCGTTACAACAATTCAATATTAAGCAAATTGGTACGGATTAACGTGAAATGGTTTCCAGTGGATACATTACATTAACCACATAGACGCAAACCATGTGTATATTACATAAGTCTATGCATACAAGTTTTTAAATCTATTTCACTTCATTTGATGCTGCTATTCACGTGTCTATATTTCTGTCTGAGGTAAAATGCAATGGTAGTGATTGTAATCAAAAACATCCGTCTAAGAACTCAAATAACACATGCTCCTCAAATTGCATACATAAATTATTTAGGGACTGTGTACTTAAAAAACCGACTATATGGTAACTTACTTGAGCTCGCATAAGCTTTTAGACCACACTCCACGAAAGATTTTTTCGATATAAAAATTACCCTAAAAAGTATACTTACGATACTGATTTCATTTATATTAATTGGTCTAGTTGTCACTTGTACTTGACTAAAACAAAAGCTTCGCATCACAGAAATAAATATGCTGCGGTGGATATGTGGAAAAATCAGTCTTCATGTCTGTGACTTAGCAGGCATCCAGTAGAAGAGTCGCTAACGCTGGTATGGCCACGTTTTACGGAGAACGGCTAATTATGTTGGAAACAGATGTCCAGCTATCCCAGCCTCCGGTTGATCTCGAGAGTAGGGAATATCGAAGAAATGCTGAATTGACGTCGTGAAGAATAACATGGAAGCGAGAGTTGGGTATGGAAGAAAGAGCATGAAAGTAGACTAAACGCGGTCGAGATGCGAGCACTGCGCAAAATCTGCGGAGTGACGCTCGCGGACCGCGTTCGTAATACCGAGGTAAGAAAGAGAGTTGGTCTGAAAGAGAGTGTCGGGGTGAAGGTAAGGAAAGGAATGCTCCGGTGGTTCGGGCATGTGGAAAGAATGCATGATGAAAGAATGAATAAACAGATATACAATGCAAAAGTGGATGGATGCAGAGGTCGTGGAAGGCCACGACACACTTTCCATGATCAAATTGATCGTGTACTAGCAGAAGGTGATGTTAGGAGCCTTAAGAACAGACGAGCGTGCATGTCAAGAGTTATGAATGTCAAAGAAGCAAGTGAGGTGTGTAAGAATAAGCCTAAATGGCGCTCTGTTGTTCGTGCCTACCCCGCAAGGGAACTGGCGTGAAGTTATGTATGTATGTAAGAATAACATGAAGAAGAAAAGAACACAGAAGAAAAAGTAAGAAAGCGGACCGTAGTCGTCGAAGATAATACTCTGAATGCTACCGGGATTTCAGGCTCAAATGATGATTATGGTTCACTTGAATTTGCTACTGTAAGCTTCTGCTTTTGCCCATTACCCATATTCCAGTATTTCTAATAAAAAGGTTCACAACGTCATTAACTAGGAATAAAAAAATATAATTTCGTTTTTAGATCGTATTTTAATTAACATCAATGAAATACACAGTCATGTAACAATTTTGAAATATTGTAGACATTTTAATTAATAAATTAAACAACTATTTCAATTTCAGACTACCATTTTGGCTTTGAAACTTCGAACGGTATTAGAGCAGAAGAAGCAGGAAACAGCGATCAGGGTCAAGGAGGATACTCGTATAAAGGAGACGATGGACATACATACACCGTTACGTATACTGCAGGTAGGGTCCATTTTTTTATGTTATCTTGTAGACAAACTGCCAGACAGTCCACCTGATAGTAAGTGGCTATCATTGCACATGACATCTGCAACACTCAAGAAGCGGAAGGGTGACCTACCTCGTCGAGAACTAAGTATCTGTTTACACCATTTTTGGTGAGCCCATTTTTGTTGCAGCACTCTGGAGAAACCCCGGAAGAAAGAATTAAATAGGTATTATAAATGCATGAGTATAGAGCAAATATAAACAAATTGTAGTCCTAAATTTAATTAATAGCCTTATTGGGATAGGTACCAGTAATATAGTAGTCAGTGTTTAACAATACACCTTGATTGTACCTTTTTGAAATTCATCTTCTTAACCGAAGTAAGAAAGAGAGTGTCGGGATGAAGGTAAGGAAAGGAATGCTCCGGTGGTTCGGGCATGTGGAAAGAATGACTAAACAGATATACAATGCAAAAGTGGATGGATACAGAAGTCGTGGAAGGCCACGACACACCTTCCATGATCAAATTGATCGTGTACTAGCAGAAGGTGATGTCAGGAGCCTTAAGAACAGACGAGCGTGCATGACAAGAGTTATGAATGTTAAAGAAGCAAGTGAGGTGTGTAAGAATAAGCCTAAATAGCGCTCTGTTGTTTGTGCCTACCCCGCAAGGGAACTGGCGTGAAGTTTTGTATGTATGTATGTATCTTCTTAACCATACGGACAAAAATAATCTACAATTCTAGACCTATACATACCAAACATACGGCCTCTGTGGTTGAGCGGCCTAAGCCTTTGCCGGCCTACTTCACTGCAACGCAGATTCTGGGTTCGATTCTTGTTATGGTAAATTTCGGAATCGTATGTTGTCCGTTATTTACTATGTGTAGACACACAGACCATAGTAAATAACGGACAACGGGATCGGCCCCAAAGTAATTTATTGTATAAAACCCATAACACAGTCGCAAATTGCCTAATTTGGGGATATAGAGTATGTGTGTTTGTATGCCGTTTATTATTATCTTGTATGTCTCTAAGACCACGATCCATAAAAATGATCGGAATTTTGGAGAGCTCGCGTGGGGCCATTTGCAGGCTAACACGTAGAGGCCCCTTGATAAATTTAATCTAAATGTGGCGTGACACTGACTGGTATTGTCATAGTAAGTACTGAAGTATGAATGAATGTCGAAGAAGCAAGTGAGGTGTGTAAGAATAAGCCTAAATGGCGCTCTGTTGTTCCAGAAATAATTGTTATGACATGGTTCATGAGATATGCAATAAACACCAATTGAATAAGTCTCTAAAGAAAAATAACAAATAAAATCAATTAAATAGTAATTCATATTATATCAATCTATTCAAGTATAATAAGAGAATTTTGAACAATCTGTGATTCCAGGCGAAGGTGGTTTCATACCTCAAGGAGAGCATCTACCAGTAGCACCTCCGACTCCAGAAGCAATCCTGATTGCTCTGCAGCAAAACGAAAGAGATGAAGCTGCCGGGATCTTTGATGATGGTATGTTTTCAAAATTTAGACGTAATTTGGTTACTAATATTAATAATAAAAATCTGGAGACGTGTTGCAAAGTCTGAGCTGATTTATATCCAACAATGAGTAAAGATTAGCTGATGATAACATTTTGTATAGAGCGAACTTGCTATCTCTGAAGCGCAGTCCAACATCTTATTGTCATAGATATTGTGCCATATTATATTGAAATACATAGACATTGGGATTTTAAAGAGCGTATCATATCTATTGGAATAGGGTGTCGAATTAATCATTGTATTGAATACATCATGAATTATGCTGACACAGTAATAAACTGAGTTCAAACCTTATTTGCTGAAAATGCGCCGTACAAATTCTCAAAATATATTTTTATTTTTAAGATACATGTCAGTAATGTAAATACGTCGCTATTTCTTCAAATATTTACTTTCTTTCTTTCTTTCTTCATGGGAAGTCGATAAAACCCATCAATATATAAATGACATCAATGATATCTCTACACATTTTTATTGATATTTTGATCAAACTTTCTTCAAAGGCATCCAAGTTTTTGCATATTCTTTTTCATAATCTTTTATCCGTGCAGGAACGGAGAAAGAATACAATTTCCTGCGGCCGGGCGGCCTGTCGTAACAGGCGACTAAACAACCCACAGCCAGGTGGTAGGGCATTTGCCCGACTGGATGGCTACCACCCCTGGTCTAGAGCATGCCGCCATAACAACTTTGAGTTGTGTTCCGGCATTAGTGACCAGGTTCCAGACTCACTTAAGAGAGCAGCAGCGCATTTGTAGCACCTTTGGTGTTGCAAATGTCAATAGACGATGGTAACCTCTTTCCATCCAGTGGGCCGTCTGTCTGTCTGCTGAACTCCTGCAATAAAAAAATAAAAAAAAAAGTTTCCTTCTCTTTACATTCATTTGTTACTCTTATATTATGTTTGTCTACTACATTTTACTAATCTATATAATATGTATCATCATTATTGATTAAATTATTTTTATTTTATAGGTAAATATAATCCAGAGAAGCATGGAGGTGGTCAAGCGAATCAAGGTCATCAATCTGGATTCAACTCTAACTCTGGATACCAATATTGATTGAAAATGACTGATTTATAGTACTATTATATTACCGATTACATTGAAACTAGGTGATAAACGACTGCATATTTCAAAATTAGGACACTTTTTCTCTTGCTGACTTTAATCACTCTTTAAAGCTATCAATGTCACTCCTGTATATTTAAAAAATGTATCAGAAGGAAGTTCTCAATATTATTTAGATACATCAAACATAGTTATTTACTTTTTAATATTTTATCTCTTTGTTTACTTCCTTGTCTTAATTTTTCAGTCTTTTCTTCCGCAAGTGTAGTATTCCTAAGCTTTTCTATTATATCTTACTACTCTTCTTGGTAGTTTCATCCTAAACTTATCTATTTAAGTTTTTCACTTAAGTTCATAATGTAATTGATAATATTATTCCATCTGCTTAATATTGTTGTGATATTTCGAAAATACTCATGTTTTATAAGAAGACCTGTTACAATATAAGATAGGTTAGTGTTAATAATACAATTTGTTAATATAAGAATATGCATGTTTACACGTCTTTTAATACGTTTTAAATCTATATATAAAACAAATTCGGGTTAGTTACATCATTTATAACTCTAGAATGATTGTAATCATTAATCTTTTGGATTTGTCTCCATCCCAAATAGCAGAATCATTACGAATATATTTCGAAAAAATCACAGAATATAAAAAAAATACTAAATATAAATAAATGTAAATGTGAACAGCATAAGTCTGTTGAAGTTGTGCGTATATGCTAAGAAGTTCATAGGACGCTTATTCAGATCCGGCTCGAAGGACCAATGTATAAAAAAACCGGTGTATATTTAATGTCAAATTCAATTAAAAGGAAAATATTGCGTGTAATACGTTATTATTGAGAAACCATATTGACTGAAGAATCGTGAATAAAAAAAAAGAAATATATGAATTAAAAAATAACACAAAAAAATAATTGATGTCCAAATACTCGTAGGTTTGGACAGCAATCATTTAGAATTAGTAGCAATTTTTTTATTGTACTTGTGTAATTTGGGATATACACAGACGTTTCACCGGATAAAATTAGGCAACCTTCATTTCTGGGCGCTTGCATCACTATAGGCGATACTATTGCGTAATATTAAATCAAGGGTGCAGACCGCTTTATTTAAAAAGCTTCAGCAAAGCGCTTCATTAAAACCATCCTAATACTTCCTAAATTATAACAACGTACTTTATTGTTTATACTTTTTTGGGTTACAGTCTAGCTCAATACTGTGTACTTACTAATTAATGTATCAATAATTAATTGTAATCTGCTTACCATCTATCCATCTATTATATTATAAAGAGGAAATATTTTTCATTTTTGTATGTTTGTGACGGATAAACTCAAAAACTACGGGATCGATTTCAAAAATTCTTTCACCATTCGAATGCTATATTATCCCTAATTAATATAGAATATGTAAAAATAAGGGATCAATACTAAAAATTCAAAAATGTAACTCATCCGTCTAAACCAAATACTAGGCGCTGGAATTGAGTTATATGATTTTGATAAAATTTTATGCGTGTTTGAGTAGGTCCCGGGGTTGTTTAGATGCACAATTAAACCCTGTAGGTGGCGCTGGAATCGGTTTATAGATTTTTATTATTTCAGGGCAGGACAACATCTGCCGAGATGCGTGTTTGAGTGGGTCCCAGAGTGGTTTAGATGGACAATTAGACCCGATAGGTGAAGCTGGAATCGGGTTCTAGATTTTTATTATTTCAGGGCAGGGCAACGTCTGCCGAGATGCGTGTTTGAGTGGGTCCCGGAGTGGTTTAGATGCACAATTAGACCCGGTAGGTGGCGCTGGATTCGGGTTCTAGATTTTTATTATTACAGGGCAGGGCAACGTCTGCCGAGATCGCTAGTATTAAATAAATTAAAAAAAAATAACAATTTTGCTTACATTAAAAGTAATTTTTCAGTCTCAGTGATGATGCACTTCATTATTACTTCGAATCACATTACTTCGAATGCAATGTACAATGTTTCTATGTCAAGTTTATTTACTTTATTACCCCACTAAATTACACAACACATCATTACTAGTATGATTGCTGTACATCACGAACATTTCACGAGCTTTTTACCCGTGTTTGTTTTGTAAATCTTTGTTTTAATTAATTAGTGTATGCAATTTACTAAGTGCATGAGAAATTAACAAACCGTTGTGATAATAAATGATATAATCTTCATTTAATTTTGTGTATACACTAGTTTCATTGGATTTTTTGGGTTGCAGTTTTTAGTTCTGTTCTTTTTTCTATTACGCTTCAAGCTGTTTGTTGATTTAGTCAGTGTCAAACATTTATGGGTCTGTAAATTTAGTCGTGTAATAAGTATATTATAGTTTAGTTTAGTTTTATAGTATAGTTTTATCCGTGCAGGAACGGAGAAAGAATACAATTTCCTGCGGCCGGGCGGCCCGTCGTAAGAGGCGACAAAACAACCCACAGCCAGGTGGAAGGCATTTGCCCGACTGGATGGCTACCACCCCTGGTCTAAAGTATGTCGCCATAACAACCTTGAGTTGTCTTCCGGCATTAGTGACCAGGTTCTAGTCTCCTTTAAGAGAGCAGCAGCGCTTTTGTAGCACCTTTGGTGTTGCAAATGTCCATAGGCGATGTTAACCGCTTTCCATCAAGTGGGCCCTCTGCCTCTCTGCTGAACTCCTGCAATAAAAAAAAAATTAAAAAAAAAGTAGTCTAATAAAAAAGAGCTCTGTACTTTTGACCAGACTTATCTATTTTTATTCGCTGAATCAGAATCTGGGATCAGTTTGGTCCATACAACCTCAACATTTTGAGGGTGTATGGATATGGTGGGTGGACGGATGGAGGGTCACTGCCGTGGTACTCTCGCTCGGCTTGTGAACTTGAGTCTGTGTTTTTAGACTGGTTTGAATCTTTTTTTACATTAACTACTAGCTTTCTTCCGCATTTTTAAATTTTTTGACATATTAAATGAGTACAATAACAGTGAAAAAAATAAATAATGATTACAAAAAATTAATATCTCAAGAATTACATGTCTCCCAGACTAAGGGGTTGCAAAAGGGAGAAGTATGTATTTCGATGCGCTGAATTCGAATCTGGGGTCATCTTAATCCATACAGCCTCAAAATTTTGAGGGTATAATACATAAGCATAGATGGGTCTAGTCAGAAGTACATACCACTTGTTTTGTGGGACAGTGTTATTATCAAGGACAATTTATTACTTAACCGGAAAACTTCTGTCCAAACGATGGTAAGCACTTAACTCGCCAGTTCTCAAGTTTACTAATAGGTAACTTTACTAATGCAATAATACTAATGTAGATCAAGCTTAACTCTAGGCTCAGTAAAAACATAAATATGTGTTCTTTGATTGACGTCAAATAATGGCGGTATTATGTCAATTTCGAAAAAGCACATAAAAATAATAATATTTTTTTTACACTAACAAGTAATATTATAACAATCAAAATCTAACAACTATTATTAGTACAATATACTTTTTTCTTTTTTTTGGAAGTAAGTAAGTAAGTAAAGTGAGTACTTATAAACAGGCCTTTTTTGTCACTTCTTTTTTGAGGGTACGCTAACTCTCGAATGTTGTAAATCCATAATGTTTTGTACCGATTTTCAATTTTCTGATTAGCACTTATTAGACATATCACGATTTTGCAAATATCCGTGCAGGAACGGAGAAAGAATACAACTTCCTGCGGCCGGGCGGCCTGTCGTAAGAGACGACAAAACAACCCACAGCCAGGTGGTAGGGCATTTGCCAGACTGGATGGCTACCACCACTGGTCTAGAGTATGCCGCCATAACAGCCTTGAGTGGTGTTCCGGCATTAGTGACCAGGTTCCAGCCTCCCTTAAGAGAGCGGTAGCGCATTTGTAGCACCTTTGGTGTTGCAAATGTCTGTAGGCCATGGTAACTTCTTTCCATCATGGAACCGTCTGCCTGTCTGCTGAACTCCCGCAATAAAAAACAAAAAAAATCTAAACTCAGAGGTGACGCGGAATCTGTTCAAGAAAGATAGATTAGATTTTGTATTTGGATAATTCTGACCTATAAAAAAAATATCAAACTTTTTCATTTTTTTTTTCAGTTTTATGGCAATTTTTCGATATTTTCGAAATTTTCTTTAAGGGCACTGCGTGCCCTCACGTACCCCCACAAAAAAGCCCTGCTTATAAAGACTAAAGAGCTAAAGGTAATAAAAAAAAGATTAACAGTTTGTTATAAAAATGTATCACTTTTATTCATAGAATAAATAGAAATCTCGTCATTATTTTAACACCGGTAACTATTATGACTAAGACAGTATTTTCTTACAAGTACAGTTATAATATTTTTAACAAAACCTTCCAACTATGTACAGCTTCCAATAACTCACATTATAAAAAAATCCCATCGTTTTGTTAAAAACATTACAACACAACATTACAATGAATAAGACGAAGAGCAACTTTTGTGTCATGTAAATTGTGTTTCGAACGCTTGTTTAAAACCGACCAATCAGTTTTAAAATCTGTGTAATTGATCCAATCCCAGCCTTGCATTCTGTGTGTGAGTGCAATGCAATCGCAACGAACGTTGCTCATCCTCCAATTTTTTTCAGGTGATATGGCTAAATACTGTATTTGGTGGATTTCTAGTACTTGTATGGCTGTCTGTATCCGGCTGACGCTTGTGCTCTGGCGTATTGTTGAGGAGCGGCGGCAGGTCCATTGCCGTATTTACCAGCGTGGTATTGACCTGGAAATTATAGAAGTTATATTTAATCTCTCATTTAAATAAGAAATGTTGACACGTTGACACTTAAGGGCTAAGCATCGCCTATTGAAGCTAATCCGAAATATAACAAATATTTTGTAAATTAAACCCAATTAAAAATGTAGACTACAGCCATGGTAGGTTAGTATTTAATCGAGTACATTAGTCACTAAGCCATTTAAAATGACGAGAATTCGGATCGTGGTCGGAAAACAGTGCATGCTTTATGTTACCTAATGCCCGCTACATATGTAACGATAAATTCTAAAATAAAATTCTATCCGTGCAGGAACGGAGAAAGAATACAATTTCCTGCGGCCGAGCGGCCAGTCGTAAGAGGCGACTTAACAACCCACAGCCAGGTGGTAGGGCATTTGCCCGGCTGGATGGCTACCACTCCTGGTCTAAAGTATGTCGCCATAATAACCTTGAGTTGTGTTCCGGCATTAGTGACCAGGTTCCAGTTTCCCTTAAGAGAGCAGCAGCGCATTTGCAGCAACTTGGTGTTGCAAATGTCCATAGGCGATGGTAACCGCTCTCCATCAAGTGGGCCGTCTGCCTGGCTGCTGATCTACTACAATAAAAAAAAAAGATAAATCGTAGCGATTTCGGACTGTGCAGTTAAATCGAACGCCCCTAGTGTCTCTACACGCCACCGATATCGGCGTCTATTGCCAGTTCTCCGCATAAGTTCGCGCAACAAAGATGTCATGAACGATAGAAGATGATGACGCACTTGCGTTATTAAGCCTGATTATGTGTTTAAAAAAATCGCAGATTGTGTAGTGTAAAAATTGACTCATGAAAAGCTATTTTTTCACACCAACTTATTAGCGAGTTGAATTTCGCTCCGCAAGATTGGCATAATTGTTTAGGAATTAATACCTCCTGCATACCTAAATCTATGCAAATGCAATCGACGACGATTTATCTAATAGAAATTGCAACTGCCGCCGATGAGCAATAATCTGCAACGATTTGTTATACAGACGATCGGTAAATCTGAGCCAATCGGATTGCACAGATTAATCGATACGATAAATCGTTACGTATGTGACAGGCATTATATGCATACTGTTATAATAGTGATAACTGATTTGTAAAACCAAGTAACCTGACTAATGCCCAGTTCCTATCTCTCACTGACCGTTAATTTGATTTACTATCGGTTAAAATTTGACATAAGCTTCTTCTAATGTCAAAATTCAACATATGGTAAGGCAAGCGAATGAATAGTGAGATACAGAAACCGGCCATTAGATAAGCATGGCGGGTGTGTCAGTCGTTCTCTTAAAAATGGTAAGGCCAATCAATAGCGGGATATTTAAGGTTTATTATTAAAATATTATATATAAGAGTACATCGTCGTCGTCGTCAGCCATTTGCAGTCCACTGCTGGACGTAGGCCTCCCCAAGACGGCGCCACTCATCCCTGTCCTCCGATTTCCTCAGCCAGCGCCTACCGGCGACCTTGCATAGGTCGTCGGTCCATCGGGCTGGAGGGCGTCCGACACTACGTTTACCGAGACGCGGTCTCCACTCCAGGACTCGTTTGCTCCATCAGCCATCGGTTCTGCGGCAGATGTGACCGGCCCACTGCCACTTCAACTTGCTAATTTTGCGAGCTATGTCGGTTACCTTGGTTCTCTTACGGATATCCTCATTTCTAATTTTATCCATAAGAGAAACACCCAGCATAGCTCGCTCCATAGCCCGTTGAGCGACTTGGAACTTGTGGACCAATCCTGCCGTAAGTGTCCATGTCTCGGCCCCGTAGGTCAGGACGGGGAGGACGCACTGCTCGAAGACTTTTGTCTTCAAGCATTGCGGAATGGTCGACGAAAAGACTTGACGAAGTTTACCGAATCCTGCCCAGCCCAACTGAATCCTCCTATTGGCTTCCCCCTCGAAGAGTACATGTATACAAATAAATAATATTAAAGTGTCCGTTTCTTATGTCAAAACTAGCTGATGATTTTTTAACTATCCCACGGGAACTCTTTCATTTTTCGGGATCAAAAGTGTCCTATATGTTGACCAGGGATATAAGCTACCACCGTACAAAATTTCATTAAAATTGGTCCAGTCGTTTCGGAGATTAGCCGGTCCAAACAGACAGACAGACAAACAGAGAAACAAAAAATTTGAAAAAAATCTAAATTAGTTCTATTTCACTTCTTACATCCCCCTCCCTGACTCGGTTTTTAGTATTTTTTTTCATTGTACAGAAATTCGACCTCTACTGTTATATTATAATATATATATATATATATATATATATATATATATATAGATAACAGCTTTTTACTAAATGCATATGAAAGTATACACAGTAATATCAAAAAATCAATTTTTAAATTTTTGATCTGTCTGTTTATACGGTTAATCTCTGAAACGGCTGGACCGATTTTGACGGGACATTCACTGGCAGATGGCTGATGTTCAAGGAGTGACTTGGGCTACTTTTAAAATTAGGGTTCCGCAAAATAAATCCACGCGAACGAAGTCGCGAGTAATAGCTAATTAAGAATAAGAAATACCATCCTTATTGTATTTCATGATGGCCTTTGTGGTTAAGCGGGATAAGTCTTTAGGCTCCAGGTTCGATTCCTGGTATGATTAATTTCGGAAACAAATTTTCTCTGTTGTTTACTATGGTCTGTGTCTCTTGGATCGGCCCTAGAGTAGTCCGTTGTAAATTACCCATAACACAAGCGCAACTTGCTTAATTTAGGGACATCCAATATGTGTGTTTGTCTGCAGATTATTTTATTGAATAAACTCTAATTACTAGTACGACTCGCACAAGGACGCTTGTTTAACAAAATATAACTCATTCATACGCGACATTCCTAAAATTGCAACGCTTTGTCCCAATTACCGTGAGATCACATCTGTCATTAGCTAGTACTACAATCACAAAGCACTTGTGCTAGATTGACCTTTGGGTTATTTCACAATGACCTCTCACTCAAAATCCTCATCTTGGGAAACCAAGGACCAACTCACTTTTACACTTCTAAACATCGTTAACCTATTAACAATAGAGTTCATTTTTCAGTTTACTAGTACTTTAAATAACGTTGTATTAAATCCTATGAAGTCTACCAACTATATTTTGCGTTTACTCAGAACAGTATGACATTGGAAATAAGGTGCAATTTATGTAATTTAATATTTACGCTAATTTTGTTTATCATATAAGTGTTCTAAATTATTGCCGACTGTAAAGTCTTAATGCAAGTTGAAATAAAATGGCTTTTGGCACGATTTAACCCGTTCAGTGCGTTGGGAGATCGTAAGGATCTCTTCATTCAAGCCCGAATCGTGTGTTCATTGCAGACGTTTTACGTATACGTCTTACTTGCATTACGCATAAATAAATAATAACAAGACATAAATGTCCCACTGTTCGAGCTTCCAAATGCTAGAAAAATGTACAGTATGCACCCGCCATACTTGTCCACAGCGGCTTAGCGGGTTTGACACATCGGCTACCTCGATGTGCAGATTTCATCATGATGTTTTCCCTCACCGTCAGCAATTCAGCATATGGTAATTATAACAATATACACATCATTTCAGAAAACTGCTTAAGAGGTGCGTGCTTTTAAGGCCAGGATTAAAACCCATTTTTCAAGTTTAAGACGCGAATGCGGATAGCACTGATTATTTTTCATTAAGTGTAATGCCCGGTATTGTGTTTCGCTTTAGTGCGGGAAGTCATAACGTCTATATTTCTGTGAGGAAAAAACTAATAACTTGATCATAATTTCAAACAGTCAACAGTAATATAGCCAACTTCTTCTTTTTCTTTTTTGAGGGATTATGGCTCCAACACAGTTTGCATTGATTTGGCCAATGTCACAGTATGTGGTAAAATGTTAGGTGCATATAAGAATGTAAACACAAAAATTTGGCCAGTGATCAATAGCCAACTTCTTAATACAAAATCAAATGACAGTGACAGTTACAATATTGACAATTCATAAAACAAAACAAAAGATCAGTCGCTATTATTAAAAATGAACATAAAATAAAGAAATTAATTAAACAATTAAATCATTCGACATTTATATATATACATTGTACTCAGAAATAAAAGTAAAACTTCTGTATGTATATAAAAATAAATAAATTACGTTATGCTTAAAAATAGTTTTATGGGTTCGTTAAGACCTCATATGTGCTTCAATTAATGTTGATTGCGAGTTCTATTAAGTCTCAAACGTAGTGACTTATAAAAAATTGAAAATGGTAATGCAGTGAACGGGTTAAACGAACAATAAGTTGTTATTTGTATAGACAATTTGAAAGCAATCATAAGCTACTGTTCTGAAGAACAATAGATCAATCTGGTGAATGGAAGACATGTAAATTGGATGTAACTTGACCTATACAGAGTATCAATCAAATTTGCGCAAGATTTCAATTAAGCAGGTGATGTGTTATCTAATTTCAAATTTCAACAGTTCATTAACGCGCAACATGTAAGGTATTAAATAAAATCAGCGAAGCCATTGGTGTTTTATATTCTAATCATTGTAGTTATACAAATATATGTCGCATGCTATATGTGATTTAGGTGGGCACTGAAAATCAGCGCTGTGTTAGACTACGTTTCGGCACAGCAAAATGCTGAGCTTATTTCCAAGTTGCATACAATTGAAGACATGAGTAGATGAAGGAGTTATGTGACATAAAAAAATACGTTAAAGGAAAATGTAATGTGTAAAGTATGTAATGTAAACAGACAAGGAAACCATATTAGAACTTAAAACAACGCTTTTTGAATTTGATTTTGAAAATAGTAAATAATGAAGGAGTTATATGTGTAGCAAAGTGATAGTAAAAGAGCTCTGTAGGCCAATTTATCAATATTTACCAATTGTAACATATTCCTTTCATTCACTCATGTCTTCAATTATTGTATAATTTTATCTATACTTTGTTATGTTAATACTATGTTGTGTCGCTATTAGAAATAAATATTTTTCTTTCTTCTTTTAAATTCAAAACCTTGCAACTGACATCGCTTTTATCCGATTTCAAAAAAGATAGATAGATAGATAACACTTTATTGTACACCATTACAGTAAAACTTACGAACTAGTATTAGTCTAGTTGGGTACAAAGGGCGGTCTTATCGCTAAAAAGCGATCTCTTCCAGACAACCCGTGGCAAGAATATTCTGATTAGCAGTGGCGATGGTGGTATACATAATTATTGTACGATTACTTACATTTTAATAATAAATATATAACTATACTATATATACAAATATGTTATACTACAAGATCGATGGGTACAAATTTAAAGGTAGACCAAAAAAAAGATGGATGGATTGTGTGAAGGATGACATGATGATATGCGGTGTGACAGAAGAGGTATGTCAGAATAGAAGAGTGTGGAAGGAAAAGAGATATTGTGCCGACCCCAAGTAATTGGGATATGGTGACAGAAAAGAGAGACTATATATACAAATATACACATAAGTTATATACATATACAAGATATGGAAAAAGGGAGAAGTTTCTCAATACGTCATGTATTTTTTTTTTATATATATTCAGCGCCACTCATTCGATGCTGAGCTGATTTTTCTCTTTTTCCATTGGATTCAGTATAGCTTCACGACATTTTCATATAATTTAAAAGTGAAAATAAAAAATCTATCAATTAAGAAACCGACTTAAAGGGTGATTAAAAAGCAATTCGAAGTAAAACATAAAAAGTACTATGTTTTGCATTTTTTTATGTTTTACTTAGCATCAACTCCAAGATGTTGCAGAAAATATTTATACCACAGCTTGGTGGTTAGCGCACACGCGTTCCAAACTAGGGAGCGCTGCTTCGTATCCTGACCGAAAAGCGTGCACACTTAGACAGTCTTCTTAATGTGTTATTATTACAACTACACTAGTCTAATAAGTCTGTAACCACACACTCACTCTGGCCACCCCAAGCCCGAGATGGCCAACGTATGACCAACTAAGCCGCAGACGAAGCCAATGCAAAGGCCGCGAAAGCCATCAGATAAACAGCCGCCCATGTCCTGCTCGAATGCGAAGAGGTGGCCCAATACAGGGCGAAGTATCTGGACGCCCCAGGTAGCCTCCGAGAAGGCTTCAGCAACGTCAAGAAGCTGGTGGACTTCCTGGAGGAGCTGGGCTGGATGGAGTAAACCCTCATCCACCCTCGCACGCAAAATAGACGCTTTGTCGTCGAGTTGCGGAAACCGCCCGCTCGCAGAAGAAGAAGCCATCAGATGCCGTAGACTGGCCAACGAGAGCCGTTGAGAGACCGTTAAGAAGGTTCCAATGGTTTCAAACTCCGCCACCGACGGGTGGTGTTCATCGAGTAGAAGCCGGGGCAAAGAGGTTTTCCTCGAGGGCCCCAACATCCTCGCCGCCTCAAAATGGCCAAGAGGAAGAAGAACACCAACACACTCACTCGTTCACTTGTACACACATACATAGACACACCCATTCACACATCTATACATTTACACATACATTACAAATGTTAACACGAAAATTTCCAATTACCTTTAAAACAATTTTCTTTTTTTAATTGTATAACAAACAAGTTGTCTGGAAATGGGCGCTACTGCAACACAGTATTATACTACAGCAGTTTTTTTTTATGTTTGCTAGTAGGCAAACTGGCAAAGGGACCACCTGGTGATAGGTGGATACCGTCGCCCATGGACATTTGCAATACTAAGGGAGCCGATGCGTTGCCTACCTCGTTGAGACTTTAGGTATCTGTTCACGCTCTTTTTGAACAGCCCCATATTGTAGCGCTCTGGGAAAACCGCGGGAGGGAGTTCATTCCATAACCCGGACACATAGCATGAAGGAGCGTCCGCCAGGTACCGTGGAGGATTTCCAAGTGTCCAGGAAGTGTGGATGAACTCCCAATCGCCCGCGAATGGTGCGATGATAGAATGGCGACGTAGGTAAATTTTGCGACACCAAATTGTTTCTGTACACTATGTTAATGGTTTCGAATAAATTCTTTAATTACCACGTGCTAACCATGAAGGAAAATATCGTGACGAAACCTGCACATCGAGATTACCGAGGCCAGATCCGCCAATCCGCTATAGACAAGCATGACGCGCATACCATTCTCCTAAAACGGGAGGCCCAATCTCAGTGGGACCTTTTTTATATATTGCACGAGTTCAGTAGACAGGCAGACGGCTGTCTCTTGGTTAACCACCTGTTGGACAGTAGACATCATCGCCTATGGACATTTGTTACACCAAAGGTGCTGCTACCAATGTGCTGCCGCTCTCTAAAGGGCGACTGGATCCTGGCCACTAATGCCGGAACACAAGTCAAGGTTTTTATGGTGGCGTAGTCTAGACCAGGGGTGCGGATACACCCACTTGCCAGAATTTCATTTACCACAATTTCATCTGCTATACTGCTCAACAGACATAATATTGTTTCTCATAATTTTATATGTCATACTCATTGTTTACTATATATATTAGTCACGTGCTAGAAACTTTGTTTCCCATAAAGTCAATTTCAATAACATCATTTGTTATAATCATGATATGGCGTAATTATCATATGCCATAACATCATTTGCCATCGAAATTGCTTCTAGAAAAAATCATAAAATCAGTTTAAACTAAACGATCAATAGGTTTAGGTTTGGTTAGTTTAGGTTAGGTTAGAACATGAAAAACAACGCACGAGCCGAGCGAGCGAAGCGAGCGTGCCGCGGCAGCGACCAGCGAAGTGCTAGAAAGCCAATCGCTTTTTAGGGCAAAGGCGTAAGATTAATTTTCTACGATGAAATTAATTTAGTATGGCGTTGAAATATTCTGTTAAATAATATTATTGCAATTAATAAAATGGATAACAATACGTATGGCACTCGTGTCATTATGGAATCTAATGTACGGGCAAACAAGAGTATGTCACATAACTTTTATGGTAAATAAACAATTCGGGCAAATGAAATTCGGGCAAGTAACATTATGGCATATGAGTATTATTGCTTATATTTTTCGGGCAAACAATAGACAACCCCAGGGGTGATAGCCATCCAGAACGACGACTGTTGTTATAATTAAAAAATATATTTTGTTTTAAACACCTATTTCCACATGATCTATTATTCCCGATAAACCGCCTATTGAGTAGCCAATATGTTACGACCAAAAAGTTTGACGCGGACTAATACTATGCATCAGATCCAAGGCGAAATCTCTCGAGATTTATGACCATTTACGAAATATGCCAAACCAGTGTACTTTAAATGTAATTACTGTATATTGATGATGTGCTTACCAGAGACGAACGATGATTTATTACTCAAGTTTATTAACATTAGACACGAGACACACCTTTTGCTTGTTCAAGATGAATTAGACAAATTAATAACTTGGATTTATTTAGATCTTAATGACAGGTGATCTAAAACGTCCCTCGCAAGCACAAAGTGCGACTTGTACAAAATAATAATAATAAATAATAATAAGCGTCTGTTAGAATAAATTAACAGTATGATTATTTTATACATCACATACATACATACATAACTTCACGCCAGTTCCCTTGCGGGGTAGGCACGAACAACAGAGTGCCATTTAGGCTTATTCTTACACACCTCACTTGCCTCTTTGACATTCATAACTCTTGTCATGCACACTCGTCTGTTCTTAAGGCTCCTGACATCACCTTCTGCTAGTACACATTTTATACATCACCATGTATAAAATATCTCCATATCACATATCTATCACTATAGAAAGAAAAAAAATGTTTGTGTGTGTGAGTGTGTGTGTGTGCAGTTCACTCGCAATAAAAGTGAAACAAATTGTAACAAGGGGTGAAAGGGATTATACATTTCGTGACCTCACATTTCACATATTATATTTTTATAATATATTTAAGCTTGAAATAGGAAATTTGAAGTATTAACAAAATCTTTAAAACTTTTCAAAGTCTAATTGAATGAGTATAGTGTTTAAATTATTAAATACAATGTCTATTTCATTCTCTCGCAGGCTCACTCCTATAGATTTATATGTTTATCTCTTTTTAGTGTCGCTTTATTGTTTCATCGAGTTTCAAATAACAACGATTCTAAACAAGTTTCAACTCAACAATATTTATTTGAAAGAAAGAAGAAAAAACTTTTATTTCTAATAGCGACACACCAAAACAAATAATATGATAACAAAATATGACATATATACAAATATTCTATGCCGCACTTTGGAAATGCTGAGTGCCAACTCAGCATTTCGCTGTGCCGAAACGTAGGCTGACATAGCGCTGATTTTCAGTAATGTTAATAAGAACAATTAATTGCAATAGATTATAATAGTACTATTCTACTTGTGTACAAATGACGGGCTTATTGCAAAAAAGCGATCTCTTCCAAACAACCCATAGCAGAAGTAAATCGTAATGGCACCTGTACTGATATTTATATGATGCTTAATCTCAAATGACCGTTTTTAGAATTTTTCTCTCTCTGAAAGTGTCTCGAATAGGCTGCGAAACGGCTCAAGGAATTTCAATTAAAATTTAGAGATGTGAAGAAGATGATGGTAGATCTGTAGCTAAAGGCTGCCATACCTATGCATGCTACGGCCCACCGAACAGATAAACCTACCTGCACAGGTACGCAATAACAACAGGTATAGAAAAAAACAATGCATAGTTACTTACCATCGTCGATGATACCAGCGGCTTCGTCAGCAGCGTTCTGTTCCAAAGCCTTCAAAATAGCTTCAGGAGTCGGAGGTGCGGTGGGGATATGAGCACCCTGAGCTTGGAAACCAGCCTGACCGGCGGCATAGCTGATGGCGTACACTTGGCCATCGTCACCGGTGTATTGGAAACCACCTTGGGCTTCTATGCCGTCAACCTAGAAAATGGAAGTGCGAAGATCACCTCAAAGTCATACGTGTATCTAATATCTGTAAATATGTGGGTAGTTTTGAATAATAGAGAATAGACTAATTTTATCATCCTGGCTAAGGGGTGTTGGTGCCAACATCTATGTATTGCAGTGAACGTTGGGTATGGCAGAAGAAGCGTGAATGTAGTAGATAAATGTAGTTAAAATGAGAGCTTTGAGAAGTATATGTGAGATTATGTTGAATAATATGATAAGGAAATGTGATAAAGGAACGTTGTGGATTCAAGGAAGTTGTACCGAATAACAAGAGTTGAAAAAGGCATGTTAAGGTGGTTTGGACATGTTAAAAGAATAGATGAAAGGAGACTGAAAAATAAAAGTGTAAAATAACAGTGTGGATGTGTAGAATTGGTACCGGTAGACGGCGAGGTAATCAACGCGATCAAATCACAGATGTCTTAAAGAATAGTCAAGTAAAAAATACTTATAATAATCGTGTAGTTGTTCTAGACGATTAAATCACCACTCCTAAAGAATCAACATTTTTGCAGGGTGAGCAAATAAAGATAAGATAGCTATTGAATTGATAATATAGAAGGGAATAAGATTGAGCTTTTATGAGCATGTAATGAGGAGAGATGAAAGTCACGCCACAAAAAGAACGTTAAACTGGAAGATTGATGGGTACAAATGTAAAGGTCGAGTAAACAAGAAATCGATGGATTATGTGAAGGTTGATGTTATGATTTGTGTTGTGTCAGAGGACGCATGCTAGAATAGAGAAGTATGAAATGCTGAAAAAGATTGGGCAAAGGTGAAAAAATAATAAGATAATACGAATAAACAAATATATAAAATATTCTTCATGTGATATTAATATCTATTGAATATTGCAATTCATCCTTTAACACTTAACAAAGCTAAATAATTAATTTAATTATAATACGTTACACAATATTCAATTGCAGCGCATTTTGGTCACATCTTGGCCAGTTGCATCCTTTCTAAAGATCTTCATATTGCCAAGCCCAAAGGGCAGATAGCACAGACCGGAAAGTTCAAGTCTGTTATGCAAATTGTGATACATAAGATTTATGTGGGATTAAGCGTTATGATTGTGTACATACTTTTTAAAGGACAGGGGTCTTAAAGCGGCTCCTTTCGCAGACCGTATTATGAATATAACTAGTATCAAATAAAGTGGAGCTTTGTTTAATGTCTTATAGCTACCATTATATGTAGTTAGACACATGTCAATCTCACTAAGCTATTCTATAACTAATATACATGCATATTGTTACGCCTGTTTCCCATTGGTGTAGAAGTAGGCAGAGACGATGGATTTCCACCTGATACGATTCTGACAAACACATTTCGCTTCATCAACTTTCATTAATCTCTTCATACATACACGCTTATCTAAAGTGCTTTTCACATGACCTTTCTTCAAAATACCTTCAATTTGATCATTGCGAATACGTCGCGGTCGACCGGCACCGACTTTACCACTAATTTAATTAATAACTAACTAGTAATCTACTAACTAATTAGTAATTTAAATTTATCTATACTGCATATACTAGATCTGTAGGAGGAAGATAATTGTATAATTAATTTAAAATTCAGAAAAATCAAGGGGGCTAATTCCGACCGGCAGATTCTAAACACGCAACTTTAAGAATTTTTGTCTGTCTCCTAATTAGTATATCACTTGAAAAATACTGAACGGGATATAACTTAAGACACATTTTATCCCGATAAATGACGTCATTTTCGTGGGATTAATTTATCCGTGCCTGAACTGAGATTAATACCAATTTCTGTGGCTTGTCGTAAGAGATGACAAAACTAGTTAGTGTTAGTGGTAGGGTTTTTACCCGTCTGGATGGCTACTACCTCTGGTCTAAAATATGAGTTATGTTCCGGCATTAGTAACACATTGGTAGCACTTTTGGTGTTGCTCAATATCCATACATGACATGGTAACCACTTTCCACTAGGTGGACCATCAGGCTGACTCTAGGAATAAACTAGTACAATCCAAGTGTCTCCAAATCTAGTATAAATAGGTATCGTCTAGATAAGCGCGCTCTATCTTCGACCACATCATCATGGTGCTTTAGACACGCGAACCTTATTATCAACCAAGCGTTAAATCCCGGTTGCGCTCGGAGTGTTTGCTTCGACGCCTATGGTCCGCTTTTCTACTTTTCTTCTTCTCCACTTTGCGCACTCTTTAGTATACCTTATATTGAGACAATTATTACATGTCATCCTTCACAACCTCGCGGAAGAGGCTAGATATTTATTCCCCACGTAACAAGCCGGTTTCTTTAAAACGTGGCCGTATCAGCGTAAGCGACTCTCTTGCAGTATGTTTTCTATGTGACAGACATAAAGACTGCCGCGGATGCGGTAGTTGCTGACGTAGTCTTTCCGCGTGACTCCACACGTCCACCGCAGCATATACATCATCGTGACACGCAACTCTTGCTTGTGTCGCTTAAGTACAAGCCACGCTTCATGGTCACAAGCGAACCTAATTATCGTTAATAAAATAGATACCTCACGACCCTGCTCCTCAGCTTTGATACCATTTTCGGTCTCATAATTGTATCTGAAGGAATCCTCCTTGACGTCTGAGTCCAGGGCAATGATTCTGGCGTTCCTCTCGTAAGCAGCTTGGGGACGGCTGGACTGTTCTGGGTATCCTGGGGCTACACCAGCGGCTGCGACGCCAAGGAGTGCGGAGATCAGGAGCTGAAAATAAAAGTCACACCGATGTTTTGTAAGAGCGTGGTATCACACCAATCGAGCCGGCCCTAACAGCTGTAATCAAGATAATTCCAGCATAGCTCTACTACAATCACTATTTCAAACACTAACCGTGAAGCTTGATTCACTTGGGAAATATGTGACTAATGCAATTACTGCCAGTCTGAGGATCAATAAAAAATTGGCTAAGTGCTTAACAGTCCACACCGATGACGGGTTCCGTAGAAGTGGCAAATTCTACTGTTTATAACCGACTTTAAGAAAGAAGAGGTTCTCAATTCGTCGTATATTTTTTTTATGTATGTAATAACTTTTTTTTCTGCATCGATTTGGACGATTCTTTTTGCATTAGATTCAGTACAGCTTCAAGATTGTGTTTTTTGCGTAAATTTCATTATTATTAGATACCATATCGAACCTTTACCGCCATTTTACCATAGTCTATTTTTTATTGCAAATGGTATATTTAAATTATTATTTTGATTACAGACTTTCAGTTTTAGTAATATTAAACCCTAATGAATCAAAACTTGAAAGACTTAAAACAAAATAATAGTTTATAATACTATTAGACTATTCAGCCAGGTGGTAGGGTATTTGCTCGACTGGATGGCGACCACCCCTGGTCTAGAGTATGCCGCCATAACAACCTTGTGTTGTGTTCCAGCATTAGTGACCAGGTTCCAGTATCCCTTAAGAGAGCAGCAGCGCATTTGTAGCACCTTTGGTGTTGCAAATGTCCATAGGCGATGGTAACCGCTTTCCATCAAGTGGGCCGTTTACCTGTCTGCTACACTCCTAAAATAAGAAAAAGACTAAAAATTCAATTTAGGTCCAAATGTCGTTTACGATAAAATGTCGATAAAGGCTCAATATATGTAACATAAAAGTGAAAAATAAACATTTCTAGCAAAAAATAAATATTTTATACAAAATTTTGAAGTTGTTGTCAAATAAAACATAAAAAACAAAACAAATTTTCAAAATACAACTTCAAGATATGCCCAAGAAATGTTGGCTTGACGTTGTAAAGGATGACATCCGTACCAATGGTTTCAAAACGAGGGATGCTGAAGACCGCGCGAAGGAGTAGAGAAAGTAGGAAAGTGGACCCTGGGCGTCGGCGTGAACGCTCCGAACGCAACCGGGACTTAACGCTCGGATGATGATGATATATATATTTATTTATGCTTTTTAGTTACTCGGGAAATCCATTTCTTTTTGTTGAAAAACTAACAGTCATTTGGTAACAGAATCTATAAAATCAACCACCTTGATACAGGAGTCTGATTTTGTGTCATGAATCCTAATTATTGTAATCATCTTATATCTTATACTAATATATAAAGCTGAAGAGTTTGTTTGTTTGAACGCTCTATTCTCAGGAACTACTGGTCTGATTTGAAAAATTCTTTCTGTACTAGATAGCCCATTTATCGAGGAAGGCTGTAGGCTATATATCATCACGCTAAGACTAATAGGAGCGGAGCACCAATGAATAATGTTACAAAATCGGGGGTTTTTGAAAACAAATTCCACGCGGACACAGCTAGTGATTATTATAAATTGTATTTAGACATTAGTAGTTTTAAATTCAATTATTCTGTAAGCTACATATGTAGTAGGATACGGTGATACCTAAATTGTTATAATTATGGACATCATATTCAAACCTGTATACACAAAATAAATTACTCTGACTTTCTTGTTTGATGAGTGCTGTTAGAACTTCATGACATGCGGCAATCAATGATATCATCCGCCGGTCTCTTGTCACCGTCGTGGTACCAGCTGTTCTTGAACCGAACGGAGTATGCCGCGACGATGCCAAGCGACCGGACGGAATATCGTTGGTACCTTGGAAGATGGGACGCCCCTTAGTATGGGACGCAACGTGTTTCGATACGTTAGCGGCTTCCCATCTTCCAAATATAGCTGTTACTGCTGGAGGAGCGGCCACACTTCAAGAAACCCTGAAACGCCGCAAATATGCATCCATCGGTGATGGACACATAGACTTTGGGGCGATTGGGACGTGATAAAGTTGATAAGCCATCAATTTTATCGAGATCTTTCAGGGCGATTGAAAGAAGTCTCGCGTGACCAAAGGGCTGGCCTATATTTAGGACAACGGATTAGCGTTGCCATGCAAGTGGGAATGCGGCCAGCATTTTGGGAACGCTACCCACCAACAGCGATCTGGATTACATCTTTTACTTGTAAATATGATTATAATAGTATTTAATTTCTAAGTTTTTTTTTGTAGTATAATTTATTTATAATTTAGTTTATTTTTAAGCATTTAGTTTTAATTCAGTAGACTGTTACTTAGGAAGGATAATAATACATCTTTGACTTTGACTTGATTTATATAAAATTTACCCCTTCATGGTTTAAATATTAGAGGATAGAACACAAAATTCTCGACTTCTCTATGGTTGTGAAGGCTAAACTAAAGTGAGCAAAGCTTAGCTCACTGGAAAGCTGAGGTTCCGGGTTCGATTCTTGTCATGGTGAATTTCTAAACTTTCAATTACTGTGGTCTGGGTATCCGGGACTGACCCCAGTATGGTCTAATGTATATTACTCATAAGACAAGCATGAGTTGTTTAGTTCGCGTATATACAATATTTGTGTTCCTCTACGGATTAAAAAGGAAAAAGCTTTTTAAAGTTCTGTTTTAACCTACATTTTGAGGAACTCCAAAAATATGTTAAATTCTACAAAACGTGTAAATCGTACTTGAAATAATGATTTAATGTAATTTCCTAGTTTAATATTTTTCTCACAGCTTCCATTCAAACTCGAGTTAATTGCGGTAGATATTAGCAATATGGCAATACTGAGTTATGCGGCGGAATTGCGAAAAAATTATTTTTTCACGTGGCCAGATGTGTCAACTCATACATACGGAGAAAAGCGATACGGTACGGTTCAACCAAAAATTGTATTATTTAATCTGATTACACCTTCCATGATCAAATCGATCGTGTACTAACAGAAGGTGATGTCAGGAGCCTTGAGAACAGACGAGCGTGCATGACAAGAGTTATGAATGTCAAAGAAGCAAGTGAGGTGTGTAAGAATAAGCCTGAATGGCGCTCTGTTGTTCGTGCCTACCCCGCAAGGGAACTGGCGTGAAGTTATGTATGTATGTATGTAATCTGATTACAGCTAAGTATGGGCGTTTGAACTCTACTACATTTTAAAGTCTGTTTCAAATAGATTACGTAAATAAACCGATTTTTCAATCAGCCAAAAATTAACAGTGAAATCAATTATAACCTAACTGATTGCAAAAGTGAAACCATTCAAGTGTCTTGTTCATGGAACTGTCATTTTTAATTTTCCCATGTTGTATTTTATGAATAACTTATATCTGGTGATTGGAAAATCGGCCCTAAGTAAAAGACTATTATTAAATAGTAACAAAATTAAATATAAAGTAAAGCTCCGGTGGTTCGGGCATGTGGAAAGAATGCATGATGAAAGAATGACTAAACAGATATACAATGCAAAAGTGGATGGATTCAAAAGTCGTGGAATGCCACGACACACCTTCCATGATCAAATTGATCGTGTACTAGCAGAAGGTGATGTCAGGAGCCTTAAGAACAGACGAGCGTGCATGACAAGAGTTATGAATGTCAAAGAAGCAAGTGAGGTGTGTAAGAACAAGCCGGAATGGCGCTCTGTTTTTCGTGACTACCCCGCAAGGGAACTGGCGTGAAGTTATGTATGTATATATGTAAAATTAAATATATATATTTTTACATATCGAACATTTACCGCCCAAATGGCGTACCTAAAGACATTTTTGGTTGTAAAAGGTACTTTAAATTTTAGTTAGATTACACCCTACTCAATACAAAATTGGAATTCTTAAAACAAAATAATAGCTTAATATAACTTTTATAACAAAAAATAATCTTAAGTACAAATGTCGCTTACGATAAAGTAGCGGCAAAGGCTTCGATATAAAGGTGGCGAAGTCCGTCAATGGAGTAAGTCCATACACAGCTTGTTTTTTTAATTTTTTTAAACGGAATTTAACGCCAACTACAATACGAAGACAGAATTCAATGGTGCCTTAGCTTCACTGACTGATCTATTGTCGTCGTAACTATTCAAACACGGGAATAATGAGAGATGTATGGAGTTTCCCCAGTGACGCCACCTTGTGTATATAATTTAAATCAATATTTGTTTCGTAGAAAAGTTTACGCTAATGCTACGAATTACGTTTTGTGAATGTGTCAGTCATAGCATGGCATTAGCGACCAGGTTCCAGTCTCCCTTAAGAGAGCAGCAGCGCATTTGTAGCACCTTTGGTGTTGCAAATGTCCATAGGCGATGGTAACCACTTTCCATCAAGTGGGCCGTCTGCCTGTCTGCTGAACTCTTGCAATAAAAATAAAAAAACATCCTATTTGATTTTTTTTATCTATATACATTCGTAACACTAAAGATGCTACCAATGTGCTGCCGGACTCGTAGATTGGGCTGGAACCTGACCACTAATGCCGGAACACAACTCAAGGTTGTTATGGCTGCATGCTCTAGAGCAAGGGTGTTAGCCATCCAGACGGGAAAATACCCTACCATCTGGCTGTAGGTTGTTTTGTCGCTTCTTACGACAGGAAATTGTATTCTTTCTCTGTTTTTACTTTTGACACATCTACCAAGTTACATATTTATTGACAGTAAAACTATGGAGGGTAGAGGTAAGAAGAACCATTTTTTTTTTATTGCAGGAGTTCAGCAGACAAGCAGACGGCCCACTTGATGGATAGCGGTTACCATCGCCTATTGACATTTACAACACCAAAGGTGCTACAAATGCGCTGCTGCTCTCTTAAGGGAGACTGGAACCTGGTCACTAATACCGGAACACAACTTAAGGTTGTTCTCGCGACATACTTTAGACCAAGGGTGGTAGCCATCCAGTCGGGCAAATGCCTTACCACCTGATTGTGGGTTGTTTTGTCGCCTATTACGACAGGCCACCCGGCCGCAGGAAATTGTATTCTTTCTCCGTTCCTGCACGGATAGGACGGATCTTCATATACGAATACCATCTCTGTATATGAAAAAGTGACCATCGAAATACATTAAATTACGGTGGCGCCACTTTGACATCAGGGTAAAGCGCCAAAAGTTATTAGAGTAGTATAGTAAAAGTCAAAATGTTGAATAATTAAATTTTAGGAAAGTTTACTGCTTAATACATACCAGTTATAGTAAAAAAATGTAGTATATAAAAAATGCTAATTACAAGCCTGCATCTTTTGGAGGTTATTAAAGTATTATGAACACTTTATACATTACATTAAATTAGGGATTCTCACTTTTCTTATTACACCACCCTAATATAGAAACAATGGACACCCGGACAAGGAGAACAATGCCAAGGAACAAATAATTTTACAAAAGGAGTAAACTAATGAATCGATTTTACTGCAACTTACGCTAAAAGAAATACAGTATATCTAGCTTACACAAATATGGTTTTTTTTAAGATACCAAAAAATTCCTTCAAGGTAACACGTTACAAATATCCATGGGCGCAGGTAACCACTATTCATCAGACAAATTTGTTAATACATACATACATAACTTCACGCCAGTTCCCTTGCGGGGTAGGCACGAACAACAGAGCGCCATTCAGGCTTATTCTTACACACCTCACTTGCTTCTTTGTTAATTGTTAAATTTGTTAATCACCAATAAAAAAATCACTTTCACGAACCCAAGAACATGGGATTTTTATGTTTTGACTATAGTTTAGAATAAATGAAACAATTTTGAAAATATCTTGACTTTGAGACTTCCCATATAAAAACTTCTACCTGACTACACTATAAAACATGATAAATACAAATATCAAGACAAACACACATATGTGATCTATGCAAGTTACGCTTGTTTTATGATTAATATACAAGGCTCCACTCTGGGACCGATCCCATATCACAATAATGTAGATATAAAATGATATGACGATAAAGTATATAATCTGATAATGACAATGTATATAAAAATCCGCTCACCAGTTTCATGATGTATGTGTGTTCGTAGGTCGAAGGTGAATCTTCAAGTGCGTTACTGACAAACGCCAGCCCCTATATATACATCGGCTGTAACGTGTTACAAAATTCATCTAACATACTGTACTTACTTTTGCCAATAAATATTGTTGTTTAATACTTTTTTTTTGGCTAGGATAGACTTTGTAAAAGTTTACAGGTTATATATTCAAATTCAAAAGCTTTTATTCAAAATAAGTTCCACTGGAGAACACTTTTTGAAGGTCATACATGTAAGTTAAAATTGAATTTTACTTCCTATTCTATGTACACGGCTTCGCAACGTGTTATTGCTGTTAAGGAGAAGAAGCGGCAAGAAACTCCCCAGCAACACGTCTAGCTGAAAATTGTTTTTCTTTATATTTCTTATTCTATTTATATCTCAAGTTCTTTTTTTGAATGACTAAACAGATATACAATGCAAAAGTGGATGGATGCAGAAGTCGTGGAAGGCCACGACACACCTTCCATGATCAAATTGATCGTGTACTAGCAGAAGGTGATGTCAGGAGCCTTAAGAACAGACGAGCTTGCATGACAAGAGTTATGAATGTCAAAGAGGCAAGTGAGGTGTGTAAGAATAAGCCTAAATGGCACTCTGTTGCTCGTGCCTACCCCGCAAGGGAACTGGCGTGAAGTTATGTATGTATGTAAGTTCTTTTTTTGTAAGTTTTATACAGAAGTGTGTTACAGAATTACTTTTGAAGAATTAATGAAGTTGTAGCAAATAGTACATACTCAATAAGACAAAGACACAATAATAGGAAAGAAAAATAATATTACAGTAATAATAATATACTAAAATTTTATGCTGCAACATATCTCCATAAATTCCTTAGATGCTTGGCAAGATAAAAACGTTATAAAAAATATAGTATAAGAGAAAACTCGGGGCCCGGGTGTGGATTCACCGGGTCGGTGTAGCACTAGCACCTCTATAATAATAATAATAATAAAATAAAAGACGAATAACTACCGGAAATATATCCTGAAGGATGGCACCTCAGACATCTGTCGGGCATGTCATCGCCCAGGTGAATCCCTCAGGCATATTGTTTCCGGCTGTTCACATCTTTCTAACGGCGAGTATTTGCACAGACATAACCTCGTAGCCAGGATTATCCACCAGCAACTTGCCCTTCGTTACGGTCTTGTGGAAACGGAGGTGCCTTATTACCAGTACACGCCGGAGCCAGTTCTTGAAAACAGTCGTGCCACGCTCTACTGGGATCGATCAGTTATCACGGACAGGACTATTGTAGCCAATAAGCCTGATATCGTGATAATAGATCGATCTGCACGGCGAGCAATACTCGTTGACATCAGTATCCCACATGACGATAACCTCGTGAAGAAAGAAAAAGAAAAACTAAGTAAATACTTGGATCTTGCTCACGAGGTTACGGCTATGTGGCGTCTGGAGTCAACGAGCATTGTGCCGATAGTTGTTACCGTCAATGGTCTTATAGCGAAAAGCCTCGACCGTCATCTAGAGAGGCTTTCGCTAGGAAGCTGGGTGAAGGGCCAGATACAGAAGGCAGCACTCTTGGACACGGCACGAATTGTGAGGAGGTTCCTGTCTCTGGAGCCATAACCATCGGTAGTTTGGACCCCAGGCCCCGCTGGCGATGAGATGCAAGATTTTGCATTTTTTTTTATTGAATATGTATTTTATTTTTGATATATTTTTATAAAAGAATAATATTATCTATTTTATTTTTGATATATTTTTATAAAAGTATATAATAATAATAATAATAATATTATCAAATTAAGCAATTTTTTTATAAAAAAATATCTTTATATGTATATTTTAAAAAAAAATGTAAAATTTTGGATAATAAATGGACTTCTTTTTATCTCCCGGCATTTTTAAACTCTTTATGCGTGGGGCAGTTTACAACGCGCCCCACGGGAGGAGAGGCCAGCACGACGTAACGGCGGGTGAGAACCGTTGCCCCAGGGTCGCCCGCTCATGGCGGATGAAGGTCCAAACTGGCCCTCCTGGACCGACGCGTCGCCCTTTGTTGGGGCCGTAGGAAGGACGTACGCTCATGATCCCGCTCTGCCTTCTCCTTCGCAAAAGGAGGAGACGACTATCATATCCTTCCTATACCAATCTAAAGGCTGGCAACGCGTTAGCTTCGCACCTTGATGGTGTTTCAAACCGCTACAGGCGACGGTAATCACATTCCATTAGATAGACCATCTGCCTGTTTGCCAGCTTCGGAATAAAAAAAAACTGACAGCATATGGTAATTGTGGCAATATGCACATCAGGACAGAAAATTTCCTAATAGGTCCATACTAAGCTAGAATTCGAACTCGCGTCATTTAAGTTTTTTTGCATAAATTAATATGATTGCTAGCAACGCTGATTCGTCGGCTAAAGTCCTCAAGTGCCGCAAGTATATAATCTGACAAATAGGTTACTAACTTTCGGAGTTGACACAGACGCCGGGAGACAAAAAAATGTTCCCCGGCAGTGGATGAGGCCGTTGGGCCACCGCCTGCCAGGGCCAGTGGCCTTGGCATTAACGGCGAAGGATGGAATACCCAGGGGATTTAGTGGGTATCCCTAATTGTGGCGTGGCAATTGCAGCTTTAGTTCTGGCGAGAGGTGCTAGTACCACCCCGACCTGGTGAATCCTACACACCGGCGGCCAGTATCCCCCTATACGCGGCTGATGGCACTCAACCGGGTTTCCCTTCGTAAAAAAAAAAGGTCAGTGCAGTTCATCGTCATATAATTGCTTCCTAGCAATTTGCAAGAAAGTCTTTTATACTACTCATGGCTAGGACTGGTTGATACTTCACATAGCATACCAGAATTGCCATCCAGTGTGGTAATGTTGATGCAGCCAGTCTTTAGGGTAGTTTTTTCTCTGATAATGGTTTGGTGCGATGAATTAGATCATTACCCGCTAACTGTTGGCGTCTTTAACTGTTCAGACGTGAACTTTTTAGCTAAGTCTCATGTCTAGTGCACCATTGTTGTGAAATAGTAAAATCCAGAATGTTACCACTAGTTATGTTTAGTGTGAAATATGATGAAGAATTCATATAAAAAGTGATTTAAAGAACAATATACATAATCATTTTTTTTAAAGTTTACCACATTTTATGAACGAAGTCTGGCGTCTCCACAGGTCCACAGGTCTCTATCAAATGTGTGTATAGTCTGTTGTTAGAAGTACCTTTAAGGTCTTATTGGAGTTTTTGGCGGGAACTGAAAGGAGATGCTGTGCGGTGCAGTTTTATTTTCTAAAAATGTGTAAAATTACTCTAAAATGAACAATAGTTGTAGGATATTGATAGTTTTTGAGTAGTAATTGTGTGTTTTGTGAGAAATGTGAACTGTTTAGTCAAATGTGGCCTTTCGAGTTTTCACAAGAACTCCGTTGAATGGTGTGGATTGTAGCCTACAATACAACTGCGCCGGGCTTAAAGGCCTAGTTGCCAAGCCTTAAACATTTAAAAAAATTAAGGTCTTATTCATAGAGAGTTAAAATTTGTTTCTTTCTTCTTTATGGTACTTAAAGAAGTGTTCAAACTCACTCTAACTTTATGAATAATATTTACTTTAAGGTATTTAGATTTAGTTTTCATTAAAACTAGTAGTCATTAAAAATTCGTTCGCATTATCATGACGACGTATTTATTGATGAACTAGCTGTACCTGCGACTTCGCTCGCGTGATTTTTTTTTGGGAACCCTAAAAAAGTAGCCTAAGGTACTTCTTATAACATCAGCTATCTGCCAGTGAAAGTTCCGTGAAAATCGGTCCAGCCGTTTCAGAGATTAGCCGGAACATCCAGACAGACAGATAAAAAATCTAAAAATTGCATTTTCGGAATCTCCTAGGCCGAATTATCCCGCTTGTATTTTTTCACATTTTTATTTGTACATTACAAACAGACACTTCAATTTTATTTATCTGTATAGATTTAATTTATTTTAAGGTTTTTTTTCTAAGTACGTTTAGTATATAAATTAAATTGTATTTTTTCTATACTATAAAATACATATCAAGCTTTTTTTTTATTTTTATTGCAGGAGTTCAGCAGACAGGCAGACGGCCCACTCGATAGAAAGCGGTTACCATCGCCTATTGACATTTAAAACACCAAAGGTGCTACAAATGCGCTGCTGCCCTCTTAAGGGAGACTGGAACCTGGTCACTAATGCCGGAACACAACTCAAGGTTGTTATGGCGACATACTTTAGACCAGGGGTGGTAGCCATCCAGTCGGGCAAATGCCCTACCACCTGGCAAGCTCTGATAATTAAACATTGAGCTCAGCCAAATATCAGCTTGAAGCGCTAGAGTCAATTGAGAGAAGAGCTAAGAGGTTGATTGGTAGCGACCAGCTTGTCAATACAAAGCTTCAAAGCCTAGAGCATCGACGCCGGGTTGCTAGTCTATTGGTTTTTTATAGGATTAATTTCGAAGAGTGTGCGGTTGAACTGGTCGACCTGATTCCCCTACACCATTCCATCTTCGGACCACAAGTCGCTCTGGTCTACGCCATCGTTTCACAGTGGAAACGCTACCAGTGCGTACTAAACGTTTCGCCTCCACGTTCCTTCTACGTACGGCATAATTGTGGAATTCACTACCAGAGTCCATGTTTTCGGAGAAGTACAATCCGGATATATTCAAGTCTCGTGTGATTAGGTCCTATCTAGACAAGCGTGCTCCATCTTCGACCAGATTTGACGTGATCGTGGTCAAACGCAAACCTATTTATAATAAAAAAAGCTTAATTGAAATTAAATTAATTTAAAAAAATATAATGTATTCGTATAGTATGAAATATTATTTGTTAATTATAGTATCGAAGCATGAACATAAAATTAGTCTGTTTGTGGACTAATTAGTAACTATTATGTTGAACGTAGTAATAAAAGTGCATTTGCAATATTTCTTCAGTAATAAGTCTGAGAAATCTCAAAAAGTATGACTCAATCAATGCAATACAAACGCGTTTGTATTAACAGTATTTTTTTTTTCTTCTTTTAATTTGTCTTCGCACGGTAAATTCGTTTAGCTAAGGTCATTTGATTCAAAAAGAATTAAAATGTTGTAAGTTTTAAATGTATCACCTACTGTTTAAATTTTTTAGTTGTTGTGCTGATTTTTAAATAATACTGATTATATCCAATATTAAATTGAACGGAGAGCCAGGAGGCTGGTTGGCAACGACCAGCTTTTCGACGACAAAACACAAAGTCTCGAACATCGACGCAGGGTTGCCAGCTTATCGGTCTTCTATCGGATTCACTTTGAACAGTGTGCAGCTGAGCTCTTCGTTCTGATCCCGCCATCTCCCTTCCATCATCGGACAACCAGACGCACCGATGTATGGTGGATATTCCATCTATAAGAACGAAGCGCTTTGCATCTAGCTTCACCATACACACCGCAAAGGAGTGGAACTCATTGCCGAGGTCTGTCTTTCCCGATACTTATAATCTGGGTGTCTTCAAGTCCCGTGTGAGTAGGTACCTTCTAGATAAGCGTGCTCTATCCTAGGCCACATCTTCGCTCCACATAGAACTACAATAGAAAAAAACCTTTTGTAATAGATTTCAAATTTACAGATGATACAGAGTTCTGTTGAAAAGATGATATTGTTACATACCGACAAAGAAACGCGCATCTGGTTTATTGCCCCTCCCGCATTCGGAGTTCTTTTGTTTACTTCGTATTTAAAATTTGTAATTTGACAATAGCCTATTGGTATTGTACTTGTTTATGGCCGTCATTAGTGTCGAACTAAATCCTTATTGTTATTGTTTTCAACTTTGTTGGCCGTTCGCAGGTGTGCAAATTACATGTTCTTGTAAGAACTATAAAACAATGCCCGAACGGAGGGGTGAGTCAGTCGAGCGACGATTACGATACAAGCAAGACGTGTACATTCGACAAGTATGTAGTGACGGACTTTGCGCGTTTTATCGATCGTGCAGATTGTAACAAGTAGTGTCTAATTTTATTTGTACCTGTTTTATACGTGTTTGTATAGTTCTAATAAACTCTATAGTAATTCCAACGGCATCTTAATTCGAGTCCCACACTCGTAACAATATGAAAAAACTAACTTACAAATATTTCTGTCAATCTCATATGAACTCTACACGATATGAAAATGTATTACACAATAAATAGCTGCTTTAATTAACAACATTTTCACAGAAACCTTTGAAACCGTTTCCGAGTCTGTTTGAGACAAACTTTCAAACAGACAAACAAAAATTCATAATTTACGATTAAGTATCGAATAAAAACCGGTTTTCACTTATTGGGCGTTCATTTTGAACTTACAGACAGATAGGTACTTAAATTTTATAGACATATTGAGAAAGATTTAATTATTATAATACAATAATACGCCAAACGGCGCAAATATGGAGCCTGAGGAAGGGGTTACATATTTGTGCCGTTTGGGGTTGAAACATTAGGCCCATGGGGTCCGTCGGCAAAGAGTTTCTTTAAAGACATATGTAAGAAACTCTTTGACACTACCCGTGAGGCCGGCTCATATTTTGCAAAACAAATAAGTATTGCCACACAGCGTGGCAATGTAGCCAGCCTTCTGGGCACGCTACCCGTTGGCAGTGATCTGCTACATAATGTATTTTATTTTTAATGACTCTGTTTTTTTTACTAAATCATTCTTAATTTATATTGTTTATTCTTAAGAGTCATATTTATTATCTTCAAGAATATTTAAGTTTTAAAATAAATTATATCCCGAAATAAACTATGTACATAAAAAAATACAAACTAAAATAAAACTAACACATACATATATAAAAAACATTAACAAATATAATAAAAACACATAAAACCACTATCTGTATACCAAATTAAAATAATTAAGATATACAATAATTCCAACAAACACATTATTTTTCAGCTAAAAAATCAACATACTTATGAAGGTAAGTATGTTGATTCAATAACTGTAGATTTGCATTCTTTATGCGTACAATATTCTAAAACTGATGCAATAAAGATTACACATAAAGAATGTCCAGGCATCTTCAACTGCCATCTCAGTCCTTGATCTTTGTTTGACTTTTACAAAGTCAAGGAAACCAGAACCCTTTACGTTGTCATGAAGACACAGTCTTGAACAGTAGGTAAGCTTAGTACCGTACAGTAGAAAACGCTATTAAGCATTCGGGGGTAAAAAAAAAAAATTCTTTATCTTACAAAACGTCAAATTATGAGTAGTAGTAGTAGTATAAGGAATCTTAGTCCATACAGCCAATTCTGATGTATAAGTCTTCGTGTAGTAGCGCAGTTGTATTGTAGGCTACAACCGACGCCATTCAACGGAGTTCTTGAATTAATATAATAAGTTATTCTTACTCGTATTATTTACATCATATTAAATTGCAATAGAGGTTTTTAAAAAGGTTCATTGACTACAAATTAAAAAAAAAAACAATAATTAAAATTAACGATGACACATTCATAACATGAATGTGTCGTCGTATGACGCGTTCGTAATACCGAAGTAAGAAAGAGAGTTGGTCTGAAAGAAAGTGTCGGGGTGAAGGTAAGGAAAGGAATGCTCCGGTGGTTCGGGCATGTGGAAAGAATGCATGATGAAAGAATGACTAAACAGATATACAATGCAAAAGTGGATGGATGCAGAAGTCGTGGAAGGCCACGACACACCTTCCATGATCAAATTGATCGTGTACTAGCAGAAGGTGATGTCAGGAGCCTTAAGAACTGACGAGCGTGCATGACAAGAGTTATGAATGTCAAAGAAGCCAGTGAGGTGTGTAAGAATAAGCCTAAAGGGCGCTCTGTTGTTCGTGCCTACCCCGCAAGGGAACTGGCGTAAAGTTATGTATGTATGTATGTACATTCATAACAACCTCCACAGGATGAGACCAGAAATACATCAAGGCCTCAAAAGTCCTACACGTTTGCCCACTGTCATTCCCACACTATGACGCCTCTGGCAGGTGCTTATAAAGTTATGTGACCTTTTACGAGTCGAAAGTATTGACACGGGGAATGCAATGAATCATCTTTTGTTTCCTGCCAAGGCAAGTACTCGATTAAGTCTCCATTTTATACATTCGGTACATACCTATATAATATAGATTTTAATAATATTAAATATATAGTAAATAAACCACATATTAAAGTCTATTTCAAATAGAACGGTATGGTTGACACATCCATAAAACGTAATTTGTAGCATACATACATACATAACTTCACGCCAGTTCCCTTGCGGGGTAGGCACGGACAACAGAGTGCCATTTAGGCTTATTCTTACACACCTCACTTGCCTCTTTGACATTCGTAACTCTTGTTATGCAAGCTCGTCTGTTCTTAAGGCTCGTAATTTGTAGCGTTATCGTTTATTATATAAAAATACCAGAGGTTTCCTGGCAAACCCTGGAGTAGCTCTATTTTGCTGACACAAATGCTTCCGGGTTATATATATATATATATATATATATATATATATATATATATATATATATATATATATATATATATATATATATATATATATATATATATACTAGCTGCGCCCGCGGCTTCACCCGCGTGGTGATGGAAAATCGTTATATTTTGGATAATTCACACTATATCTTCATAAATTATGGCTTATTCGATGTGTAAGCTATATTACTGTAAAGTTTCGTCAAAATCTATTCAGTAGTTTTAGCGTGAAAGAGTAACAAACATACATCCATACATACATTCTTATAAACTTTCGCGTTTATAATATTTATATAAGATTATAGGACGAATATATATATATGTGTGTGTGTGTGTGTGTGTTTGTATACATACATACATAATATCACGACAGGCATCCCACAGGGGTAGGCAGTGACTATGGATCTCCACTTGTGATGATCCTGACAAACGACTTACGCTTCATCTACTTTCATGAACTTCTTCGTACATGCACGTTTATTTGAGATGCTTTTTACCTGACCTCTCTTTAACACTTGTGATATTTGATCTCGGTGTGTTCGTCTCGGTCTGCTGGCAGCAACTCTACCGTTCACAATACTGTCATATACCTGTTATGTGATTCTACTTTTATCCATTCTCTCGACATGTCCAAACCACCTTAAAACTCCCTTTTCAACTCTTGTCATTACATCTTCTTTCAATCCATAACGTTCTCTTATCACACTATTTCTTCTTATATCATACAAGTTAATTCTTCTTTTAAAACTTGTTAGCGTAAACTTGAATAACGTAAAATTGTAAAAGGTATTTGAAACTATTATTTTGTTTTAAGACTTTCAATTTTAGTTACATTCGACCCTATTAAACCAAAAACTCAATGTCTTAAAACAAAATAATAGTTTAAAATACCTAGTACAAAGGTCGCTTATAAGATGGCGGTAAAGGCGGTATACACGTGGCTCTGGAGGGGATTTTATATTGATCCGTCTTTCAATAGCCTAATTTATTAAATAAATATTTGATAAAAAATAAATAAATGAACCATGCGAAGCTATATTTGAAAAAAAAAAGAAATAAGATTAAACTGCAACCAGATTAAACAACGCTCAAACAATTCAACCGACATGTAGTCTTATGAATGTAACCATTAAATTGCAATGTTTAATAGCTGTCTGCACAAAGGCGAGAACATGTTTTTATTTTTTCTAAAAGTAAACGCTTCATATCAATTAAGTTGCAAAATGCTTGATGTGTTTCTTTACGCATATTTCAATGTTGGTATGAGTCGTGTTCTATTTTTGAAAACATCTATATATATAAATATACTTGTAAGCTAATTATTTACCTCTTTTTTCTTTTACGATATCCCAATTAATTGCGGTCGGCACGATATGTCTTTTCCTTCCACACTCCTCCATTCTGACATACATCTTCTATCACACCACAAACCATCCATCTCTTTTTTTGGTCTACGTTTACATTCGTAGCCATCCATCTTGTAGTTTAACATTCTTTTTGTCACGTGACTTTCATCCCTCCTCATTACATGCCCATACCAACTTAATCTTCTTCTTCTCAATTTTTCTGTCACAGGTGCAACTTTTAAACATCCCCTTATGTACTCATTTCTCACCTTATTCATTCTTGTTATCTGTATCTGAAGCTAATTATCTGTAATATTATAAAATGCTAACCATGCCGTGTCTGTACATTGAAACTATTAAAAAAAAACAGCTGGAGTAGACTATATAAACGATGGAGAACACGATGCAATACTACTATGCCGATTTCGATGCGAACTTGGCTCATCGACAGCAAACTCGAGTTAAAATCGGCGCTACTTTTTATCCCGGGAATCGCGCGGGGATTTTTCTGGGAATTATATGAAATGGCTAGATTTAAAAAAATCGAATTCCAATGTGATTTTTTACTCATCGACAAGCAAATCCTATGTAATAAAATGTGTGATTTTTTTATCCCGGGAATTTTCCCGGGAACGGTTTGTAGTTGTTCCCGACACAGTTGTCTCTAAAACGATAGCCTACATTATTTTTACATTCTCTTCTTTGTGTCCCGGGAATTCCGCGGGAATTTCAAGTCAAGCGTGGACGAAGTCTCGTGCATACCCTAGTAAGCTAATAACAATATATTATCCAAACAAACAGACGAACCGATGAAAAACGGACAAACAGACAAGAAATCTAAAAATAATCATCCACTCCATTGTTTATATTTAGTGTATTTCAGTTGGTTTTTTTTAAATAACGTCAGTGTACAAATATGGCATTTTCATAATAATAATAATTTTATATAAAAATGAATCGTACAAATGTATGTACGCGCATAACTTGAGAACGACTTTACAGATTTTGATTAAAATTTTTGTGTGTGTTTGGGTGGGTCCCCGGATGGTTCAAATTTACAACTGGAACCGGTAGGTTGCATTGGGATCGGGTTCTAGGATCCTCCTAATCTCCTGAGCCAATTTTGATGATTTTGTTTTTGTGTGTTTAAGTGGGTCCCCAGATGGTTTAGTTTCACAATTAGAACCGGTAGGTGGCACTAGAATCGGGGCCTAGATTTTTATTTTTTCAGGGCAGGACAACGTCTGCCATGACAGCTAGTAATTTTATAATATTATAGATAGATATATATGCACTGTATATACTCATTATTTATAGATTGCACCACAGTCAGTTGTAATAGTACATTATGGTACTAGTGTGTAACATTGGTGATTACCGCCGGAGGCGCCATTGAGACTCGAGCCGTAGGCGAGGGTCTTAAGAGAGCCGAGGACGGTAATCATCAATACACACGTGTATCATACGACGTTTTTCAACATACTTGTGAATAAAATAACAACAAAAACTCATTTTATTTAGTAGATAAAAAATGTTATATATGAGTGAAAGTTTTATTTATTAAACACGTACGAGTTAAAATTATCTATTTAAATAAGAAGTTGCATGAAATGAGCAAGCAATAGGAACATTAATTTATTTGTTCTATAGAACACGATCTTATTTTTTGAATAAAAACTTTTTTAAGAACAAAGCAACTCAACCAATAAAATTAAAAAAAAAATCTATAACTCACTAGTGAGTTATAATGTTTTTTACTCACAGTTTGATAATGGGTGTCATTCTGTGCCTAATTGCGGTGACCATAGAGCCACTTTATGAGCAAGTGTGTTGAAAAACGTCGTATGATACACGTGTGTATTGATGATTACCGTCCTCGGCTCTCTTAAGACCCTCGCCTACGGCTCGAGTCTCAATGGCGCCTCGGCGGTAATCACCAATGTTACACACTAGTACCATAATGTACTATTAATCCCTACCAAGGGTTGCCTGAAAGAAGTCGCTTTTTAGCAACAAGGCCGTTACTATCTTTGGTATTTTTCTACTTCTGTTTGTCTATGCTTTGGTGCACCGATCTGCCAACAGAACTCTAAAAAAATCAAACAATGGAATTTTCACACAAAGTCAGACATGCCAGATATTCATCTAGACAGTATACCTAGCTAGAAATGTATGTATGTAAGCGCAGTGTAACTACCAGAACAAACTTGGCATTGTCGGCTAATTGTGTGGGCTACGTTGAAATTCTAAACATTCAGACACAAAAACTTTCAAAACAATTGATTGGTGTTATTCGTAATCTCATCTATCTATATAATAATTGTATATATTATCTCGTATTTTATCAGGAGGGTTAATATGAAGTATTGAAATTATCATAGGGAAAGTTTAAGTAGTATAGAATTATCATCCAAATAGTATACTTATATATAGGAAGAAATTTATAAACAATGAAAGAAAACTTAACCTATTTGTATTGTTACAATTTGGGCCGCTTGCATATCTGTAAACAAAGCACATTCATTACCCGTCGGCGTTTGAGCTAATAACATTGAAACTCTTTTATGACCGTCTTATTTTGTTTACTTTGTGTTTAAAATTTGTAATTAGAAGAACAACCCATTGTGTATTGTAATCTTATGGTAGTCATTAGCCAGGTGTGATACTAAGAAATTCAGTCCACGTGGCCGTGATTTTTTATTATTTTATTGCAGGAGTTCAGCAGACAGGCAGATGGCCCACTGGATGGAAAGCAGTTACCATCGCCTATGGACATTTGTAACACCAAAGGTGCTACAAATGCGCTGCTGCTCTCTTAAGTGAGTCTGGAACCTGGTCACTAATGCCGGAACACAACTCAAAGTTGTTATGGCGGCATGCTCTAGACCAGGGGTGGTAGCCATCCAGTCGAGCAAATGCCCTACCACCTGGTTGTGGGTTGTTTAGTCGCCTCTTACGACAGGCCGCCCGGCCGCAGGAAATTGTATTCTTTCTCCGTTCCTGCACGGATAAAAACACATATTGTATTTGTGCAGTATAAAGCAATGCCTCAATGGAGAGATCGGCAGTCGAGCGATAACAAACCGCTAGGTAAGACTTCTGTACATTCGGTAATCTATTTAGGGATGGACTTTGCGCGTGTTATTAAATCGTGCATTACATTTGGACTGATTGTGTTCAGTTATATATGTACCATGTTTTATACGTGTTTGTATAGTTCTAATAAATTCTATAACGGCATTTTAATTCGAGTCCTGCAACTCGTAACAGTATTGTATTCTACTCATAGTCCCTCAAGATTATAAGTAGAATACTGAGCCTAGATCACCATCTTCTATGGGTAAGGTGCATATAAGGCTAGCTACGTGTCCTCGCTGGATTGTCATACTGATCCGTTGCCCGAGGTAAACACCAGCCTTCTGATCAGCTGAAGAGTCAATGAGTCGTTTTGATAAATTTTGGTAGAGGCTCTTGACCTCAGGACCACACGGTCCAAGCGTCTATTTGGGGAGGGGCAGCTTGGAGCCAGAAACCAGACTCTTTACGGGAAACAGCAAGGATGCGGGCACGTCCTTTAAAGTTAGTTTAATTTTAAAGTCTATAATATTATAAAATTCTAAACATGCCGTGTATATATTGTTTATACTGGGATTTCCTCGGCAATTTTTCTGGGAATGATTTTAAATTGCCATTTAAAAAAATTTCATTTTGATGTGATGTTTTGCTGATTGATAATAAATTTTATGTCATAAAATGTATGATATTTTCTATCCCGAAAATCTCGCAGGATTTTATTTTTTATATCGTCTTGAATTTCGTCAGAACTTTCTTTGTCATAATTCATAAGTTTTTATTTATTACAATGTATGTCTTTGAAGACCATGGGCCATAAAAATGGCCCGAATATTGGCAAGGCTTGGGTGGGGTCATGGGAAGGCCAAGACGTAGAAGCCCCTTGACAAATTTAATCTAAATGTGGCGTGAGACTGACCGGCAATTATCCTCGTCTACACCATATAATAATGCACCCAAGGACAGGCCCCGGCCAGTTTAGGACTATTGTGGGAAATGAGAACAAAAAGTACTAGCTTATAACAATGATTGTTATCATAAAATAATATGTACACGTCATTTCATCATACACAATTGTCATAAAAAATACATACACAATGTAATTAGATAATATTTAAATAAAAAATTATCTATGTAATAGGGCGTTTGCTCCATAAGATAACTGTTTAATCTTTTCTTGTATGAACTACATACATCGTCTTGTTCATTTTAATCAGCGAGCATGTAGTGCAGTAGGAATGTGCGCTACCTGTACGTAAGTCTCTATGTTTTGCTCTGACGTGTACTGAAACCTGATAAATGATGATTGCCGCCAATGTCAGTATGGAGAGATGCTTAAAATAAGCTACATGCGCTATTATTTATCCCAGTGGATCTCCCCCACATAATCGAAAAATAAAATGTGCGGAAACCAACGCCATCAAGTGGTCCAGGAACATCAAAAATTATAATTTATTTCCTTTTATTTATTTATAGTCCACTTAACTTCACATAAGATGGCGCTGTGCAATATCGTTCAATAACGAGATTGACGAGATCTTAAGAGCATACATGAAACCACAAGTTATGGTCATATTTAGTTATTTGGTGAATCTCGCACAATATTTACAGTACAGAAGTATTATGTGAACCATTTTTAACTTTTGGAATAAATTTATAGTTATATATATAAATTTAATTTAATATAATGTATATATATATATATATATATATATATATATATATATATAAATAATTTTATTGTATCTTTCCTTTTATTTCAATTTAGAACAAGTTATAACTTATTAGTACCATCTAGTGAAATTTATAGAATTATCGATTATAGCGCCGTCTATCGGACAGGGTAAATTATATTTTATTCCAGAGAGGTTCATCTATTTCATATATAGTGTATGATCTATGCTAGTATTCTTCCGGCTCTCTTCTGTAGGCAGAAAACTCTTGCCTAGAATTCGACCCCATATGGCAAGACATATACATGTATTATTACATTTTTTTTCACATTTTTGGTATCTATGAGCCGGAGCACCTGCTTACCAGACTGACCCACTCGACACCATTCAGTGTCGCGCCGTTCGTATCGTCGACATCCCATACTAACAGGCGGTTTAGAATCGCTTAGCCTTCGAAGAGACTGCGTCCCTCTGCGTATTTTACCGCCTGTATAACGGGGAGTGTTCCGAGGAACTGTTTGATCTGGTGCCAACGCCTCACTTTTACAATCGCTTTACTTTTACAATCTACGTTAGAATAAAGAAGTATAGAAGGAAAATACATATTGTGCCGTTCTCTATAACTAGGAGAAGGTGAAAGAAAAGAGATCATAGTTGTAGGTTATTGACAGTTTTTGAGTAGTACATGATTCCTTTTTTTTATTGCTGAAGCTCAGCAGACAAGCTGACGCTATGTGAATGCGGGTTTCCCAACTCCGCGTGCCCTGGCAGGCGTGGGCCCCCCTCACTGGGCCTCTTCCTATGCCAGGGGACGTGTCCCCTGGCTACTTCTAGGTCTGATCCGTGCGTGGGGCGGTCTGTAACGCGCCCCACGGGAAGAGAGATGAGCGCGCGCGGAACACTCGCGCTCTCATCTCGACGGCATGTGCGGGTGAGTGAGAACCCCTATACCCCTAGGGGCCCCACCCGCGCCGCCCGCTTACGGCGGCCGAAGGTCACTATCCGACCTCCGACGTCGGCGCGTCCTCCTTTGGCGGGAGCGGAGCAGGGAATTACGCTCACGCTCCCGTTCCGCCTCCTCCTTCGCAAACATAACCTGCTCGCAAAAGGAGGAGACGGCGTCCCATCCGGTGGAGCTCCCGACCATGGTGCGTACCACGGCCGGGAGCGAGGTGTCAAATCCGGTATGGGCGACGAGCTCCCGGCGCTGCTCCGTCCAGGCTGGACACTCCCGGAGTGTGTGCAACGCCGTGTCCTCGTCGCCCGTGTCACAATGATGGCACCCTGACGTGGCCTCGCGGCCGAGGCGACACAGGTACCTTCCGAAGCAACCATGCCCCGTCAGGACCTGCGTCAGCCTGAACGTCAGGGTGCCGTGACGTCGTCCAATCCATTCTTGCAGGACGGGCCTCACCGCCTCAATTGTGGCGGGGCCCGCGCTGGGGCGTCTTAGGCGTTCTTCCCAGACCCCCACGGCTACCTGGCGGAGCTCCGACCGGCACGCCTCGATTTCGCGAGGCGCGGGTCTGGTGCCCCTAGCCAGGGCCTCTTTGCGCCACACATACAGTGACGCCAGGACCCTGGCTTCCAGGTCCCATGGGGGGGATCCGGCGAGTAGCGAGGCCACTTCGAAGGACACCGTACGGTATCCTCTTATTGCTCTGACGGCCAATATGCGTTGCGCTTGACGCAACAGCGCCGCGTTTTTGCCCGTCAGGCGGTCCGACCACACTGGGGCCCCGTAAAGGGCCATCGAACGTACGATGCCTTCGAAGAGTTTCCGGCACGTGGCGTTAGGTCCCCCGACGTTGGGGAGCAGGCGCGAGAGCGCACCGGCTGCCCCCTTGAGTCTGGGGAGCAGCTGCCGAAAGTGTGCCGAAAAATCCCATCGGCTATCGAGGACTAATCCCAGGTATTTCATGGTTGCCCGGACCGATGCGGAACAATGGCGGCATACTCTAGACCAGGGGAGGTAGCCATACATTCGGGCATCCCTCGTGCAACAGGCCCGGACGTAACAATCAGTATTCTTTTTTTCCGTTCTTGCACGGAATAATCTGTGGCTTTTTGAGTTGCCACAAGAACTGCGTTGATTGGCGTCAGACGAAGAACCGCAATTAGGCTGAGCTATACGAAGACTTATCACATCAGTATAGGCTGTTACAAGTTCCTTGCCTGCCTTGTGGCGAATCGTATTACTACTATCTGTGCAAGCAAGTACGATGAATACACAATCAAATTTATATTGCAATAATCATTTTAACTTTATAATAAACACGTTAACACGCAACAAATAAAATGTGTAAAGCAACATCACAATAAAATAACTCATAGATCATGTACTGATTAGTCAACGGTTGTGGTTAGGCTTGTTTAGTATTCCATCGGGCAACGAGAATAAACCACATACATATATTTAAGCGAGGCAGATGATAGGCAGCTTGAGGAGGATGAGGTAGGAGATCCTCCTCCTGCCTGCACCTGCCAGGGCGCATGTAGTTGGTCTAACCTCCGCTTTTCCGAAGCCCTGGCATAAGGCGCAGGAAGGAGCACCGAGAAATTTTAGTGGGTACCCTGACCGCGACTTGGCAATAGCATTTCTTGCTTGCGGTGCTAGTGCCACCGTAACGTGGCGTGATACCCACTAAGACCCCTCGATGTTCCTTCCTGCGCCTTATGTCCGGGCTACGGAAATGCGAAAACTTGACCAACTCCACCTACCCTACCGGGCGGGGGATCCTACGGCCACATCCACTACTCGGGGGAAGCATAATCCCTTGATCGCGGATCGCGCGTGAAATACGACGCATGTTTCTCTCGACGGCATAATTGGCGGGTGGGACCTATCCCCAGAAAGACCATCCGTGCTACCCGGTGTCCTTGTTCCCAGAGACAACCCCAGGTATGACGAAATGCATCGAGGACTCGCTGGTGAGATGCCTAAGGTGTATTCCGTAACCACCAAAGATGGTGAAAGATTTAGTGGTCTATGGTCTATCCTAAACGCTGGCAACGGGCTAACTTCGCCATTGTATTGTAAACGCTTATAAGTGATGGTACCCACTTTCCATCGAGTAAGACTGTTTGCTTGCTTCAGCGAATAAAAAAGGTAGTGTGTAGGGTAGGTAGATATTGCATAAAGATATAATGATACGGAACACTAGAAATATTATTTATATATATTTACTAATATCTTTTAATGTTAAACCAAAGTGTTACGGATATAGTTAAATAATCGCCTGAGGTCATTTAAACCTCTTCATGACCGGTCTTAATGTCAGTGGGTCAAAGTGGATCAAACCTTTGTTGCGCAGAGGTCTCGCAGTCGATGATGGGATTGCGAATCTTATTGCATTTCTGCCACTCCCTGGCTTTGTCTGATCGTTTGAAAATTTAGTTTTAAAGTCCCAGGCTTTTTACAGAAACTTGTTACAAGCTTTTATTTAACTTGCAATGGATGTACCTATGTATGTATGTATGTTCGGGTGGAATCTTGTAAGTTAAATTTGACCAACTTGCACGCCTATGTATATCGCGTGACAATGCAATATTATGGTACCATGGAGCTGATTTGATGATTGAGTCGGAAGGTGGCCATAGGAACTCCTGTACTAAACAAGATAGACCTGTCGTGTTTGGGCTCGTTTTACTTGTCTTGGCTAGCACTCTGCTGCTACATGATATCCAGGATCTCAAAAGCTTGTGTTTAAAAACCTTTTTAAAAAAGCTTATTTAATTTTATAACCAGAACGTTTTTCAACCTCCGCCCCAAAATTTGATATTACAGTATCATCAAAATGGTCGACCACTGGCATCATAATGGCTATATGGTGGTTTTGTCATTGGACAAGGTTCGCCATTATGGATGTATGGCTGTTTTTTTATTCGACCATTGGCGTCATAATAGCTATTTATGACGATATTGTAATAGCAGCATTAGGGCCCTAATTTATAGTAAGTGTTTATAAGAGATAATTTCTAATAAGGGTTTTTTAATTCAGCACTTAACTTATTACCATGGTTACCTAATTTTTTTTTTATTGCAGGAGATCAGCAGACAGGCAGACGGCCCACTTGATGGAAAGCGGTTACCATCGCCTATGGACATTTGCACCAGCAAAGTTGCTACAAATGCGCTGCTGCTCTCTTAAGGGAGACTGGAACCTGGTCACTAATGCCGGAACACAACTCAAGGTTGTTATGGCGACATACTTTAGACCAGGGGTGGTAGCCATCCAGTCGGGCAAATGCCCTACCATCTGGAAAATGTTACTTAACTTATTCAACAAGTAAAGAAATATCAGTCTCCATACTCATAAAAAGCATGCTGAACTGTACACATTCTGGAAATTAGATGGTAAAGCTTTAAAAATACAATGAGTTTTTAATGGTTTTTAATATATGGGGTATTTGATATTTAATCATTCTCCTCCACTCCATTCATGCTTTGAAAAGTAATTGTAACTTCACGCCAGTTCCCTTGCGGGGTAGGCACGAACAACAAAGCGCCATTTAGGCTTATTCTTACACACCTCACTTGCTTCTTTGACATTCATAACTCTTGTAATGCACGCTCGTCTGTTCTTAAGGCTCCTGACATCATCTTCTGCTAGTACACGATCAATTTGATCAGGTGTGTCGTGGCCTTCCACGACTTCTGCAACCATCCACTTTTGCATTGTATATCTGTTTAGTCATTCTTTCATCATGCATTCTTTCCACATGCCCGAACCACCGGAGCATTCCTTTCCTTACCTTCACCCCGACACTCTCTTTCAGAGCAACTCCTTTTCTTACTTCGGTATTACGAACGCGATCCGCGAGCGTCACTCCGCAGATTTTGTGGAGTGCTCGCATCTCGACCGCGTTTAGTCTACTGTCATGCTCTCTCTTCCATACCCAACTCTCGCTTCCATGTTTAAATACATATAGAAAAAAACGACGAGCTAGCCTTTGATACTATTTTCTGTATAACGTTTATACTTTGCATAATATGTAAGGATGTGTCTTCCCTCAGAAGGTGCCTCCTGTAAAATGCCTGTCCGGCATTTTATAGTGCATACGGGTACGCAAGCCCGAGGTCCTCCATGCGGCCAGTGTTACTTTCCCTTTGCTCCGTGACAGTGGTGTCCCCCCTTCTCCTCATCCTAGTATCCTTCATCTTTACTCCTTCCCACATACCACTATCCATTCCTGGTTTCCCTATAAGGGTTGTGTAGGTCGGGCGGCAGCCGCTACACTTATAACCATAATTCGCCACATCATTCATGGATAGTCATATAAGAACGCTGGGTAAGGCTATTATTGGTGGCAGTTGCTTCTCGGGTTTGGAAATTAAAATTCGACGTAATAATGGACTGTATGATTATTATTTAATATACAGTACAAGCGATTACAGACTGTGTAACAAATCGCTGCTAGATGGGAGCGTGCCCAGAAGGCTGGCTGCATTGCCGCGCTGTATGGCGATGCTTATTTGTTGGGCGAAATATGAGCCAGCCTTCTGATCACGGGTGGCATCAAAGAGTTTCTTGCAAATCTCTTTGCCGACGGACCCCACGGACCTAATGTTTCAACTCCAAACGGCACAAATATGTAACCCCTTCCTAAGGTTCCATATTTGCGCCGCTTGAGAGCTTCAGCTTTTGAAGCAGCATTGCCAGCCTCTAACTCAGTCATTGGAAGATGTGACGGGGCTAGTGTCTACACATGTCGCGTCCCAAACAAGCGGCCGTCCCATCTTCCAAGGAATAAGTGACATACCATCCGGTCTCTTGCCATCATCGCGTACCAAGCCATTCGGTTCTAATACGGCCGGTACGCCGAGTTATAAATATACATTTAAAGAGTAGATCAAAGTATGCAAGAGAGTTGAGTACAATATATGAATAGCTGAGTGTCTGAATTCATAGTTGTTCTTGATGTAGTAGTTTTTTCAGGTTTCTTCGGCCTCCTATATCCCGCATTCCGTCCGACGCCTAGTTGCTAATCGCGCTAGCTACGGGCGTCGGCGGTATGCGGGGCGCGGAGTGTAGATGTGCTTCGGCGGGCGGGTCAGGGGGGTGCTCTTTGTCCGCAACAGCTATATTAAGCGGACCCTGGGCGTCGGAGTGAACGCTCCGAACGCAACCGGGATTTAACGCTCGGCTGATGATGATGATGATGTAAGGAATCCATTGAGATTTTTTGCAGTTTGAAATCTTAGATGTCACTATTGCGACGGTGACAACATTTTTTTATTTATTCGTTACAACTCCATTCATTCTTTGAAAAGTAATTATATACGTATTAAAAAAATAGCCTGAGATAACGTATAAATAATTATGATGAAAAAATCTTTTTAGCTAGACGTGTCGCTAGGGAGTTTCTTGCCGCTTCTTCTCCTTTGAACAGCGGTAACACATTGCGAAGCGATGTACATAGAATAGGAAGTAGATTTAAATTTTGACTTACATGTATGACCTTCAAAAAGTGTTCTTCAGTGGAACTTATTTTAAATAAAAAAATTGAATTAGAATTTGATTTTAATGTTGTTTTATTGTTATATAAAAATTCCATTGTTGTCCATTCTCATAATGCTCGGGCTCCATCTGAGATAATGTTCTAGCTATTGACTGTGTCCAAATGAACGTACGCCGAACATTAACAAGCAGAGCTACATAAGTGTACGTATATACGTTATCTGTCAATATTTAACGTCAGTCACAATCTATACACATTGTTACGAGTTGCAGGACTCGAATTATAATATCGTTGGAATTATTATAGTTTTATTAGAACTATACAAACACGTATAACACAGGTACAAATATAACCGAACTCAATAAGTCCAAACGTAATGCAGAAGATCGTAATTCAAATACACGCGCAACATCAGCATCAACGCAGGAAAAAACATCGTGATGTAACTTGCACATCGAGATAACCGATGTGTTAAACCTGCCAAGCCGCCTTAGGACAAGCGTGGCCGGTATACTCTCTGTTCCCCAGTAATGGGAGGCCCGAGCCCGCCAGTGGAACATTCATGGGCTGTTTATTATATATAAACTATTTTATACTAATCGCACCTGGTTAATAGATGCCCAACTTCAAATCTGGAGAGACCATAAAGCTTGGCACGAATTCTGCTATAAAGAAGCGTGTCTACGCATATTAAAAAAAAACGTAAAATATAATTTAAAATATATATTTAATCAATATCTATTCATAAAAACAAAATACCAAAAAACAAGAAACTTATATAATTATTTCTAAAAATATTAACCAAAAACACAATTTTACAACAACTTTAAATTACAACACTCACGTACAATTAATTTCTAAAATATGTTATTATTTTACATTTAGTATTTAAATATAAGTATGTATTATTAATTAGAAAACAAAAAAAATGGAATTAAATAATTTGATTTTATAGTAATTTAATTATTATACAATTTTTGGGACTATAATTATATGAACTTTGTTTTTAACAGTTTTAACGGAACCAGTTTACGTAAAATTATGAGAACAGTTAACAAAGGGGCAAATTTAAATTTAGAGAGCATATCGCTTGTTAGATTAAACAAGGTATTAACTCAAAAATATGATATTTAAGCCAAAAGTATATAGTCTTATTAAAAAAATGCTATCTAATGAAAACGATCGGAACTTAAGACAACATGTGATATAATAACTTTATGAAAAATTAATCATTATTTAGTTCACCTCAACTATATAGTTAATTAAATATATTATATATAAGAAAACATTTTTGAGTTACCACCCTGTTCATCTAGACCAACGATATGCAGTATCCTAAGATTATTCCTAAACAATTTAATGTTGGTCCTAAAAATAGTCAACTCATTAAACTACGTCAAATCAGTCAAACAGATGATAAAAGTACGCCAAGTTTTAGTTCATCTTAAACAAACCGCTTAAAAATATGAAATAATTTAATTTTGAGAAATTACTGATGTTTTTATATTGTAAATATATGCAGTGATTGTATTTACATACAAATGTTAAATTATCTAAAATAAATTGTTCATATCTGTTAGTGTAATTATAAGTTTATATAATCCATGACATAGTAGATACGAGTACACTGCCAAAATCTCTCATGTTGATACAGGCCACGTGATACAAAAATCAATTAGTTATATGAGGAACACTAATCTAGCAATACTACTTTCATTTGGTTCCAGTAGAAGAGATAACGCCAGAAAAAGCTCAAATGACGCCAAGAAGGATGATATACCAATGATCTTATAATAACATATGCTAAAGACCGCGTGAAATGACGAAAATATAATATGAAAGTTCGAAGTGGACTGGATTGAACGCTAAGATGATGATGATGAATGACTTGAAAAATAATGATGACATGTTCGCGAATGATTGAACAAAAAGTGCGTTCATACCTGTAACATTTGATCTAACCGATTCGTTGAATTACGCGTATGTTAGTATGATCGATCAAAAGTTATCTAACGATCGGATCGACATGTGACAGATAGGAACGCGAGATGAAATGTTTGAATGAATGTGATGAGCGTTTTCAATGGTTTATAAAAAAGCATAATTTGCCTAAACTATATAATCCCTCTTAGTTACAAGCTATTTGATTTGGTGCCTACGACGTCATTCTACCTTCTTCAATAGTTGGAAGTCGTTCACTAGATGTGGAACTTACTCCTTCAGGCCATACGTATCAAAGCTACAAATAAACTCGGTAGGCTGATGATCAACCTAATGTAAAGTGGTTATCGTCGCCTACAAACATTTGCTACAGCAGAGATGTTGCTAATGTGCTTCCTACCTCAAATGGGAGGCTGAAAGCCAGAATACAATTGTTATGGTGGTATATTTTAGATCCTCTACCTATCTATTCAGGGATGGTTGCCATCCAAACAAGCAAATGCTCTACTATAGGTTTATCTAGAACGCTCCAATATGGGGCTCTTAACCGGGGGTAAATAGATATGGTCTCCACGAGGTAGGAATGCTTCAGCTGTCTTAATATTTGTATATTAGTGACATTAGCCACTTGCTATCAGGTGACCAGCTTGGAAGTATACACAGAAAAGAGATTTAATATTTTTAAAGCAAAAACCTATTTTGGCTATAATCTCTCAAGATATTTAAATATACTAAGACTTGGCGCATTAGTCAGTATACTAGTTATTTACTGGTGGCGATGACCACGATAAGGGGTGGAAGCAGGGGCTGCAGTGCGAGCTACAGCAGCTTGGTACCCAGCTGTTTGATGTCCTGCGGTCCGCGCCTGTCCTTCTACTTGAACTGCGGCATACGCGTTGCTTTGCGACAGTTGAGACTGGGTTTGTTGATGACCGATGTATGATCCTGAGAAGATTAAAGTGGTTTTCTTAAGTTTAACTTAGTTATCAAATTAAGTTACTAAAGGTGTCAGGATGTCTTAGGCTAACCTTCGAAGTTTTAAACATTAAATTAATAACCTATAACGCGAAAGTAATGCTATTATAAAGCACATGAGCTCTTTTATGACAATGAAACATAATTTTTACATAATGTCGCTTTTTATTCTAAAATTCATACGGTAACGAGTTGTTTAAACCAATTAATTTGCTAGGTTAAGACTCAGACTAGCAAAATTGGTAGACCAGGCCCCGAGCTCTCAAAGTGAAGCCGGTTAAAGGAAGTCGATTTTAGAATCGGGAGCCGACCGCGCCGCACTACGATACGAGATCTTAGTATTAAATAATCGAATTAGTATGCATAAAACACAGATGCAAACGTAATGTATAAGTGTACAGGTTTAATTTTTCAAGTGGGCCTTCAGGGCCAAATCTTAAACTGTGCTAAATAGCGAAAAAAACTCAAAGGAGTTTCGAGGCTGATTTTCCAGAAAACTAAAGTGGTATCATTAGATTTTTGAAAAATAATTTCCTGTCAGGAATCGAATGGACTGATTTTGCAAAAATAATACATCTTATATTATTATAATAAATCGCAGTGTAGTTTCTAAGGATCAATTTCTGTGAAAGAATGTCAAACGGCAAACCAAGGAAAAGGGTTGTTTTTGGACAAAATGGTATATTTTCCATACACTATTATTACTATATATTTGTACTAGATACTACCTAAGTTAAAGCACACTATAAAAAAAATGCTTCATTTCATTTGACGCTTTTGTCACGTAGGCTCCATCTATATTGTTATTCGTTTGTTTCTTAAACAAAATATTTTGGAAAACCATAATATTGGGCTAAGTTTTTCGATAGTGTACAAAGTATATACAATAATAGTCAGCATTTTACGAACGAACCACTGCGGCCTAATACTTAGCAACACATTATATTCATATATTTTAAGTAATTAAATCAGTGTCATTACAGTGCTCGTTGGGTTTGGTATTTCGTACATTTTACCCTTCCCTCCTATACTAAAACTGTATACACACTATAGATAGTTTATAAATAGTAAGGCTTACCATCATCAAAAATTCCAGAAGCTTCCTCCCTGGCGTTCTGCTCCAACGCCTTCAAGATTTCCTCGGGAACTGGGGGAGGGGTAGGAAGGTGGTTGCCCTCAACCCTGAAGCCATTCTCATCAGCAGTATAAGACACGGTGTAAACGTGGCCATCGTCTCCCGTGTAAGAGTATGCGCCTTGGGCTGCTGAGCCATGACCTTTTTGGCCATGTTCTTGGAATTTGATACCTAGAATTAAAAAAGAAAATTAAGCTAAATTGAAAAGTACCTTGCGTAAAAAAGAATTATGAACCACCTTAGTCATATTCATCACCTCAGATCATCGGAAAATCTACGTCTGGAAATAGCTCTAAATCACTCGTGATTTTACAATAAATCTTTCACAGGTCATTCAGTGTGCCTGTGGAAGGCGCTACCTGTGAAAATCAGGCACGCGCAATTTTTTCAGGTATGCGCAATCTCTTCAGGCGTGCGCAATCTCTATAGGCGGTCAGCAACAAGCGTGGCGGATATATTCTCCGCTTTTTTTATTGTTGGAGCACAGCAGACAGGCTGACGACCCAAGTGTGATGAAAAACGCCTACCGTCGCTTATAAACGTTAGAAATACCAGAGGTCCTGCCAATGTGCTGCCGGCCTTAAAGCAGGAACTGAAACCCGGCCACTGATGCCGAAACACAACTCAAAGTTGTTATGGCGGGATACTCTAGACCGGGGGTCAAATGCCCCTACCACCTGACTGTGGGTTGTTTTGTCGCCTCTTATGACAGGCCGCCCGACCGCAGCAATTAGCATTCTTTTTTCGTTCCTACACGGAGATTCTTCTCCTATAAATGGGAGCCTCGAGCCCAAAAGAGATACGTTTACGGACAGTTATTATTATATACCTGCAAACAGTAGTTTTCATGTTATCCCTATAAGAAGTAAATGCGATCAATGTCGCGTGAAAAGCATTATTGAGAGATATAACTAACCATTTTCAGTTTCAAAGGAATATTTGTATCCATGGCCATCGGTCTCAGATAAGTAATTCGAGATCCTCGCGATCTTCTCAGCTTCTGGCCTTTTGGACAATGTGGCTTCATGTGCATAACCCTGGGTCTGGTCTAATTGACCCTGGTACTGGTTTAAGTGTCCTTGATATTGGTCTAATTGACCCTGTTGGCTTGCTTGGCCTTGGTAATGATACGCATCAGGGTAGTTGGCGGGTTGGTTGTAGATCTGACTGGCTGAAGCCGCAGCGATGATGGCTGTAATTGAAGTTAGCTGTAAAGAAATAAACACGACCATTATAGTAATTTTAAAAGATATATCTCCTAATGCAGTGCGAGAAGAAGATCACGTGGTACAAATTGCTTTAGACATATCAGAAGAAAAGACAGTTAGAGGCCGCCGTCGACCTGGTAGTCGAACGTAAGAGAGACCTAAAGAAAGCCCAATTACCCGAACCGACCACCCAAGACTATATTATGATTTGACGCAGAATAGTTAACACATTAGACTCCAACTAATGGAGTGGTAGAAGTTCTAAAGAGCAAGTGCATGTCACTAGCTGTAGTAATATAACCTACACGAGTTTAAACGAGCCAATTTGTCATTACTCCGGACCAGTAAGGAATGTGGAATACAGAATGGCAGCTTAAGGTGTCAAGTTTATCCGTGCAGGAACGGAGAAAGAATACAATTTCCTGCGGCCGGGCGGCCTGTCGTAAGAGGCGACTTAACAACCCACAGCCAGGTGGTAGGGCATTTGTCCGACTGGATGGCTACCACCCCTGGTCTAAAGTATGTCGCCATAACAACCTTGAGTTGTGTTCCGGCATTAGTGACCAGGTTCCAGTTTCCCTTAAGAGAGCAGCAGCGCATTTGTAGCACCTTTGGTGTTGCAAATGTCCATAGGCGAAGGTAACCGCTTTTCATCAAGTGGGCCATCTGCCTGTCTGCTGATCTCCTGCAATAAAAAAAAAAAAAAAAGTACTTGGAACAAGGCAATTATTCACAGGTCCTTCCCAACCTCAAGAATCTGGAAGATTTTCTCGAGGAATTAACTTGGCTAGGATAGCCACTGTTTCCCCATAGCTTGCAAAGAAGCGCTCCAAAGCTACTAGTGTAGTAGAAGAAAGAAAGAAAAGAAGAACAAAAAAGGTAAGTCATTGTCATTTACAATGATTATTATAGCGTTTTGAGTTATCTGCTGTGATCGCATATTCCTGATCAAAACAGGCTAAATATACCGCATAAAAGCTCATTATTAACTTGGATATCAGAAATCTGTTGACATTAAACAACGGTTACTGTAACCGAAATCGGTTAAACAGTATTATATTATTAATAATGCAGAGTCTAATTCGTTACACAACCAATCGACGTAATTTCATACTTATTTATTTCTGTGCACACGGTTACTGCTAATTGAAGTGAGAGTAAAAATAACAAGGTACTTAACACGTGCTTCGTTCCGTTAAAATGTAATTATAATTACGAACACGATTGTAAATATATATGAAGTCTTTTTATAAATACGATTTTTCGTAAAATGTTTTCAGTGGTGGATTTAGGAATAGGCTGAGGAAGCTGGAGCCTAGGGCGGCAGATTTTGGAGGGCCGGCAAATTTGGGGCCAATTTTTATATATATTATGTTTTACACAATCTTCAAGCTACGGTAAAAAGGAGGTCTAATTCAAGACTATATAAGTCTCACGATATGTACACAAATCATAAAGTTACAATTTCATTGACAAAAAAATGATCTAATTAATATGATTGTGAATTAGGGTATCGATTTATCGGTAGGGGCGATAGAATTTGAATAGCCTACAGGCGTCATATTTCTAAATCGGCCCCTGGATGTTTTATATAGCACAAGTTACGCAAAGTCTATAGTAGATATTAGACTTTAAAGGGAACTATGTCGAGTGTTGGTTTTATGGACGAGACAAGAGGACAAGTAAAAAGATAAAACAGTTGAGTCCTGGATTGGGGATCGTATTTTAGCAAGTGTAAGGAACCTTTCCAGCACGGTAGGCCTACCACTTGCGCAAGATAGCCGGTTAGGAGGGTCGAACGAAGAAAACCGAGACATACGTTACGAAAAATCCTGGAAGCCTACATTTATAGATAGCATTGGATAACAACGACGACCTTAAATACATAGATGACTGCATTATTATCATGGTCCTATCTCACACTGGGTAGTATTTAATAGAAACCAATGCAATAAATGAAAAGTTTCAATTATACATACATACATACATACATAACTTCACGCCAGTTCCCTTGCGGGGTAGGCACGAACAACAAAGTGCCATTTAGGCTTATTCTTACACACCTCACTTGCCTCTTTGACATTCATAACTCTTGTCATGCAAGCTCGTCTGTTCTTAAGGCTCCTGACCTCACCTTCTGCTAATACACGATCAATTTGATCATGGAAGGTGTGTCGTGGCCTTCGCGAAAGATAGACACTAATAAATAACATTTAAAATGAGACAGACTAAATCGAGATAGAACACTTTATTGCTGAACAAAATAACAGACACAATATATTTACTAGTTACAAAACTTTTTAGGCAAAACAATAAATGGCTTAGCTCAAAAATGATTTCATCCAGGCAAACTAAATTATAGAATATTCTTAGTTTATTTGGCAATGTAAGTGTTAGATATTTTTTTAAATATACATATACAAGGTATATGTATGAAAACATATTCGTTTCTGTACTTTTATTTATTTAAATCATCAAAGAAAGTCAGCATAAAAAGCTTACTATTATTAACTGTATATAATATTTTAACTATGGTCTCCTGAAATAAATTCTATAATAATATGTTTAAATGAGATTTTGCTCAGATAATTCTCACAGGCACTATTTAAAGGAGCAAAATTACCATTACAACTCCTCAACAATATCACTGCAGGAGTGGACACTAAAACTAAACTGGGATATTTTTTATAATTATACACAAAGTCGCAGGCTCTCAGATTTTGTACACACATACATATGATGTTTTTACGTTTCCGAACGCACCGAGAACAATTAGCAGAATTTGAAAACTAAATAAACTTGTAAATGAGGGCTTCTTACGCATTTTTCAATATTATTCATTGTAACGTTTGGGAATAGGACAATAATAACGTCTTGTTTTGTTTCTATCAAAAGTTAAATAAAGATCTATTGTTTTGCTAAGTTGGGTGGCTTAATTCCAAGCGCACCTCATGAATTATGCACTACATACATACGAACCCTTTAAGGTCATAACTCTGTAGAATGGTAGGGTCTTAATTAGGATAATATTACAGACTAGCATCTGCCCGTGACTTTGTCCACGTTGGACAGGTAACAAAGATTACAGTTATTTTGCTAAATATAAAACCAAATGTTATTTTCAGCAATTTTTATTGCTTTAAATAAGACGTATTTGTCAACCGATATCTTTAATATTGTCGCAGGTGCGGCAAGGGCAAAAAGAAAAGGAGTCAAACAACGCATTCATTATTTAATTGTGATAATACCGAAGTAAGAAAGAGAGCTGGTCTGAAAGAGAGTGTCGGGGTGAAGGTAAGGAAAGGAATGCTCCGGTGATTCGGGCATGTGGAAAGAATGCATGATGAAAGAATGAATAAACAGATATACAATGCAAAAGTGGATGGATACAGAAGTCGTGGAAGGCCACGACACACCTTCCATGATCAAATTGATCGTGTACTAGCAGAAGGTGATGTCAGGAGCCTTAAGAACAGACGAGCGTGCATGACAAGAGTTATGAATGTCAAAGAAGCAAGTGAGGTGTGTAAGAATAAGCCTAAATGGCGCTCTGTTGTTCGTGCCTACCCCGCAAGGGAACTGGCGTGAAGTTATGTATGTATGTATGTATTATTTAATTGTAATTAAAATGATTTCTTTAATGATATTTTAAAAGTAAAATGGTATTTTATTAGTTAGTTTGAGTATTTATGTATTGCCTTTTTCTTGCACCATCTTTACCGCCTGATTCAAATTTCTTTGATTTAGGTTGCCTGGAAAGGATCGCTTTAAGCGTTAAGGCCGCCTATTGTACCTAGAAAGTATTGTAAAAATGGTCTGTTTTTGTAATTGTATATTTTAATGTGCAATAAAGTGTTATCTCTCTCTCTATTTTAATACCTATTCCTTTATATGTAAATAATGTTAGAATTTATTATAATATCACATCCCTATTGAGAAGAAATACATTAAGGAGGTAAGCAGATTCTATGAATAGAGAATGAAATTAATAATCGCTAAGCAAAAAGAAAATTAGCCTGCAAATGCACGCGAGACCGGAAAATATCTTTAATGATTTGAAAACACGAAATTTTTTAGAAGAACGTCGTCTATAAACAATCCTTTACGAACACACAACACAGTTTTTTTTTACGATGGCTGCAATGCCGTTTATGCATTGATTTTGCCAATGTCGAACACAGAGTTTATAACACATAAAGAAACAATCAAAACTACTTGACATATGTCAACGTCACAGTGTCATCAACAGATGACAAATAAGTTAAATGCTTTTAAATACCACCGAAAGCGTTAACCACATGAAACATTTCAACAAGAGCAATTATTTTACAAGCTGTTTAATTGTTTATAAGATTAAAATACTCTTTCACTAATACTTTTAAATCACTTTCACCACTTAGAATGTAATAATTTTTTTTAACGTACCAATTTCATATTTGTGAATTATTTACACAGTCTAGTTGTATAATGAACAAATTTCACTCGCGTCTTTTATTTATATACCTCTGTATCTCTTTCATAAAAATATAATATAAGATGCTCTGAGTCGCGTGTGTTTATTGTGACTACCTAAACTGAGGACTTAAGTATATTTTTTATTGAATTTGTAATTTGATTAGAGATATAGTATTGATTATTGACTCGTTATTCATGACGGTCGTTGTAAAACAAATTGGTTACATTAGTATAAGTTTAGTATTAAAATTAGAATAAATTAATATAATAAGTTATTGAATATATTTTTTCTAGTTATATGTATTGTTTAATATTATATAGTTAAGTAAGTTAATAAGTTATTCTTAAGGTACACCACAACACAAACATGCATTCATTAAATGTCACACACAATAACAAAGTAATAAATAAGCGTGTACAACTTCGTAACTTCGTCTTAAATTTAATTGTAAAAAAGGGTACGGAACTAGAGTCCGTAGTTGTTAATAAAAAAAAAAACAATTTGGTTTAAATAGATAGTATATTTTTATAGTCGTCAGCCGTTCGCAGTCCATTGATGGACGTAGGCCTCCCTAAGTTGGCGCCACTCATCCCTGTCCTCTGACTTTCTCATTCAGCGTCTACCGACGACCTTGCACAGGTCGTCGGTCCATCGGGCTGGAGGGCGTCCGACACTACATTTACCGTGACGCGGTCTCCACTCCAGGACTCGTCTTCTCCGTCAGCCATCGGTCCTGCGGCAGACATGACCGGCGCATTGCCACTTCAACTTCCTAATTTTGCGAGCTATGTCGGTTACTTGGTTCTCTTACGGATATCCTCATTTTTCATTTTATCCATAAGAGAAACACACAACATAGCTCGCTCCATAGCCCGTTGAGCTACTTGGAACTTGTGGACCAATCCTGCCGTCAGTGTCCATCTCTTGGCCCCGTAGGTCAGGACGGAGAGGACGCACTGCTCGACGACTTTCGTCATAATAATATCAAATCATAAATGTCCTATGACTGAGCTCGGACCTCTGAATTTAGAGGAACGTATGATATATCCGGCTGGATTGGCAGGTTTCACCCGTTAGAAATCATGATATGCAGATTTCCTCAAGTAGTTTTCGGTAACGTCAACACCAGGCAATTGTGGTAATGGAAATACTAGGTCAAAAATTATTTAAGTAGTGCTTTCGGCCTGGCTAGAATTTGAACCTACGTCATTAAAATTAGGCATTAACGACTAACGGTCTTATTCATATTAAGTTTGTAAGCTTCTTTAAGAATCTTAAAGAAGCCTTCAAACTTACTCTAACTCAATATGAATAAGACCGTAAGCTACTAAGACAACATGGCTTATTATTTGGAAAAAATATCACGCTAAAAAGTAAACTCTGAACAATAAATACACTAAAACTTTTAACCATGGTTTTAATATTCAAAACATATTTTAGACTAAATCGGTCAAAATATTGAAACTTTTAATAAGTTATTTTTAATTTGGTATTTATATTTAAACTAAGTTTCCACATATATTATATATGTAAAATAACAATCAATCGATAATAGTGACATCTAGTAAACAAAGTAGAACCAACAAACTACGGGGAATTATTTCCATACTCATACATAGACGACGGCATTTGATGAATGAATTCGTAATTATGATGACACAAAGTAAAGTTCTTTATCAATTTTAATCTGAAATTATGGTGTAATTGAAGATCATACACATTTATTCCAAAATGTGGAAAATCAACATTCGTTTACCATTTTAACTAGATAGAAATGATGGTCAACACTATTCCTTAAAATGGTTATCAAAAAGGGTTTAATTCAAAATTGGACAATCCCAACTATTTTTAGTAATTACTACGTTTTAATATAAGATTGCCTTAGTCCACAATTTACGTGGTCAAACATAATTCTATTGTCAGAATAAGAACTTTTTGGTATATATTCTTAAGTAACGTTGAGTAACGAGACGCGACCAATGATTGAACAAGTAGAGCGTATTTTGGATAGAGTAAGTAATTAATAGATGTGCTCAAAAATGTAATCATTAAATTTATTTAAATAAATTTAATTTATTTGTCGTAACTGCATTCATTCTTCATACTTAATTAATATAGAAGCAAATATTGCTTAGAATATTTAGGCGTTTATTTGTTTCGTCTTCATGGTGTATATTTTATCCGTGTAGGAACGGAGAAAGAATACAATTTCCTGCGGCCGGGCGGCCTGTCGTAAGAGGCGACAAAACAACCCACAACCAGGTGGTAGGGCATTTGCCCGACTGGATGGCTACCACCCCTGGTGTAGAGTATGCCGCCATAACAACCTTGAGTTAATAATAATAATAATCGGCAGACAAACACACGTATTGTATATCCCCAAATTAAGCAAGTTACGCTTGTGTTATGGGTAATATACAACGTACTACTACTCTGGGGCCGATCCCAGACACCCAGACCATAGTAAATAACGGAGTAAATACGTTTCCGAAATTTACTATACCAGAAATCGAACCCGGAGCCTCTGCGTTGCAGTGAGGTAGGCCGGCAAAGGCTTAGCCCGCTCAACCACAGAGGCCGTCAATTATCGGTCGATTCGGAGTTGTGTTCTGGCATTTGTGACCAGGTCCAGTCTTCCTTAAGACGGTAGCGCCTTTGGTGTTGAAAATGTGCAAGTGGGCCGTCTCTGCCTGTCTGCTGAACTCATGCAATAAAAAAAATATATATATATATGAGTAGAAAAAGTATAAACATAGGCTATAGGGTTCTATAACTTTGTGTTGGGATAGTGAATGTAACCTGACTATTTTATTTTTTATTTTTTATTGCAGGAGTTCGGCAGACAGGCAGACGGCCCACCGGATGGAAAGCGGTTACCATCGCCTATGAACATTTGCAACACCAAAGGTGCTATAAATGTGCTGCTGCTCTCTTATTCATATTTAGTTAGAGTATGTTTGTAGGCTTCATTAAACCTTAAAAAAGCCTACAAACTTACTTTAACTCAATTTGAATAAGACCGTTTATCTATATAAGTTACACAATAGGAAGCTTTAGCGATCTTTCAACATGGCGATTCTCTTGATAATGTGTCATTTATTTTACTGATAGTTTCACACGTAAAATGGCTTCTGTATTTCATTACTATACTTACGTTAAAATAAAACAAATTAATTTAAGTTGTAATCTTTATTAAAATAAAAACCCGAGCACTTTTTTCTTGAGTATCTAAATACTAAAACAAAAAAATCTAAATGTGTGCTGCGACACATAATAGTAGTGAAACTTCAACGGACAAATGGAAAAACAATAGCAACGGATAAGTGGAAAAATGAATCGCAACAGACAAGTGGAAAAAAGAATCGCAACGGAGAAGTAGAAAAATTTCAACTGACAAGTGACAAAATGAATCGCAACAATATTTTAACTTGAAGTCTTACGGGCAGATTGCTAATGTACTTGTCAAATTTGAAAACCTACCCGTAAAATTACAAGTTAAAATTTTGTTGCGATAGCATAAGGCCTGCATCGAGGGTGTGTGGGACTGTCAGCGACCGGTCCTCTACGCTCGCTTCGAAAATAAAGCTGTTGCGAGAAACGGCCGCCAAACTACCCGCTAAACCTAAACCTGCGCCCCATTTATAGCGCTTTTACGGGGCGTCACGGGATCTCGTACTGAGTAACTGCACCATGACACCCGTACGGTCTGTAACTGAGCCAGCTCAGGGAGCAGAGTGAACCACCTCGTACAGGAGAGATGGAAGTCCGCTGTCACCCCCTGTGACGGTAACTATGGGAGGAGAAGATGCGCATAGCGGGTCCGCGTACGCGTCCTCCTCCCTCGCTCTTTCAGCGGCCTCCTTCTGCGACATGACGTATTCAGAATGAGGAGACCGCAAGCCAGAAATGTTGACCCTGGAGCATGGCTTCGACCATGCTACGAAGCGAATTCACAGGGCCTACGACGTTCTCTAGGAGGACCCTCTGGGGCCCCCAAGCGGCGCACTCCACGACCGTGTGAAACGCCGTGTCTTAGAGTGCACCGCACTCGTGGCAAGACGGGGAACGACACGATTTGGTGCAAATACTTACCAAAGCTACCGTACCCGGTAAGTATCTGCACTATCCTGAACGTCAGGGTCCCGCATTTCCGCGAGACTCAACGAGCCAAGTGGGGCCGGATCCCCTCCGCCGTCACGATTCCAGCTTCTGGGGACCCCGGATCCCTCTGCTTGTTAACTTGTTAACCGTCGTTAACTCTACGTAACCCTTCATTACACATGAGATATATTGCTGATTTATTTAATCTCAGAGTTGGAAATTATTATTATAGCGGAAGAAGAGACGAAGGTTAAGTATAAATATATAACGGCGAGTATCCAGGATCCTTTTCCATGTCAATAAATCAACAGTTTGTACCTCGCACACTTTATCAACTTTACAGATCAATTAATTCTAAATATCTAAAAGTTATTTCTAATAAATCCAAAATAAAAACGGTATTTGTTTCCCTCTAGTCTTCAGATGAAAGCATCCCCTCTCTTCCCCTACATCCTTCAAAATCAACTGACATTTTATATGTCAAGTGAAATGACATTCTAGGCGTGGTAATTAACAGGTTAGATAAACCCATATCAGATGTTACTGTAGGGGAATTTTTACAATTATATCTTTAATATTTAACATATGTAGCAAACTGCGACCTTTATATGCTCCTACTACTCCATTTATGAAGAACATCGAAGTTGCAATAATCAGGATATTTCTATTATCATAAACTACTATGATCAAATTCAAAAGAAGCTATATCTCCGCCCTGACGACTCCCCTCCGCCTCCCCATATACCATCTTCTCTATCCTATCCTTCCTGTCATATTTCCTATATCCCATCCTAAAGGATAGAATTAGAGGATATCTGTAAGAGAACCAAGGTAACCGACATAGCTCGCAAAATTAGCAAATTTGAGTAGCAATGGGCCGCCCACGTCTGCCGCAGGATCGCTGGCCGATGGAGCAGACGAGTCGACGACGAAGGACAGGGATGAGTGGCGATGACTTGGGGAGGCCTATGTCCAGCAGTGAACTGCGACTGGCCGACAACAACAACATCCTAAAGGCTGACAAAGTGTTGGCTTCGCGCCCAGGTCTATAGACGAGAGTAACCACTTTCCACTATGTGAGTCGCCTGCATCTTTGACAGTTTTGCAATAAATATTGTTACGAGTTGCAGGACTCGAATTAAAATGCCGTTGGAATTATTATAGAATTTATTAAACACGTATAACACAGGTACAAATATAACTGAACACAATCAGTTCAAACGTAATGCGCGATTCAAAAGTCCGTCACCATATAGCTTATCGAATATACACACGTCTTACTCGAATCGTAATCGTCGCTTGACTGCCTCTCTCTCCATTAGGTCTTTGCTTTATAATGCAGTGTTATAAAATGTCTACCTGGCAAGCGTCGACGCAATTTCCCAGATAACGTAATCCGCACACCTGCGTTATTATGCCTGCGAACGGCCATAAACGAGTACAATACACAATAGGATGTTTTCTAATTACAAATTTTAAACACAAAGAAAACAAAAGAAAATACTTGGTCATAAAACAGTTTCAATGTTATTAGCTCAAAATCGGCGGGTAATACTTAAAGTGTGTGTTTTATGGCAGGTATGCAGGTGGCCCAAATTGTAACAATATAAATAAAAAAAACAAAATATATCGCAATTTTTTCTGAGACTTAGGGCCTGTTTCACAAAGTCCAAATAAAGTTCCCAATAAGCTACTTGCAACTTATTTATCGAATAAAGACAACATTTGCGTTTCACAATTGAAAAATAGCACTAACTGGCCAATAAAGTACCCTCTAAACTATAAGCAAGTGAGGTGTGTAAGAATAAGCCTAAATGGCGCTCTGTTGTTCGTGCCTACCCCGCAAGGGAACTGGCGTGAAGTTATGTATGTATGCAAACTATATGTCAAATCAAGTGGCCAATAGCAACTCTATTCGCCATATAAATTAGTCGACTGCCATAATATCTGGTTGACAGCTGTGATTCGAATAATTACTGTTAAAAGTTTTGTTTTTTTGTAAATGTATATTTGTAAAATGGAAATATTTGATACCATTGAATTAGATAATTCTATATATCGTTTAATTGGACCGCGAAGAAATCCTGTGTTTCAACAGCATATGCAAGCATTAGATGTACGCATTTTAATATAAGATTTTCACTTATCAAAGATGATGTACGTTATGTATATTTATTATTTATAATTGAATATTATGTATAATAATAATAATAATATCAGCCCATAAATGTCCCACTGCTGGGCACGGGCCTCCCATGATAGGGGAACGGACGTATACCCGCCACGCTTGTCCAAGGCGGCTTGGCAGGTTTGACACATCGGTTATCTCGATGTGCAGGTTGCATCACGATGTTTTCCTTCACCGTTATTAGCACGTGGTAATTGTAAGAATATGCACATTAGATCAGAAAACTGACTAAGTGGTGCATGCGTTCCGGCCAGGGTCGAACCCGCGCCCTTTGAGATTGGGACGCGTGCACTAGCCATTACGCTACCACGACTGATATTATGTAACGGAACCAAATCTGAAATTACGCCGATTCTGCAAACATTTATGTTGCAATTTTCACTCTGAGATTGACATTCCGTTCACACTAATACAAAAAATTATATATATGCTGTTTTGATCAATAAAAAATTAACACATGACATATTTCAAGCTAAACTGTATAAAAAAATATATAAAATGATTAAAACATATTTTCACGTGTATTTACAACACAGAATGTATTTCCTAATACATGTATTTAGTAAAACGGAACTACAAAATGCGACGTTGCCAAACCTACTAACTAGTAAGTGGCAAATAGCATGTGCCAAATAAATATCTATCCTTGCAGGAACGGAGAAAGAATACAATTTCCTGCGGCCGGGCGGCCTGTCGTAAGAGGCGACTTAACAACCCACAGCCAGGTCGTAGGGCATTTGCCCGACTGGATGGCTACCACTCCTGGTCTAAAGTATGTCGCCATAACAACCTTGAGTTGTGTTCCGGCATTAGTGACCAGGTTCCAGTCTCCCTTGAGAGAGCAGCAGCGGATTTGTAGTAACTTTGGTGTTGCAAATGTCCATAGGCGTTGGTAACCGCTTTCCATCAAGTGGGCCGTCTGCCTGTTTGCTGATCTCTTGCAATAAAAAAAATATATATAGGTAAGATGATGGTGAAACGCAATCAGGACTAAACAGAACTTTTATATGTCACTTAATTAATTTCTTAAATAGCTATTGGATACTTTACTTGTACGTTGTGAAACAGACCCTTATATTAGTAATTTTAGGCATTACATTTTTAAAATATCCTTTCTGTATGTAATCAACTCTACATTTTGTAAGAAAGTTGCACACGCATGCTACCCAGTCAATATTGGTGTGTATGTGTGTACATACATACGTTTATCGCAAAAATGATGGTGTCACAATGCTCGTCTTTTTTCCTATTTCATATAACTTGGCTAATGAGCTTGTAATACACCGGTAGCAAGTGTTTTCGAGGCTATCATACATTTCGTAAACCAGCACAAGTCAAAGGAATTTTTAACTGCTTCGACTAACTGCAAGTCACTCGGACATTGTCGTTGGTCTAGATCAAGAATCTAGACGTAAAGTTAATTTATTAAAATAATAATTTAAAAAATAAAATAAATTTAAGATATTAATAGTATTTTCTAAGTTTTCGCGACTAGTACGCGTAATAAAACTACGTTTAAACAAGTTTTAAACGCGGTCTATTACTTGATTTTTATTCCGACGTTTCGACTACTTTTCAATAGCCATGATCACGGAAAACATTTATCCGTGCGGGAACGGAGAAAGAATACAATTTCCTGCGGCCGGGCGGCCTGTCATAAGAGGCGACTTAACAACCCACAGCCAGGTGGTATGGCCTTTGCTCGACTGGATGGCTACCACCCATGGTCTAAAGTATGTCGCTATAACAACCTTGTGTTATATTCCGGCATTAGTGGCCAGGCTCCAGTCTCCCTTAACAGAGCAGCAGCGCATTTGCAGCAACTTTGGTGTTGCAAATGTCCATAGGCGATGGTAACCGCTTTCCATCAAGTGGGCCGTCTGCCTGTCTGCTGATCTCCTGCAATAAAAAAAACAAAGATATTAAGTGTCTATGAGTAATGTAGTTCATTTACACTTTTGTTTATGGTTATTATTTAATCTATGGATGACTAATCTAATTTATTGACACATGTATTATTGAATATATATCGTCGGAATAAAAATCAAATAAAATACGGCGCTTGAAACTGTTAAAACGTAGTTTCATTACAGGGTATTAATGCTAAAATTAGGTGGGTCAATAATATTGTATTGATTTTATTGTAAGGCAAATTAATAAAAGGACACAATAGCATTGAAAACTAAATAAACAATCAACATACGAACACAGACACACTATATCCCAAAGCTAAGCAAATTACGCTTGTGGTATGAGTATTATGCAACGCACCACTCTGGGCCCGATCCCAGACACTCAGACCCTAGTAAATAAAAGAAAATTCTTTTCCAAAATTTACCATACCAAGATTCGAATCCGGAGCCTTTGGACAATATTTTTTTTATTTCAGTAGTTCAGCAGGGAGGCAGACATCCCACCTAATGACAAGCGGTTACCGTCGCCTATGTCCATTTGTAACGTCGGTAATTTCAGTGAACTAGGCCGACAGAAGCTTTTTTTTGAGGCAGGGGGAAATACATTTCGTACACTACAGAGCCCTTTACTGGGATTAGACCAAAGCAATGAGAGTTAACCACTGAAGGTGGCGCATATAACAGAGTCAATTGCCGGCTTGTGTGGAGACTCAGCAAGGTACGCCTATTAAAGAGGTAACCCATGGGCTAATACTCCACTAAAACCCTCTTCCTCCGATGTGCCTCGCGCTCATGGTAGGAAAATAGTGAGACTTAAAACGTAGTTACACCCACGCTGATCCTGCGCATCAGTGCTTGAGAATGCCCCGGGAGAGGCAAACTCACTTCGTCAACAGGGCTTGCTTCCTCCACTCCCCAGACCCCAAACCGACAGGAGCTTAGCTCAACCACAGGGACCATCAAACAACCTAAAAAACCTAACTCTATAATTAATTAATCAAGCTCATAAATTATGTTAACAGCCATTGATAACATTTTAAGCCATTATTTATAAATTAATAGGTTAGTTTCAACAGTGATAATTGAGGATGTACCCATATTTATCATATTTATAATAAATTGATATATATAAGAAACGTAAATTAATTTTGTATTAATATTTTGGCAACAAATTTTATGATGAAAAATGGTTTATGTTTCATATAAGTAATTTTAGTTTATTAATTTAAAATTGACCTTCCATGATCAAATTGATCGTGTACTAGCAGAAGGTGATGTCAGGAGCCTTAAGAACAGACGAGCGTGCATGACAAGAGCTATGAATGTCAAAGAAGCAAGTGAGGTGTGTAAGAATAAGCCTGAATGGCGCTCTGTTGTTCGCGCCTACCCGCAAGGGAACTGGCGTGAAGTTATGTATGTATGTATAGATATAATTTAAAATATAAAGAATTGGGTTTACCCATTTTTTTTATATTGCTTTTTGAAAAACTGTTTCTGGCGTAACTATAGTGTTGCATCATTTCTGTCCAGTTAGAATAGAGAAGACAATAATGAATTATTTTCTTAATCCAAAATTCGATTTTCTGCTCCACCACATCTCATCCGTGCAGAAACGGAGAAAGAATACAATTTCCTGCGGCCGCGCGGCCTGTCGTAAGAGGCGACAAAACAACCCACGGCCAGGTGGTAGGGTATTTGCTCGACTGGATGGCGATCACCCCTGGTCTAGAGCATGTCACCATAACAACAGTTGCGTTTCGGCATTAGTGATCAGGTTCCAGTCTCCTTTAAGAGAGCAGCAGCGCATTTGTAGCGCCTTTGGTGTTGCAATCGTCTTTTAGAGATAACGCCGATAGACGCCTATTGTTTTGCCAACAAGTATTGCAATTATGCATTTTGTTTTTGTATTTATTTATTGTGGTGAGCAATAAAGTGATAACTATCTATCCGAGACGGGTTCATTTTTGTCGTTCAATTTATATAGAAATACGACATAAAGTTAGACTAGACGTGGTGAGAGGCGGCGTAGGAGTGGATGCGTTTTTTGGTTCCGGATCGAATTCAGTTTTTTTGTTTTATAAAATAAAATTTGTTTAAATAAAAAATGCATTCATTAAAATGTACCTAACCTAACCAAATCATAATTTGCAGTAAACTTGCGAAAAATCGTAATGTGTACTGGGACATATAGTAGAAGTGAAACTTCAACAGACAAGTGGAAAAACGAATGGCAACGGATAAGTGGCAAAACGAGTCGCAACAAAATTTTAACTTGAAGTTTTACGGGCAGGTTTTCAAATTATTATTTTTTTCTTGCAGAAGTTCAGCAGTTAATAATAAAAAAAATATTATTATAACTTAAAAAAAATACAATTTTATTACAATTCCTTCACTAATTAATCGAAAGGCAGACGGCCCACTGGATGGAAAGCGGTTACCATCGCCTATGGAGCGCTGCTGCTCTCTTAAGTGAGTCTGGAACCTGGTCACTAATGCCGGAACACAACTCAAAGTTGTTATGGCGGCATGCTCTAGACCAGGGGTGGTAGCTATCCAGTCGAGCAAATGCCCTACCACCTGGCTGTGGGTTGTTAAGTCGCCTCTTACGACAGGCCGCCCGGCCGCAGGAAATTGTATTATTTCTCCGTTCCTGCACGGATAGACAAATTGGACAAGTACATTAACAATCTACCCATAAAACTTCATGTTAAAATTTTGTTGCGATTCGTTTTGCCACTTGTCCGTTGAAGTTTCACTTCTACTATATGTCCCAGCATATATTTCGAATTTTATTTTCTTTAATTTTTATGTCTCACTACTAAACACATTGAAACGAAGAAATAAGCACGCGTAATATTTCGGCTGTATATAAAAAAAAATCTTGTTACACATAATCTTGATTAATGCTAATCTGCATTATATACGTTCACTATAGACTATATCGCATTGAGTATAAAAGCTTTAAGTAAAGTTCAACATTTGATGAATGCTGTTCTATGATATTTACCTCTTTAAAGGAGGTCAGTTCATATATTCCAGTCATAAAATGTGAATATTCTACAGATTATTACCTCTTCAATCCATCAAAGTCCAACACCTAAAGCCGGGTACACATCTGCGAGCCGTAACCGTTGCACGTAACCAAATTGCATAATGCGTACGTAGCTCGCGCGCCTGACGTGAGTGGAACGTACTGTGCTCGCAGGGAGTCGAGGGTAATTCGGTACCATTCTTGTAACCGTAACCGTTGCAAGTTACTGTAACCAAAAATCAAAGTGCATACGTGGTCTGTGTGCGTAAAGCGTGTGGCTCGCAGCGAATTGATGATCGTCGTATTTGCTGCGAATCAAAGAGTGCTTGGAGCGCTTGCAGTATGTAAATACTTACAAAAACCTTGTTACTATATCAATCGGGTTACAGTTACAGCTCTCTAAGGAGTATGCAGCCAAAGGGGCATGTTAGAAGTCGTCAGCGGAGATGGTTTCATGTGTACAGTGCCTCTTTTTTTTGGCCAGGGAAATCCGTTTGAGGACTAAGCCGCGACAGGCACAGAAGGCTGAGGAGATATTCGCCACCCGTGTGAGTGTGGGATTCGCCAGATCGGGGGTGGCACTAGCGTGCCCAGTCAGAACTGGTGCCACGCTATTGCCACTCCCCAGTTAGGGATACCCACTAACACCCCTGGGTGTTTCGTCCTGCGCCTTATGCCAGGGCTACGGGGAATTGGGCTTCCCGTCTCCGCGTGCCCTCCTCACTGGGCCTCTTCAAATGCCGGGGGACTAGCCCCCCCGGCGACGTCATGGTCAAATCCGGCGTGGGGCGGTTTGTAACGCGTCCCACGGGAGAAGAGATAAGCGCGCGCGGAACACTCGCGCTCTCATCTCGACGGCATGTACGGGTGAGTGAGAACCCCTACAATCCAAGGGCCCCACCCGCGTCGCCCGCTTACGGTGGCCGAAGGTCGAAGTCCACCCTCCGGCGTCGGCGCGTCCTCCTTTGGCGGGAGTGAAGCAAGGACGTACCCTCACGCTTCCGCTCCGCCTCCTCCTTCGCAAACATAACGTGTTCGCAAAAGGAGGAGACAGCGTCCAATCCGGTGCGGCTCCCGACCATGGTGCGTACCACGGCCGGGAATGAGGTATCAGATCCGGTTTGGGTGACGTGACGAGCTCCCGGCGCTGCTCGGTCCAGGCTGGACACTCCTGGACTATGCAACGCCGTGTCCTCGTCGCCCGGTGTACAGAATACCTAGAGTATCCATGTGGTTACTTTATTCTCCTTCTCCGTGCACAGTTTTTATCAGAATATTTTAGTGTATATATATATATGTATATATATATATATATATATATATATATATATATATATATATGTATATATATATATATATATATATATATATATATATATATATGTATAAATTTTAGTTCTTATTTAGCTCTTTATACTAAAAAATTTAGGATTTTTTTTGTGAAAACATCCTCATTAACAATGAATTTGACTTTGACCTCGAATAACTTTTGACTTAATACTTTTTTTGTAAAGCATTATCTACATAAATATTTCAAGTCCTTTACAGTACAACGTATTGTTCATCTTATATCTTATACTAATATATGAAGCTGAAGAGCTTTTTTGTTTGAACGCGCTAATCTCAGGAACTACTTGTCTCATTTGAAAAATTCTTTCAGTGTTAGATAGCCCATTTATCGAGGAAGGTTATAGGCTATATATCATCACGCTAAGACCAATAGGAGCGGAGCACCAATGAAGAATTTTTCAAAATCGGGGGGTTTTTTTAACTATTCCACGCGGACGAAGTCGCAGGCAAAAGCTAGTTAGATATAAAAATAAGAAGAAAAACTTTTTTTCCTGTGTTATTCTTATGGGAAGTGCAATGCGGGCTCTTAATATTAATATTAAGTATTCATATTTTACAAGACCCATTTTGGCACCTTGCAGAATTTTTTTACCATAGTTGCAACAAAAACTAATCTTTTCCCCAATAACATCAATACACACACCCAAACACGTGTATAACTAATACAAAAAAAATCTATATGTATAAGTAGAACACTTATGTATAAATTTGCTTATTTTTTATTACAAATTTGCGGTTACGGTTATATAGCTCGTTGATGAGTACATGGCCTTACAGCTACAAGTATTTACACTTGTTATTTAACATTTATATTCAAGCACTTAGGTATAACTAATTAGACTGACTGCATCTTTAATCTTAATTTATCGTCGTATTAAAATGTGAATCGTTTTGATAAATTGATTAATTAGTTCATAAACATCGCACAACTAATACCTTTACAATTTATGTTTTTTTTTTTATTGGAACGAAGTTCCTTATCGCGCGTTGCGAAAGGGGGCTAGACGGAAAAAATGAAGAGCAAAAGTTGTAACGACACTTTTTGCTATAGTTGTAAGCCGTGCGGCGTGCGCGTGTTTCTCTGTCTGTCTCTCTCTCTCATAGAAAGCAAGCCAGTTATTTTCGTTTCGTCTTTCTATTTCGCATTGAACAGTGTGGTGTCGCGTCAATTATTTTTGTTGAGTGTATACAGGTTTTTTGTATATAATAAATAATAGAAAATAGAATCCCAAACATATGTTTCCTACTTCAGTTACCACAAGCCAATTATTACTAAAATTGAGCCCACTGATTAAGTTTATATTACATTATATTTGTAATAATAAATTTTTTTTTACAATTCCTTCACTAATTATTATTATACAATTTCAACTTGAATGCAATGAAATAAAATCTAAAATAATACCAATTAGTGTAATATACGCTGTTTTTGATACTATTTGTTTGTTTATATGTATTTCTATACATAGTTTTTTGATAAAATTTCGATGGTTTTCGATGCTTATCAACACACTTTTGGGACGTTTTGAGAATTTTTAAGACATTTTAGGAGAACTTCGTTCCAAACAGGTGTCACAAACACACCTCATTAGTTTTTTTAAATTTATTTTTTTCGAGTAATATGCTTACATTCATATACATTAGAAACACATTTGAAATGTGGCATAAAAATCTCATGGGTTTACTCGTGCCGCATGGAGTCGTGTACACAACTGGTGCCATGCCATTGCCACTCCCCGGTTAGGGATACTCACTAAAACCCCTGGGTGTTTCGTCCTTCGCGTTATGCCAGGGCTAGGGGTATATGACCTAGCTTCTCCATAGGCCTGGTAGGCGTGGGCCTCACAAGGCGTCTTCCACTGCCGGGGTAGTACTTCTATCCCCCGGCATCTTCAGGCTTCCGGTTCCAGAAATAGGCCAATAAAGGCTTAGCCCACTCAACCACGGAGTACTTCAGAAAGAGGCTTCGAAACAGTTCAACGGACTTAAATTTAAATTTAAGTGATGGAAACAGGAATTTATCTTAAACATACATACATACATAACTTCACGCCAGTTCCCTTGCGGGGTAGGCACGAGCAACAGAGCGCCATCTAGCTCACTTGCTTCTTTGACATTCATAGCTCTTGTAATGCACGCTCGTCTGTTCTTAAGGCTCCTGACATCACCTTCTGCTAGTACACGATCAATTTGATCATGGAAGGTGTGACGTGGCCTGCCACGACTTCTGCATCCATCCACTTTTGCATTGTATATCTGTTTAGTCATTTTTTCTTCTTATCTTAAACAGTATAAAGGTATATCATTTCAGATGAATGTACTGCTTTACATTTAAAAATCTTGCTAAGTATTGTTTATCCACCTCTTAACTAAGAAGCTCTTAAGCTCCTAATATAAATAATTTATATCCGTGCAGGAACGGAGAAAGCATACAATTTCCTGCGGCCAGGCGGCCTGTTATAAGAGGCGACAAAGCAAACCACAGGCAGGTGGTAGGGTGTTTTCCTATCTGGATGGCTACCGCCCCTGGTCTATAGAGCATGCCGCCATAACAACCTTGAGTTTTATTCCGATATTAGTGCCCAGATTCCAGTCTGCCTTAAAGGGGCAGCGGAGCATTTGTAGCACCACCAACACACTATTTGGTGTTGCAAATGTCCATAGATGATAGTAACCGCTTTCCACCAATTGGGCCATCTGCCTGCCTACTGAACTCATGCAATAAAAAAAAATATATATATATGTATAAATATATTTTTCACTTGTAAACTTCAATTGGCTTTTGCTTAGAGGCGGACATAATGAAATCTGAATGATAATCATAATTGAAACAATAGAAAATCTATCAATCCTGTTCTAGGGTAGCCTTGACAACATCGCTCTGTAGCGATAAAGCAGCTCTTTGTACTATCTGCGCTTTCTTCCTTTTGGTTGTTAATATGTTCTGGTGTATAATAAAGAATTATCTCTCCGTGATTGTAACCTAAATAATCGAATAAAAAAAAGAAAAAGAACATATATTGTTGCCAAAACTACGATTTTTGAATCTGTATCTTGTGATTTCGACAGCTGACTTTTAGTATTTCTAATTTCTAACAATGTCTCGGCAACGTCAGCTGATTCAAATAAATACCGCCATCTTGCCTCTTAGCCATTGCTTAAACTGCATCTCGACGTTGTTATATTTTGACAGTTATTTAAGCATTACTAACTACCTCATTCTTAAGAGGCTATTATAACTAAGATTTTTCTAATCACTGCTAAGCAATTGTTTAAAATTTAAATGACTTCTTTAAGTAAGAATAAAAGGACGGCACATGGATTATAGCAAAAAAAAATGCAAATAAAAAAACCATCAAAAATTTTATTTTGCTTGCTTTGTTTACATTACTTATTACTAATTACAATGGCACTTTTCCTACGTCGGTCTGTTTGTCATCTAATAATGGTAACCAGGCCTGTACACCGGAGCGATGTACCTAGCAGGTTGGTAGGTGCGGGTAGGAATAACACCTGGACTGTATTTAGCGTCGCGGTAGCTTCCTGAAATTAAGAGAAATACATTTTAATATCCTATTTAATATTATAAATAACAATGTTTGTTTGTTATGCTATCACACATTTATATCCCCAACCTAAGCAAGTTACGCTTGTGTTGAAATGATATGAAATTTACCATGCCAGGAATCGAACCCGGAACCTCTACATGGTAGCGGTGGGCCGGTAAAGGTTTAGCCCACTCAACCACAGAGGCCGTCAAATTACTCAACCAATCATCATGAAATGTTGCATACACGGTATAATAGGTACAGAAAAGGACATAAAATACCTTCTATCCAGTAAAAAGTATTGTTCCAAAGGGATAGCAGAATAACTGTCAGACGGTCAATGTCCAAACAGTTCTAGTATAGTTATATGATAGATAGATAGATAGAAAATACTTTATTGTTCACCACATACACATAAAGTAAATCATTTACAACCATATCGTGTCAAGACAGGAACAAAGGGCGGCCTTATCGCTTTAGAGCGATCTCTTCCAGACAACCCGGGCTGTGGATTGTGTGAAAGGAATCGAGAGTGTATGACGGTGGTGTGCAAATCAAATACATGTAATTAATAGGATACTGTCAGGAGCCTTAAGAACAGACGAGTGTGCATGACAAGAGTTATGAATGTCAAAGAAGCAAGTGAGGTGTGTAAGAATGGGCCTAAATGCCGCTCTGTTGTTCGTGCCTACCCCGCAAGGGAACTGGCGTGAAGTTATGTATGTATGTATGTATGTATGTAATAGGATACATAGATATTACACAATACATATATAATTAAGAAAAAGAAAAGGAAACTAGACAATAACACATATTAATATTATATATATCCAAATATATACATTATTAATATGTGTATAGCAACAACAATAGCTATACAATATTAATAATAGCCAGAATCAATATATCAATATATAATACTATATCATGGACACAGAAAAGGACATTGGTTTCCTTTTAAATAGGAAAAAATCCTAAGACATTCAGCCTCATCACTTTTTAATTTCCCGCCTTTTTTTAAATTAAATATTCAAACAAAAGCATACATTTTTACATATCAACATCTTAAAACCCAAAAGGGTTTGACAAAGATGCTAAAAGTCTGCGCTTTATGTACAATTAGTAAATATGAGGTAGTTTGAGATGTAATAACATCTACCCTCTCTCCATTTATTGTACCAGGTACCACCCTGGTGGTAGGGCATTTGCCCGACTGGATGGCTACCAACCCTGGTCTAAAGTATGTCGCCATAACAACCTTGAGTTGTGTTCCGGCATTAGTGACCAGGTTCCAGTCTCCTTTAAGAGAGCAGCAGCGCATTTGTAGCAACTTTGGTGTTGTAAATGTCCATAGGCGATGGTAACCGCTTTCCATCAAGTGGGCCGTCTGCCTGTCTGCTGATCTCCTGCAATACAAAAAAATGTTTCGCGGTGTCTTATACTAAGAAAAAAATGCCCTTGGCTTTGGGCCATTGACCACGAATAGGCGATAAATTCAAGGCTATTAACCAAAGCTGTAATTTAGTAGTCTTGTTTAGATGTTTATGGGAGCAATTATGGTGTTTTGGTGTTAGATCGTTAATCATCGTGATGGTAGGTTATGTCGGAAGTATTAATTATTGTTTTCTCGCTTTTGTAATTAATAAATCATATTTACAATTGGTTATGATGTGGGAATTTCAAACAGTAAGTGACTATAGTCAGTAAATCGTGGTAGCGTAATGACTAGCGCACACGTCCGAGACTCAAAGGGCGTGGGATCGATCCTGGCCGGAACGCATGCACCACTTAGGCTGTTTTCTGACCTAATTTGCATATTGTTACAATTACCACGTGCTAACAATGGCGAAGGAAAACAGCGTGATGCAACCTGCACATCGAAATAACCGATGTGTCAAAACTGCCAAGCCGCCTTGGACAAGCGTGGCGGGTATACTGACCATTCCCTTATAATGGGAGGCCCGAGCCTATCAGTAGGATATTTATGGTAGTTATTATATTATTATAAGTGACTGTAAGCCAAAATTTATGTTTAGATTGGTTCAATTCTTAGTGTCGGGTCATCGAATCAATGAATTTTCCGATTTGCTCCAGTCTGAGTGGTATTGTCACCATAAATTTTTTTGTAGCAAGTGGCCGTATACCTCAAGTGCGCGATAAGAATGTATAGACAATTTCAAATTTCAACTGATGGCAAGGCAAGTGAATGAATAGTAAGATATAGGAACCAGCCATAAGTCAAAAGGACTAAGGATTTTTGTAAGTAAATTCAATCGTACCATCGTCGAAGATACCAGCAGCTTCATCCCTTGCGTTCTCCTGGAGAGACCTGGCGATCTCAGCTGGGATTGGTGGTGGAGTAGGGAGATGAGCTCCTTGGGGCTGGAAGCCGTTGGCGTCAGCGGTGTATCTCACAGAGTATACCTGACCGTCGTCTCCTGTGTAGGAGTAACCACCTGAGGCTTGGATGCCGTTGGCTTCAACTCCAGTTTCCTCAGCTTGTATACCTGAAAGTTAGATTGGATTCATATCTGATACTTCCAAAATACTCTTATGAAGATTATGGCTTCCATGAATTTCATTCAATTTATTGATTTATATATTTAGAAATACATATAATAGTTACAAGAATTCTGGAAAAGAGAGAAAAGATATAAATATAGGATAATATAAAATTGCCCAAAGACGAAGAAACATAAAAAAACATGATCCTCTGCCCTGATCAATGACAGTGGAGGAGGCGATTCAAAATGTTAATTGTTTTCCTCTGAAGACATATTTCCATCGTTTAGGTACGTTCTAGTACATAATTCACAATTTGAGGATTTCACGTCGATAGATTATAATCTACCGAAAAATAATGCGCTAAATTGTAAGCAGTACATTACGGTTCACAATATTTCGACAGGTTACAATCTCGCGAGATAGATTATATAATCTAACGCTATTTTCAATTTTACGGTGACATGTATAATGCAAAAAAAAACATTATACGACCTAAGAACTGCAATCAAGATATTCCAGCATGGTTCTACCATGTCGTGACTAATAAACTTGCATTGATTTATAAGGTAGGTCTTATTAACTCAAAGCTATCGTACACTAATTTCTTATATAGCACTAGGAAAGAAACTGGTTGAGTTCAGCCAAAAACTATTAAGGTAAACAACTAACCATTCTCAGTATCATAAGCGTAATGGTATCCGTTCTCGTTGACCTCTGATTCTGATCTCAGGATAGCCGCACTCCTCTCCAAAGAAGATCTGGGCCTACTACCATCTTGGTAGTATGCAGCGTTGTATCTGTATTGAGGAGGGATGTATGTCGGGAGGGCACCAGCGGCGCAGACTCCGATGAAAGCAGCTAAGATTAACTAGAAAAATTCAAAAGAATTAGTAATGTTATCATTAATAGCATCGACTAATCAAAAATAAAGAAGGTAGAGAAGAAAGCCGCTACACAATGATGTAGAAAATCGATAAAAAAATTTTGGAAGGGCCCCCATCATACATAGAGAGGGCATCATCATTCAAGCATTAAATACTAGTTGTATTCGGAGCGTTCATTTCGAAACTTGGGGTGTGCTTTCTTACTTTTTCCTCTCCACGTCTCCCAATATTCAACGTCCCTTATTTTAAGACCTTTGGTACCCATATAATCCTTCACAACATTAAGCCAGTATTTTCTTGGGCCTACCTCTTATAACGAAGCATAGCAAAGGTGACAAGTTTAGATATTTTTCCTCGTATATATGTATAATAAAAAATCAGTTTCTTGATGACCGTATTTAAATCAATAGGTAGACAAATATGCGCTTTGCATTTGTAAAAAAGTATCTCTCCACAGAATGTTGAATTGTAAACTTCAAAATTCTGCAAAAATTTAAGGTCAACGAGTTATCAAGAAAATAACCTTAGCAAAAATTGTAAATTAGTTTTTGAGAAATGGGATAATTGTGTTTGATCGATTCGATTAAAAATAAAATTAACAATACTCAACAAGTTCGTGCTAAAGAGCCTTCTGCTGCTCATAGGTATATAAAAATAGTTTCGCTTGAAGTAATACAACTCATCTATATGCCGATCCCTCGGCGTGATAAAACAAAACAACGCCTTTTTGCTACAACCCGGATACATCGTGAATCACAAATTTAGTGTACGACTAAAAATCACTCAAAAAACTGATTGACCTAGTTAGCACTTATACAGGTTGGTTTAAATTAAATTACAAATATAAAATTAAATTTATGCTACCATTAAATATAAAAGAAATAGAATAACATAATTTAGATGACAATTTGGTTTTGGATGGTAGTTGATAGTAATTTAAAAAAATACTCTAATGTTTAACTGGAGGCGTTATTTGAAATTGAACAAGACATTTATTTAAACAGTAAAGTTGATTGTAAAAATTGTGTGTATGGTGAACAAGAGTCTTCTAAGGAAAACAATGTGTAAAACAGTAAAAATATGTACGAAAATGCTAATTACAGTACAAGTAGAAATTCAATAAATAACTACGAAATCGATAATAAAATCCATGTAGTAGGAATAAGAAGAAAGAAAAAACTGAATTATGTCGCGATTATCAGAAGTTAGAGTATTACAAAGAAATGCAATAACAGCTTGAAAATTTCACCCATGATTGAAAAATTGAGAGGAAGAAGATTTAGTTGATATGGGTATGTTATAAGAAGGGATAAAAATCATGTGATAAAAAGAATGTAAAATTGAAAGATTGAAGGATGTTAGAATAAACGCAGCCCATAAAAGGTGATTGACGAATTGTGTTACGGATGATATGATGATTTGTGGAGTGACTGAGGTCATGGGCTAGTGTAGAAGCGTATGGAAGGAGAAGAAATATTCCATCAACCCCCAGATTATTGGGGAAACACAAAGAAAAGTAAATGTAATAATAATATATATGTAGACACTTTTAGAAAAGAGAAAAATTTCAGGGGCTATAATTCGGACCAGCAGTTTCCAAAATTAAAACTTATAGACTGTTTGTCCTTCTGACCATCTATAGCATCACGTCAAAACTACTATATGGATTGAAATTAAATTCGACACAGAGCTTGCTTATATCCTTTTTTATGACGTATGGGTATTGCAGTAGTAGTAGAATTCGCCACAAAGGCAGGCAAAGGAATTTTAGTCCATAAAGCCAATTCTGATGTATAAGTCCTCGTATGATAGCGTAGTATCATTATAGGCTACAACCGACGCCATTCAACGGAGTTCTTGTGAAAAATCGAGAGGCTACATTTGACTAAGTTCACTTTCTCACAAAAACACATAATGACTACTCAAAAACTATCAATATCCTACAACTATTGTTCATTTCAGGGTAATTTTACACATTTTTAGAAAATAAAATTGCATAGCACAACGTCCCCTTTCAGTTTCCGTCAAAAACTCGGATGGTCTTCTTTTCTTGGGACACCATCTTTGGGTCTGGGGGGATGGCTTTACACTGAGGGATGTGTGGGACTCCCGAACGGCCGTATTACTAACGTGGCCTCCGAGCGGAGGACACGGGAATGTCGGCCTTTAGACTACCCACTAAACGTAACCGGCGCCCCTCTCCTATGCGCATTATAGGTCGCCATAGGAACTCGACAATAGGTACTACTACATCTTTGACACCCCTACGCTTGGAGGGGGCTTCGTGGTGAAGACTTCGGTGAGTAGCGACACCTCGTACCCGATCCCGCCTCTATGCTTGCCTTAGCCTGCCAGTACGGAGTGAAGATCGCTAGAGCTAAGACTCAAGCTCCAAAGGTGGAAGTGATAAATGACCTAGCGTCGGAAGGAGCTTCGGTGAACCTGCAGCTCATCTCTCGACATCCTTTAGCCACTCATACACATTTTGCCCTCGCCAATCTTCTACGGCATTTTTGGGGCCCATGCAAGGAGTGACGAGTCACCGTCTGCCCATTCTATCCATGTTCCCCGAACATTGCGACGGGCAGACGCCATAGTCTCCCTAGATCCAGATCCATAGTTCCACTAACAGTTCACCTCAATAGTCCTACACTGACCGGGGCTTATCCTTGGATGCATTAATATATGACGTAGACAGGGATAATCGCTGGTTAGTGTCACGCCACAATTACATCAAATTTGTCAAGGGGCCTCTACGTGTTTTCCTCTTAATGGCCCTCCAAAAGTCGGGGCCATTTTTATGGCCCGTGGTCTTCAAGAACATACAAAGAAGATAAATATAATATTATTTATTGTAACATGTGTCTAAGTCTCTATTGTACATAAGTGAAACCGCTTAAACACCTAGTTGTGTAATAAATAGCACTTTTTCGAAACTGTTATTTAATATTAACGGATCATAGCAATTTTTAAGAGACCTTTTGGATCGTGATCGATATTCAACACTCAATGATTTAGCGATTAACAAATCATTGCGAAGCCGAACCCATTCACAAAATATCATTATTTGATCATTATATTTGAGTGTTGGAGCCATAAAATTTGATGAAACTGTTTTGATATGGTAATTATGATTTTTTATTCTAGAGGTTTTAATTAAGGTTATATGGAGCATTTCTCAAAGAATTCTCTTGGGTAATGAAATGTTGATTCCGTAAGGTAGGCCTAGTGGGCATCAGTGCGATTTGTTTATATGAAACGCTTAACTCCAAAGAAACGCACACATCATGACATTAATTCCGCAACGGAATTAAATTCGAACTGGGATGTTTTTGGGGTCAAATCTGTTGTAAGTTCCTGAATTCTAGAGAAGTGCGTAACTCACGGAATTAAACCGGCAGCGGGATAAAAATCAGGCTGAGATTTATTTTGCACATACATAATCTGTTGTACCCTTTAGAAATCCATAGAATCGTGTATCACGGAATTAATGTCGCAGCAGAATTAAAACTATGCCGCGATTTTTTGCGAAAAGTTTCTTATGACCCATAGAAGTTTGGAAGTTTATAGCAGCGTGTGAACCACGAAATTAAATATTATTCATTTAATTTTATTTGATTTAATGGGTGTTAGACATAAATAATTTTCGGTTTTCTATTACTATACAGCAAAACTAAAAATACCAATGGTTATTATTTTTTGAAAAAGGAAACCTTAAAGCAAGAGAAGAATTAATAATATTTATGATTTACTTAAAACAACTTGTTCAAGCAAGTAATAAATAATATCTTTATACGTTATCAGCTAATAACAATCTAATGATGGCGTAGGTATGCTCAAGTTTGCATCTCGTAACTCTGTCCTCGCTTTCCTCATCCAGCGCCCACCAGCGACCTTGCGAAGGTCGTCTACCCACCAGGCCTGGGCGTCCTACGTTAAGATTATTAAGATGTGGTCTCTATTTCAGGATTCATCTACTCCTTTGACCATGTCTTGCGACAGACGTGACCGGTGCGTTGCAACTTCAGTTTGCTAATATGAGCTATGTTAGTTAGTGGCTTTGATTCTCTTACGAATATCCTCGAATCGGGATCTTTTTATTAAGTCACACGTTTAGGCGTGGGGGGGGGGGGGGCGAAGTGTGACAAGGGATAAGAGGGCTCCTAAATTTCATGACGTCATATTTCAAAATCTAATGATATATTTAAGGTAATTATGGAACTGCTGTTCGTAATTCCTTGATGTAAAATTGCAAAATATTTGATGTCACACTAAGGAGTGAGGAGTTTCACGAATGAGACCAGTTGTGACAAGGACGAGGGAAGAGTCCAAAAATCATGAAATTCCTGTGACGTCATTTGTGAATGGCCCCTAACGCTTACGCTGAGTGACTTTAAACATTTGGACTAATCCGTCTCCTCTCAATGCTTAGCCCGAAACTATTGTATGTATTTGGAAGGAAGTATAAATAGTTAAGCCGATTGAGGTGGGAACTTTGGGTCCATAGAAATGAAGTACCCAAGTATAGGATGCGTAAGCTCAATGCTAAATGGCTGGTTCTAGACAACCGATTGAAACCTTCGTCGCTCAAAGAATTTAACATATAACTGAGAGCTTTCTAGGTATGTTGCTGTAATATCGGATTGGCGGGACTAGACACTTCATATTTATTTCTTTTTTAACTAGTTTGTATTTGTAAAATAGATTAAGAATTAGTGTTTATAATCTAGTTTATTTTTAATACCTATTTAGTTTTTAATTTGATATTCTTATGACAATTTTTATCTATGTATATAAAAATCAATTGCTGTTCGTTAGTCTCGCTAAAAATCGAGAACGCCTGGACTGATTTGGTTATTTTTTTTTTTTAATTATTTGTGGAAATCCAGGGAAGGTTTAAAAGGTGAGTAAACATGAAAAAAATGCTTGGAATATAGTAAAAACATCAATTTTACTTTCCCTTAGAAACTATTCCTCTCTGTCAAACATTTGATGTTCGTCCCCTCGTTTAGAAATTAATTAAATTTAAAAGTCGTTCAGGAATCAAATTAAATTTAAATGTGAAGTTTTTTTTCATTGTTTTGGTTTTGAATATCAAACGTTAGATGTTCGTTCTAGTTAGGTTTGGACCACATTTTTTACTAAATTTGAAACATTCTTCAATTATCATTCAGCTTTTTTATTTATTGATTCTGAGGCGGTACGAAGTTTGCCGGGTAAGCTAGTAGTAAATAAAGTCAAATTCAGGTTATAAGTGTAACTGTACTAATATTTTTCTAGTACACTTAATTAACTACGTTTTAAGGTTTTTAACGCGTCATATAATTTGATTTTTATCTCCACGTTTACTCATTAACACTTGACACCGTTTGTCTTCCGTAATCACGGCTACTGAAAAGTGGCCCAAACGTCGAAATTAAAAACCGTCCAAACGTACTTTTAATTGTGTATTGATACTAATTCAATCATTTGATTTTTTAAATTATTTAATTCTGGCAAAATGCACAACGCTTGCGAACTTTTCATATATAAAAGAAAAAATATAACACATCATAGTTTATATATATAAGAGTATATATATGTGTGTGTGCATATATATAAGATCAAAATAATTTTAAACACAACCCGAAACTTAATATTAAAATAAAAAAAACACTTGCACTAATCGATATGAAAAACACCACTGAACTAATTTAACGAATTGTATAAACTAACCAATTGCATGGTGCCGACTGTGATCTCGTTCGAGTGATGCCTGAAGTAAGCTCAGGCCCGCTTATATACAAGGCAGGTGGTTCTCAATGCCAAGGTCCGAAGTAGGATGTGCCGGCATTATTTGGGAATTGCGCAAATCTTTTACGCTCAAATATTCATATTTTTTTGACGTCTATTTGTTTTTGATCTAGATGAATTGATGATCTATATTCACTTTCGATGGATTTAATTACTCGACGTCATATTTTATTGATACCAGAACGATTCGCGTTATTGTATGTACAAATCTATATATAGCACATGTATTTAGAATAGTGTATGTATGCAGAAGTCGTGGAAGGCCACGACACACCTTCCATGATCAAATTGATCGTATACTAGCAGAAGGTGATGTCAGGAGCCTTAAGAACAGACGAGCGTGCGTGACAAGAGCTATGAATGTCAAAGAAGCAAGTGAGGTGTGTAAGAATAAGCCTAGTTGGCGCTCTGTTGTTCGTGTCTACCCCGCAAGGGAACTGGCGTGAAGTTATGTATATATGTAGTACATGTATTTTTTTAAATAAATTTAATTTCTTTCTTAAATGAATGAATGAAAACACTTTATTGTTCACCAAAAATTAAAAACACGTTCTTAAAACTAGGGACAGTCAATGTTGAACAAAGGGCGGCGTTATCGCTTAAAGCGATCTCTTCCAGGCAACCCCCCTTTCTTGGTTCATGAAATAGGGATATTTAGTACATTTTAACTTATATTGAAACAACACTAATTGTATATATTATATGTAGTATTATATATAGGTATATTATATACATACATACACAACTTCACGCCAGTTCCCTTGCGGGGTAGGCACGAACAACAGAGCGCCATTCAGGCTTATTTTTACACACCTCACTTGCTTCTTTGACGTTAATAGCTCTTGTCATGTACGCTCGTCTGTTCTTAAGGCTCCTGACATCACCTTCTGCTAGTACACGATCAATTTGATCATGGAAGGTGTGTCGTGGCCTTCCACGACCTCTGCATCCATCAACTTTTGCATTGTATATCTGTTTAGTCATTCTTTCATCATGCATTCTTTCCACATGCCCGAACCACCGGAGCATTCCTTTCCTTACCTTCACCCCGACACTCTCTTTCAGACCAACTCTTTTTCTTACTTCTTATATTATATATACTATTATAATGTAGTAACATTAATTAGAATATCATCTCTATGATGTGAATGTACTATATTTTTGACCTCATATTATGAACATTATTTTGAGAATATCAAGCAAGCAATTAAGTCATATATGGAATATTACAAGTGGTATATATAATACATGTGCTCTTCTTGTGACGTTGTTCTGCCCTGAAGAAATAAAATTTTGAACCCGATTGCAGCGCCACCTACCGGGTCCAAATGTAAGCTATCCTATCTTTCAAGTCTGATCAAACTGCACACGGTGTGAAAATTTGATTAAAATCGGTCAAGTAGTTTAGGAGTCCATTGAGGACAAACATTGTGACACGAGATTTATATATATTAAGATATATATATATATATATATATATATATATATATATATATATATATATATATATATATATATATATATATATATATATATATATATATCTCAGTATATGTGGCATCTTTGTGAGAACAACGTGTTATTTGGGCAAAGTTGTATTCTTTATTCGGCCATTAAAGCTTCGCAAATGACTTTTTTTTATTGCAGGAGATCAGCAGACAGGCAGACGGCCCACTTGATGGAAAGCGGTTACCATCGCCTATGGACATTTGCAACACCAAAGTTGCTACAAATGCGCTACTGCTCTCTTAAGGGAGACTGGAACCTGGTCACTAATGCCGGAACACAACTTTAGGTTGTTATGGCGACATACTTTAGACCAAGGGTGGTAGCCATCCAGTCAGGCAAATGCCCTACCACCTGGCTGTGGGTTGTTAAGTCGCTTCTTACGAAAGGCCGCCCGGCCGTAGGAAATTGTATTCTTTCTCCGTTCCTGACCGGATAAAAATTTTACATAATAAAAAAAAAAAAAAAAAAAAAACAAAAATTTAACGAAAATTGGTTTGAACAATATACGCGAGTAGTTTTTGAGATAAGGGCTATATGGGTCCATAACTATTGTACATTACGTATTATGAACGATTATTATTTCTATGGAACGGAGAGCTTGTTGCCTTTTTTTGAATGAACAATAATTACTCACTTAGAAAATACTATCTGTCTTTAAATAAATATGTCTAATATAATTATTATTTACTTATATATCTATTGTAATATATGTTAATATAAAATGCTTGTCATATATAATGTTAATAAATATATTTATCTAGATAATTTCGTATATGGGTGTGTGTATGTATGTATTAAATTTATAATTTAGTGTATATATCAATTGTACAGTCCTGTATTTTTCCGAGGAGGCGGAGGACGTCGCCAGATTAGTTAATTGTTTATTTTAAGCTAGGTTGCCTGGAATAGATCGCTTTTAGTGATGTGCAGGTTGCATCACGATGTTTTCCTTCACCGTTATTAGCACGTGGTAATTGTAAGAATATGCACATTAGATCAGAAAACTGACTAAGTGGTGCATGCGTTCCGGCCAGGATCGAACCCGCGCCCTTTGAGTTTGGGACGCGTGCACTAGCCATTACGCTACCACGACTGATATTTAGATTGTAATATATGTTAATATAAAATGCTTGTCATATATACATACATAACTTCACGCCAGTTCCCTTGCGGGGTAGGCACGAACAACAGAGCGCCATTTAGGTCCATTCTTACACACCTCACTTGCTTCTTTGACATTCAAACTCTTGTCATGCACGTTCGTCTGTTCTTAAGGCTCCTGATATCACCTTCTGCTAGTACACGATCAATTTGTTCATGGAAGGTGTGTCGTGGCCTTCCACGACTTCTGCATCCATCCTCTTTTGTATTGTATATCTGTTTAGTCATTCTTTCCACATGCGAAAGACCACATCCACATTCCACATCCCGAACAACCGGAGCATTCCTTTCTTTACCTTCACCCCGACACTCTCTTTCAGACCAATTCTCTTTCTTAGTAGGAATGCCTGCTTTTATTCTAGTAAGAAATATAGCCTATGTTACTCAGGGATAATGTACCATTAGGGCACATGGGAGGATGATAGTTTTAGTGGAGTATTGGCCCATGGGTGACCTCCCTACATTGAGGGAGGTACCTTGCTAAGTCTCCACACATGCCGGCGATTGACTCTGGGGCTGCGCTATCACCAGTGGCTTACCTCTCATCGCTTTGGTCTAATCCCTAGCAAAGGACCCGATAGTATATTTCGCCCGCCTCAAAAAAAAAGCATTGTAATGGTGGAAGGATTTTTGAAAACGGTTCAGTAGTTTTTGAGTTTATTCGTTACAAAAATACAAATATTTCCTCTTTATAATCTTATTACACACTAGCTGATTCCCGCGACTTCGTCCGCGTGATGCGGTTTTTTAACTATCCCACGGAAAGTACTTAATTTTTCGAGATCAAAAGTATCCTATAATAATATGTTGACCAGGGTTATAAGCTACCACCATACAAAATTTCATTTAAATCGGTCCAGTCGTTTCGGAGATTAGCCGGTACAAACAGACAGACAAACAGACACACAGACAAAGAGAGAACAAAAAAATTGAAAAAAATCTAAATTAGTTCTATTTCACTTCTTACGTTCCCCTGACTCGGTTTTTAGCATTTTTTTTCATTGAACAGAAATTCGACCTCTACAATTTTATTATATGTATAGATAGATAAATGCAAGTAAAAGACAAGCATCACAATACAAAAAGCGTGCCAAGAAACTTGTACATAGGCATTTTTCGAGGATAATCTTCGTCCATTGTTAAAAATAATAAAATAAATGTTAATCATCAATATTTATTGGTAATTTCATAAGACAAAATAGAAAAAAATCTCTTTGAAGCGTTGTGTTATATTACTTTCGAGGTTATTAAAACTATTGTAATATAAATTATAAACCATATTAACAATAGTTCAACTAAACAACAAAATCTTAATTCTCATTTTTATTAATACTGTTACAAGTGCGGGACTCGAATTAAAATGCCGTTGGAATTACTATAGAATTTATTAGAACTATACAAACACGTATAACACAGGTACAAATATAACTCAACACAACCAGTACAAACTGCACGAATCAATAACACGCGCAAAGTCCGTCACTATATAGCTCATAGAATGTACACACGTCTTGCTCGTATCGTAATCGTCGCTTGACTGCGGTTGTCGCTAGACTGCCTCCCCTCTCCATCCTGCCGTCGTTGTATACTTCGCAAATATAAGTGTGCCCGCCCGTATCGTCGACTTAATTTCCTAGAAATACGTAATCCGCACACCTGCTTAATTATTCCTGCGAACGGCCATAAACCAGTACAATACACAATAGACTGTTTTTCTACGTAAACAAAAGAAGTCCAAATGCGGGAAGGTAATAAACTGTGCTTTATGGCAGGCAGGTGTGCATTGACTGTTGTCAGCATGTAATAATACAAATAAAAAACGTAGCCTTAACCAAACCTATTTGATTAATGGCTGGTTCCTATATCTTACTGATCGTTCATTTGCCTTTGGCGTACTATCGGTTAAAGTTTGATAAAAGCTCCATTTTTTTTGTTTTTTTTTTATGGCAGGAGCTCAGCAGATGGCCGACTTGATGGAAAACGGTTACCATTGCCTATGGACATTTGCAACACCAAAGGTGCTACAAATGCGCTGCTGCTCTCTTAAGAATCACTGGAACCTGGTCACTAATGCCGAAACACAACACAAGGTTGTTATGGCGGCATACTCTGGACCAGGGATGGTCACCATCCAGTCGAGCAAATGCCCTACCACCTGGCTGTGGGTTTTTTTGTCGCCTCTTACGACAGGCCGCCCGGCCGCAGGAATTTGTATTCTTTCTCCGTTCCTGCACGGATAAATAATAATTTCATATGAGTAATATCAAAATTCAACCGATGGTAACGTAAGTGAATGAACAGTCTGATATAGGAATCGACCATAATATACGTTGTATTATATTGAATCTATAATCCCTTAAGCCTGAACCTAGGTTACCGTCTTATATGGACAAGGTGGCCAGAAGCTGACTACATTTCCGCGCTGAATCGCCGTATTGCCCTACTATTTGCACTTGCAGTTGTAGTGGAACACTTACAAGCCAATAGATGGCGCTGTGCAATAACTGATGTCACAAACGTTTCCCGAAACATACAAAGAATATATACAAAATTTTCAACTATAACAGATGGGCCTAGGTCTGCAAGGAACAACATTAGCCTCGCTGGAAGATCTTACTTTGAGACGGAGGAGCATTCCATCTCGCTCCTCCACCCCATCGGGGCTCACTCTTCACAGTAATTAATATTTTTCATTTTTCTAGAAATGGTATCCCAAGACGCTAATCTACACTAATGTTATAAAGAGGAAAGATTTGTATATTTGTATGTTTGTAACGAATAAACTCAAAAACTACTGGACCGTTTTCAAAAATTCTTTCACCATTAGAATGCTACATTATCTTCGAGTAACATAAGCTATATTTATTACTAGAAAAAATTAGGGATCCCTACTAAAACATCAATAATGTAACCCAAGGTGTAAAAAATTTGCTATAAAATGACTTTCATCGCATGCGCTGCAGAAACTATTAATGATAGAACAAAAACATATTCTACAATATTATATAACATATCAATCAATATCTACAAAAAACTTCGCGATACCATATGTCCAACTATTATAGTTATATCACTATAACTACTCTTTTACATTTTAAATGATAATAGAAAGCCCGTTCGAAATCAGACCATGTGTTTTTTTTATTGCAGTAGATCAGCAGACAGGCAGACGGCCCACTTGGTGGAAAGCGTTTACCATCGCCTATGGACATTTGCAACACCAAAGGTGCTACAAATGCGCTGCTGCTCTCTTAAGGGAGACTGGAACCTGGTCACTAATGCCGGAACACAACTCAAGGTTGTTATGGCGACATACTTTAGACCAGGGGTGGTAGCCATCCAATCGGACAACCTACCACCTGACAAAACCATGTTATCCATACCTTTGTATTAATCTTTAGCCAAATAAATTATTTCATATTCAAGACTGTTTCAATATCTGTAGATTACTTTTTCAATCATTCAAATCGGACATTCCATTCAAAAGATATTACGAATTTAAAAGTGTCAATCTAAACCAAATACTTGGCGCTGGAATCGGGTTCTAGGATTTTGATTAAATTTTATGTGTGTTTGAGTAGGTCCCGGGATGACGCAACAGCAATGCTATCTTTTTGGAAACGACGTCATTTATCAGAATAAAAAATATCCTACATGTTAATCCGAGATATAGGCTAGCAGACGGGCAGACGGCCCACTTGATGGAAAACGATTACCATCGCCTATGGACATTTGTAACACCAAAGGTGCTAGGTTGTTATGGTGGCATACTCTGGACATATCTAGGCAAATACCCTGCCACCTGGCTGTGAGTTGTTTTGTCGCCTCTTACGACTGGTCGCCCGGCCGCAGGAAATTGTATTCTATCTCCGTTCCTGTACGGATGTGTCGTTTCATTTAAATCCGTTCAGTAGTTTTCACGTGATGCTCTGACAGACAGACAGACAGTAAAAAAATTGCATTTTCTTTTACTGGTACGAAATAGCCCTAAACTTTTCTCATTTTAAAATTCATTGCACAAACTCGAACTCGCTACAGATAGACTCTTTAACTCTCGTGAGAGAACCCGGATGCCTAATGCAGCCGCTTTCGCAGTTTCTTATTACAAACGTGATAAGTGTCAAATTAGCTGCCACTCAGCTGAGATGAGAATGTTGAGATGGATGTGTGGTGTTACAAGAATGGATAAGGTGAGAAATGAGTACATAAGGGGATCTTTGAAAGTTGCACCTGTGACAGAAAAATTGAGAGGAAGAAGATTAAGTTGGTATGGGCATATAATGAGGAGGGATGAAAGTCACGTGACAAAAAGAATGTTATACTACAAGACCGATGGGTACAAATTTAAAGGTAGACCAAAAAAAAGATGGATGGATTGTGTGAAGGATGACATGATGATATGCGGTGTGACAGAAGAGGTATGTCAGAATAGAAGAGTGTGGAAGGAAAAGACATATTGTGCCGACCCCAAGTAATTGGGATATGGTGAAAGAAAAGAGAGAAGTGTCAAATTAAAGTGGAGCCCAATGCACTGTCTTGCACCGACCAGAATATCTACACACGTGTCGATTTTACTACGCGATTTTCCAAAAGCGAACACTTTAAGGCTCAAGTTCTGTGGACCATAGCGTGTGTGGCAGCCTTAAGTTCCCAGGCGTATAATTATATAAGCTTACTAGGAAATGCCCGCGACTTTGTCCACGCTTAACTTAAAATTCCCAGGATACAATGTACCACAGTATTTAAAAAAAAGTATAAGCTATCGTTTTAGTGAAAACTGTGCCGGAATAAACTGTTTTTTATGCACCCGATCAACTAGAAACCACTCCCGGGAAAATTCCCGGGATAAAAGTATCAAACATTTTATCACAAAAAATTTGCAATCGACCAGTAAAAATATCATATTTGAATTCGATTTTTTAATCTGGCCATTTTACATCGTTCCCAGAAAATTCCCGCGGGATTCCCAGGATAAAAAGTAACGCAGAGTTTAAATCTAATAATTAGCTGTCGATCAGCGAAAACCGCATCGAAATCAGCTCCGTAGTTTTTACGTGAATCCCGAACAAACAAACAAAACGACAAACAGACAAGAAATCATAAAAAAATTCATCGTGTTCTATATTTACGTTTAGGTATTTTTATAATTTCAATGTAATAATAGTAATAATAATAATCGGCAGACAAACACACACATTGTATATCCCCAAATTAAGCAAGTTACGCTTGTGTTATGGGTAATATACAACGGACTACTCTGGGGCCGATCCCAGACTCCCAGACCATAGTAAATAACGGAGAAAATACGTTTCCGAAATTTACTATACCAGGAATCGAACCCGGAACCTCTGCGTTGCAGTGAGGTACGCCGGCAAAGGCTTAGCCCGCTCAACCACAGAAGCCGTCCATGTACAGACACGGCATGTTTAGAATTTTATAATATTACTAGGATAACAGCTCATATACGTTCCACTGCTGAGCTCGGGCCTCCCATTTATAAGGGACGGATAATATACCCGTCTTGCTTGTCCAAGGTGGTTTGGAGGTTTGACACATCGGTTATCTCGATGTGCAGGTTTCATCGCGATGTTTTCCTTTACTGTTACCAACCACATGGAAATTGTAACGATATTCAAATTAGAGCAGAAAACTGCATAAGTGGTTGCTGCTCGCAGCTCGTCGCGCATTTAATAGATCCGTGCAGGAACGGAGAAAGAATACAATTTCCTGCGGCCTGGCGGCCTATCGTAAGAGGCGACTAGACAGCCCACAGCCAGGTGGCAGGGTATTTGCTTGACTGGATGGCGACCACCCCTGGTCTAGAGTATGCCATAACAACCTTGTGTTGTGTTCCGGCATTAGAGAGCAGCAGCACATTTGTAGCACTTTTGGTGTTGCAAATGTCCATAGGCGATGGTAACCGCTTTCCATCAAGTGGGCCATCTGCCTGTCTGCTGAACTCCTGCAATAAAAAAAATATATATATATTTGTGGTACACGCTGATGGTGGTGGGTCTAGGATACTTATTAATATCTCTACGGACTCGAGTTCCGTACCCTTTTATACTACTTAATTTCTATGAAAAATTTGAGACTCCATACACGCTTATTGTTTATTTTTGTTACTGTATGTGACATTATATGTAGTAATTTTTATGTTTTGGTGTACCTTAAGAATAACTTATTACATTAATTTATTCTAATTTTAGGCTCTTTGTGTGTCTTGGTTTGTTTGTGGAGTGTGCGTGTAATGCAATGCGATGGTAGTGCGCGTATGTTTGAGTATGTGTATAAGTTTTATTGTTAGTTATGTGTTTGTGACTTTGTGCAAAAAAAAAAAAAAAATTATGTTGGTGTTGCCAACAGTTGCTATCCAGCCAGATTTTGATCGCGAACCCTTAAGTTTGGCAGGCGTGCACTAACTCCTAAGCTACCACGGCCTCTTATAACCAAATCGTAGATATTGTAGGTAAATGCAAGAGAAGCTGTGACCACACCCTAGTACAATTATACTATTATCTTATTTAACCCGGATCTTATTATCACAGTGCGATTTAACGAGTACCTAATATCACTTAATAGCATAATGTACATATTTTAAATTTACAGTATGAAATTTTGCCTCATTCATACAACTATCAAGGCACTTATTATGCTAAGTAGTATATTGTTTTTGATATGCTTGCTTCTTTGCTAAGTGTATACAATCTCAAATATTAAAACTTTACAGCTCATGTTTTTATTTATTTTCGTAATAGCCAATATACAGAATCATTTTTCGAATTTACCTAGAACACGGCAATTGAAAAAATGTATAGATATCAGAAATCAGACATCATTTATTCATAACAAAGTTACACGTCAATTTCTACATCAATTCACAGGTCATAAATAAAATTAAAATGATATCAGATTATGGGATATAAACTCATCATGATTATAGAAAGAAGAGTAAATTTGGGGAATAGTTTAAATGGAGCGTTAGGTAAACTTCTAGGCGCTAAGAACCTCAGCCAGAAGGCCCAGCTCGCCGTACACAACGCGGTGCTGGTACCTACGCTCACGTATGGAAGCGAGAGTTGGGTATGGAAGAAAGAGCATGAAAGTAGAGTAAACGCGGTCGAGATGCGAGCACTGCGCAAAATCTGCGGAGTGACGCTCGCGGACCGCGTTCGTAATACCGAAGTAAGAAAGAGAGTTGGTCTGAAAGAGAGTGTCGGGGTGAAGGTAAGGAAAGGAATGCTCCGGTGGTTCGGGCATGTGGAAAGAATGCATGATGAAAGAATGACTAAACAGATATACAATGCAAAAGTGGATGGATGCAGAAGTCGTGGAAGGCCACGACACACCTTCCATGATCAAATTGATCGTGTACTAGCAGAAGGTGATGTCAGGAGCCTTAAGAACAGACGAGCTTGCATGACAAGAGTTATGAATGTCAAAGAGGCAAGTGAGGTGTGTAAGAATAAGCCTAAATGGCACTCCGTTTGGTCGTGCCTACCCCGCAAGGGAACTGGCGTGAAGTTATGTCTGTATGTATGATTATAGAAGGTGTGCTCGACTAACCATTTCCTGAGCCGTGTTTTAAATAAGCCGACGGATGGTGACTCCGTTATCCTACTCGGTAGTTTATTGTGTATTAGCGGTCCCATGACATGCGTCAATCCGATTTATATATTTATGGGTTTTTTTTAAATAATCGGCAGACAAACACACTCATATGTATATCACCAAGCTAAGCAAGTTAAGTAACTCTGGGGCTAATCCCAGACCAAAAAAAATAACAGTAAGTTCGTTTCCGAAATTTACCATGCCAGGAAACGAACCCGAAGCCTCGGCATTCTAGCGAGTTCGGCCGGCTATGAGTTACCCGCTTAACCACAGAGACCGATAATATATATCAGCCAGATCACAGAAGCTTTGGAACGGGCCGCGCAACAAATTGGAATATGGAAGTCTCTTGTCTTCCAGTGCCAACGGAGCTGAGCGAGCTCGTCTCTCAGCAGTGTCAAAATGGGAGTCAAGTTTGTGGCTCCAGGCGCTGCCCTCATCGAATGTAGGCACACTCCTGGATGACACTATATGTAGGATTGCAGCCTAGATTCGATTGGGGACGGCGATTGTAGTTCTTCAACACTGTTAGTACGGTGATAAAGTCGATAGTTTAAGGTCACCTGGCTTGTCGTGCGTCAGAAGCGCCGGCAGAATACCACGCTATCCTACACTAAATCCGTCCGTTTCTCGTCATCGCTGGGATTCCCGCCGTCCTAGGACCTAATGGTCTGTGTCGCGACGATGGCAAGAGCCCAGACAGAACGTCTTTGGTGTTCTGGTAGACGGGACGCCACGTGCATTGATGCTCTACCTGCACCTTATCTACCAGGCGAAGCTGCCCTTCGGCGAAAGGATCTAAAATACATATTTGTGGCTTTTGATGTCGAAACTCTCGAGCCATGGGGTCCAGAAGCTCACCGCATTTATCGAGACCTATCTAGACGGTTGATAGAAGTCACACAAAACCGAAGGCCTGGCCTGTATTTTGGGCACCGCGGTCAGCGTTTTGGGAACGTTCCCAAGTAACTGATTTCGGATCCATAAATTATTTGTATTTTTTTTAAACTAACCCTTTCCTTCAGTTTGCCGTTTGACATTTCTTCACAGAAATATACAGAATGTGTTTATATTTTCAAAATGATTCGTTCAATTCCTGACAAGGGTAATTGATTTTTCAAAAATCTAATGATGCCATTTTACTTTTAGTCAAAATCGGCCTCAAAACTCCTTTCGTGTTTAGGATTTGGCCCTGAAGGCCCACTTGAAAAAGTCACTCTGTATATAAAATAACAACATTCAATATCGGAGGTCTATGAAACCATTATGACCATTATGAATAAAATTATGTAACGAACGTTTTACACGTTTAACGTACGTTTTAAAACTTGCATTAGCGTTTTTGTATCAATAAAACGGAAAAGTTTAATTAAATATTATATTAGCAAATACAAGATGTGCATCCAAAAAGCAAAAATCTAGACATAATTGTATGAATCCTATGCAACTGCTCCGATACAATCGCAATATGTGTGTGTGGAAATGCCAATTATAGATGTACAAAATAGTCATTAACGTTATTTAATGAGCGATTTATTTTTTTAAATTATACCTCCATTTTTTATAACACCATTTTATGATCTTGAATTGTGTTGTATTAGGATGTTAATTTTGATTTTAGGGTTCTTCGTGTACCGTTGTGCATATAATTTAAGCTCCTGAAATGTCGGACTTTTTTTTGTAAAATGGGGTAAAAAATAAATTTATCCAAAAATATAATATTAAAAAATCTTTTCAGTTCTATTGTTAAACGCTCCACATCGGCTCAATAGAAATTGTTCTGTTTGATTGCTCACTAGATGTCCCTGTTCTTTAATGAAAGGCGATAATCTTTACGTTGTGTAATTTTATCTATTATCTATACAGCGCTAGTCCTTTTTGGTTAGCATTATGCTGAGACTGGGTCCAATTTAGGACTTATTTTGTTTTTTCTTTTTCTATCTATATTAACTTAGTTTTTGTCCTAAATAAAATATTTCATTTCTTCTTTCTTTCTTTCTATTTTACCAAAGGCGTTTATCTAATGAAGACTATATTATACCAGTTATTTCATAAGGGTTTTTTATTCACCGTGGGTGGGCCACGGTACCCTAAAAGTAACCCGGGAGTTGTCCACCTAGCATAACAATTTAAAATTATATGAAAACTAAACTAACTTTAAAAAACCTATTAAATACTAAAAATAAAATAAATTAATATAAACTATGTAGCAAGTTTTTAAATGAATTCTTCACTATATTTCACCATTTCACTAGTGGCAAAATTCGGGATTTTACCATTGCCCAACAGTGGGCACTCATCTTGAAGGTAGCTAAAAAGTTTACAACACAGACGGTTGTGTCGCCAACATTCCAAGTTTTAAACTGACCAAAAGCCTGGCCTGTATTTTGTGCAACGCATTTGTATTGCCATACAGCGTGAACATTTTGGGAATGCTCCCCACCGACTGTGACCTGGAATCCATTCTTTATTTAGAAACATGTATGTAATTATAAAGAAAGAAAGAGAAAGAAAGAAAACAAAGGAAGAAACTATTAAATACATTCCTACATACATACATAACTTCACGCCGGTTCCCTTGCGGGGTAGGCGCGGACAACAGAGCGCCATTCAGACTTATTCTTACACACCTCACTTGCTTCTTTGACATTCATAACTCTTGTCATGCACGCTCGTCTGTTCTTAAGACTCCTGACATCACCTTCTGTTAGTACTCTTAAATAGACGAGACAAAACATGTTTTTGGTTGTTATATGCCGCTATTCCACAATTGAGGTTGGCACTTAGTATATTGCTGTACGGACGATACTCCGCCACAGCACTGATTTTCAGTGCCCATTTCTTAATCTACACAGTAGTATATTTTAGATTTTTATATACTCTCTTAGATGCTGTAGACACTTGTAAAATTTATTGAAATGACGAATGAAAATAAAATAATTCAATTTAATGTAAACGAATAGTTTTATTTGAAATATTTACTCATTACTGAAGAGTTACTTCGTCCCATTGCTGGGCTTGAGCGTCCTACTATAGAGGAACGGACAGTATACCCGCCACGCTAGCCCAAGGCGGCTTGGCAGGTTTGACACATCGGTTATTATTATTATTTATTTTTGGTGAGCAATATAGTGTTATCTAATCTAATCTACCATATACACATAGACCATAAGGATATAAAAACATGGAGATAAAACGAATATTTATATATATATAATAATATCAGCCCATAAATGTCCCACCGTTGGGCTCAGGCCTCCCATTACAGGGGGAAAGGACAGTATACCCGTCACGCTAGCCCAAGGCGGCTTGGCAGGTTTGACACATCGATTATCTCGATGTGCAGATTTCATCACGGCGTCTTCCTTCACCGTGGTTAACACGTGGTAATTGTAACAATGCGCACATTAGGTCAGAAAACTGCCTAAGTGGTGCATGCGTTCTGGTCAGGATTTGAATCCGCGGTTTTTCAGTTATTACGCTATAACGTCATGACTACAGGTCTTTAGTATAAGTTAAGTATTGCTTGAAACGCTTTAAATTATGTACAGAACCCTTCACCATTTTAATAGACTACTATCTTGTTTCGTCCACTATTAAAAATTCAGGTGTTTTTGTAATTTAATACCATAAGGAAGCTTGTGATTAATCTTAGCAGGTAGGTACTGTTTTAAAATAATAAAATCAATTTTTTATTTCATTATTACTTAACGGTTATAAAGATTTACTTAAATAAAAACAAATATATCATCAATAGCTTATTGAATAATAAACGTTGTTTCTTTTTTATATATTAAATTTATTTTACTTTAATTGCATGCATAACTTAAAATCTAAATGCTTTAGTATTAATATACGGTGGTTCGGGCATGTGGAAAGAATGCATGATGAAAGAATGACTAAACAAATATACAATGCAAAAGTGGATGGATGCAGAAGTCGTGGAAGGCCACGACACACCTTCCATGATCAAATTGATCGTGTACTAGCAGAAGGTGATATCAGGAGCCTTAAGAACAGACGAGCGTGCATGACAAGAGTTGTGAATGTCAAAGAAGCAAGTGAGGTGTGTAAGAATAAGCCTGAATGGCGCTCTTTGTTCGTGCCTACCCCGCAAGGGACCTGGCGTGAAGTTATGTATGTATGTATAATTTAAAATGTAAAAGTTATAAAACACATAATATTTTACGACCATAGGTCATATACAATGATACTAGTCACACTGTTTTATTAACTATTGTCGACATGCCACCTCTCTGCAAATAAAGATTTATTCATTCATTCATTCAATGAATTATTTAAAAAAAAACTACATTAATTTTAGAATCTAATAAAAATAATTATTTTATATAATATTATCTAATGATATCCATACAACGAAAGCGTCTGTTGGCACTTTTCTTATTGCATGAATTCAGCGGACAGGCATACGGCCCACCTGATGGAAAGCGGTTACCATCGCCTATGGACATTTGCAACACTAAAGGGGCTACAAATACGCTGCTGCTTAACCTGGCCACTAACGCCGGAACACAACTAAAGGTTGTTATGACGACAAACTCCAGACCAGGTGTGGTAATCATCCAGATGGGCCAATGCCCTACCACTCAGGATTTTCTATTCGCTCCCCTTTCTGCAAAAATAAGAATAATAAGAAGAGAAGAATCTCTTAAGATTTACAATTTGTTTAACTACTACTACTAGTGGTAGTTACCTGCAACTTGGTCAGCATTTTTTCTAGTTTCGCGTTTGATCGCTATCTCAGTTACGGTGCTATCTAGCATACAGTAAGATTATTATAACACGTTATTTTCGGGAGTATTATTTTAAATATGTATTGAATAATGTTTCATTTAATGTATATATAAAATTATATGATCCCTGCGATACAGGCTTTGCCTAGTGCAGGGTTCTTTAGGAGCCATATCTCGCCCAGAACGTTACAACCAGGATAACGTACTTTAGCACAATCGTTTGTTATAGCTTTATCATTTAACTAGCTGACCTGAAGTGTCACCCTATGTTACTCAGGAATAATGTAGCTTTCCACTGGTGAAAGATTTTTCAAAATCGGTTTAGTAAATCCAGAGATTACCCTCTACAACGTCACAAACTCACAAACTTTACCTCTTTATTTTTTGTTGAATTTAATTACCTACTAAGCGAATTCAAAATATTTCCCCTCCCGTACTGCTTGTACCCCAGTGACGCCTACATGTCTTAAGCCTTTCTAGGCGATTAGGGTGCGCGGCGACCACGCAACTTTTTCTAATACTTACATTTCTAAAGTCGTGATATCTTTCAAATGGAATGTCCGAATTGAAGAATTCAAAAAGTTATATAAAGGTATTTAAGCAGTCTTGAATATGAAGTAATTTATTTTGATAAGGATGAATACCAAGATACAAATAAAGAGCCTTTTTTGGCGGCGGTGTTTTAATTAAATTTTTAAAATAAAAGGACACTTATTGTGGCATAACTATAATAGTTAGACATATGCTGTCGCGACACTTTTTGTCAACAATGATGTGTTCTGTAAAGTCGTAGTACATTATTTTATTCTATCATTAATAATTTTCGCAGCTCACGCGATTTTAGGTAATTTTTTTACACCTTGGGTTACACTATTCGAGTTTTAGTAAGGGTTCCTAATTTTTTTTTTAAATATAATATAGCCTATGTAAACTGGGAATAGGGTAGCTTGCGAACAGTAAACATTTTTTTTTAATCGGTTCAGTATTTTCAGAGATTACCCCCTACAACGTCACAAACTCACAAACTTTACCTCTTTATAATATTAGTATAGATAAGAAGTTTGGTTAAATAAATTTGCATTTAAATTTGAAGAAATAAATAATTGTTTTCGAATTTCTCAGAAGAATTTATATTATATAACAAGTTGAAATATTTTTTGATGACGTAAATCAATCAAATAAATTATTGCCATAAAAAAACTATATAAGATCTAGAATAGTTGTAAACTATTTCTTTAATGGCAGATAATTATGATATTAGTACAACAATGATAAACAATCTTAAATAATTAGTTCCGGGTTAACGAGTTATTTTAATTGGCGTTATAGAAACACGAAAATCATGTTAAAAGTCATTGAGATAATGATCAAGTCTTGACCATCTTGGGACACACTGACGAAATGCAACGTTTTCCTGCAACACATCCTTGACAACATATGTCCCATTCATTATGTTAAAGAGAAATTCAATGGACCAGGGTTCAAGTACAGTCGCGGAATAAAAATGTTCGTCACCTTAAAGTCGACTTTGGCTTGCACGAGTACAGGAAATAATACTGCTCACATTTTAATAAATGTAACGTTTTTAAAATACAGAAACGTGAAAAAAGAAAATTGCAATGTTGACAATGACAGACCCTGCGATTAACAATGAGAAAACAAGAGGATATAATCACTACCCTTACCACAAATATTAAAACCAATAAAAAGGTTTTACATTTCTAAACAATCTTCTAAGACAAGATAGAAAGTCAAACAACTTTGATCTGAGTAATTTTAAAATTTATTATCAAATATTTCAACATAATTTTCTATGGAACAGTCTGTTCTGTGACTTAGAAAAGGTAACATGTGCTCGCGGATCGTTAAATGAATCGATTTGAAAACCGGTGAAAATTTTCATACCACGACTGTTCATGAATTTTGATCAGACGACTAAAAAATAATAATGCTCCGGTGGTTCGGGCATGTGGAAAGAATCCATGATGAAAGAATGACTAAACAAATATACAATGTAAAAGTGGATGGATGCAGAAGTCGTGGAAGGCCACGACACAACTTCCATGATCAAATTGATCGTGTACTAGCAGAAGGTGATATCAGGAGTCTTAAGAACAGACGAGCGTGCATGACAAGAGTTATGAATGTCAAAGAAGCAAGTGAGGTGTGTAAGAATAAGCCTAAATGGCGCTCTGTTGTTCGTGCCTACCCCGCAAGGGAACTGGCGTGAAGTTATGTATGTATGTATGTACTAAAAAATAATTCAGGCAAGCGCGTGGCAGTTCACATAGTAATGGGTTTCGTAGATGTCACGAACATCAACTGCTTTCGTCGCTTAGCTTAAGAACCTTAAAAAAACAAACGTACAACCATATTTTTTTTAATTACCTGAAGTAGGCAAACAGGCAGATGACTCACCCGATGGAAAGTGGTTACCGTCGCCAATGGATATTTGCAACACCAGTGGCCTATTTCTGCTACTTCAACGTCTTGATGTTAAGAAATTATTCAAAGTAGGATTACATTGCGATAGTGTCAAAAATTCGTATTCTACTAAATCCACAATATCTTCTCGATGTCGAAAATTTAAACATTTAATTTGCAAGTTGGCACTTATAAATATTTATGAAGATAAAGTGGCTGCCACGGGCACGCCATTGAAATTAACGTTGTAACTAAACCAGGCACATCTACGATTCAGACGAGGTTTTGAAGAGATAGCAATAGCAGAATCGGGCGCCTAAAGCGTAGCTGATACGTTGCCGACCTCTAAGAAATTTTATAATACCTATATTAAAGAATACCGCGTTCGTAATACCGAAGTAAGAAAGAGAGTTGGTCTGAAAGAGAGTGTCGGGGTGAAGGTAAGGAAAGGAATGCTCCGGTGGTTCGAGCATGTGAAAAGAATGCATGTTGAAAGAATAACTAAACAGATATAAAATGCAAAAGTGGATGGATGCAGAAGTCGTGGAAGGCCACGACACACCTTTCATGATCAAATTGATCGTGTACTAGCAGAAGGTGATATCAGGAGTCTTAAGAACAGACGAGCGTGCATGACAAGAGTTATGAATGTCAAAGAAGCAAGTGAGGTGTGTAAGAATAAGCCTAAATGACGCTCTGTTGTTCGTGCCTACCGCGCAAGGGAACTGGCGTGAAGTTATGTATGCATGTATGTATATTAAAGAACCCCATGTCATAGCGTAGAGGGAAAACTGCGGTGTCAAGTTCCCTCCAGATCATCGTTGTACGGGAAATAAATGTTCTAGAGAATCGTTGCGAAGTTCAAGAAAACATCTCAAAAAGTACTCCAAGGATGCCGTTCAAAGTTTCTTAAAAGTGGGTAGGTGTTGAAAAAGTAAGACGTTTTTGAAAGAGCTCTTCAAATTTAAATTAAATTATATTGTTTTATTATCATATTAGTTTGTTATAGTATATGCATAAACTCAGTGTATAGTTATCTCACCTGTCCCAGTTTTTTCCTAACAACAACACAAACATTTGTTGAGATTTATCACTATTTGGATCATAATGGATTCTTTGCAAGATACCATGTCACAACTTGTTACTTCTTTCAAGCAACGCATGGACAACTTTGAAGGAGAGCTACAGAAAGGGCACTCTTCAACAACTTTGTCCTCACTAGCAGCAGAATTTTCCACATTCAAAGTCTTCACTCTAAATACTTTAAAGGTACTGCAATCACAAATTGAACTTCTCCAACAATCCACTGATAATATGGAGATGTATAGCAGGAGAAAGATTCTACTGATTCATGGAGTAAAAGAAGATAAACAAGAGGATCTTGTTGACATAGTTTCTAAGTTAGTTATCAGTAAGTTAAAGCTGGATGATTTTAGTCGTGAACATATCCGTCGTTGTCACAGAATGGGAAAGCCCCCATCTACATCTAAGAAACCCAGGCCTATTCTACTTAAGTTAAGTGATATTTCACTTCGCAATTTAGTTTGGTCAGCTAAATCTAAACTCAAAGGTTCCGGTGTGACAGTTTCTGAATTCCTTACAAAGATGAGACATAATACTTTCATGGAGGCCAGAAAACGCTTTGGTATATCCAAGTGTTGGACACAAAACGGTACAATCTTTGTAACGGCTGCTGATGATAATCGATTTCGTATTAAACAGCTATCTGATTTGGATAATATTGCTTTGCCAAGAGAGGATCCGCAGTCAAACAAGGACGCTCCTGCTGCTACTAAAACGCGAAGGGCTGCGACGACATCCAAAAAGTGATCTTAATGGGTTTCATTAGAAGATATATGTTATTTTATTTTCTTCACTTATTATTATTATTATTATTTTTTTATACATCTTATAATTTAATGTGTGACACTTCATTTCGTATATTTTTCCAACTTTTCGATTTAAGAAACACATTTATTTTTTTTTATTTTTATTTTTTTCAAAAACTTGCTTGGTTTAGATATATTTATTTCATGTTTCTGTTTCGTATTTTATGTTATATTTATATTTACTTTTTATTTTTCTTTTCTGTGTCGACAATTGATGGTGCGTTCAGAAACCTAAAATAAGTTTGTCAATTCGTTTGAAAGTGTCACATTGTAATATTTTTTTTTTACGGTTTTTCATGTGATGTTTGTGTTGTTTTAATATTATCTTACTATTTTTTTTCCTTTTTGTAACTGGTAGGTGTAATGTGAGCAATTTGTTTAATTTTTATTTAAAATATTCTACCATTTATTTCATATAATTTATTTTTTACAGTTTACAATCTTTGTAATATATATAGCTTATTTTAATATTTTGATGAATATCTCTAACGATAGTGAAAGTGAGGCCGAATATGTGTCTTGCTCTTCGGATAGTTTTTATAGTGACAGTAACCCATCATTAAACGATCTCCTTGAGGCACGCTTTTCAAGTGTTACACCTAACTTCAATGTAGTTCATATAAATGCGCAGAGTATTCCAGCTCACTTTATAGATATGTTGGCGTCGTTTAGTCAAAAAAGTATACATGCTATACTAGTTTCAGAGTCCTGGTTGAAACCTTGTCTTCTCTCAACTACCTACACCATACCTGGTTACCAGCTTATAAGGAATGACCGTACGGGCAGTGGTGGTGGAGGTATCGCTATTTATCTTCAATCGCACATTCCATACTCAATCGTTAGCATGTCTCCACAGCCTCCTCCGCCTGATGCTGGTGAACACCTGTTCATTGAGGTGGAACTATGTTCAACAAAGGTACTGGTTGGTGTGTTTTATAGCCCTTCCCTTAGAATAAATTACTTCACATCATTCGAAAATCTTCTAGAAAATATAGCTCCTATTTATAATCACACTATTATTATGGGTGATTTCAACACATGTCTTCTTAAGCGTGATCAACGTAGTACTTCCCTCGAGTCCCTAGTTACAGCTTCAGGCCTGACCATCCTTCCGCTGAAAGCGACTCATTGTTTTCCTAATTCTATTCCTTCTCTTTTAGATTTGATTCTTGTATCTTCCCTCCCACACGTCGTCACACATGGTCAGTGCCCGGCGGACGCTTTCTCATATCATGACCTGATTTTTCTTTCGTATAATATTCGTCCGCCAAAAGCCAAGCCTAAAATTATCCTGCAACGTAATTTTGGTGGTATTAATTCGGATAATCTACTCAAGGACTGTCGTGACTCGGATTGGTCGAGGGTCTACAATGCAGTTACTACTGATAAAAAGGTGAATGTATTTAATGAAATTCTATTGAAACTGTATGACTCACATGCACCCATGCGACGAGTTAAAATTAAGCATCTTCCTGCACCGTGGCTTACCGATGACATCAAGAAACTTATTCACAAAAAATCTTTGGCCAAGACCAAATATAAAGTCAATCCATCCATCGACAACAAATTGACTTTTATAACTATTCGTAATCGCTGTAATAGAGTGTGTAGGGACGCACAACGCCGGTACATTCATGAATCAGTTGACAATGATAATCCGTCTAAGATATGGAAATTTTTAAAATCGTTGGGAGTTGGTAAGTCAGTCCAAAATACTGTCCCAAAAAACTTCAACATTGATAACCTCAATCAACATTTCTCATCCGTTTCAAGCTTTGACAATACTATAAAGTCGAATACACTGAAAAATCTTTCTTCTGTTCCAACTCCTTCACATTCTTCTTTTTTTCTTAGTCCATTATCTGATTGTGATGTTAAGATCGCTATTAATTCGATTTCTTCAAATGCAGTCGGCAGCGATGGTATTAGCCGTAATATGATTATCCCTATCCTAGATGTCATTAATCCTATTATCACCCATATATTTAATTCCTCATTAACCAGTGGCATCTTTCCAGTTGCATGGAAAGAGGCACAGGTTATTCCTCTCCCTAAAAAACTTAACCCTACATCCTTCTCAGAATTCCGTCCAATTTCTATTCTTTCATTTCTGTCTAAAGCTTTAGAGCGCGTAGTTCATAAACAATTAAGTACCTTCCTCAGTCAAAATTTATTATTAAATCCTTATCAATCCGGGTTCCGTGCAGGTCACAGCACAGTAACAGCTTTATTAAAAATTACTGATGACATCCGTTATGGGATGGAAAATGGTAAGTTGACTATACTATCGCTGCTAGACTTTAGCAGTGCCTTCAACAATGTTGACTATGATATTTTGCTCGGAATTTTTCGCAATCTTAACATATCTCCAACAGTAATAGACTGGTTTCACAGTTACCTGCATGGACGCCGGCAGCGGGTTCGTGTTGATGACGATTTTTCGTCGTGGTGCGATTTAACTGCCGGCGTTCCGCAGGGCGGCGTTTTATCTCCTCTTTTGTTTGCTGTGTTCATTAACTCCATTTCCGATCATCTGACTTCATCCTATCACCTCTATGCAGACGACTTACAAATCTACACCCAAGCTGCGGCAGATGACTTATCTAATGCTGTTGACCAAATTAATTTAGATTTGAAATACATACATCATTGGAGTACAATGTTTGGTCTTGCAGTAAACCCTCAAAAGTCTCAAGTGATAGTCATCGGTAGCCCAAGAATGAGAGCTAAAGTAAACTGGCCAGCTTTACCGAAGGTTGTCTTCGACGGTACATCTATCCCTTTGAGCGAAACAGTTAAAAACTTGGGAATAGTCATCGATAGTGAACTGTCTTGGAAGCCTCACATATCCGAATTGAGTCGTAGAGTTTTTCTATCGTCTAGGTCTCTTAGAAGACTGAGAAACTTTCTGCCCACTGCCACCAAAATTATGCTTGCAGAGTCCCTCCTACTTCCCATATTGGATTATGCTGACGCCTGCTATCTAGACATAACCTCAGAACAGCTAAATAAACTTGAGCGACTTCAGAATTTCTGTATCAGGTTCATATTTGGTTTGCGAAAATATGACCATGTTTCTGAATTTCGTATGAAGCTCAAGTGGCTTCCCATTCGTTTTCGCCGGAATACTCACATTCTAAGTCTCCTTTATAATATACTATTCAATCCTAATAGTCCTCCTTACCTTAAGGAACGTTTTGAATTCCTTCGCCTCTCCACTTCTCACAATTTGCGCACAGATACATACCGTAGACTCCTGACACCTGCACACACTTCATCCTTTTATGATAACTCTTTCACAGTGCAGGCTGTCAAACTCTGGAATGCGTTGCCTCTTACTGTCAGAGAGGCCAAAACATTACCGACATTTCGGAACTCACTTAGAAAGTACTATCTGTCTCTAAATAAATATGTCTAATATATTAAACATTTACTTATTTATCTATTGTAATATATAAAATGCTTGTCACATATAATGTTAACAAATATATTTATTTAAATTATTTTGTATATACGTACATATTATTATATATTTTTTTTATATATGTATTAAATTTATAAATTAGTGTAAGTATGTATATTTAAATTGTACAGTCCTATCTTTTTTCTGCTTCACCTACATCGCCAGATTAGTTAAGAATTTCTTTTAAGCTAGGTTGCCTGGAAGAGATCGCTTTTAGCGATAAGGCCGCCTGTTGTTTTGCCAAGAAGTATTGTAATTATACAAGAGTAAGTCCTCTGATTGATAGGTATTTTTTTTATTACATTATAGATTCTAGGCATGCTAGTGCCACCCCCGGTCTGTAGAATCCCAAACAAGGGTCGCGAATTATCCCTCCAAGGTTCTGTCCTTGTCGCGGCTTAGGTTCTCAATGACTTTTTCCCCTGCCTCTTCGATACAAATCTGGAATCTACTTGGAGAAGAAGAAAAACGAGAGGCGTTTGAGAGTAAGTCCTCTGATTGATAGGTATTTTTTTTATTACATTATAGATTCGTGTATGATTCGTCTAAAATAGAGCACGGTTACCTAAACGGTACGTATTCACACGGGACTTGAAGATCAGGTTGTAGGTTTTGGGGAAAAACAAACTGGACCGGACAATCTAATTGCAGGAGTATTCCTGCAATTAGATTGTCCGGCCAGATTAAAAAAAAATCCAATTTGATTTTTTTCATTGATCGATAGCAAATTTAATGTAATAAAATGTGTGATATCTTTTATATCGGAAATCCCGCGGGAATTTTCCCGGGAATGGTTTTAAATTGTACGGATACATAAAAAGCAGCTTATTCCGACACAGTTTTCAATAAAACGAATTTCAAGTCAAGCGTGGATGAAATCGCGTGCATAACCTAGTTTTAAATAAATAAATAAAAAACTAATTCATACAACAATTCGACTCAATTTATTGGTTTTATATAAATTATTAAAGCAATTTGTATGAACAATACCATATCTATTGTAATCTGTAGGTGCGAGGTTACCTTCCATCCTGAACAAGCAAACAAACGCATCTCTGTCTGTTTGATTGACAGAATAATTATATCCTATTATAGGTAGTTTTCAATATTGTTGCAAGCCGATACTAATCCTTTGCAGACGTTTTATTTCCCCTTTTGAATTTGAGTGATATATTGTTTGCGCTTATCTCTTTGTTCACGCCGCCGTAAGACGTCATAAAACCTTCTTTCCTCTGTTGGTATTTCTTGCAAATTCTTGGAAGCCATTAGGCTGATTGACGAATGTTTCGCATAGTCTGGACACAGTTCCAAACCAACGTCTCAATCCTCGAAGAACTCGACATAAAATAACGTCTCTCTTCCATCGTTCAAGGTCGTATTCTTACTTTCTTTGGACATATTACACGATGAGAGGACACGTCGGTGGAGCGACTCGTATTCCAGGGCAAAGTGGAGGGCAGGAGGGCGCGCGGTAGATCACCAATGCGCTGGAGCAACCAAGTCAAAACCGCACTAAATGGTCCACTCCACGAATGCACGAGGAAAGCTATACAGTACGAGAGGAATGGCGACGAATTGTGAAGCTTGCCACCACCCCTATCATGAAGACCACGACCACTCTGCCAAGAGTGTGACGGCGGAGAAGAAGAATTAGGCTGATTAACGATTTCAAGAACCACTAGGCGGCATGTTGCTAGGAGGCCATGTTTAATTTACAAATGGACGAGGGTCAATCTTCAACTGGAATTTTCTACTTATATGCATGACCTTTAAAAGTCTTCCCCAGTGGAACTTATTAACCGCCGACTTTAAAAAAGGAGGAGGTTCCCCTCAATTTGTCGTGTTTTTTATAGAATAGAATAGAATATACTTTATTATTGCAAAACATTAAGATACAATTGAAGAAGTTTAAGTACAGAAGACAATAGGCGGTCTTATCACTAAAAGCAATCTTCCAGACAACCTTAGGATGGATTAGAGAGAAAAACTGTGCAACATGTGGGTTTAGCAATATAACTAAAATAAAAAAGTATATATATAAAATTAAAATTTTATATACGTTCGTTCAGCTATAACCTTTTTGTTTCTGACCTGATTTTGATGATTCTTTTTACGTCCTATTCAGTAAGTGCCAAACTTCTTCTAAATTTTTTATATTTAGATTTAAAAGTTTTTATTCAAAATACAAAAAACGAATGGCAACGGGATAAATGGCAAAACGAATCACAACAAAATTTTAACTTGAAGTTTTACGGGCAGATTGTTAATGTAATTGTCCAATTTGAAAACCTGCTCGTAAAACTTCTAGTTAAAATTTTGTTGCGATTCGTTTTGCCACTTATCCGTTGCCATTCGTATTTCCACTTGTCCGTTGAAGTTTCACTTCTACTATGTCTTCCAGGACACATTTCGATTTTTCGCAGGTTTACTGCAAATTATGATTTGGTTAGGTTAGGTACATTTTAATTAATGCATTTTTTATTTAAACATATTTTATTTTGTCAAACAAAAAAAACTGAACTCGATCCGGAACCAAAAAACGCATCCATAGTATACTCTAAAATTATGCCGCCTCTCACCACGTCTAGTCCAAATTTATACCGCTCCTCCATGCGGCTGTAACGATTTTCCGTGATAGAAAAATCCTAAGACCCCCCGTTTATATGGAAGTTTCACTTCAAAAAAATCTAACAAAAAACCCACTTTAAGTGTTACTAAAAACAAAAAAAAATCTGCAACATCTTGAACTCGGTGCGAAGTAAATCATAATAGTACATTATGGTACTAGTGTGTAACATTGGTGATTACCGCCGAGGCGGCATTGAGACTCGAGCCGTAGGCGAGGGTCTTAAGAGAGCCGAGGATGGTAATCATCAATACACACGTGTATCATACGACGTTTTTCAACACACTTGTGAATAAAATAACAACAAAAACTCATTTTATTTAGTAGATTAATCAAAGTTATATATGAGTAAAAGTTTTATTTATTAAACACGTACGAGTTAAAATTATCTATTTAAATAAGAATTTGCATGAAATGAGCAAGCAATAGGAACATTAATTTATTTGTTCTATAGAACACGATCTTTTTTTTTTGAAAAAAAAACCTTTTTTAAGAACAAAGCAACCCAACCAATAAAAAAAAAAAAAATCTATAACTCACTAGTGAGTTATAATGTTTTTTAGTCACAGTTTGATTATGGGTGTCATTCTGTGCCTAATTGCGGTGACCATAGAGCCACTTTATGAGCAAGTGTGTTGAAAAAAATATTTATTATGCAATTAACAATAAAATATTGCAAAATACTCATAGTAATTTCTATGGTACTGATTTCAAGGTGTTGTAGAAATATTTTTTTGCTTTTTAATTAATTACCCTTGAAGTTGGTTTCTTTTTTAGATTTTTTTTTTAATAAAAGCTACTAAATTTGTATTTGAAAAATTTAGAATAAGTTTTAGCGCTAATAATCAAACTCACATACTTTAAAATATGAGTATGCGATAATGGGCGCTTTATCATACCCGTGTGGGTAAGTTCAAGGTAGACTTGTGACACATCGTATTAAAACTATATTAAAAGACACAATTGTAATGGATACTTCTCATATTTCTAAAGATATTGACGTAATAGAACAACGCCTTAGGAAGAACAAATCTTTATTCGTTATAATTTAATATAATTTTTACTATCGGTTTATACTTTGCTATGCTCGTAGAGCATGAAAGTAGAGTAAACGCGGTCGAGATGCGAGCACTGCGCAAAATCTGCGGAGTGACGCTCGCGGACCGCGTTCGTAATACCGAAGTAAGAAAGAGAGTTGGTCTGAAAGAGAGTGTCGGGGTGAAGGTAAGGAAAGGAATGCTCCGGTGGTTCGGGCATGTGGAAAGAATGCATGATGAAAGAATGACTAAACAGATATACAATGCAAAAGTGGATGGATGCAGAAGTCGTGGAAGGCCACGACACACCTTCCATGATCAAATTGATCGTGTACTAGCAGAAGGTGATGTCAGGAGCCTTAAGAACAGACGAGCTTGCATGACAAGAGTTATGAATGTCAAAGAGGCAAGTGAGGTGTGTAAGAATAAGCCTAAATGGCACTCTGTTGTTCGTGCCTACCCCGCGAGGGAACTGGCGTGAAGTTATGTATGTATGTATGTATGCTCGTATCGACATTTTTTATATCTCGGAGGCATCTAAGAAAAATCAATATACATGTATATATAGGTGTTTTTTTTATTTTTAATATAATACTATAATAATAGAGATATAATAAAGATGACTGTCAGGCGAGAGGCTTACATTTGAATGCGAAGAAAACAAAGGTTATGGTGTTTGAAAGAGAAGAAACCAGAACGAATGCAAGGATAATGTTCGATGATGTTATACTGGAGCAAGTGAATGAGTTTGTATATCTTAGTTGTGCTTTTAGCAGGGATGGAAGGTACACCGCTGATATAGAAAGAAGAGTGAATTTGGGGAATAGTGCGAATGGAGCGTTAGGTAAACTTCTAGGCGCTAAGAACCTCAGCCAGAAGGCCCAGCTCGCCGTACACAACGCGGTGCTGGTACCTACGCTCACGTATGGAAGAGAGAGTATGAAAGTAGAGTAAACGCGGTCGAGATGCGAGCACTGCGCAAAATCTGCGGAGTGACGCTCGCGGACCGCGTTCGTAATACCGAAGTAAGAAAGAGAGTTGGTCTGAAAGAGAGTGTCGGGGTGAAGGTAAGGAAAGGAATGCTCCGGTGGTTCGGGCATGTGGAAAGAATGCATGATAAAAGAATGACTAAACAGATATACAATACAAAAATGGATGGATGCAGAAGGCGTGGAAGGCCACGACACACCTTCCATGATCAAATTGATCGTGTACTAGCAGAAGGTGATGTCAGGAGCCTTAAGAACAGACGAGCTTGCATGACAAGAGCTATGAATGTCAAAGAAGCAAGTGATGTGTGTAAGAATAAGCCTAAATGGCGCTCTGTTATTCGTGCCTACCCCGCAAGGGAACTGGCGTGAAGTTATGTATGTATGTATGTACTATAATAATAGTAGAATATTGTAAATTATATAAATTGAAACGAACTTGAAAACGTTATCAATTGCCTCTAAAAATATAGGTAATTACTAGTATTTTCGAAAAAGAGTTTTTTTTACCGTTATTTGGTAACTTTTATGATTTTATCTTTATAATGTAACGCTAATAAGGTTATACGTATCGGTAATTTTAACGTTATGTCAAACGACGTTGCCATCTTTAAGAATTGGGTTTATTACGACTGCATGTTACCGAAACAAGCTCTTAGTGCTGTTTGACAATCTTTGCGAGTGAAAGAGAGCGACTATGGTAACAAAACATATTTATAACGTAATAAAACTACGTTTTAACGGTTTTAAGCGCGGTAATTTTATTTGATTTTGGTTTTTTTCCGACGTTTCGGCCACTTTTCAGTGGCCGTGATCACGGAAGACAAAGATGTCAAGTGTCAACGAGTATTGTTAAAGTTTTATTTAGCCTACCGCCAACTTATTAATTTTAATTATTTAATTTTTAATTTTGTTTATGGTTATTATTTAATCTATGGGAGCCTAATCTAATTTACTACCGCTTCGCAACATGTTATGGCTTGAAGAGAAGAAGCGGCGCAAGAAACTCTTCAGCAAACATGCCTAGCTCTAATAATTTTATATAATATTAAAATGGGTGGAATAAGTTGGCGGTAGGCTAAATAAAACTTTAACAATACTCGTTGACACTTGACATCTTTGTCTTCCGTGATCACGGCCACTGAAAAGTGGCCGAAACGTCGGAAAAACCAAAATCAAATAAAATTACCGCGCTTAAAACCGTTAAAACGTAGTTTTATTATGTATACAAGTCGCGAAAACTTAAGAAAATATTATATTTATAACGGTTAAATTATCGATAAAAAATAGTATTAACGGTATATTTTTCGGTAAAATGGCTAGAAATAACGGTAAGTTTTATAACTATTGTTACGACCTGAGCGCCGACAAAAGACAAATTCACACCTGCATACCTGTAGACTATTACCGTTGCGGCATTCGGACTTCTTTTGTTTACTTTGTTTTTAAAACTTGTGATTAGAAAAAAACAGCCCATTGTGTATTGTAATCTTTTATGGTAGTCATTATCCAGGTGTGACTCTAGGAAATTCAGTCCACACGGTCGAGCAGACATGTTGTATTTGTACAGTATAAAGCAATGCCCCAATGAAGGGATAAGGCAGTCGAGTGATAACCACAAGTGAAGCAAGACTTGTGTACATTCGGTAAACTATTTAGTGACGGACTTTGCGCGTGTTTTTTTTATTGCAGGGGTTCAGCAGACAGGCAGACGGCCCACTTGATGGAAAGCGGTTACCATCGCCTATGGACATTTATAACACCAAAGGTGATACAAATGCGCCGCGGCTCTCTTAAGGGAGACTGGAACCTGGTCACCAATACCGGAACACAACACAAGGTTGTTATGGCAGCACACTCTAGACCACGGGTGATCGCCACGTGTTATTGAATCGTGCTTTACGTTTGGACTGGTTGTGTTCAGTTATATTTGTACCTGTGTTATACGTGTTTGTATAGTTCTAATAAATTCTATAGTAATTCCAACGGCATTTTTAATTCGAGTCCTGCAACTGGTAACTCTATATTTATTCTTTTACTGTTATCTGAAATTAGCATAAATAACTCCATTTTTAGCGGCATTTCAAGCCCTGGTTTAAGTTATGTCCATGTAATCCTCTGCACCACCTATATAGCCAAATTAGGTTAAAATATTCGTTAAGTTAGGTTGCCTGGAGGAGATCGCTATAAGTGATTAGGCCGCCTATTGTTCTAATGGAAATGTATTCATATTAAGTTGTCTAGGTTTAAGTTATCAATAAAAAGTTTTCCTTCATTCATTCATTCAAATGAGAGATAAATAATTCGGTTTTATTATTTTATTAAATATTAGTTTATTTTATTCACAATAAAATATTTATGAAATCTCTGCTAGCGCCCAAAAAAACAGTACCGTAAAATCCTCAAGGACGCTAGCGTTGCTACCAGCCTTAAATAAACTCGAGATAGAACTAACGTTAGAGAGCTAGAAAACGTTGTATCCACATAAATGACGTCGTATCGATAGACGAATGCAGACAAAAAGGTTTTATGCCACCGTTGGAATTCCTTAATTAAAACTTCGTCGTTATGGTAACGCAAACGAAGTTTCGCTTTTTTTTTTGGTTTTGAGGCGAGGGAAAATGCTTAACCAATTTACGCACAAACTGGGTCGTTGCTAGGGGAACGACACGCGTCGGTCGGGGGCGATAACACTGCAGCAATAGTATGCTCTTGGCAGCGCTCCGTCCGCGATCGACGTCACAGAATAGTGTGGAAGACTCCGAGTGTTGCTGCACGGGCGAGCAACCCCAATACCCACTAAAAACCCCCTCCTCCCTGACGACCCTGCGCTTTGAATGTGTTGGAAAGGCTGAGATTTAGAACATAGTTACGCCCAGCCGAGAACGAAGTTTCGCTACCAAAAGCCAGTCCAATAAGAATACATACACACCTTAGTAGTCGTAGTAGCGTAATGGCCAACGCACGTGTCCCAGACCCAATGGGCGCGGGTTCGATCCTGGCCGGAACGCATGCACCACTTAGGCAGTTTTCTGACCTAATGTGCATATTGTCACAATTACCACGTGCTAACAACGGTGAAGGAAAACATCGTGATGCAACCTGCACATCGATATAGCCGATGTGTCAAACCTGCCAAGCCGCTTTGGACAAGCGTGGCGGGTATACTGTCCGTGCCTCAGTAATGGAAGGCCCTAGCCCAGCAGTGGGACATTCATGGGTTGTTATTACATATTATTTTACACACCTTAGAGGCAAATAATTTAATCTATCATACAGAATAAGCATCTTGCAGTCAGTAATTATTAATTGCAGACCTTTAATGGTGTTCAGTAATTGACTTATGAATTTTTGTTGCGAGGTTTCAATAAAGTGTTATTATCTATAGAAAATTTGTTTTATTTTTTCAACAGAAACCTTATGGTGTGGTCGTGATTCCACGCTTATATGGTTTTCTAAAGGTTAAGTATACTAACCATCTATATTAATATTATAAAGCTGAAGAGTTTGTTTGTTTAAACGCGCTAATCTCAGGAACCGCTGATCCGATTTGAAAAATTCTTTCAGTGTTGAATAGTACATTTATCGAGGAAGGCTATAAGGCTATATTATATTTTCAAAAAGTTAGGGCTCCTTACTAAAAGTCCAATAATGTAACCAAGGTGTAAAAAAATGACCCGAAAAAATCCTTACACAGCGTGCGCTGCGAAAACTATTGATTATAGAACAAAACAACGTACTACCACTTTGCAGAACATATAATTGTCTACAAAAATATTGCATAATCATATGTCTAACTATTGCAGTTATCTCACAATAAGTGTTTTATTTTTTTAATAAAAAAATGCCGTCGCTTCAAAAACTCTTTATTTTGTACCTTGGTATTAATCCTTATCAAAATAAATTACTCCATATTCAAGACGAATTCAATACCTTTCTAGAACTTTTTGAATTATTCAATTCGGACGTTTCATTCAAAAGATATCGCGATATTTAAATTGCAAGTATTAGTGTTGTAGCCAAATATACTAATATATTGTTTGATTGAACGCGCTAATCTCAGGAACTACTGGTCTGATTTGAAAAATTCTTTCAGTGTTGGATAGCCCATTTATCGAGGAAGGCTATAGGCTATATATCATCACGCTAAGACCAATAAGAGCGGAGCACCAATGAAGAATGATTCAAAATCGGAGGGTTTTGAAAGCAAATTCCAAGTGGACGACGTCGCGGGCACAGCTAGTTAATTAATAAAATTGGACAAGTGCGTGCAAGTGCATTACTATGAAGGACTCCTTAGAGGTGACAAAGACAATTAGTCTTTGTTGTTTTATGCGATTTTTTTTATTGCAGGAGTTCAGCAGACAGGCAGACGGCGCACTTGATGGAAAACGGTTACCATCGCCTATGTACATTTGCAACACCAAAGTTGCTACAAAAGCGCTGCTGCTCTCTTAAGGGACACTGGAACCTGGTTACTAATGCCGGAACACAACTCAAGGTTGTTATGGCGACATACTCTAGAGCAGCGGTGGTAGCCATCCAGTCGGGCAAATGCCCTACCGGTTGACTGTGGGATGTTTGGTCGCCTCTTACGACAGGTCGCCTGGCCGCAGGAAATTGTATTCTTTCTCCGTTCCTGCACGGATTTGGGGCCACAAATTACGTCACATAAATTTCATGATTTCTTGACCCCTCCGTGCGTGTCACAGCTGGTCATATTCGTGACACCTCCTTTCTTAGTGTGACAGAACATATTTTGCAATTTTACATTAAGATATTATTAAATTAAAACAGCAGTTCCGTAATAAATTTTATTTCTCCATTTAGATTATTTTTTAATAATGTAAATGTAATGTGAGGTGTGTAAGAATAAGCCTAAATGGCACTCTGTTGTTCGTGCCTACCCCGCAAGGGAACTGGCGTGAAGTTATGTATGTATGTATGTATGTATTTAATAATGTAAACACAATAGTCATACATATTTTAAAATGTGACGAAATTTATGACTCCTCCCACCCCTTTGTCACACAATGTCACTCACTGTCACACAGTGTCACACTCCGTCAACTCGCCCCCTCAATTTAACGTGTGACGTAAGTTATGGATGGCCCATCACCAAAAAGAAGGTTCGCAATTCGTCGTGTAATTTTTTGAAGTGAAACTTCTTTAGAATCGTTGTTATTTGATACTCGATGAAACGAAAAAGCGACACTAAAAAGAGATAAAAACATAAATCTATAGGACTAAGCCTGAGAGAGAATGAGATACGAGTTTAACATCGTGCAGAATGGATTAGAGAGTTAATAAGACTGATGATTAAATATAGGTCCAATTTGGACCGAAATAAAACTGATAATAATGTTTTAGATTAAAAGAAAGTTTATTTCGAATTATAATATGTTGACATCCTAGGCTAAAGGAATTATATTTATACTAGCTTCTGCCCGCGACTTCATCCGCGTGGAATACTTTAAGAAAAACCCGTTTTTTCAACATTCTTCATTGGTGCTCCGCTCCTATTGGTCTTAGCATGATGATATATAGCCTATAGCCTTTCTCGATAAATGGGCTATCTAACACTGAAAGAATTTTTCAAATCAGATCAGTAGTTTCTGAGATTAGCGCGCTCAAACAAACAAACTCTTCAGCTTTATATATTAGTGTAAGTTTAATAACAGTTAGAGAAGAATTATCTGTGAGTATATTCTATGAAGTTTCACTTTTACTGTGTGTGAACTGCACACACACATTTTTTTTTATAAAATATCACACCTTTAAATTATAGAGAACTGAATCAAAATTTTGAGTCATCGGATTTAAATAACTGTTACAAAAAAAATAAGATACAAAATTGAATAACTTCATATTTTGAATTAGGTCTACAATTCTAAGGGTGCGATATATGTTCAGTCATCACTTTTGTTTTTAATGTTTAAGGCTTGGCAACTAGGCCTTTAAGCCAGGCGCCGTTGTATTATATTATATATTCATACTCCCCGTCCGTGCAATTTTCGTAAAAAGGGGTACAACGCTTTTGCTTCACGTATTAATATAATGATTCAAAATTTTATGTATATAGACAAAAACTGGATACGACCAGACATATAACGATGCTATAGAGGTTGCGTTACTTCCCAAATACCTACGGAACCCCGATAATAGGCTCAAAACTCATTCGTAATTTTAAAATTAGTTAGATAAATGTGTCAAGATAATAAATACTTTTATAACTCTATTGTTACGTCATTTCCTAACGTAACTCGCATTTCCATAATATAATTACCTTAGTTTAATCTTAAGTGCAAATTGTTTGTTTGAATTTTATAATAATTAAAAAGTGAAATTTAAACGAATGCATGTTTCTTGTCTATTTGAATACTTATCTAATTTTTCGGTTACGTTACTATTTAGAATAACTGCCATTTTAACTGTTATACATAAAAAGTGTTAAGGTGTGTGCATATTATAAAGCGCGACTGACGGACGCGGCCGAGCGGCGTGGCTTACAACGTATCTGGATAAGGAAAGTCTATTCCAGTGAACACATTATACGTTGTAATTCGCAGACGTGACATGTGACCCACCTGACATACTACACTGTTGTACAAAATAATAGATTTGCATTGGTAACACCTCTGGTGTTGCAAATATCCATAGACTATATAACCATTTTTCATCACATGGACCATAAGTCCGTCTGCTGTGAGTATTAGTAGTAACAAAACATCTATCTATCCGTACAGGAACGGAGAAAAAATACAATTTCCTGCGGCCGGGCGGCCTGTCGTAAGAGGCGACAAAACAACCCACAGCCAGCTGGTAGGGTATTTGTCATAGTTGCCGTAACAACTTTGAGTTGTGTTCCGGCATTAGTGGCCAGGTTCCAGTATCCTTTCCTTCACCTTCTATAAGGGCCAAATTTAATATTATTATATTCCACAAGCTGCCAGCTGCCATTAAAATTGCCGCACCAAAACCAAGAGAATTATAACGTTTCTTTTATTCTAATATAAATTCTATGTAATTAGAGGGAGAAAGCATCAGTTCAACGTTCATTTCAATTATCTGTATTTGACCACAAATTTGTGGTGCTTCCCAATTAGCCGTGTGTTTGGTTCTGGCAACAAAACTGTGGTGGTTCCGTCTTAAGGGTTAAGAGAGCAGCAGCGCATTCATAGCACTTTTGGGGTTGCAAATGTCTATCGGCGATGGTAACCACTTTCCATCACGTGGGCCGTCTGTCTGTCTGCTGAACTCATGCAATAAAGAAATAAAAAACCTCACATAAAATAAAGTTGCGGCCCGGAGCTCTTGATCTCTCTCTATGCAGCCCGTATAAAAAAGGTTGAGCATGACTGTCCCAAAGCAATCTGGAGAATGTGTTACGGATCTGGTGTGCACATTGTTCAGACGCGTCTGATGATCGCGTTCCGTAATGTGTTTACCTTTATTGTCTTATTATTTTTATTATCGGGCCTCCCCAGTGAAGCCATTACACTACGGTTACGCTTTTACTGTCATGTTTAATGATAACTAGGAAGTTATGTGGGAACACATAGTATTTTCACAATACATAGTAAGTTTTACGCGACTAGTATACATAAATAAAACCGGACGTTTCGGACATTTTTCAGTAACCTTAATCACGAGACACAAATATTTCAAGTATCAATAAGTAAGGTTAAAGTTATTATTTAGCCTACCCACAATTTGTTAATTTAAATTTTAATTTATTGTTTATGGTTATTATTTATTTACTTTATGGGGACCTCTACTATCCGTGCAGGAACGGAGAAAGAATACAATTTCCTGCGGCCGGGCGGCCTATCTTAAGAGGCGACTTAACAACCCACAGCCAGGTGGTAGGGCATTTGCCCGACTGGATGGCTACCACCCCTGGTCCAAAGCATGTCGCCATAACAATCTTGAGTTGTGTTCCGGCATTACTGACCAGGTTCCAGTTTCCCTTAAGAGAGCAGCAGCGCACTTGTAGCAACTTTGCTGTTGCAAATGTCCATAGGCGATGGTAACCGCTTTCCATCGAGTGGGCCGTCTGCATGTCTGCTGATCTCCTGCAATAAAAAAAAATGGAGCCTAATCTAATTTAGGGCAGATTTTACAATCCAGATAAAAGTTATTCATAGAATAAAGTTGTAACATAGAAAAATTGAAAAGGATTTTTTTCATTTTCAAATTCACTCAAGTTATAATTTATTCCAATAATATATTTTATTTGATAATTGAAAAATCGGCCTTTGAAGTGGCCGAAAGTCGAAATAATATAAACAAAAATAGCTTTAGTTATGTTGGAGCTATACGTATACCGCCATAGGTTTATATACAAGTAAAAGGAATGAAAATCGATTAATACTCAATAAATACTTTAATAACCAATAAGTAATAGCCAAGAATTTATATAAATCGTTGCTGTCATCGTAAATCTTTATTTCATTAAAACATCATATTCACGTGCGAGATATCCTTATGTTATTAAACACGGCATATTCACTTAGCCAGCTCAACCACAGGGACCGTAAAATGAAAGCAGGTTTATTTGGAAATGGATTAATAAATTGTTATTTCAATAATAATGGCAAAGGCTTTTCATACAGAATCATTAGTGCTCATAAATTTTGATTCTTTATTACTTGCTCAATAATAGTTATTATATATAATATTTTCTTAAGTTTTCGCGACTTGTATACATAATAAAACTACGTTTTAACGGTTTTAAGCGCGGTAATTTTATTTGATTTTGGTTTTTCCGACGTTTCGGCCACTTTTCAGTGGCCGTGATCACGGAAGACAAAGATGTCAAGTGTCAACGAGTATTGTTAAAGTTTTATTTAGCCTACCGCCAACTTATTCATTTTAATTATTTAATTTTAATTTTGTTTATGGTTATTATTTAATCTATGGGAGCCTAATCTAATTTACTACCGCTTCGCAACATGTTATGGCTTGAAGAGAAGAAGCGGCGCAAGAAACTCTTCAGCAAACATGCCTAGCTCTAATAATTTTATATAATATTAAAATGGGTGGAAGGAAAAATAAAAGTAATTATCAGTCAAGTTGGTTTGTGTTCCGTTGTACGCAGAAAGAGCTCACAGTGTCTTGAGGTCTGGCAGCTGGTTTTTGCTGGGTTTGGGTTTTAATAGTTTTGATAATTGGATCCCAAACAGGTGGTACTTGCCAACCATCTTCTCTATTGAAATTTGGGTGTTTTTTGATTTCAATAGCCTCACGCATCATTCTAGGTATGAAACGATTCTCTTTCGCGAGGATTTGTGGGTTATCGAATCTGATGTAGTGGTTGGGTTTATCCAGCGTGTGTTCACTGATCGCAGACTTCGTGGACCTTATGTGTTTCATGTCAGCAATGTGTTCTTTTACTCGTGTTTTTATGCTCCTCTTTGTTTGCCCAATGTATGACAATCCGAAACGTCGGAAAAACCAAAATCAAATAAAATTACCGCGCTTAAAACCGTTAAAACGTAGTTTTATTAGTTATTATATATATTGAGTTGTCATATATATAATATATAATTATTTATACAACAAAATCAATAAGCAAATAGATATTTACCCCTTAACTAAATCTAAATGTAAGAAAATACTGACTGAGTGGCTTTTAAAACTTGATTATGATTCCACTGAAGCTTTGTTGGTCTTAGTTATTTAAATATAGTTTCCTAATATTACTACTTATTTGTCATTTATTTATTACATTTATGTAATTCTTATTTTATAAACATCTATTACTACTAACATACTGACACAGTCACACATAACTACACTTAATTACATAATATTTATCACAAATTCTTTATCTGGTTTTTCCGGGGAGAAAGAGGCTGGTGATCAGTAACACAGGATTATTCCTTTAACTGACACCAGGCTCTCACCATTTCAGTTTATAAGAAAACAATTGTTACTAATTTAATTATTGTTAGTGTGAGAGTAAATAAAGAATTATTATTATTAATAGGACAAGAATGGATTGATATTGAACCTAAACTAAAACTTAATTTTACTAATTAGAATAAAATAGAATAGAAAACACTTTATTGTTCACCACCTATACATGAAATAAACAATTTACAGTAGTCAAATTAAACAGTAAAAGTAGGAGCAATGGGCGGCCTTATCGCTTTAGTGCGATCTCTTCCAGGCAACCCGTGATTTTATGAACGGGAGATTCACAATTCTATGACGGTGATGTGCAAATGAAATACATATGTAAATAGGATATACATACATACATACCTTCACGCCAGTTCCCTTGCGGGGTAGGCACGAACAACAGAGCGCCATTCAGGCTTATTCTTACACACCTCACTTGCTTCTTTGACATTCATAACTCTTGTCATGCAAGCTCGTCTGTTCTTAAGGCTCCTGACATCACCTTCTGCTAGTACACGATCAATTTGATCATGGTATCATACATGTATATAATATATACATCATTAATATGTGTATAGCAACAGCAATAGCTATACAATATTAATAATAGTATTAATACATAACATATCAATATATATAAAACAAAGTCGTATTAGTCACACTATTTATAACTCAAGAACGGCTGTACAGATTTAGCTTAAAATTGGTGGTGAGGTAGTTTAGAACCAGGAGACGGACATAGGATACTTTTTATCCCGGTGGAACCGGTAAGTGGCGCTGAGATCGGGTTCTAGAATCCTCCTAATCACCTGGAGCGATTTTGGTGATTTTGTTTTTGTGTGTTTGAGTGGGTTCCCAGATGGTTTAGATTGGCAATTAGAACCGGTAGGGTAGGTGGTGCTGAGATCGGGTTCTAGAATCCTCCTAATCACCTGGAGCGATTTTGGTGATTTTGTTTTTGTGTGTTTGAGTGGGTTCCCGGATGGTTTAGATTCGCAATTAGAACCGGTAGGTGGCGCTGAGATCGGGCTCTAGAATCCTCCTAATCACCTGGAGCGATTTTGGTGATTTTGTTTTTGTGTGTTTGAGTGGGTTCCCGGATGGTTTAGATTCGCAATTAGAACCGGTAGGGTAGGTGGTGCTGAGATCGGGTTCTAGAATCCTCCTAATCACCTGGAGCGATTTTGGTGATTTTGTTTTTGTGTGTTTGAGTGGGTTCCCAGATGGTTTAGATTGGCAATTAGAACCGGTAGGGTAGGTGGTGCTGAGATCGGGTTCTAGAATCCTCCTAATCACCTGGAGCGATTTTGGTGATTTTGTTTTTGTGTGTTTGAGTGGGTTCCCAGATAGTTTAGATTGGCAATTAGAACCGGTAGGGTAGGTGGTGCTGAGATCGGGTTCTAGAATCCTCCTAATCACCTGGAGCGATTTTGGTGATTTTGTTTTTGTGTGTTTGAGTGGGTTCCCGGATGGTTTAGATTCGCAATTAGAACCGGTAGGTGGCGCTGAGATCGGGTTCTAGAATCCTCCTAATCACCTGGAGCGATTATGGTGATTTTGTTTTTGTGTGTTTGAGTGGGTTCCCGGATGGTTTAGATTCACAATTAGAACCGGTAGGGTAGATGGTGCTGAGATCGGGTTCTAGAATCCTCCTAATCACCTGGAGCGATTTTGGTGATTTTGTTTTTGTGTGTTTGAGTCGGTCCCCGGATGGTTTGTTTAAATTCACAATTGGAACCGGTAGGTGGCGCTAGGATCGGGTCCTAGATTTGTATTTTTTCAGAGCAGGACAACGTCTGCCGGGGCTGCTAGTATACCTATATGAAACAAAGTTGTGTTAGTTACACCATTTATAACTCTAGAACGGCTGGACCAATTCTTATCATTTTTGTGTTTTTGTAATTGTGTTTGTACGGAATAGGATAATAAGTATTAAAATATAATATTCATCAATAAAAAATATCATTAAAAAAACATCATTCTAGCCATTAATTTGTTATGTTATGATCTTTCCCGGCGAATTTCGGCAATGGTGACTGCATCTAAACTCATTTTCATTTGTCTGATTTAGGTGAATTATTTTTGAGTGTGTTCAAGTGGGTCCCGGGATGGTTTAGATTTAAATTTGAACCAGGTAGATAGATGGCGCTGCAATCGGATTCCAGGATTTAGGTGAAATTATTTTTGTGTATGTTCAAGTGGATCCCGGGATGGTTTAGATTCACGATTGGACCCGCTAGGTAGCACCGCTGAACACCTCTTTGACGGTGTGACCGATTTTGATGATTTTCTTTGTTTTTTGAAGTAGATTCGGGATGGTTTACATTACCAATTAGTGCCGTTTGATGGCGCTGCAATCGGTTTCTTTTTTTTTTAAGGGCAAGACAACGTCTGCCGGGTTAATATTATATTTACTGATATACACAATATTAATATACAAATACAATAATAAATAAGCGTACATGTGATTTGGTATTAAATATTTATTATAAAGTGAGATAATATTGTGACACCAGTTTTTTAAAAATGGGCAGTAATTGCCTGTCTTACAATTTCGGGCAAAGAATTCCACAGCCAGACAGCCTGCACAGCGAAGGATTTGGTGTAGAAAGTAGAGTAGAAAGTAGAGTAGAGTAGAGTAAAAAGTAGTTTGAAGTAGGTTTTGTTTTTGTTTTAAAATATTATATACATATTGTTACGAGCCGCGAGACTCGAATTAAAATGCCGTTAGAATTACTATGGAGTTTATTAGAACTATACAAACACGTATTATATATTTTTTTTTTTATTGCAGGAGATCAGCAGACAGGCAGACGGCCTACTTGATGGAAAGCGGTTACCATCGCCTATGGACATTTGCAACACCAAAGTTGCTACAAATGCGCTGCTGCTCTCTTAAGGGAGACTGGAACCTGGTCACTAATGCCGGAACACAACTCAGGGTTGTTATGGCGACATACTTTAAACCAGTGGTGGTAGCCATCCAGTCGGGCAAATGCCCTACCACCTGGCAAAATATATTACACAGGTACAAATATGACCGAACAAAACAAGTCCAAACGTAATGCAGAAGGTCGTAATTCCATAAAACGCGCAAAGTCCGTCACTAAAAGTTTCCCGATTGTAGCACACACGTCTTGCATCGCTCGTAGTTATCACTCGACTGCCCCGTCTCTCCATCGGACCATTGCTTTATACTGCACAGATGCAATATGTCCGTCCGGCCGCGTGGACTGAGTTTCCTAGAATCAGTTTGTACTTTAAATCCGACACACCTGGCTAATGAGTCGACCGCAACGGCCATAAACGAGTACAATAAAACAATGGACTGTACTCTAGAATAATTAGTAAAAGAAGTCCAAATGTTGAAAGGTAATAAAATGTGTTTTTGCAGGAATGCAGGTATAAATTTGTTTTTGGCGGCGTCTAGGTTGTAACAATATATATGTAAAAATAAACAGATATAAGGTACGATATATAGGTAATGAGTATTATTGCAATGTTGTATTATAATTCGTCCATATCCTTGCAAACACACCTATGCATTACAGTTATGGTACAAATTTCGTAACTAACCTATCTTAGAAATATCAAGCTCATTAAAATAACTAGTTTACTATCTTAAACTGACTGAACTGGTTAAATTTGTCGATAATGTGCAGCCATTTTCGATTATAGTCAATAAATTATCGGAGCATATCTTCTGTAATTACGTGTTTTGTAATAATACAGTGTATTGGAGAGGAATGAATGTTTGAAAGAAGTTATTTCGAATTTCGAAACTTAGTTTTCATTTGCTTGCAAGTGCTTAGTGTCCGTCAGCTCTATATGCTTGAATTGATTGTTAGAAAACACAGTAATGTCTCTTTACGCGATACGACGACGATACGATTTTATCCGTACAGGAACGGAGAAAGAATACAATTTCCTGCGGCCGGGCGGCCTGTCGTAAGAGGCGACAAAACAACCCACAGCCAGGTGGTAGGGTATTTGCCCGACTGGATGGCTACCACTCCTGGTCTAAAGTATGTCGCCATAACAACCTTGAGTTGTGTTCCGGCATTAGTGACCAGGTTCCAGTTTCCCTTAAGAGAGCAGCAGCGCATTTGTAGCACCTTTGTTGTTGCAAATATCTATAGGTGATGGTAACCGCTTTCCATCAAGTGGGCCGTCTGTCTGTCTGCTGAGCTCCTGCAATAAAAAAAAACAATAAATTAATTTTTATTTGATTTTCAAAACCTGCTGACACACGTTTTGGGAGTCACCTCACACCATTCTTGACACCCCGTGATTGTAACCCTGTCAATTTATTCCAGAGAGAAAGTACAATATTTTATTCCTTATAAAAACACAAAGATAAAATAAAAAGCAAGACAACAGAAAGTAATATTTTCTTAAGTTTTCGCGACTTGTATACATAATAAAACTACGTTTTAACGGTTTTAAGCGCGGTAATTTTATTTGATTTTGGTTTTTCCGACGTTTCGGCCACTTTTCAGTAGCCGTGATCACGGAAGACAAAGATGTCAAGTGTCAACGAGTATTGTTAAAGTTTTATTTAGCCTACCGCCAACTTGTTAATTTTAATTTTGTTTATGGTTATTCTTTACTCTATGGAAGCCTAATCTAATTTACTACCGCTTCGCAACATGTTATGGCTTGAAGAGAAGAAGCGGCGCAAGAAACTCTTCAGCAAACATGCCTAGCTCTAATAATTTTATATAATATTAAAATGGGTGGAAGGAAAAATAAAAGTAATTATCAGTCAAGTTGGTTTGTGTTCCGTTGTACGCAGAAAGAGCTCACAGTGTCTTGAGGTCTGGCAGCTGGTTTTTGCTGGGTTTGGGTCTTAATTGTGAGTGTGGATTGTCATACATTGGGCAAACAAAGAGGAGCATAAAAACACGAGTATAATATATCTAGTCCTAAATAAATGTTTTCTTTCTTCCTTTTAAATAATTAAATGATAAGCGAAACTTTTAATTATGATTGTCTATAAAAACAAAAACGTAATGGTGACTAGGGTTGCCACCGTTTTGTGACAAAAATATAGTACTTTTGGGAAATTTAGGTGAAAAAAAGAGAACACGTTTATTTTTCATTATTGCATTTTCTATGTGTATTTATTACTACTTTTTGCTTTGGCCCGCAAAGATCTATTATATTTAAAACGATTAAAGTATCTGAACAAAAAGCGCGACAATTGAATTAGGGTTGAAAATATGGTACAATTCGTACTATATTATGTAATTTTTAGAATAGAATAGAATAAACATTTATTATATTATAAACTGTCACAATCATAAAATTACAAAGGTGTTGAAGTTCTTTGATGGAACGACAGTTTGTCCTTTCAGAAGTACAATACAGGCAATTGTAAAGGTGCCTGGCCGTTATTACATTATTTAATCAATACACAAATTATTAAATAAATATAAAACTTTATCCTTATAGAAGCATAAAACAATGTCACTTTACTATAAATTATATTTTATCGTCGGTCAATCAATTTCAAAATAATACTGTGATACATTTATATAGTACAACTAGCTGTCCCGGCAGACGTTGTTCTGCCCTGAAGAAATAAAATTTATTCCACGGGTTCTCTGGAAGAGGTGGATTTTTAGCGATAAGACTGCCCTTTGTACCCAACTAGACTAATACTAGCTCATAAGTTTTTCTGTAATGGTGTACAATATTTATCTATCTAATTTAGAACCCGATTGCAGCGCCACCTACCGGGTCCAATTTTGAATCTAAACCATCCTCGAATCCACTTGAACACACACAAAAAAAATCATTCAAATCGGTCCAGCCGTTTAGAAGGAGTTCACTGTCAACACACGTACAGAAGAATTATATATATAAAGATTGGCTAAAATAAAAAATTTCCAGGTGGTAGGGCATTTGCCCGACTGGATTGCTACCACCCCTGGTCTAAAGTATGTCGCCATAACAACCTTGAGTTGTGTTCCGGCATTAGTGACCAGGTTCCAGTCTCGCTTAAGAGAGCAGCAGCGCATTTGTAGCAACTTTGGTGTTGCAAATGTCCATAGGCGATGGTAACCGCTTTCCATTAAGTGAGCCGTCTAGGCAGACGTCTGCTGATCTCCTGCAATAAAAAAAAATAAAATAGTACGATACTATATATTATAGTACGGTTGGCAACCCTAGTTACGAGTTACATTATTTACTGGCCGATTGTAATTTCTTCTTCCATGACAAAAACAAGGCATTAGTTACAGTCGACCTTTAAGGTGTGGTCTGGCCTATGACAACAAACTGGATTCAATAAATACCAAAACAAACGTCCTTCTCAAAGATCTGAAGCAACAGCCTATAAATTCCATTGAACTTTAAATCTGGCTATTCAATTTTGAACTTTAATATATTTGTATTATGTTATTATTTTTTATGATTATTTAAAAAAAATACCGGGCTGTTCATATACGTGATACAGGAACATCAAAGTAAAATCTTTTTGATATTATCTTGTGTGGTATAAGAGTAAAATTCACTGTGAATTTTGGTAAAGATGCATTTAGACTTATGCAGGTATATTCAAATATAACAGTAATGGCTTTTATTTATTGCAGGCGATCAGCAGACTAGCAGAAGGCCCACTTGATGGAAAGCGGTTACCATCGCCTATGGACATTTGCAACACCAAAGGTGCTACAAATGCGCTGTTGCTCTCTTAAGGGAGTCTGGAATCTGGTCACTAATGCCAGAACACAACTCAAGGTTGTTATGGCGACATACTCTAGACTAGGGGTGGTAACCATCCAGTCGGGCAAATGCCCTACCACCTGGCGAAAGTAGCGTAAAGACTAGCGCACGCGTCCCGGACACAAAGGGCGCGGGTTCGATCCTGGATTCGTTCGATTTCGTAGATTAGATTAGATAACACTATATTGCTCACCAAAAAGAAATAATTACAAAAACAAAATGCGTAGTTACAATACTTCTTGGCAAAGCAACAGGCGGCTTTATCGTTAAAAGCGATCTCTTTCAGGCAACCTAGTTTAAAAGAAATTCTTAACTAATCTGGCGATGTAGGTGAAGCAGATAAAAGATAGGACTGTACAATTTAAACATACATACTTACACTAATTCATAAATTTAATACAGACACATTTATAGAATACCAATATATACGTATATACGAAATTATCTAAATAAATATATTTATTAACATTATATATGTTATGTTTTGATGGATATACAAACTATTTGTATATGTTAAATTTGAATTTAATATTGGAATGCTAGGCTGTCTTAAATTATTCCTGCCACCGATGAATTTACACTTGAAAATATATCTCGTAACAACGTAGACCTCGTATATTTAATAATCACGTCTTCTTGGCCCCCAACATGTTTATCTCTGTTATTAAAAGAATGTAATAGGTTGGGGAAAAAGTCTTTTCGCATATATTATGTATGACCTTGTAATAAGATCTCTTTGGCTATACCATTTGCATGTACACCAAATTGCACAGGCTAATCAAAGACCAAGACACAAGTGCTTTTTTAATTTTAATCTACATTCATTTTATTATAATTTGATTATTTTATATACTTATTCTCTTCTAATATTGTTTTGCTGTGCACGTGATCGGTGCAATGATTGTATATATATTAATTAATTTATTATTTATGATTATGTGTATTTTTATATGTATTATTTTTTATGATATGTTGTGTTTAAATACGTTATAGTTTTTTATCATTATTGAATTGCATTGTACACTATGTATTATTATGTGTGTTGTATTGTCCTTCGTGACCTCACTCGCTGGGCCCAGGCGGAAGAACAGCGCTGGTCTTAATTGGTCAGCATATGCTGAGACTGGGTCCAATTTTAGGACTTATTCTGTATCTGTTATTTTACTGTTTGATAATACTGTATGTTGTATTTGTCCTAAATAAAATATGTCTTTCTTTCTTTCTTTCTTTCCATCTGTATCTGGCTGGTTTCGGTATCATTAAAAAGTTTTAATTTTAAAGAAGACAATTCCAAATTAGGAAAATGTGCGATTTTCATTTGTTTTTCTTATTGTTAAACTGAGTGAATCTAATGAAGAAATTCGATACATTTTAAAATATTACTACAAAAAAGGTAAAAATGCAACACAAGCCGCGAAAAAAATTTGTGATGTTTATGGACCTAATGCAGTATCTGTGAGAGTAGCGCAAGTTTGGTTTAAGCGTTTTCAATCCGGAAATTTTGATATCAAAGATGCACGTCGCTCTGGTCGCCCTGTTACGGACAAAATTGATGCCATTTTTTAATAAGTGGAGCAAGATCGGCATATTAGTAACTACGATGTAGCTGGAGAACTGGGAATTGACCACAAAACGGTTTTAGCGCGTTTGAAAAACGCTGGGTACACAAAAAAGCTCGATATTTGGGTGCCTCATGAGCTCACTGAAAGAAACCTAATGAATCGTGTACTCATTTGTGATTTTTTATTACGACGTAATGAAACCGAACCATTTTTGAAGAAGCTGATAACTGGTGATGAAAAGTGGATCACGTACGACAAGAACGTGCGAAAAAGATCGTGGTCAAAGGCCGGTCAGGCTTCACAGACTGTGGCGAAACCCGGGTTAACTCGCAACAAGGTGATGCTGTGTGTATGGTGGGATTGGAAGGGCATTATTCATCATGAGCTGTTACCGCCAGGCAGGACCATCGATTCTGAACTGTACTGCGAACAACTGATGAGATTAAAGCAAAAAGTTGAGAGAAAGCGGCCGGAATTAATCAACAGAAGGGGTGTGGTTTTTCACTATGATAACGCTAGACCTCACACATCTTTAGCCACTCAGCAAAAATTACGACAGTTTGGCTGGGAGGTGTTGATGCATCCGCCGTATAGTCCTGACCTTGCACCTTCAGATTTTCACCTGTTTCGGTCTTTGCAGAATTCCTTAGGCAGTGTCAGGTTAACATCAGGAAAGGACTGCCAAAACCACTTGTCGCAGTTTTTTGATCCCAAGCTCCAAAATTTTTATAGCAATGGGATCACGTCCCTACCTACAAGATGGCAAAAAGTTATCCAACAAAATGGAACCTACATACTTTAGTCAAATGTAAATAAACTTTATAAAAAAACCTTTTGAATTTTTATATAAAATGCGAAGATACTTTTCCCCCAATCTAATATGTGTAAACTTTAGTACCGTACATATAAAAAGTACAAAGAAATAAATATCCAAATGTTTCATTATTTTCTTGCATCTTCTCCCAATTATTTGAGGTCGGCACAATATGTCTTTTCCTTCCATACCCCTTCCTCTATTCTGATAACGTCCTCTATCATACCATTTTCTTTTAATTTTTTTTGTCCAGGGGAAATCCGATTGAGGACTAAGCCGCGACAATTGCAGAACCTTGGGGGGATAATTCAGGACCTAGTGTGGGATTCGCCAGATTGAGGGTGACACTAGCATGCCCAGTCAGAACTCGTGTCATGCTATTGCCACTCCCCAGTTAGGGATACCCACTAAAACCCCTGGGTGTTCCGTCCTTCGCCTTATGCCAGGGCTACGGGTATATGACCTAGCCTCTCCGCAGCCCTGGCAGGCGTGGGCCTCGCAAGGCCACTTCCACTGCCGGGGGACTTTCTATCCTCAAGCTCTATGTGCGTGGGGCGGTTTGTAACTCGCCCCACGGGAGGAGAGGTGAGCGCGTGCGGAACACTCGCGCTCTCTCGCTCTTTATTCCAGAGAGAAAGTACAATATTTTATTCCTTATAAAAACACAAAGATAAAATAAAAAGCAAGACAACAGAAAATAAGTCCTAAAATGGACCCAGTCTCAACATAATGCTAGCCAACAAGGACCAGCGCTGTTCTTCCGTATCGGAACGAAGTTTCTTATCGCACGTTACTCGGCGGATGGGGGCTAGATGAAAAAAGGTGTAACAGAAACGAAAAATGCTGCCCACTCTATATTAACTATACAATTAGTTTGTAAGTATCGTTCAAGATTCTAGAAGAAAATAATCCTAAAGCAATTACTTAAATTCAGTTACTATACATTTCACCAAAGAGAAAAGTAAATACCAAAAATAATTACTTAATTCAAACCAGAATATGCGATATTGTCTTATTTCCATTAAAATTTATAATTAATTTACATACTCGTAAAATGTTAATTACAATCTAATTTTAAATAATTACATAGTCTCAATTAAAATGGATTACATTTGACATCAACCTTATTTTTTAGTGTGCTATTTTTAAAATATCATTTATCAAAATTATTCAAGTCCATAGTTAATGCTGTAGCATGACTACAACTGATAGGGTTGACACGCATTTGAAAAACAATTAAAATAAATAAATAACTCAACGTTTATAAGTACATAAAATAACCTGAAATCGTAAAAGAATTCCCTAAAATGCACTGCATCTTTGCTTATGTGACTTCAGTGTTTGTATTCTATGATAACCCCTATTTATTTCATACTTTAGGCACGGAGAAAGAATATTAATTGCTGCGTCCAGACAGCCAGTCGTAACAAGCGACAAAACAACCCACAGCCAGGTGATAGGGCACTTGTTCGTCCGGATGGTTACTACCCTTGGTCTAGAGTATTCTATCATAACAAACTTGAATTATGTTGCAGCCTTGGTCGTCAAGTTCCAGGCCTCCGTTCGAGACCAGTAGTACATTGGTAGCATATCACGTCACGTACATGGAATGATTTTTGTTTTAGTTTATTGTCCAATTCTTACATTCATATATATTAAAGCGCATTTGACTGTGGCACAGAAACCTCATGGTTTTATTGATTCCACAGAGAGTCGTGTACACAATATTTATTTATTTCTATTATACTTATTTATTACTGAGTATACAGAATCTATACTATCAATACAGTAAACAGACAGAACATTATTGCATTGTCATGCGATATACATATGAGTGCAAAATTTCAGCTCAATCGGAAACCGAGAAGTTGGTCAAATTTAACTTGCAAGATTCCACGCGAACTTACATAGGTACATCCATTGCAAGTTAAATAAAAGCTTGTAATATTTTCACATAGCACTTAAGATTTCTGTATCTCAAGTCTCAAGTTTAATGTTAAATAAATTAAGCGACAATTACATTTAGAGTAATACACTTGTCATCTTATTTTGTACTCCCCTCTGAGTGTTCGAAGGTGATGGAGTCATGAGGTGGTGGCTAGTGGTGCATCACCCCATCCAACTGAGTAGCTATCATTGACGCAGCATACACTATAAATCAACTCCCACATAGCAGCACATGTGGTGTTGCAAATGTCTATAGGCAACGATAACCACTTTCCTTCAAATGAGTGATTTTCAGCCTATATGCTGTACAAGTGTTCGTATGAAATCAATATACATACATACATATTGTCACGCCTGTTTCCCATTGGTGTAGGGGTAGACAGAGGTGATGGATTTTCACCTGCTACGATCCTGACAAACACTTTTCGCTTCCTCAACTATCATTAATCTCTTCATACATACATGCATATTTAAAGTGCTTTACACATCACCTTTCTTCAAAACATCTTTAATTCGATCATGGTAAGTACGTCGCGATTGACCGGCACCAATTCTACCACTCACATTGCTGTCATATACTTGTTTTGTAATTCTGCTTTTATTCATTATCTCTACAAGCCCAGACCACCTATAAAAATTTGATAAAAAACGCCCACGCATTAAAGGGAAACTACGATATGAAATATTATTATGAAATATTTATTTTTGGAGGCCTAAATTTCTGTACAAATAACTAAAAGGAGACTATAATATCCTCAAGGGTAGTGATCTGGTTTAAGAGCTGCTGACACGTTATTCATTGTTACTCTCCAAAATAACGTTGAAAATAAACTGAAAAATATGATGGCAGTCGGAAAAATGTATATATATGTATATAAGTAAATATAATGGGTGACATTTCTAATATTTATTTAGCCCAGACCACCTAAACATTCTTATTTGAACTTTAAATAAGTATAAATATATAAGGCATCGTAACTCAGCGGCCCCCGCAACTTGTTTTAAATGATCTAAATTATAGTAGGCAAAAAGCATGTACCACTGGATTATTTTGGATTGTTTTGCTTGGATTGTTTTGTCGCCTCTTAAGTTAGGTTGCCCAGCAGCGGGAATTGGTATTCTTTTTCCGTTCTTGTATGGATTCACTTTATACTTATTTCATACTAATTAAAACTTACTTTTCATGAAGTACATTTGTCAACCCTATGTAAAAGCACAGAGCTAAAGGTTGCGGCATTTAAAGATGACCCCGCTCCCTGATCTAGTTGTTACGCATCAATCATGCAGTGAACAGAAGAGCGGTTTACTTTTCTTATAAAATCTTATAAATAAAAGATTGTATAACCTATTTCCACATTCTTACTGAAGTAGTGTTAGCTTAAATTGGAATTTCATATGCTGGGGCTTCATCTGCGTTAGTATAAAAGATTTAGTCTGGGGCCGACTAAAATACTCCATGATCTAGAGTTTCTAGACCATCCTTTCTCTTTCTCAACTTGGGGTAGCGACCTTTGTGGGGATCGCGTTATTTGTTAAAGAGGGACGCAGTCTGTTAAAAAATAGCTACAATTACGCAGGGATTGAATCTTAGCGCACTGCCTATACACCAGATGTAGGAGGTGGCGCCGCCGTGCCGACGATGCAGTGGTCGTCGAGACGAAGTTATACGAGGGATACAGAGGCAAAAAAAGAAAGCGCTTTAAAAGCCATTAGGGCAGCCAAATCGGCGGCATGGAGGAAACTGCTGGTCAGACCAAATTAAGATCTTTGAAAACTTCCATAGCACATGGTGCGGAACAAACCATAGCAAGCTATAAGATCTTTAAACAAATGAAACGTATAAATAACATAATTTGCCAGGTGGTAGGGTATTTGCTCGACTGGATGGCGACCATCCCTGGTCTAGAGTATGCCGCCATAACAACCTTGTGTTGTATTCCGGCATTAGTGACCAGGTTCCAGTCTCCCCTAAGAGAGCAGCAGTGCATTTGTAGCACCTTTGGTATTGCAAATGTCCATAGGCGATGTTAACCGCTTTCCATCAAATGGGCCGTCTGCCTGTGCTGAACTCCTGCAATAAAAAAAATAAAAAAATAATATTGTAATTTTGTACTGAAATAATCGCAAAACTTCTGTGGGTAGCGATGAAAATCGTTGAGAAACAATGATCTCATATCCGTACAGGAACGGAGAAAGAATACAATTTTCTGGTCACCGCTTTCCATCAAGTGGGCCGTCTGCCTGTCTGCTGAACGCCTGCAATAATATATATACCAAGAATATGCCCGCGACTTCGTCTCGGGACACAGATTATCGCAACATTAAAAAAAATGTAACCTAACGTTTTAGAAGAAACTGTGCCGTAATAAGCCAATTTTCATGCACCCGAACAACTCCAAACCGCTCTCGGGAAAATGGCTGCGGGATTTCCAGGAGAAAACGTAGCGCTGAAGTCAAACAATTTGCTGTCAATCAGCGAAAACCTCATCGAAATCGGCCCAATAGTTTTTACTTGAACCCCGAACAAACAAACAGACAAGAAATCTAAAAAAAATGCAACGTGTTATCCATCGTTTATATAGTGTATTCCAGTTGTATATATATTAGTTTCATCCGCTACGCTCATCAAATAACCGCTTCCTTAAACCAGCGTATCTTCCATGCCCCAAGCCTCCGTGATGGCGGCATTTGAATACTAAATTAATTAAATAACATACCTGTAATAATGCTTTAATATTGTATGTCCGTGTATGTTATATTATCATTTTATTATAATCCGTACTGGAACAAATGTTTGATGGTACCGAAAGGTCAACAAGTATTTCAACTGCTATTGATTGGATGTGATTGCCTTATTATTATACCTATAGTTGTTTACTGATCCTCTTAGGCTATCCTTAGGCATTCAATTATATTAATGCTGTATAAGTTTATATGGTACTATCAATTATTATTAATATTGTTACAACCTAGGCGCCGACAAAAACAAATTCACGCCTGCACATCTGTTAATACACATTTATTACCCGTCGGCATTTGAACTAATAACATTGAAACTATTGTTTTATGATCGTATTATTTTGTTTACTTATTTATTGGCATACGGCCTATTGTTGTATTGTAATAGTTTACAGCCTGCGGCTGTAATCATTAGCCAGGTGTTACGGATTTTAAAGTAGAAGCTGATTCTAGGAAATTCGGTCCACGTTGCCGGGCAGATATATTGCATTTGAGCAGTATAAAGCGATGGCCTGAGGGAGGGAGAGGCAGTCGAGCGAGACGTGTGTACTACAATCGGTAATCTATTAGTGACAGACTTTGCACGTTTTATTGAATTACGACCTTCTGCATTACGTTTGTATTTGTTGTTTTCAGTTATATTTGTACCTATATTTTTTAAGAAGCGCGGCACCTTTCGTATTATTACAATTACCACGTGCTAACAACGGTGAAGGAAAACACCGCAATGCAACCTGCACATCGAGATAACCGATGTGCAAACCTGCCAAGCCGCCTTGGACAAGCGTGGCGGGTATACTGTCCGTTCCCCCTATAATGGGAGGCCCGAGCCCAGCAGTGGGACATTTATGAGCTGTTATATAATCGCATTTATGTGGACTAGATGAAAAAATAAAAGACAAAAAGCGACCCCAAAAGTAACGAAAAACAAAAAAATCATATTTCCTACAACACCTCGAAGTTCACACCAAGTCGACACACCTGCAATAAAAAAATAAAAAAAATCTATAAAAAACACGGATCTATAATACTCAAGGGTTACTCTCGTTTTCCCTAGGATCCACTCGTCAGATCCCGATTTAGTGAGCATGGAACCACCTCAGGAGTATACTCTTTCGAATAAAGCAAAATGAAAATCGGTTCCCAATTGACGGAGAAATTGCGTAACAATTTTTTTCAGTCGGTTAAAACATAATTTACATAGAAACTAGGATATGCCCGCGACTTCTTCTACTTGAAATTCCCGCAGGATTCCGGGGATACAAAGTACCGCAACATTTAAAAAAGAATGGAAATTATCGTTTCAGTGAAAACTGTGTCGGAATAAGCTAATTTTTATGCACCCGAACCGAGTCACAAACCGCTATAAAAAAATTACATAAAATTAGCTACAAATCAGTGAAGAATGACATTGGAATTCGATATTCTTTTTCAATCTGGCCATTTTAAGTCATTCCCAGGAAAATTCCCGCGGGACTCCCGGAATGAAAAGTAGCGCAGATTTTTAACCGACTTCAAAAAAAGGAGGAGGTTCTCAATGCGTCGGGATCTTTTTTTTATGTATGTTCACCGATCACTCCGAAATTTATGATCCGATTTACATGATTCTTTTTTGTTCGACGCGGAATAGGTTCCATTTGGTCCCCTAAAAATTTAACATAGTTTGGTTCAGTAGTTTTCATTTACGAACATTTTTTTGTTCCCGTTTCTTGGGACCTATATTTTTTAAGAAGCGCGGCACCTTTCGTAGATCTACCGATACATAGCTAAACACTAAAAAGTAACAAATAAAATAAAAAAACTTCGTTTAAAAAAACCGACTTGAAAAACTAAAAAGTATAAAATAACTTATTTCTAAATCTATTATTATTAATCCCTATTAATATTATAAATGCGAAAGTAACTCTGTCTGTCTGTCTGTCTGTCTGTCTGTCTGTCTGTCTGTTCCGTTTTCACGTAAAAACTACTGGACCTCGATGCCGAGAATGAACATAGGATACTTTTTATCCCGGAAAATGGGATAGTTTCCGGGATAAAAGTATATTTGTCTCTCTGTTTGTTATCCTTTTATGGAAAGACTATTGGACCGATTTGGCTGATACATACATACATACATACATACATACATACATAACTTCACGCCAGTTCCCTTGCGGGGTAGGCACGAACAACAGAGTGCCATTTTGGCTTATTCTTACACACCTCACTTGCCTCTTTGACATTCATAACTCTTGTCATGCAAGCTCGTCTGTTCTTAAGGCTCCTGACATCACCTTCTGCTAGTACACGATTAATTTGATCATGGAAGGTGTGTCGTGGCCTTCCACGACTTCTGCATCCATCCACTTTTGCATTGTATATCTGTTTAGTCATTCTTTCATCATGCATTCTTTCCACATGCCCGAACCACCGGAGCATTCCATTCCTTCCGATTTGGCTGATACTCGGTACATATGTAATTTGAATACCGAGGGTGGCCAAGGGATACTTTTCATCCCGGATACTGTGATAGATTTTGGGATAGATTTATGTAAAGTTTATCCCGGAAACTAGGATAGGTTTTTTATTTGTGGTTTGCCATTTTCATCATTTTGTTTATTTTGGTCAATTTGGTCGTTTAGGTAGTTTTGGTAGTTTTGGTAGTTGTGGTAGTTTTGGTTGGTAGTTTTGCTATTTTCGGTAGTTTATGCTGGTAGTTTGGTAGTTTCGGTTGTTTTGGTAGTTGTGGTAGTTTTAGTTTGTAGATTTGGTAGTTTTGGTTGGTAGATTCGGTTATTTTGATAGTTGTGGTAGTTTTGGTAGTTGTGGTAGTTGTGGTAGTTTTGGTAGTCGTGGTAGTTTTGGTAGTTGTAGTAGTTTTGGTAACTGTAGTAGTTGTGGTAGTTTTGGTTTGTAGCTTTGTTACTTTTGGTTGGTCGATTTGGTATATTCGGTTGTTTTGGTAGTTACGGTAGTTTTGATAGTTGTGGTAGTTTTGGTAGTATTGGTAGTTGTGGTAGTTTTGGTAGTTGTGGTAGTTTTGGTAGTTGTGGTAGTTTTGTTAGTTATGGTGGTTTTGGTAGTTGTGGTAGTTTTGATTGGTAGATTTAGTAATTGTGGTAGTTTAGGTAGTTGTGGTAGTTTTGGTAGTTGTGGTAGTTTTGGTAGTTGTGGTAGTTTTGGTAGTTGTGGTAGTTTTGATTGGTAGATTTGGTAATTGTGGTAGTTTAGGTAGTTTTGGTTGGTCAAGATCGTTTTTAGTTTACACAATATTTAGTTATATAAATAAAACTAGAACGGGTTGAAATATGGTATTAAAGTTTGTATCGGGGACTAATCATTTATCAAGTTTAGAGATATAAAAATTCATAATCTTTAAAGAAATGCGACTTTCACTCGATCTGTCTGTCTGAATACTGAAAATGGACATAGATACTATTCATCCCGGTAGATGGGATAGTTTGCGATATAAAATGAAGTAAATCTTCCGAGGGCAAATAGCATCAACATAAAAATACAATACAATATATCCTGTATTAACGCCTGCTCTTAAAACAAGAGGTACGCACTAGAGTTTGACGCGCGGCGGAGCCGCGGGGTAAACTCTAGTATAAATATATTATCTAAAACATCTTGAAGTCGGTGCAAAGTAAAACATAAAAATTACTAAATTTTTTTGAAAATGACTAAGCACCGACTTTAAGATGACTTCAAGATATTTTAGACAGTTTTTTAGTTTTTGAAGTCGGTTTTTTTAAACGAAGTTTTTTTATTTTATAAGTCTAAGAATTAGCTGTCGATCAGCAAAATCGGTATCGAAATCGACTTGGTAGTTTTTACGTGAATCTCGAACAAAAAAACCGACAAACAGACAAGAAATCTAAAAAATGCATCGTCATTTCCATCGTTTATATAGTCAATTTCAGTATGTTTTTTTTTAAATAACTTCAGTGACGGACAGTTTAGAACTTTATAATATTATAGATTTATTTATATCATAAAGAGGTAACCGCAAAATCTGTTTAGAAACAAAAAACTCATCATTCATATTCTGATGTCCTGTGACCGATAATATCAAGATCGAATCAAATTAGTTTTTGTCTATTAAACTTCCTCACGAATCCATCATTTGTTATGACAGAGTGCACACGAATGCACCGAGAAATTGATATTTAAATGTTAGGTAAGACTTCAACTTATTGCATATAGTATTCTTTATTGATCGTGTACTAGCGGAGGGTGATGTCAGGAGCCTTAAGAACAGACGAGCGTGCATGACAAGAGTTATGAATGTCAAAGAAGAAAGGACCTAAATGGCGCTCTGTCGTTCGTGCCTACCCCGCAAGGGAACTGGCGTGAAGTTATGTATGTAAGTATGTATGTATATATAGATCCACAATTGGAACCGGTAGGTGGCGCTGAGATCGGCTTCTACAATTCTTCTTATCACCGGGAGCGATTTTAGTGATTTTTTTTTGTGTGTTTGAGTGGGTTCCCGGATGGTTTAGATTCGCAATTAGAACCGGTAGGTGGCGCTGAGATCGGGTTCTAGAATCCTCCTAATCACCGGGAGCGATTTTGGTGATTTTGTTTTTGTGTGTTTGAGTGGGTTCCCGGATGGTTTAGATTCGCAATTAGAACCGGTAGGTGTCGCTGAGATCGGGTTCTAGAATCCGTTCCTAATCACCTGGACTGATTATGGTGATTTTGTTTTTGTGTCATGAAACAAAGTCTTTTAGGAATTCAGGAAATATGGCGGTACGAAGTTCCCCAGGTCAGCTAGTACAATATAATTCTTAACACTATTGTGGTCCTATGCAGCCTTCGATATAATCATGTTGCGGTTTATTATTTTATATTTATTTTAATAAAAGGTTTTTTAGTTTCATTTTAAACAAGCTTATATTTTTACATTTTTGTAGGTCATCTGGCAATTTATTAAATAACTGCACACCTTCAAACATAATGTTTTTTTGTCCCGTAATTCGTTCGTGGTAGACTTAATTGAAATTGCTTTTTCTTCCGGATATTATATTTATATGTTTTAGCAGGAAAGGATAGCTTGGAGTGTATAAGCATTATCTTTTTTATTAGTATGCAGGTATTATATAAGTATATTATACCGAAGTAAGAAAGAGAGTTGGTCTGAAAGAGAGTGTCGGGGTGAAGGTAAGGAAAGGAATGCTCCGGTGGTTCGGGCATGTGGAAAGAATGCATGATGAAAGAATAACTAAACAGATATACAATGCAAAAGTGGATGGATGCAGAAGTCGTGGAAGGCCACGACACACCTTCCATGATCAAATTGATCGTGTACTAGCAGAAGGTGATGTCAGGAGCCTTAAGAACAGACGAGCGTGCATGACAAGAGTTATGAATGTCAAAGAAGCAAGTGAGGTGTGTAAGAATAAGCCTAAATGGCGCTCTGTTGTTCGTGCCTACCCCGCAAGGGAACTGGCGTAAAATTATGTATGTATGTAGGTATTATATGTATATATTTGAGAAATATTTAATAGGTTAGTTTTAGAGTATAAATGTTTAATTGGAGTAAGATAATTTAGATGGTATAACGTTTTGACAATTTTATTTTGTGTAATCTGTGTAATAGTTTTAAGTTTGTTTTAGCAGATGATCCCCATATTTCTACAAGATATTCAAGATGAGACTTTACAAGGGAATTGTAAATATGAGCCGTAATCTGTGAGGTATACAGTTAGAGATTTTGCGTAGTGCTCCCAAGACTGGGATGAGCTTACTTCTGACATAGTCAATACGTGGTCTCCATATTAGTTTGTCATCCAACCAAAGGCCAAGGACACTTTTCTTTGTGACTACGATTTATTTTACAGTTGTTTATTATTATTGGATTATAATTAGGGTTTTTTTTTATAAAATACATATACATATATATCAGTTAATTAGGATAGATAGTGTTCTTTAACTCTTCTTTTAAAAATGGTTTCCGACGGACTATCTCGGATCACATGATGGAGGGCTACTTATAGATATCTACTAGTACTTTTAGATAACTACTTTAGTCGGTCAGATGTGTACTATTCCACGCAGAATGAAGACTAGACTAGACTATATTTATAGAGACTAGTGGTCGCCCAGTGGTCGAAATTCAACCATAATTAATTTAAATTATAAGTTTGAACATTGTTAAGGTTCTGTTGTCAAAGACTATACTTCTATAATCACAGATTTCGCCAAAGCTACATTGTTGATTTGACTTGACCAATAAACAAAAGAGTATATATGCGTGTGTGTGTCAAATACATGGTAGTGTGTGTAATATTTTTTTATAGATTCAATGTATTTTTTATGCATAATTTAAAAAAATATTAGCATTCGTCGCTTCTTCTCTATATATAAACTATAAGTGTGCGAAATCTCATACTCCTCCGTCCGCGCAATTTTCGTAAAAAGGGGTACAATGCATCACGTATTAATCTTAATATATATAAATTACGTGTCACGTTGTTTGTCCCCGATGGACTCCTAAACCACTTGACCGATTTTAATCTAATTTGCACACCGTGTGCAGTTTGATCAGACTTGGAAGATAGGATAGCTTACATTTGGACCCGGCAGGTGGCGCTGGAATCGGGTTCTAAATTTTATTTCTTCAGGGCAGAACAACGTCTGCCGGGACAGCTAGTAACTATATATAGATATACATCATAGATGTGACTAGCGTCCACTATTTTACATCATGTTATATGACATGATAGTTGGGATTTTAGTGATTTTTGGAACATTTTAGGGTTGAGTACATACTCAATCCCATCCAATATCTAATACTTTATCTTGAACGCGGCCTTGTCTCATACGTACTTGTCAATCATCTTTGTGAACCTACAAAATATCATATTCCCATTATCAAAAACACACCCAGGTGCCAATTGTTTTCTAATCGCTTCATTTCCCTCGTAATAATGATATCAATCTAATGCAAACATATACAAACGTGGCACGAAAACGTGACCTTCACCCTGCCAAAGAGCAAGTAAGTCAGAGGTATACAAGTGACCTATTCAAAGATTTACAATTTGTCGCCAAAACACTTGTTTCCTTTTTTCTCTTCATTTAAAGGGGACTTTTATTTATAGGAATGTCAATCCCATTGTATCTTATTTAAAAATAAAATAAGTTAATGGTCCCAAACGACTGTCATTTGCCGGGAACGTTCCCAGAAGGCTGGTGGCGTTACCACGTTGTATAGCAACGCTTAATCTTTGAGCAAAATAGACGCCAGCCTTCTGGTCGCGTGTAGCGTCTACCAGACTTTGTAGACCTTTAAAAGCTTCGACTGGGTGTAACTATGTTCTAAATCTCAGCCTTTCCAACACAAACCAAAGCGCAGGGTCGACAGGGAGGAGGGGATTTTTAGTGGGTATTGGGGTTGCTCGCTCGTGTAGCAACGCTCGGAGTCTTCCACACTATTCTGTGACGTCGATCGCGGACGGAGCACTGTCAAGAGCATACTATTGCTACAGTGTTATCGCCCCCGACCGACGCGTGTTGTTCCCCTAGCAACGGCCCAGATTGTGCGTAAATCGGTTAAGCATTTTCCCTCGCCTCAAAAAAAAAAAAGACCTCTAAAAGCTTCTTATTTTTAGGCGTTTTTCCCTTTTTTATTTAGTTTTAGTTCTTATGTAGTTTGTAGTTTATTTTTAAGTTTATATTTAAAAGTTAATTTATTTTTAGTATTTAATTATATGTTTTAAGTTAGTTTTAGTTTGATATCATTTGATTTGTTGTAATGTTATTAATTAATACATAACATTGTAAATATTTTTTTCACCTTTTTTTTTATTGCAGGAGTTCAGCAGACAGGCAGACGGCCCACTTCATGGAAAGCGGTTACCATCGCCTATGGACATTTGAAACATCAAGGGTGCTACAAATGCGCTGCTGCTCTCTTAAGGGAGCCTGGAACCTGGCCACTAATGCCGGACCACAACTCAAGGTTGTTATGGCGACATACTTTAGACCAGGGTTGGTTGCCATCCAGTCGGGCAAATGCCCTTCCACCTGGCCCTTCACCTCCTCTATCAAAATAAAATTCAAATTATAAACTTCAATCTATTAACATTTGCCTTGACCCACTTCACTTACTGTCAGAATGGATACACACATATTCCTATATGTCACTTTTCTCCAAAAATTCTATTGAATCAAAGCAGCAGAAGAACTGGAAACTTTCAATTAGTAATCTGTAGTAGAATATTTTGAGAAAATCTACAAATGTTTTGTATAATAGAAGAAAATTTTAAGAATGTATGTCATCCGTGCAGGAACGGAGAAAGAATACAATTTCCTGGGGCCGGGCGGCCTGTCGTAAGAGGCGGCAGAACAACCCACAGCCAGGTGGTAGGGCATTTGCCCGACTGGACGGCTACCACCCCTGCTCTAAAGTATGTCGCCATAACAACCTTGAGTTGTGTTCCGGCATTAGTGACCAAGTTCCAGTGTCCCTTAAGAGAGCAGCAGCGTATTTGTATCACCTTTGGTGTTACAAATGTCCATAGGCGATGGTAACCGCTTTCCATCAAGTGGACCGTCTGCTTGTCTGCTGAACTCCTGCAATAAAAAAATAAAAAAAAGAATGACTCACCCAGTATAAACGCATTTTAATAAAGCCTCTAAATTTTACATTTCTACTGTTAAACAGAGTTCGCCGTAAGTCATTAAATTCGCTTTGAGATTGACACATGGCATGGGACCACTAATATACAATATACAGTACACTACATACTAGCGAGTAGGATAACGGAGTCACCATCCATCGGCTCATTTGAAACACGGCTCAGGAAATGGTTAGTCGAGCACACCTTTTATAATCATGAGGAGTTTAATGTCCTATAATATCGCCTCTTTGCTTCAATAGTGTGATAAGTCCGAGTACTCAATTTTTTTTTACATACTGACTATGGGACGGCCCGCTTTGCTCATTGGTGCATAAAAATCTTTTGGATACGTGTGCCAATGAGACGGAGCGTGCTCGTCTCCTAGCTGTCTCGCGTTGGGAGTCTGGCTTGTGGCTGCAGGCACTCCCCTCGGCGAATTTGGGCACTTTTCTAGACGATAACGCGTTTAGAATAAGTGCTTGCATTCGCCTAGGGGCGGCCTGTGTTGTTCCACACCGCTGTCAGTGCGGAGATAAGGTCGAGCGCCTCGGTCACCATGGGTTATCGTGTAGCAGGAGTGCCGGCAGAATTTCACGTCATGCAACACTTAATGACATAATCCGTCGGGCTCTTGTCACCGCCGGGGTACCTGCCGTCCTAGAACCGAACGGCCTGTGCCGCGACGATGGCAGGAGACCCGATGGTATGTCATTGGTGCCCTGGAAGATGGGTCGCCCCTTAGTATGGGACGCGTCTTGCGTCGATACTTTGGCAGCGTCCCATCTTCCAGCTACTAGCATGTCTGCCGGTACAGCTGCTGCACAACAGGAGGCCCTAAAACGCCGCAAATACTCAGCCATCGGAAATGGCTACATATTTGCGGCTTTTGGGGTCGAGACCCTGGGACCATGGGGGCCTGAGGCGCACAAGCTTTATCGGGACATAGTCAAACGTCTGGTGGATGTCTCACGTGACCAAAAGACTGGTTTATACCTCGGACAGCGCATCAGCATTGCCATTCAGAGAGGCAATGTGGCCAGTCTTTTGGGCACGTTTCCGACTGACAGCGGTCTAGAACTAGATTTTATACTTTAATTTTAGTTTGTATATATAGTTTATTTTTAGTTTAATTTATTGTATAGTTTAATTTATTTATAATTTAGTTTATTTATAATTAGAGTGGCACTAGCACCCCACGTTGAGATGTGAGATGCTATTGCAACGCCGCGGTTAGGGATACCCACTAAAACCCCTGTCCGATCCCGAGCGCCCTTTGTCCGGGCTGTAGGCTCGCTCGCGCATTCACCACCAGCCCGGACGGACGGCGGCCGGCCCCTTTGCGGGCTGGCCTCACCATTTGGTAGCCGGAGATCTGGGTCTCTCCGGCTCCTCTACCGCACCACGAGGTGAGAGGGGGCGCGCTCTCCGGCCTTTATGTGCGGGCGGGTCGCACGGCCGTAGCCTACGGCGGCTGGAGGTCGTCATGGACGACCCTCCGACGCCGCCGCCGGCTCTGGCAGGAGGGAAGCGTGGCGGATTGCTCTCTTTCCCGCTCCGCCGCCTCCTTTGCGGAGATGACGGTTTCGCAGAAGGTACATTGTTTACCAACTACTATCAACATACCACTACTTGTATCTCTGCAAATAAAGATCAATTCATTTATTTATTCATCCACTGACCCATTCATTCATTTATAGAAACGGTTAAAACTCTCAACTAGTGTTATGTAATTAAAAAAAAATAATTGAAAGTCTAAATCAACAATGTGTTCTTAATTTTATACATATAATTATACGTTAGTTAGTGTTAAACCGTTTTTGCAGAGAATTACGACGAATCGATACTATAACAAAACGAAATAACAATCAAGTCAACGTATTAAAGTTCTAGCTTTGTCATTTCTTCTTTCTTAGTACAACACAGAATTTCGTCAAAAACTCATAAATTAAATCAATAGAAAATTGACAGCCTATTCACATCCAGGGTCTTCTTCCTCGTTATTTGTAACTAGCTGTGCCCGTCACGTCGTTCGCGTGAAATTTGTTTTCAAAACCCCCCGATTTCGAAACAGTCTTCATTGGTGCTCCGCTTGTATTGGTCTTAGCGTGATACTATATAGCCTATGGCCTTTCTTAATAAATGGGCTATCTAACACTAAAAGAATTTTTCAAATCAGATCAGATCCGTGGCTGGCGGGAATACATTGATATCTCGACATACATCTTTTTTTTTATTCGTTTAGACGCTTCCTACGCCTATGTTTTTATATGAAAAAAATTGACAGTCTGAAATATTCATAACTTATTAAGATTTTTCCTTTGGTAATAATAGAATAACACGATTTATCATTACTAGTCAAACTTTAAAATTGCGCCCCTGTAAAATTGACATTTTGAACATGTCAACATATTCACGCCAGCCACGGATATATGTTGACCATTCATTGGCGTTTGGTGACCATCTGTGGCTTCTGGTGGCCTGTCAGCAGCTTTGTGGATTTTCTAGCCTATTATTTCACGACAAATTAATAATAATTCTAATAATAATTCTTTATTTACTCTCACACTAACAATAACTAAATTAGTAACAATTTTTTTCTTATAAACTGAAATGGTGAGAGCCTGGTGTCAGTTAAAGGAATAATCCTGTGTTACTGATCACCAGCCTCTTTCTCCCCGGAAAAACCAGCTAAAGAATTTGTGATAAATATTGTGTAATTAAGTGTAGTTATGTGTGCCTGTGTCTTAATATAATTCTATATTACTTATTTTAACAAAAATATGTTATATTTTCTTAAGTTTTCGCGACTAGTACACGTAACAAAATTACGTTTTAATGGTTTTAAGCGCGGCATTATACCTGATTCTAACAAAAATATATAACATCATTCGTGACATAAAATTCGTTGCACAAAAATTGTTACTTGTCACAATAGCTTGTCAATATTGTATAACGATCAGTGTCATTGTGTCACCGTTGAAATTGTAGTTTGATATTTTTGTTATATAATTTACCTACTTTTATTGTATTTTTGGGGCAATTCTATCAACCTGATTCTAAGTTTTAAAGTGAGGTTGGACGGGGAAACTAAAAAGGTTTTCATATAGGTATATGATTAGGGTTACTGTAGCCAATTTCATAAAATCAAAACGTTCTTTTTTTGAATCCTTCCTCCGTCTTGTTCTAGTACGTGGATGTTGAGTACATCTAGGCAAGCCTTCAGGATCCTTTTTTTTTTAATTTTCTTTTATTGCAGGAGTTCAGCAGTCAGGCGGCCCTCTTGGTGGAAAGCGGTTACCATCGCCTATTAACATTTACAACACCAAAGGTGCTACAAATACGCTGCTGCTCTCTTAAGGGAGACTGGAACCTAGTCACTAATGCCGAAGCACAATTCAAGGTTGTTATGGCGACATACTTTAGACCAGGGGTGCTCGACTAACCATTTCCTGAGCCATGTTTCAAATGAGCCGACGGATGGTGACTCCGTTGTCCTACTCGCTAGTTTGTATATTAGTGGTCCCATGCCATGTGTCAATCTCAAAGTGAGTTTAATGACTTACGGCGAACTCTGTTTAACAGTAGAAATGTAAAATTTAGAGGCTTTATTAAAATGCGTTTATACTGGGTGAGTCATTCTTTTTTTATTTTTTTATTGTAGGAGTTCAGCAGACAGGCAGACGGCCCACTTGATGGAAAGCGGTTACCATCGCCTATGGACATTTGTAACCCCAAAGGTGCTACAAATACGCTGCTGCTCTCTTAAGGGAGACTGGAACCTGGTCACTAATGCCGAAACACAACTTAAGGTTGTTATGGCGACATACTTTAGACCAGGGGTGGTAGCCATCCAGCCGGGCAAATGCCTTACTACTTGGCTGTGGGTTGTTTTGTCACCTCTTACGACAGGCCGCCCGGCCGCAGGAAATTGTATTCTTTCTGCGTTCCTGCACGAATAAATCCTGAATTTATTTTCATTTTCTTTTGTACCAGTCTTTGTTTTACTTTGAGAAGACTTATGTGAGCGATGTAGGTATAAACTATTCTCAATATATACTATACAACTCTGCCCTACTAATTGAACTTGCAGTAATCAACATTACTAGGATTTTCATTTTTTGCAGAAATGGTATCTCAAGGCTTATCAATAGATAAAACTCGACTTTTTTACAAGCTTTTATTTACCTTGCAATGAATGTACCTAATGTATGTAAATTCGGGTGGAATCTTGCAAGTTAAATTTTACCAACTTCCCGGTTTCCAATTGAGCTGAAATTTTTCACGCATATGTATATCCCGTGACAATACAATAATATGGTACCATGGAGCTGATCTGATGATGGATTCTGAAGGTGGCCATAGGAACTCCTGTACTAAACAAAATAGACCCGTCGTGTTTGGGCTCGTTTTACTTGTCTTGGCTAGCACTCTGCTGCTACATGATATCCAGGATCTCAAAAGCTTGTATTTAAAAACCTTTTTGGAAAATAAGTTTTTATTGTTTTTTTTAGATACACTAACAAGTTACATAATATGGATATGTTTAGATATCTAAATATATGTTCGCCGCATTTATCTCCATTTGCAAGTACTGCGTTTATTATAAGGAGGACAGGAGTGTCTGTATATTTTTTATTCTTTGAAAACTTATAACCTATTCTACATGAAAATTGTAGGTGCCTCGCGGAACAATGAAACAATGCAAGTAACGTATCGTATTTACTGTACAAATGTACTAGCTACATAATATATGCATACAAGTAAACCAATTGTTTTCTATGATTATATGCAGTTATCTATAAATACAATAATTATCTTTTTTTTAATTTTTTTATTGGACTTGACTTTATGTTGTTGGTCCGAAGACCTTACAACTTTACCGGGGTCTTTTGGGGCGAGTGCCTTCGCGAAGCGAAGGCGCTCGAGCCCGGGGGGGCTACTTGCTCGAGGGAGCTCCCTAAGGAGTTTTACCTCGGCTGGACTGTTGCCATCAGAGGGGAATGAATTTAATGATGCCCACCATAGGGCGACACAAAGCACTAATTGAGAACGGGCGACGGGTAATATAAAGCCCGAGGGGAAGGATCACGGCGGGCCGGGATCGGTGGTTCGCGGTGGCCTACGCTATCTTACTGCCGTTTCGCAACGTGTTATGGCTGGGAGAGAAGAAACGGCGAAATAAACTTCCCAGTAACACGCCTAGTCTATCCTGTGGGGGAAGGTATGTCTCCTAGCGTCCCTCGCGGGGACGTGGAGAGATCTTGATTGGCGGCGTCTGAGACGCCGCCGTCTGTGTCTGTCTGTCGGTGCCTACCAGCCTACCGTCCTAACCGTGCATCCATCCACTTTTGCATTGTATATCTGTTTAGTTTATGATTATATGCAGTTATAAATAACTACAATAATTATCTATACTACAATAAATAAATAAATCAATGGAAGGTGGTCGGGTTTGTATACTGAATTTAAAAATTTGCAAAAAATAAGGGGGGCTAATTCTAACTAGCAAATTTCGAAAACGTAACTTTTATAATTTTAGCTTTTCTATCTTCAGAGGTATTTATAGCATCACTTGAAAACTATTGAATGGGTTGAAATAAAAACTCGATACTGAATTAGCTTATATCCTGTGTCAACAATTAAAATACTTTTTATCTGATAAATGACGTCGTTTCCGTGGGATAGACGCGTATAGCCAAAAGATGGCGTCAACGGAATCCTTTTTCATAAGTGTAAAGCTACGCACTTGGCCATTTTAAATCTGTTCTTATAAAAAAGAAACATAACATAGTATTTTCGTAAGTTTTCGCGACTATTATACATAATAAAACTACGTTTTAACGGTTTTAAGCGCGGCAGTTTATTTGATTTTTATTATTCCGGCGTCTCAGCTTCTTTCAGTAGCTGTGATCACGGAAGACAAAGATGTCAAGTGCCAATGAGTATTATATATATGTGTATATACACTACTCATTGACACTTGACATCTTTGTCTTCAAGTTTCAATGAGTATGGTATATATGTGTATGATGTGAAGTGTCAATGAGTATTGTATACATGTTTATATACAATACTCACTGACACTTGAGTTCTTTGTCTTCCGTGATCACGGCTACTAAAAAGTGGCCGAAACGTCGGAATAATAAAAATCAAATAAATCACTGCGCTTAAAACCGTTAAAACATAGTTTTATTAAGAAACATAACAGGTAAATATAACAGATACTAACAGTGCTGGCGAAACTTTTGTCGCGTTGCCATGACGATATATTTGTTAATGAATAACGACGGTGGCGTTAATAAAATGCGATCGGAGCGCCATCTTACGACTATACTGAACGCTACTTTTTCTGGATGAACGGTACTCTATGTCCTTTTCTACACTCCTAACAACGTGTATGCAAATTTCGTGACGATTCGTTGCGTAGTTTAGGCGTGATAACGTTACAAACATACAAACGCAAATTAGCATTTATAATATTACCTACTGACTTTTGCCTATGACTGTACATACATACATACATACATAACTTCACGCTAGTTCCCTTGCGGGGTAGGCACGAACAGCAGAGCGCCATTCAGGCTTATTCTTACACACCTCACTTGCTTCTTTGACATTCATAGCTCTTGTCATGCACACCCGTCTGTTCTTAAGGCTCCTGACATCACCTTCTGCTAGTACACGATCAATTTGATCATGGAAGGTGTGTCATGGCCTTCCACGACTTCTGCATCCATCCACTTTTGCATTGTATATCTGTTTAGTCATTCTTTCCACATGCCCATGACTGTGTTAGTGTTAATGTGGGATACACGTGCACTGTACATTTTTCCGGGACAAAAAGTAGCTTATGTTCTATTTCAGACTATAATCTATCTCTGTACCGAATTTCATCCAGATCCGTTCAGCCATTCTAGCGTTATTGAGAAACAAACATCCAAACAAACTTTCTCATTTATAATACATACATACATACATAACTTCACGCCAGTTCCCTTGCGGGGTAGGCACGAACAACAAAGCGCCATTCAGGCTTATTCTTACACACCTCACTTGCCTCTTTGACATTCATAACTCTTGTCATGCAAGCTCGTCTGTTCTTAAGGCTTCTGACATCACCTTCTGCTAGTACACGATCAATTTGATCATGGAAGGTGTGTCGTGGCCTTCCACGAATTCTGCATCCATCCACTTTTGCATTGTATATCTGTTTAGTCATTCTTTCATCATGCATTCTTTCCACAATTCTTTATAATATATATTTAAATAGGATCACCTTTGAAATGTGCTCTTAATTACATAAAGCACAGGAAATTAATGCTCTTGGTCTATTTATTTAATGTTATGAAGAAATGCCTATATTATTAATAACGATTTAATTCATAATTATAGCACCCAAATTCGGTCATTAGGAACATAGTGTCATAATAACAACATTATCAATCAATTGAAAGGGAATTCAAATCATGGTAATTAGTAATTAAGGTATGAAACGCGTCGTTATTTTACAATGTCAGTTGACTATTGCTTAGGACTGTAATCATACATACCCATCGGTACGTAGTGTAATTGGAGTTGGTATATAATGACAGTGGCTACGAAATAAGCGATTTATTTCAAGGCGTTTTATGCATAGATACTATCTGACGCGTGCCAAGTTCCCTAGGCGTCATTAAAAATACACAAGGGCGCAAATCAAGGTTTAATTAAGCTTTGTAACCTTTAATTGATTCAGGACAGCACTCACAGTGCCTCGTGGAGGATATGCGAAATTCTTGCTTGGAACGTTGTTGCTGTTACATATTTAACAGGCGTCCCCGTGCCTACTTCACTGGGCGTCATTAAAAAATTAAATAGATATTATTAATCACAATCAAAGATAACCCATGTCATTCATGAGTAATGTAGTGTTCTACTGGTGAAAGAATTTTCAAAATTGGTTTAGTACTTTAAGAGACTACTTCATACAAACCAACTCCCAAATTTTACCTCTTTGGAATATTAGTATAGATTTCTACGGTACTCTATTTTAGCTTTAATAGAGCAATTTGATAATCACTAGTCATGCATGCATCATACGCTATGTCGTAGCTGTATATGATTTTAAAAACCATGCTTCTTACAAAGTGGTCAATATTCCTTTCTGAATTTACAAGTGTACGAATTATAGTACTAGTTGACGAAAATACTGTAAAAAGGATATTTATCAAGCATCAACCTGCTTGAATATTATTACTTCTTTACTTGTTAATAAAACGTTCTATACATAATTCCGCTTATTTTTATCACGTACCTACGAGTATATGCAGCATTACCTGGTGCAGTTATTACGATGATACAAAAATTTTAAAAGGCCATTTTCCCCCAAAACTTTTGACACTTTCAACAATTATAGGTTTTATTGCATGAAACTACCAAGATTATTGCGAAAGATAAACGTTTTAGTTTAAAAAAAAATAGTTGCTATATATGACTATGATGAGTAATTTAGAAACTCAATAAACAATATAAACCTATTATCTATACTAATAATATAAATATGTAAAGTTTGTGACGTTGTAGGCGGTAATCTCTGGATCTACTAAACCGATCTTAAAAATTCTATCACCAGTGGAAAGCTACATTATTCCTGAGTGGCATAGGGTATATTTGATTTTGATTAATATTTGTTAATTTTTTTCTGATGCCCAGCAAAGTGGGCAGGGGTCAGCTAATAATTTATAAATGTAAAAAAAGTACATTGAAATAAAATTTGCTCTAAATATGTTACTGACACAATATTAATTTTGGACAAATGAGAACTCTACCTCAACGTCAATATATAAATATTTAAAAAGAAAGCAATCAATGTGAATTTAAATCTAGAATTTTATGTAAAATATTTTTTGTGCTTAGATATCTATTTATATTTCAAAGAATACCGAATTTGTGGAACGCTATGAATAAATTTCGTCAAGCGTTCAACACGCCAATTTTGTGGCACCAAAGCAGATTGCGTCAGAGAAATAAATTTCAATGTAATGGCAATTTAATTAAAATCAACAATAAATTAATATCCGTTATTACATGAGATGTTCGCCTTCTGGTTAGTGAAGGTATGATAATTTGGAACACTTATTACAAAATTAAATCTGAATTATTGTTCTGTATTCAGTTTAACGGTCTTATTCATATTGAGTTACAGCAAGTTTTTAGGCTATTTTAATATGCTTAAAGAAGCCTACAAACTTACTCTTAAAAGTTCAGTATTTTATTTTTATTATTGAAGTAATAGTTATCACTTCGATAAGGAGTGTCTTATGGGAGGGTAAACCGCTTCGTTACGTAACGCGTTACGGCACCAGTCTGTCTGGCTTCTCTTTCTCTCACGCATACGGTAGCGGTAGGCTGGTTCCTCCTCTCTCACTCTAACCCACAGCGCTAACCGTATTTCGGTAATTAGGTTAAATAATGATACTAATAATGTACATACATAAAATTCTAATGTACATATTCAAGACTTCTAACTAAGAATAAAATATATTTTATAATCAATAAAAGATTTTATTAATAAACAACCTTTCCTTACATTATCATATTAATATACATAAAATTTAAGTAATACCGAAGTAAGAAAGAGAATTGGTCTGAAAGAGAGTGTCGGGGTGAAGGTAAGGAAAGGAATGCTCCGGTGGTTCGGGCATGTGGAAAGAATGCATGATGAAAGAATGACTAAACAGATATACAATGCAAAAGTGGATGGATGCAGAAGTCGTGGAAGGCCACGACACACCTTCCATGATCAAATTGATCGTGTACTAGCAGAAGGTGATGTCAGGAGCCTTAAGAACAGACGAGCTTGCGTGACAAAAGTTATGAATGTCAAAGAGGCAAGTGAGGTGTGTAAGAATAAGCCTAAATGGCACTCTGTTGTTCGTGCCTACCCCGCAAGGAAACTGGCGTGAAGTTATGTATGTATGTATGTAAAATTTAAGTAATAACCTAAGCTTTTCTCAAGTTAAACAATTTCAATATTAAATAGTTCAACTTAGATTAGTTTAAGTTATCACTTCTGTCGGGCGTCCCGAGACGCACACGTTTGTTTTTTATTATTACTGGAGTACAGGAGACAAGTTGACGGCTCAAGTGTGATGGAAAGTGGTTACTGCCTATGAACCCTTGCAACACCCAACACCAAAGCAACAAATGTGCAGCTGGACTCATAGATGGGACTGGAACCTGGTCACTAATGCCGGAACACAAACAAGGTTGTTAAAGCGGCATGCTCTAGACCAGGGATGGTAGCCATCCAAACGGACAAATGCCCTACCACCTGGCTATGGATTGTTTTGTCGCCTCTTACGACCGGCCGCCTGACCGCAGGATTTAGTATTAGCAATAGCTCAAGTATCTTCATCTCATTCCAATGATGTAGGTACCAATCCTTGTAGACATGCATCGCTAATGCTGACATTACACGGACCTAACGAGTTGAATCAATCTGATTGAATCACACAGAACTAAGAGGCATCAGGGTATTCAATGTGATTGAATTATTCACGTTTATCTATAACTAGCTTCTGCCCGCGACTTCGTTCACGTGGAATAGTTTAAAAAAAAGTAAGTTAAACCACCCGATTTTGAAACATTTTTCATTGGTGCTCCGCTCCTATTGGTCTTAGCGTGATGATATATAGCTTATAGCCTTCCTCGACAAATGGGCTATCTAACACTGAAAGAATTTTTCAAATCGAACCAGTAGTTCCTGAGAATATCGCGTTCAAACAAACAAACTCTTCAGCTTTATATATTAGTATAAGATACAAATATAAAATTCTAAACATGTCGTGTCTGTACATTGAAACTATTAATAAAAACAACCAGAATATACTATACAGACGATGGAGAACACGATGCAATTTTTTTTTAGGTTTCTTGTCTGTTTGTCGTTTTGTCAATTTGTCTATTTGTTCGGGATTCACGTAAAAACTGCTGGGCCGATTTCGATGCGAATTTCACGGCACGACAGCTAATTCTTACAGTTAAAATCTGTGCTACATTTTACCCTGGGAATCCCGCGGGAACTATTCTGGGAATTATTTTAAATGGCCAGATTAAAAAGAAATATGCAATTCCAATGTGATTTTTTAATTGATCGATAGTAAAATTAATGTAATAAAATTTGGAATATTTTTATCCCGGGAATACCGCGGGAATTTTCCCGGGAGCGGTTCATAGTTGTTCAGGGCGTAAAAAGTAGCTAATTCCGACAAACTTCTCACAAAAACGATAGCTTACATTCTTTTTCAAAAACTGCGGTATTTGGTGTTCCAAGAATCCCGCGGGAATTTCAAGTCAGGCGTAGACGAACTCGCAGGATATCCTAGTGTTTATGTAAAAAGATCGCTTTGGTTAAATCATCTATATTGAAACACAGAAAGGAACCGTTAAGACAGACTACTTTTGTTACAATTCATACTGTTCACTTTGGTTGAATCACCTAAATTGAAAGACAATAATGAACTGTCTAATATTGACTTCACTTAAAAAATATAGAATAAAATATACTTTATTATAAAATAAAATTAATTTAACAATACACAAAAACAGGTTAAGTATTAGAATTAAGTAAAAATGGCGGTCTTATAGCTGGCAGCGATCTCTTCCAGACAACCTTCGGATGGGAAGAGAAATATGGCACAAAAGCTAGGGCAGGATTTTGCTGCACAATATTTTTAAAATTGTTAATACGTATTATATATTAATATTATTATATAAATATAAGTGTACACACACACACACACACACACACACGCACACACACACACACACGCACACATATATATATATATATATATATATATATATATATATATATATATATATCACGCCTATTAAAAGCAATACATATGATAAAATTGTAGAGGTCAAATTTCTGTACAATGAAAAAAAATGCTAAAAACCGAGTCAGGGGGATGTAAAAAGTAAAACAGAACTAATTTAGATTTTTTTCAAATTTTTTGTTTGTCTGTTTGTACCGGCTAATCTCCGAAACGACTGGACCGATTTCAATGACTTTTTTGTATGGTGGTAGCCCTGGTAGCTTAAATCCCTGGTCAATATATGGGATACTTTTGATCCTGAATAATTAAAGAGATCCCGTGGGATAGTTAAAAAATTCTTACACACCTCACTTGCCTCTTTCACAATAATAATTCACAATACAGCATAAAGGTACGTACAATAATAACAACATAAATTATACTTTGAGGTAATAATCCTTAACAAGTCTATTAAAATATTTCAATTGACAAGTCCTAACATCAGTGCATTCACAAACTCAAGTCTGTTAACCATGCATGCTACTATGTTAGTAGACATAAATATGTTATTTTCAAAGAATGACAAATTACATTTAATGTGTTAAAATGAAAATAAAAGATTCGACTTATATGATAGAGGATTTCATTATAAAATACCTATCTAGCAATTAGTGCCTATAATGACATAACTTGAGATACGAACCGGTGACCTACATGCCTCAGGCGTGTGTGTAGTGAACGCGCTATACTTGACAGGGGTGGTCAACATAACAGAAAATATATTAATTATGAAATAAATAAAATAAATCTTTTTTTTATTGCAGGAATTCAGAAGACAGGCAGATGGCCCATTTGATGGAAAGCGGTTACCATCGCCCGTGGACATTTGCAACACCAAAGGTGCTACAAATGCGATGCTGCTCTCTTAAGAGAGACTGGAACCTGGTCACTAATGCCGGAACACAACACAAGATTGTTATGGCGGCATACTCTAGAGCAGGGGTGGTCGCCATCCAGGCGAGCAAATACCCTACCACCTGGCTGTGGGTTGTTTTGTCGCCTCTTACAACTTACGATGGCATAGGAAATTGTATACTTGCTCCGTTCATGCACGGATAAATAATCTAATTTAATCTAGATGATTAAGAAATGTACGTTTTGAATTTTAGAAAAAAGGGTTTACTATACTTTTCTTCATAACACAAAAAAGTTTCAACCAACATTATAAAAACCCAACTCAAATATTAGGTATTAATCAGCAAAAAAGTAACAAAACAAACAGATATTTAATACTCTTACAGGGAAAAATTACTCAACCGATTTTGATGAAACTTTGCAATGACAAAGATTATACATCAGAATAACAGATATACTATAATTTATAATATAATAATAAGTGTCGTACGTAAAAGTTCGTTACGTGGCTTAGAAGGAGTTAGCGTCTGCTCTAAGTCACGCAACGAATTTTTAAGCGGTTTTCCCATCAGTTAGATAGATATAGGGCTTCACTTGCGATGTATAGATCCTGATTAAGTTTTTATATAACTAAAATAAAGCTAGTGACCAGGGTTTGACCAGCGGGGAAATCTCTAGTAATTAATAAATTAGTATTAAATAAGAAATTGTTGCGAACACCGGGTATGTGAAAGGTCATCGATGATGAATCGCGCAAGGTGCGTCTGCGCATACACCCACTGCGCTGTCTGTTTGCACTTACTATTGCTACAATTAATTTTACAATCGTCATTGCATTATTTTAACAGGAATTTAATTAAGAAACCTCTTAATTGGCTAACATTTTCGATATTAAAAATGTAATTACATTACTAATTATTTTTTTGTAAGGCAGCAATAAATCTCCAAAGTGGATCCGAAGCTCTGAAGCGCATCCTGGCAACGCAACTGGGATTTAACGATGAGATAATCATGATGAATTTGAAATAAAGAGTAATCATTTTTCCTCCATACACAAAAAAAAATCCTAGATAGACACCTCCGCACCATTTGTACTAGGTCTATATTTTGTACCCTAAATCACTATAGTTTAGTAGTGGCTTAAATCATGTTCTATTAAGCCGATATTAAACATTTCATTTCTGTCTTTCAATTTGGATGAAACAACTAAAGTGATCTATGGATCACTTGTTTCTAAGCACACATAGAAACAGAAACTTCAATCATTCAGTGTCTATCCCGATAAGGAATAAGCATGATATGATTTTTAAATTACGACAATTTCACTTCTAAAAATTAAATTTTATCTCTCTCTCTTAAATTTAATCGACCATTAAAATCTCTAGGTGCGACCGAGTATAAATCGGGGCATACTATTATTTTGACGTGTAACGCCATCTGTTGAATAAGTGACAAATTTATAAAACTGAACAAGAGCCTTCAATACTGCCTTCCAACAAATTTCACTTGCATAGGTTTCAATACTGTTCTGAGATATAGTGTGTAGCTGTCGCTAGTGTTGATGTTACATTATTGACTCCTTGTTTCGCACCTATAGTTGTTGTTTATACCCTCTCCAAGCATTTATTTTACTTTTGATAGCTCGATGATGGATCAATTAGTAACATCCTAATGCGTTATCGACTCGATATTCAATATTTAACAACTCTGAAATTATACAATACAAACGCTACAAACACAAATTATTATACATACATAACTTCACGCGAGTTCCCTTGCGGGGTAGGCACGTATAACAGAGCGCCATTTAGGCCCATTCTTACACACCTCACTTGCTTCTTTGACATTCATAACTCTTGTCATGCACACTCGTCTGTTCTTAAGGCTCCTGACATCACCCTCCGCTAGTACACGATCAATTTGATCATGGAAGGTGTGTCGTGGCCTTCCACGACTTCTGCATCCATCCACTTTTGCATTGTATATCTGTTTAGTCATTCTTTCATCATGCATTCTTTCCACATGCCCGAACCACCGGAGCATTCCTTTCCGTACCTTCACCCCGACACTCTCTATTATTATACACATACAAATTATTATTTGTTTTTTATCCGTGCAGGAACGGAGAAAGAATACAATTAACAGAAAAGAATCAGGCCACAGCCAGGTGGTAGGGCATTTGCCCGACTGGATGGCTACCACGCCTGGTCTAAAGTATGTCACCATAACAACCTTGATTGTGTTCCGGCATTAGTGACCAGGTTCCAGTTTCCCTTAAGAGAGCAGCAGCGCATTTGTAGCAACTTTGGTGTTGCTAATGTCCATGGGCGATGGTAACCGCTTTCCATCAAGTGGGCCGTCTGCCTGTCTGTTGATCTCCTGCAATAAAAAAAAACAAAGCTAACCGTTTCACACCGACATTTTGTGAGAGTGTGGTATCACACCGATCAAGCCGACCCTAAAAGCTGTAATCAAGCTAATGATTCAAGCATGGCTCTACCGCGTACGGTTTTCCCTAAACACTACGATATGGGAATTTTTTTAAAGGTGTTGTAGTGCTACACTTATCACGTTCATAGTTGTAGATATTTTTGTTTCTTTACTTTGCTTAATATACCACGATCCTGGTTTCCACGCGTTCAGGTTCCCAACTCAATTATTCGCTTAAATATAAAACTAGTAATTTATGTAATTCTCTCATAAACAAAAGTAGACCATGTTCAAGGTCAGTCTTTTGGCATTTAACTTCTGACGTTTGACAAGTGCTACTTTAAGAAAAACATAACAACAACATCTTTTGATCTATGCTATGTTTACTAGTCATATATAATCATAAAATAAATTAAATATGTAAGTATCCACTTTAAATTCCTTATATATTTATTTAAATTTAATTTTTCAAATACTGTAATTTTGTTATTATTAATCAATTAACCGACTTTATAAATGGAGGAGATTCTCATTTCGTCGCGTAACTATATTATAGCTATATATTATAATACGTTAATATAGTAATACGAAAAAGCATGAAAGTAGAGTAAACGCGGTCGAGATGCGAGCACTGCGCAAAATCTGCGGAGCGACGCTCGCGGACCGCGTTCGTAATACCGAAGTAAGAAAGAGAGTTGGTCTGAAAGAGTGTCGGGGTGAAGGTAAGGAAAGGAATGCTTCGGTGGTTCGGGCATGTGGAAAGAATGCATGATGAAAGAATGGCAAAACAGATATACAATCCAAAAGTGGATGAATGCAGAAGTCGTGGAAGGCCACGACACACCTTCCATGATCAAATTGATCGTGTACTAGCAGAAGGTGATGTCAGGAGCCTTAAGAACAGACGAGCGTGCATGACAAGAGTTATGAATGTCAAAGAAGCAAGTGAGGTGTGTAAGAATAAGCCTAAATGGCGCTCTGTGGTTCGTGCCTACCCCGCAAGGGAACTGGCGTGAAGTTATGTATGTATGTATGTATATATATTAATACGTGATCAAAAACTTTGTACCTTTTTTTACGAAAATTTCGCGGACGGAGGAGTATGAAATTTCGCACACTTATGGTTTACATATAGAGAAGAAGCGACGAATGCTAATATTTTTTAAAATTATGCATAAAAAAATACATTAAATCAATAAAAAAAAACATTACAACATTACTATGTATTCGAGACACACACGCATATATACTCTTTTGTTTATTGTTCAAGTCAAATTAACAGTGTAGCCTTGGCGAAATCTGTGATTATAGAAGTATTATAGTCTTTGACATTAATTATTATGATCGAATTTCGACGACGGGCGATCACTAGTTTTTTACAAGCTTTTATTTAACTTGCAATGGATGTACCTATGTATGTATGTATATATGTCAGTATGTATGTATGTAAGTTCGGATAGAAACTTGCAAGTTAAATTTGACGAATTTCCCGGTTTCCGATTGAGCTGAAATTGTGCACGCATATTCGCGTGACAATGCAATAATATGGTACCATGGAGCTGATCTGATGATGGAGTCGGAAGGTGGCCATAGGAACTCCTGTACTAAACGAGTTAGACCCGTCGTGTTTGGGTTCGTTTTACTTGTCTTGGCTAGCACTCTGCGGCAACATGATATCCGGGATCTCAAAAGCTTGTATTTAAAAATCTTTATGAAAAAGCTTATTTAATTTTATTTATTTTTCATTTTGGGTAGTTGGGTCATTTTGAGTTGGGTATGGAAGAAAGAGCATGAAAGTAGAGTAAACGCGGTCGAGATGCGAGCACTGCGCAAAATCTGCGGAGTGACGCTCGCGGACCGCGTTCGTAATACCGAAGTAAGAAAGAGAGTTGGTCTGAAAGAGAGTGTCGGGGTGAAGGTAAGGAAAGGAATGCTCCGGTGGTTCGGGCATGTGGAAAGAATGCATGATGAAAGAATGACTAAACAGATATACAATGCAAAAGTGGATGGATACAGAAGTCGTGGAAGGCCACGACACACCTTCCATGATCAAATTGATCTTGTACTAGCAGAAGGTGATGTCAGGAGCCTTAAGAACAGACGAGCTTGCATGACAAGAGTTATGAATGTCAAAGAGGCAAGTGAGGTGTGTAAGAATAAGCCTAAATGGCACTCTGTTGTTCGTGCCTACCCCGCAAGGGAACTAGCGTCAAGTTATGTATGTATGTATGTATGTATGTATTTTTCATTTTATTAAAAGTTAACATGTAATCGAGTCAACCTCGTCTCTAATGGTTAACATTTTGATTGTTTATCATGAACATTTAACTGTTTTAGCACTGTACCTTCATAATACTAACGACGTTGAGTGCATACCTACGTGAACTTTCCACGTCGTGATTTGCTAGCACGTTGCTTATGCTAACATCTGGATTCCAGTGATTGATAAGGCGTCGACTATTATAGGTCAATCGATCGATTAATCATAATTAATTATTTTTTTTATTATTTGACTTGACGTTATGTTATTGGTCCGAAGACCTCACAACTTTACCGGAGTTTTCGGGGCGAGCAACTTGCTCGAGGGAGCTCCCTAGGAGGCTTTACCTCGGCTGGACTGTTGCCATGAAAGGGGGGTAAATCTAACGATGCTGACTAGAGGGCGAGACAATATACTAATTGAGAACGGGCGACGGGTAATATAAAACCCGAGGGGGAGGATCCCGGCGGATCGGGATCGGCGGTTCGCGGCGACCTACGTTATCTTACTGCCATTTCGCAAAATGTTATGGCTGGGAGAGAAGCAACAATTGATGACAGATTTAGTGCCAATTTTTCAATTACCAGATAGAATATTTTCTTAAGTCTTCGCGACTTGTATACATAATAAAACTACGTTTTAACGGTTTTAAGCGCGGTAATTTATTTGATTTTGGTATTTCCGACGTTTCGGCCACTTTTCAGTGGCCGTGATCACGGAAGACATAGATGTCAAGTGGCAACGAGTATTGTTAAAACACGAAACACGTTAAAAAACGAAACGTCGGAAAAACCAAAATTAAATAAATTACCGCGCTTAAAACCGTTAAAACGTAGTTTTATTATACCAGATAGAAGTTATCTATAGAATAAATTATAACTTAACTGAATGTAAAAGTGAAACAATTAAACAGTTTTATTTATTATATTTATTTTAATTTATTGATGCTGTATTTTATCTAATTAATAATCTTTATATGACGATAAAAGAATCGGCCCGTAAAGAAATATTACCTATATATGCATATAAAACAAAGACGTGTTAATTACACTATTTACAACTCAAGAACGGCTGGACCAATTTTTATGATTTTTATGTTTTTGGAATTGTCTTCGTCCAGAATACATACAAGATACAAGATAATAAGTATTAAGATATGATATTCACAATAAAAAAAAATCATTAAAAAAACATCAGTCACAACGTCAGTCACGATTTCGCCAATGGTGACTGCATTTAAACTCATTGTCATTTGTCTGATTTAGGTGAATTATTTTTGTGTGTGTTCAAGTGGGTCCCGGGTTGATTTAGATACACGATTGGACCCGGTACGTGGCGCCGCTGAATACTTGTTTAATTATGGGACCGATTTTGATGATTTTTTGGTATTTTTTCAAATAGATTCGAGAATGGTTTAGATTAACAATTGGTCCCGGTTGATGGCGCTGCAATCGGTTTCAACATTTTTATCTTTTAAGGGCAAGACAACGTCTGCCTTGTACGGTAGTAAGGTAATAAAGTTTAGCATATTAATTAACAAGTTTTAATGAATACGCTATAACATGATTACATAGGATAAACTTTTAACAAGAGCGAAAAACACCTCGGCACTGCATAATATGAGATACACTTTTTTTTTCAGGCGGGGCAAATGCTATTTACGCACAGTACCGGGTCCTTCACAAGGGATTAGACCATAGTCGATCATGGAGGCCTTCCCAGAAGGAGCAATCCAAACAGTAATCAACCGGCTTGTGTGGAGACTCGAACCTAAACGGCTAATACCCACTAAAACCACCCTCCTCCGGCGGCCTCGCGCTTATGGCAGGAAAGGCATGAAACTTAGAACGTAGTTACGTCCACACCGATCCTAGCGCAATAAGTGCCTGAGAAAGCCCCTGGAAAGGGCTATTCGACGACAGGGGTGAAGACTCCTCTGCTCCCTTGATGCAAGAGGGCCCCTAAAGCGGTATTATTTTAGGGAGGGAAATCATGCGCATATCTGCGTCTCCGGGCTCAATATGAAAAACACTACAGTAACTGTAGATGACTCATATAAATTAATTAAAGATTTCACTTAAAAAATTAAAATCAATGAAGATTTGCATTTAAATAGCATGATCACACCTCTAATAAATGCATAATCACACCTCTATATTTTATAATTTGTAAAAAAGTGTTCGCTTCCGTAAGCCCGAATGTATGATTTTTAATGATTTTTCTTTATTTGTGAAATTATGTAAAGTTCTTGATACGTAGATTTCCTGCTCTTCAATATACAAGTATTGACCCTTTCTAAGTATAGTTCGTTTCTCATTGGAAGATATTTGGTACTTCACACATCACGACTTTTGTATTCTATCACACTGACTCTTGATTGACAAACATTACGAACCTATAGATTGAGTTATATATTTATATTATATAATAATAAAGCCCTTTATTTCCTTAAAAGATAACATATTGTTACGTGTGCGAGACTCGAATTATTTTTTTTTAATTTTTTTATTGCATGAGTTCAGCAGACAGGCAGACGGCCCACTGGATGGAAAGCGGTTACAATCGCCTATGGACATTTGCAACACCAAAGGTGATACAAATGCGCTGCTGCTCTCTTAAGTGAGTCTGGAACCTGGTCACTAATGCCGGAACACAACTCAAAGTTGTTATGGCGACATGCTCTAGACCAGGGGTGGTAGCCATCCAGTTGGGCAAATGCCCTACCACCTGGCTGTGGGTTGTTTAGTCGCCTCTTACGACAGGCCGCCCGGCCGCAGGAAATTGTATTCTTTCTCCGTTCCTGCACGGATAATAAAATGCCGTTAGAATTACTATAGACTTTATTAGAACTATGCAAACACGTATAACACAGGTACAAATATAACTGAACACAACAAGTCCAAGCGTAATGCAGAAGGTCGTAATCCGGTCCGTCACTATTAGATCCCTGATTGTAGTACACACGTCTCGCTTTGATCGTGGCTCTCGCTCGCTGCCCCCTCCCTCAGTCAAGCCATCGTTTTATAGTGCACAAATGCAATGTGCCCACCCGGCAACGGGGACCGAATTTCCTAGAATAAGATTTTACTTCAAAATCCGTAACACCTGGCTAATGATTACAATATAACAATAGGCTGTTCTCTAGAAACGTATGCCAATAAATAAGTAAACAAAAGAAGACGATCATAAAAGAATTACAATAGTTTCAATGTTATTAGTTCAAATGCCGACGGGTAATAAATGTGCTTCTACAAATCTGTACGTGGAATTTGTCTTTTTCGGCGCCTAGGTTGTATTATTTATTGTCTTCATATACTATAATTAAAGCCAAAAAAAATCAGGTATATTTTTAAGCGACTTCAAAATTATATAAAACAACAAATAAATTGTTGTAGAAAACACTTATTTTTTGTTCTCTTTATTTACCAAAAGACATCAAAAAACAGTTCTATATTTAAGCCACTTCAAAATTATACAAAAAGTTTATTTTAGAAAAAAAAATTGTTCTTTTCACATGCTTTTGTGGTTTTTCTTTTTTCAAGTCGGTTGCATGTTTCCTTAAAAATTATCTATATTAAAAGTAGTTACAAACATCTCGGTCTATATAAATATGTATAAATCCCAACAAGCGCCACATTTGAAGTATATTTTTTTATTTGAATTTTGACCTTACATTTGAATTTCTTAATTGGTTCATAAATAAAACGCATCTAAACACCAATAAATAGTTTAAAACATCACGTAAATGTTTTACTTTACATTTTATGGCCGTAATCAAACAATTTTATTTTGGAATAATTAAAAATTGTTTTGTATTCACTTCCTTAATACCTGAATTTTAATTTAAAAACACAGATTAATCGTTTTAATTCTGTCACGATGATGAATCGATTTGATTTAATGCCCGTAAAGAAATTTACAAGCATTTAGTGACTGTCATTATCTTAATAATTATGACCAGTTTGATCATCGTTGTTTTTTACATTACTGACGGAGACAGCGACATACTTAGTCCAATAGTTCAGTCAGTACAAAACTAGATGGCGCTGTCTCCTAATCAAACACACTATTGTTTGTACTATATATATTGTCAACCTCTTTTGTATTTTACTCATAAGTTAGTTCAGTACATTAAACCAGTAGCAAGTACAGCAAGTTAATAAGTGTTTTATTTAATTTTAGTGTATTTTAGGTCAACTAGGACATTACTATACACCTTGTCAAATCCCTCTGAATACTCGTATATACATTCAGTAAGGATTCTATTCTCCAAAATTTTCATCAAATACATTGTTTAAAAAAAAAAATTAATAGTCTGTTGTCGATATGTCATACTGTCATTATCTGAGTTTCCGTTTTTCCCTCCAAAAAATAGTGTGTGTGATTGCATGTCGTATATAGAAATTAGAAACTATTCAAGCAAATAAAAAATAGTAAAACATACACATAGTTACAAAATTTCATTAAGATCGATTTGGTAGTTTCGGAGTTTATTCCGGACATAAATCGTGACTTAAGATTTATAGATAAATATTTTTTTTATAATGGATAGGTTCGCGTTTGACTAACATTGCGCCTGATGTCAGGCGGAAATGCAGTCTAAGGTAGAGCACGCTTACCTAGAAAATACCTGTTCACCCGAGACTTGAAGACACCTAGATTGTATTCTTCAGGAAAAACAGACGACGGTAAAGAGTTCCACTCTTCAGCGGTGCGTATGATGAAAGAGGAAGCATAGCGTTTCGTCCGCTTTGTTGGTATTTCCACCATATATCGGTGGCGTGAGTGCGTACGTCTGCTTGTCCGGTGGTAAAATGGTGAGGGAGGAACCAGTTCATGTAATTCCGTGGCACACTCCCCGAAGTGTATCCTATAGAATACCGACAAACTAGCGATTTTACGTCGATGATTTAGGCTCTGAAGCCTCTCGTCTAATAGTCGGTTATTGCCTACCAGTTTCCTAGCTCTTTTCTCTACTGACTCGAGTGTCTCGAGCTGGTACTTAGCTTATATTGTATGGAATACTCCTCTCATCTTTGGGATGGTTCCCCAAAGATGAGAGCAGTATTCTATGCAAGACCGTACTTGTGCTTGATGATGTAAAGATTATCCATCCATTCGTTTATAATATTTATAAGTTGTTAGAATTTACTTATAACATGTTACCATATCTGAGAATTAACTCGTTAATCCGTTAATTAACGAAGTTAACATTTCGAGTGACGGATTAACTTTTAAGTTAACTTAAAAATATTTTAACGGACTCGTTAACTTCCGTTAAATTTTCCAAAGTCCGTTAATCAGTAAATCCAGCACCAAATCTTTAAAGAGCAAAGCTCAGTGTCGTCAAAATGTGGCCAGACATAAAGTTGAAAGACTCGTTAAATGATGCGGCATTCCTCGGGGAACAGATACTCACAAATCTGTTTATTAAATATAATACTGCTATACCCTCAAGCGCTGCAGTTGAACGTCTTTTCTCCACGGGCAAGGATATACTACAGCCGAAACGAGCCTCACTTTCAGACGAGAACTTCGACATATTAATGTTCATGAAGGGGAATATTCATATTATGCCAGATGACTAAATTAACAGATAAATTGGACGGGTTAGTATCGTTTCGTCTAACATATAAGTGGTCTATGTATCAATGCGTCTAAATGTCAATTGGTCATTAAATTACTATCAAATCGTCTTAAAAGTAGTTCTTCTAATTAGTGTTTCTTCCAGGACGCAACTAGTCTATCTTAATAAAATAAATTCTAAACCTTAATCCAAATGAATGAAAAAACAATGTTTGTCAACATGCCTACATTAAACACTGTAATAATTATACCCGTCTTTGTTTTGTTTCTAACCTTTTAACTTCCAGAGCCGACAGATTTTATAAGATGCAATTTTTATCACGTGGTAACGGATTAACGATTAACGTTAACTTGCGTTAAATTTTCTGAAATGTAACGCTTTAACTTTTGACGAAGTTAACTTTTTCAGTAACGGATTAGCGATTAACTATTTGATTAACGGTGCCCAGCTATGCATGTTACAATAAGAATGTACTTATGTAGTACATTATAGTTAAGAGTCTATGTATTATATAACGGATATATAATGCAAAAGTGGATGGATGCAGAAGTCGTGGAAGGCCACGACACACCTTCCATGATCAAATTGATCGTGTACTAGCGGAGGGTGATGTCAGGAGCCTTAAGAACAGATGAGTGTGCATGACAAGAGTTATGAATGTCAAAGAAGCAAGTGAGGTGTGTAAGAATGGGCCTAAATGGCGCTCTGTTGTTCGTGCCTACCCCGCAAGGGAACTGGCGTGAAGTTATGTATGTATGTATGTAGTCTATGTATTCCTTTATCGTCTATTTTTTTTCTTTATTTATTCTAGCTATATATACTGTGTAATATTTATGTATCCTATTTACATGTATTTAAATTGCACACCACCGTCATACACTTTCAATTCCTATCACACAACCCACAGAACGGGTTGTCTGGAAGAGATCGCTCAAAGCGATAAGACCGCCCTTTGTTCCTGCCTTGACATGATATGACTGTAAATTTACTATATGTGATGAAAAATAAATAATTTTCTATCTTCTATCTTTTCTTTAGTCCAAATAAAATATGAGACAACTAATACAGCATCTAAACTGTCGTAACAATTATACCCATCTGAATAAAGAGTATTTCATATATTTGCGCAATACGACGTGTCAAGATTGCACTTCTACAAGTGGCCAAATATTCGTGTATACAGACAATAAAGTTTTTAGCGAACGCAATTGGTTCATTCTAATTGAATGCTGTTAGGTTTTTTGACGTTTCGTGCTGTAAGGTCTAAGTTATACTGTTTGAGCGATTATTAAAATTATTCTAATACTGGAGCTGTCTATATCCTCTTTGATTTCTTCTATTGCGAAGCTAACAAACAGGCAGACAGCCCACCTAATGGAAATTAGTTACCGTCGTCCATAGACATAGCAACACACTCCAAATGCATAAATCAAATTCAAGTTCCAATTCAAAAGTTTTTATTCAAAATAAGTTCCATTGGAAAACACTTTTAAAGGTCATAGATAGAAGTTAAAATTTAATTTTACTTCCTATTCTTAATACACCGCTTATTGGTGTTAAGAAGATAAAGCGGCAAGAAACTCCCCAGCAACACGTCTAGCTAAAAACCGTTTTTTTAATCAATTTTATACGAAAATATGTTACACAATTACTTTTCAAAGAATTAATAGAGATGTAGCAAACAGTGCATGTTCAGTAAGACAAAGGCATAATAAAACCTGGTCTAGAGTATGCCGCCATAACAAACTTGTGTTGCGTTCTGGCATTTGTGACCAGGTTCCAGTCTCCCTTAAGAGAGCAGCAGCGCATTTGTAGCACCTTTGGTGTTGCAAATGTCCATAGGCGACGGTAATCGCTTTCCATCAAGTGGGCCGTCTGCTGAACTCCTGCAATAAAAAAGAAAAAAAAACATACATAAAATAAACTCCTTTAACTTGGACCACAACATAACCTAAGATAATGTGTGTGCTCTCAAACTATAATAAACATCCGATCGTGCTACTTAGAGTGTTGTAATCAAATTAATTATTTCACCAAAAACACGGACGCATTTCATATAAAAAGGTTTTTCAAACTACGAGATGTACTTAAGTATTACGTAAATATTTTAAAATGTATGTATGTAATTTGCATGATCGTGATTGTATGGTAAAGTATTGATATTATTTTATTTTGCATCCATTTACATCGTAGTAAGCTTCTGTTAGAAAAGTATTTCAAAAACATTGTTACAAAAGTAATTCGATAGATAGGCAAGTTAAGTTTTTTTTATTGCAGGACTTCAGCAGACAGGCAGACGGCCCACTTGATGGAAAGCAGTTACCATCGCTTGGACATTTGCAACACCAAAAGTGCTACAAATGAGCTGCTGCTCTCTTAAGGGAGACTGGAACCTGTTCACTAATGCCGGAACACAACTCAAGGTTGTTACGGCGACGTGCTGTAGACCAGGGGTGGTACCCGTCCAGTCGGGCAAATGCCCTACCACTTGGCTATAGGTTGTTGTAAGTAAAATATATAAAGTCATTTATGTAAAAAAAATAGTGGTGAAGTGAACGTGGCTTAGTAATTGAAACTCTACGTCTCGCGTGGGTTCGGCTACAGTCGGAGACTGAAAGCAAGCACTGTCACCTATTCTCAACTATTTGGGGCAGGCAAAATATATCTTTTCCATCCATACTCTTCTATTTTGACATACGTCCTCTATCACAAGTCACACCACAAACCATCATGTCATCCTTTTTTTTTTATTGCAGGAGTTCAGCAGACAGGCAGACGGCCCACTTGATTGAAAGCGGTAACCATCGCCTTTGGACATTTGCAACACCGAAGGTGCTACAAATGCGCTGCTGCTCTCTTAAAGGGGACTGGAACCTGGTCACTAAATCCTTCACACAATCCATCCATATTTTTTTTGGTCTACCTTTGTACCCATCAATCTTGCAGTTTAACATTCTTTTTGTCACATGACTTTCATGCCTCCTCAATAGATAAATATATATCGGTCCCTGTTACCGAAATCGATTCAGAAATTACAATAATTTACAATATTATCAATGTACAATATTGTCCTTATACAATAATATCAATTTACAATATTATCAATTTACAATATTGTCATTATACAATAATATCAATTTACAATATTATCAATTTACAATATTATCAATTTACAATATTATCAATTTACAATATTGTCATTATACAATAATATCAATTTACAATATTATCAATTTACAATATTATCAATTTACAGTATTATTAATTTACAATATGATCAATATACAATATTATCAATTTACAATATTATTAATTTACATACATACATACATACATACATACATACATACATACATAACTTCACGCCAGTTCCCTTGCGGGGTAGGCACGAACAACAATGTCAACAACAACATTAATTTACAATATGATCAATATACAATATTATCAATTTACAATATTGTCATTATACAATAATATCAATTTACAATATTATCAATTTTGAGACGGAATCTTACATGTTTAAATCAAAGCAATCTCTGATAATATGTACGTATTTAACGTTTCAATAAAATGCCGTTAATGGAAATTACATTATACGAAAAGTTCATGTTATATCAATACAACGTAAATACAAACTTGTGCAATTAGCTTATAATTTCAATTACAAATATACTCGATACATGTCTAAAGATCTGCAAATATTGTTCTTTACCTCTTTGTAATAAGGTTGAATTTCTTTCAACATAAAATGGATGGTGCGGTTTTCATCTGCAAGATATTGTAAATTTTAGAAATCAAGTATTAAGGTATAATTTCGTTTGTAGATTTGTCAAGTAAAAGGGCTCACAGACGACATCCTCAAAGGTTTTAAGCACCGAAATAGATCCGAACGATGCTGTGACATTATCAATCGTGATACCTACAGAAATCCAACGTTCTTAACATATTTAAGATGTCTTTGTCCTATTGATCCTATTATGGAGGATCATCGTACCCGACATGTATAACATTTTGCAGAAGAGCTATTTATCAAATTATATTTGATATCTGCGGAGTGACGCTCGCGGACCGCGTTCGTAATACCGAAGTAAGAAAGAGAGTTGGTCTGAAAGAGAGTGTTGAGGTGAAGGTAAGGAAAGGAATGCTCCGGTGGTTCGGGCATGCATGATGAAAGAATGACTAAAGAGATATACAATGCAAAAGTGGATGGATGCAGAAATCGTCCATGATCAAATTGATCGTGTACTAGCAGAATGTGATGTCAGGAGCCTTAAGAACAGACGAGCGTGCATGACAAGAGTTTTGAATGTCAAAGAAGCAAGTGAGGTGTGTAAGAATAAGCCTAAATAGCGCTCTGTTGTTCGTGTCTACCCCGCAAGGGAACTGGTGTGGAGTTATGTATGTATGTATGTAAATAAATAAATATTATTATTATAATCCCCCGAGAATATTTAACTAGTGCCACTGGTAAAAGTCAAAAATGCAATATGCACTATTGAAATATTATTGAAGTACGAAAACATGCCAAATGAGTTTTCACAACAATTTTGGCGAAGGTAATGTAACGGTCTAACAAGGTGATAATTTCTTACACTTGGATCACTTTGCGGTCAATATACCGTCTGCAGAATTTTAGATTCAGGGTATAAATATAATATCGGCTCTTTGCTTCATTGATGTGTTATCTTGAAAATTGAAATTTTAGAATAATAATAATACATACATACATACATACATACATACATACATAACTTCACGCCAGTTCCCTTGCGGGGTAGGCACGAACAACAGAGTGCCATTTAGGCTTATTCTTACACACCTCACTTGCCTCTTTGATATTCATAACTCTTGTCATGCAAGCTCGTCTGTTCTTAAGGCTCCTGACATCACCTTCTGCTAGTACACGATCAATTTGATCATGGGAGGTGTGTCGTGGCCTTCCACGACTTCTGCATCCATCCACTTTTACATTGTATATCTGTTTAGTCATTCTTTCATCATGCATTCTTTCCACATGCCCGAACCACCGGAGCATTCCTTTCCTTACCTTCACCGCGACACTCTCTTTCAGACCAACTCTCTTTCTTACTTCGGTATTACGAACGCGGTCCGCGAGCGTCACTCCGCAGATTTTGCGCAGTGCTCGCATCTCGACCGCGTTTACTCTAATAATAATAATAATCTTTATTTGCCAGAATGTAGTACAAAAGTTGTTACAATGATAAGTTGGTGTCCTATACATTCTACCATTTGCATGGTGTGCAAAAAATAAATATAATTGTAAATTAATTTAATATTTATATTATTTGAAAAATCCGTTTTCTTTAACACAGCTATACCTATTTTTACAATCACTTAACGAAATTATTTATTTTCAATATTATTATTCCTTTAAATGTATATATATTACCTATAATTTATTTTTACATAATATGTACTATGTCAATCAACTAAATGGAAGAAAGCTTATATAACTTTCAAAAAATAGTTATATCGTAACGAATAACGTGGTATCTTCTAAAATATATTGCATGTTATATGGGTAAACTATATAATATACATACATACATACATAACTTCACGCCAGTTCCCTTGCGGGGTAGGCACGAACAACAGAGTGCCATTTAGGCTTATTCTTACACACCTCACTTGCCTCTTTGTATATAATATACAATTTTGAAAATTAATGCAATAAAAGTAGATCTAAAATAATATTGTTACGAGTCACGAGACTCGAACTAAAATGAAGTTAGAATTTCTATAGAGTTTATTAGAACTATACAAACACGTATAACACAGGTACATATATAACTGAACACAACAAGTCCAAAATGCAGAAGGTTGTAATTCAATAAAACTCGCAAAGTCCGTCAGTTATTAGATTCCCGATTGTAGTACACAAGTCTCGTTTCGCCCATGGTTCTCGCTCGACTGCTTCCCCCTCCATCAGGTCATGGTTTTATACTGCACAAATGCAATATCCCCGTATCGAAGTCGACTTAATCCGCCACACCTGGCTGATGACTCGGCCGCAAACTGTCATAAAAGAGTTACAATTAGTTTAAATGCCGGCAAGTACTAAAATGTGTTTTGTTTCAGATATGCAGGTGGATTTTGTTTTTGTCGGGACCTGAGTTGTAACAATATCTATTAATGTTAATGTACGTTGTTTTTAAAATAGAAGGTCTTGTAACCGCCGTTGTTATTCGGCCGCATTTGGGCGCTCTCGCCGCTCACGTGCACATTTTTATATAATTTATTATTCTTAATCGACTTTAAAAAAAGAGGAGAGTCTCATTTCAAGTGTATGTTTTTAACTTCGAGTTGATCTAATTTCAAATTTTGATATAATTTTTTTAATTATGTTTTTCTATGCATACAGTTTTTATATACTTTCGATGGGCTTCGAGGACTTTGTTCCAACCAGATGTCCCAAAGAGACCTCAATATTTTTTTTTACTACGTTATGTAACATTATCAGAAGTCGACCTTACACCATCGGAAAAATTATGTAACTTTATATAATAATAATAAGAAGCATGGAGGTCTCGTTATCATTAATTTGGGTCTAGACTCAAATATAGGCAGCGGCCGCGGCCTAGGCTACGATAAAGGTCTTGCAAATTGATATGTATTTATTACCAATCATTAAAAGTCGTGGTAGCGTAATGGCTAGCGCACGCGTCCCAAATTCCAAAGGGCGCGGGTTCGATCCTGACCGGAACGCATGCACCACTTAGTCAGTTTTCTGATCAGGTTTGCATATTGTTACAATTACCACGCGCTAACAATGGTGAAGGAAATCATCGTGATGCAACCTGCACATCGAGATAACCGATGTGTCAAACGTGACAATCCGCCTTGGAAAGCGTGGCGAGTTTACTGTACGTTCCCCCTCTATAATGGGAGGTCCGATCCCAGCAGTGGGACATTTATGGGCTGATATCTTAATATATATAAATCTCGTGTCACAATGTTTGTCCTCAATGGACTCCTAAACTACTTGACCGATTTGAATCAAATTTGCACACCGTGTGCAGTTTGATCCGACTTGAAAGATAGGATAGTTTTCATTTGGATCCGGTAGGTGGCGCTGGAATCGGGTTCTAAATTTTATTTTTTCAGGGCAGAACAACGTCTGCCCGGGCAGCTAGTCATTATATATATTTAATGTTTATTGTAGAAAAGCACCTTTGGTGTTGCAAATGTCCATAGGCGATGGTAACCGCTTTCCATCAAGTGGGCCGTCTGCCTGTCTGCTGAACTCCTACAATAAAAAAAAGAAAAATTTTAAAGTTCATCTTTATACATATAATGCTGTACGTGTCAGTTACACGGGGTGAAAATTCGGCTAAGTTAAGCCGGTCGAAAAAACCGACTACACCGCTGTTGAGAAAATGTCTATCTCGGTTGTATTTTCTTATTACATTGTGTATTTTAAATTTTGCAATCTTAACGCATATTTTGAATCAAAAGCCGGTGCGCGATCGGGTTATGAGTTGCTATTTCATCCAATACGTGTAGAAAGCCACCGTGCGTAAGAGATATTAAGTAATAATAAATGTACGAATAAAAAACGTAAACGCCAATAAATTCATTGCGCTTTCGACCTTTTGGTCGGTAGTTGCTAATTTCTAAAGGTAGGCTATGGGGAGGCGAGTTGTATGAAGTCCACGCTACTGTTACGTGTGTATGTTACTGGACACTTCCTAAACTGCTAGACCGATTTTGATGGAATTATTGTGTGTGTTAGTGTAGTGAGTTGATTTTGATTTTTTCAAGGTGCTAGTGTGGTATGAATTATTTGTGCTTGCCAAAACATGACTTGTGACTATCAAAATATTTATGATATATGTGTCCCAATACGCTTTTGAAATGAAGCGTAGAAGTTTAGATAGATAGATAGATAGATAACTCTTTATTGTACACCAATACAAACATGAACTTAAAGACTAAAATTATATCTAGTTATGTACAAAGGGCGGTCTTATCGCTAAAAAGTGATCTCTTTCAGACAGTCCAGGAATGAATTGAGATGATAATGGCGATGGTGGTATACGTAACATATATTACAAACCAGTTAAAGACACTCGATTCAATAGAGAAAAGAGCTAGGAAACTGATAGGCAATAACCAACTATTCGACGAGAGGCTTCAGAGCCTAAGTCATCGACGTAAGGTCGCCAGTTTGTCGGTATTCCATATGATACACTTCGGGGAGTGTGCCACGGAATTACATGAATTGGTTCCTCCCTCACCATTCTACCACCGGACAAGCAGACGTACGCACTCACGCCACCGATATATGGTGGAAATACCAACGAAGCGGACGAAACGCTATGCTTCCTCTTTCATCATACGCACCGCTGGGAACTCTTTACCGTCGTCTGTTTTTCCTGAAAAATATAATCTAGGTGTCTTTAAGTCTCGCGTGAACAGGTATCTTCTAGGTAAGCGTGCTCCACCTTAGACTGCATTTCCGCCTGACGTCAGGTGCTATGTCAGTCAAACGCGAATCTATTCAATATAAAAAAAACTACTTACATTTTAATAATAAATACATAAATTATATATATATATATATATATATATATATATATATATATATATATATATATATATATATATATATATATATATATATGCAGAAATTTTATATATTACATAGATATATACTTAATATACATACCATACAAATACATATCTACAAAATATGTAAATGTTTATAAATGAATTTAAATATCATATTCCAACGACAGGTAGTATGTTTTGATCATATTTTTAAATATCGCTAGCGATTTTGCTTGTCTGATTGTAACAGGAAGCGCGTTCCAGAGCTGTATAGCCAGGAGTGTTCAATTTAAGTTTAGTAGAAGGGCGTAAATTATGAGAGCACGAAAGAAATTCAAAACGTTGTTTAATGTAGTCAGGAGTACTTGGGACAAATAAAATACTATAGAGTCTTTCTGAGTGCGTATGACAAAATTGCCATATCGATCCTATATCACCTGTTTATCGTAATGCTATATATGTAATATTAGACAGATCGATTAAATTGATTGACGCAACGATATGGCACAGTTGCTTTTAGGGGTAGTTTTAGGTATGCTGCCTCCAACTGCTGAAACAATATCCCACCCCCGATAAAAAATATGCAAAGTATTCATGGATTTAGACTTAAATTAAAAAAGTTCTTGTATGCCCACCAAATGCGCCAAGCTGATCTTGTTCAATATACCAGTGCTATATAATGGCCCATTTGGAGGATGTACCTGATCTATCCTGTCTGTGTTGTTTCTTTATATTGCTATTTTTGAACTCTTATTGATATAACTATGTCAAACTATATAAATAAATAGCTGTCCCGGCAGACGTTGTTCTGCCCTGAAGAAATAAAATTTAGAACCCAATTCCAGCGCCACCTACCGGGTCCCAATCTAAGCTATCCTATCTTTCAAGTCGGATCAAACTGCACACGGTGTGCAAATTTGATTAAAATCGGTCAATTAGTTTAGGAGTCCATCGCGGACAAACAACGTGACACATAATTTATATATATTAAGATAATATTTATAAATGATCTGTCTGATGTCGGCTTAAGCGACATTTTTTTATTTACTAGCGGCACCGGCAGACGTTGTCGTGCTCTGAAAAATAAAAATGTAGGTCGCGATTTCAGCATCACATACTGGGTCACACTGTACATTTAAACCATTGAGGGACCCTAACTCTAATAAATTAACTAAATTAATAACCTAACTCTAACAGCGAATTTTGTGCTGAGACGTAGGCAGCCACCAATGTTCGTAGTACCATATGGCAGGACCAACTTGCTTAATAAGGCGCCGATGACACAGGCCTTGCGAACATTGAACAAGATATGTGAACAAATTGACATTTTTATCTGTACTGTGACTGAATTCACAAGAACTTCGTATTATATTATATGTTATAACGACTGAATTTGTATATATATATCTATAGTGTATTATGTGTACCACGCTATCGTATTGGTGGCAACTGTAATGATAGCGATGTTTGTAGGCTAATAAATAAATAAATAAATAAATAAAATAAATAAATAAAAAAAATGTCATAATCCTGGAACCCGATTCCAACGCCATCTACCGGATACAATTGTGAATGTAAACCATTCTCGAATTTCATCAGTCAGTTCAAGGAGGAATTCAGTCACACACACACACACACACACAAACACACACACACACACACACACGCACGCACGCACGCACGCGCACGCACGCACGCACGCGCGCACACACACACACACACACATATATATATATAAAGCATGGTTATGTTGTTTATTTGAAAACTTTATAAAAATGAGTGACATTAAATAAATGGTGGCTTCAAAACAAGGATGCGACATAAAGTATAGCATACATACATACATACATAACTTCACGCCAGTTCCCTTGCTGGGTAGGCACGGACAACAGAGCGCCATTTAGGCTTATTCTTACACACCTCACTTGCTTCTTTAACATTCATAACTCTTGTCATGCACGCTCGTCTGTTCTTAAGGCAGAGTAAAGTATAGCAGCATCTATTTAATGCTTATGCAACTTAGTTCACAGCAGACCTCATACTTACTAACCTCTCCATTTCAATTTTTTTGATTATAAATTAAAATGAAACCTATGCTATGTCCTAAGTTGGAATAAATACAGCAAAATTAAAAAAAATACCATCAAAATCGGTCGAGTACTTTCAGAGTACATCGCGGTCAAACACTGTGACAGGGATTTTTATATATTTATAATGTATTTATTTATCATCAATAGATTATATATATTACAATCATTTTTTTTTTCTAGTCGGTACGATACTACCTATTAGACTTTTGTTTTGGTTTTAAATTGTGAAATTTTGTTATACTAGGTTATGTTGAATGAAGTATTGAAAGTGTTAACAACAAAAAATTATATCGCTTGAGGTAGTGATTTGAATATTGCTTTGATACAGTCGCAGTAACAGTAATCTGCTTAGAAAATTGTTAAAATTATTATAATTGACGTACGTATGTCAAATGTAATGAAACAGTTCTAACAAGGGCCTTGTACTAGTTCGCGTTCGAAACGTAGACAGCAGCATGGTAAACGTTGCGTATTATTCATTTTGAGCATCTAGATTCATTATCTAGAATTTCTCAACTTCACGTGGTTTCCAACTTGTGACTAAGTGCTTAAAGGCAGCCATACACGCGTCTAAATGTGCAGGTATGACTGCACAGTCTGCACAGATCTTTAAATCCAATCGAAATCGAATCGAAAGCCACACATGCTACGATCTATTGGAAAGATCTAACTATGGAGGTGTGGCTCTGGACTGTGCTGATCAACCGGGTCCATAAGGTGATCACACACGGTACGATCCTCTGATAAGGTTTACTTATGAAGGTGTGGATGTGCAGATCAACCGGACCTATAAGGCGACTATAGAAGGTGCGGTCCTCTGGAGAGGTCTGCCTGTGCAGGTATGGCTGTTTTTTTTATTTTATTTTTTTTATTGTAGGAGTTCAGCAGATAGGCAGACGGCCCACTCGATGGAAAACGGTTACCATCGCCTATGGACATTTGCAACACCAAAGGTGCTACAAATGCGCTGCTGCTCTTTTAAGGGAGACTGGAACCTGGTCACTAATGCCGGAACACAACACAAGGTTGTTATGGCGGCGTACTCTAGACCAGGGGTGGTCGCCATCCAGTCAGGCAAATACCCTACCACCTGGCTGTGGGTTGTTTTTTTGTCGCCTCTTACGACAGGCCACCTGGCCGCAGGAAATTGTAGTCTTTCTCCGTTCCTGCACGGTTGTACAGTACAACCGGATTAACAAGGAAGCCACACACGATATGGTCCCTTGATAAGGTCTACTTATGAAGATGTGGATGTGCAGATCAACCGAATCGGTAAGGCGAGTATAGAAGGTGCGGCCTTTTGGAGAGGTCTGCCTATGCAAGTATGGCTGCCCATTGAAACCGGATTAATAAGGAGGCACCACACGGTACGGGTCCCTGGAGAGGTCTACTTATGCAGGTGTGAATGAGCAGATAAACTGGATCAATAAGATAGCCACACACGATATGGTCTACAGGAGAGGTCTCCCTGTACAGGGGGGATCGTTAAGGAAGTCACACATAGTACGGGCACTAGAGAGATCTATCTATTCATATATTATGACTACGCAGGTAGACCGTAACGGGTATGGATTTTTTTTAATGGCAGACAAACACACATATTGTATATCCTCAAATTAAGCAAGTTACGCTTGTGTTATGGTTAACATACAGTGAACTATTCTGGGCCGATCCCAGACACCCAGACCAAAGTAAATAATAGAGAAAATTCGTTTTCGAAATTTACCATACCAGTAATAGAACCTGGAACCTCTGCGTTGCAGTGAGATAGGCCGACAGAGGCTTAGCCTTCTCAACCACAGAGGCCATCGAAATATACCTAGGCAGTTTATTAACGCACGAGGAATGCATTTGCGCACTATCTCCGGGCCTGGTACGAGAATACCGGAGGGTGTGAAGGACTTCCAACGGCCCAGTCAATTCTTCACCCTATCTACCTACATAATTTAAATTGACGCGAGCAAAGCCATAAGCAAAACCTAATATTCATATAAAAGAGCACACGCTTTAAAATACCTTGCTTTAAATCTGATTTAATTATATTTTCTTAAGTTTTCGCGACTACTATACATAATAAAACTAGGTTTTAAGCGCGGTAATTTGATTTTTATAATTCCGACGTTTCGGCCACTTTTTAGTAGCCGTGATCACGGACCCACATCCAGGATGTGTTTATACACAAAAAACAAAAACTCACTTTCAAAATGTGTTGGACCACATCGTATTCAATATATACATAGTATATGAAGATTTTGTTATAATTTTGAGAAAAGTTTCAATTATATTAAGATGCGTAATTTATTTTACTAGATGTAAATATTAAACTACAAAATATTTGTTTTTTTTAAATCAATTATAAATTATAATATAACAGTTTCCTTGATATTGACGCGGACATTAAAAATAATTTTTGGATTTAAAATTAGAGTTCCGTAAAATAGCTAGAACCCATAATAATTTCGCCATGTCTGTCAGTCTGTGTTGTGTGTAGGTATGTCAGCCATCTTGGAGATTGTTCTAGATATAATATTAGAAGAGAAATTATGCTCTATATGTACTATGTATATGTTGACAGCAGTGCACTGAAATAGCAGAAAAAAATAACATTAAGACCCGCTTGCACAACGATCGTCTTTAAATCAAATTTAGTTAATCATATTAAACTGCCTAAACACGTTTTACACAAAACGTATTTAAGATGTCTTGCATGAGGCGGTATCCCATGTTATTTAGCTAAATGTATTTATGCCGTCGGTAAAACAGCCAGATGTGTTCCGTTTCACGCGGCAATCCATATTTTCGGACAAACACATGAAATTTAGCTTTAATGTTAGTTATTTCTTGCTTAAAAAGGGATTTTAGTTGGCCAATGTCAACTTGACATTTGAAATTTCGTTCGTTTGGTTAGGTTTACTTCGGAATTTTTGGCGGCAACCTGAAGAATGATTTTTTGCTGTGTTGTTTTATTTTCGATTTTATGGGTATATAGCATTGAGATAAATAATTAAAGCAAATAATATACGAGTGACAATCTGTAATTGACTTTTTAATAAGTGACAATTTCATAACGAATAGTAAATATTAATTTATGAAAAGAGGTTACTCAACATTTTATTGTCCTTAAACGCGTCTAAGGCAGTTAAATACCCATTTTTGGATGATTAACTTTGACAGTTCTTTAAACGTATTTACCGGTAAATTTTGCGTTGTGCAAGACGCTAATCGGTTGGCGGTCAGGCACTTTTTGCCAAGTCAATTTAAAATGATACAATCAATACAATACTTTTTGCCAGGTGATAGGGCATTTGCCCGACTGGATGGCTACCACCCCTGGTCTAAAGTATGTCGCCATAACAATCTTGAGTTGTGTTCCGGCATTAGTGACCAGGTTCCAGTCTCCCTTAAGAGAGCAGCAGCGCATTTGTAGCAACTTTGGTGTTGCAAATGTCCATAGGCGATGGTAACCGATTTCCATCAAGTGGGCCGTCTGCCTGTCAGCTGATCTCCTGCAATAAATAAAACTAATTTTTGCCTATAGAATACTTTTATTTCAATAGTAATTTATTTATATATTTTTCATGACTTTTATATATAATATTTACAGTATATCATGCATATATATATTCGTTTAGTGAGTAATATGCTTTTTGGATCAAAATACCTCCAAGTTTATTTTTAAATAAACTAATACTTTTAGTCATTTTTAAATCATTTGGTAATTTATTAAAAAATAATATACCCATGTCAAAATACTTTTTAAATACTAAATCAGAAAGAAGAAAGAAAGAAATGGAAATCATTTTATTCGGGACAGATTACAGCAGATACAATTCTCTCTCTCTTGTCTTTTCAGTATATCCCAATTAATTGGGGGCAGCGCAATATGTCATTTCCTTTACACTCCTCTATTCTGACATACATCTTCTGTCACACCACATATCATTATATCGTCCTTCACACAATCCATACATCATTTTTATGGTCTACCTTTACATTGGTACCCATACATCATCCACAATATGCTAACATAGTTAAAAACTAAAGTAACATAATTTCGTCCTAAAAGGGACATCAGTCCCAGCATAGTGCTGTTCTGCTAAAACCAGCGCTGATCTAAGCCCTTAAGGTGTCTTCACCGCACACATTACATCATTGCAAAGCATAAAACTAGGATCTTAAACAATATACCTATATATACACATACAAACATAGTATATACACGATATATACATACACACACACACGTATATATAATGATATGTAATTTTATATAATTAGTAGATATTATATTGCATATAGTTATATGTTTATTATGTTTAAATCTTGTATATGTATATAACTTGTGTGTATATTTGTATATATAGTATAGTTATATATTTATTATTAAAATGTAAGTAATCCTACAATAATTGTGTATACCACCGTCGCCACTCCTAATCAGAATATTCTTGCGACGGGTTGTCTGGAAGAGATCGCTTTTTAGCGATAAGACCGCCCTTTGTACCCAACTAGACTAATACTAGTTCGTAAGTTTTTCTGTAATGGTGTACAATAAAGTGTTATCTATATATCTATCTATCTATATATATATATATGACATTACATAATATATACCGTGACATTTTTTATTATTCTAATATTTCATTTTTACATTTTTGACATTGTATTTTATATGGAATAACTTGCACTTGACATGTTATCCACAATTAGGTACCTACTGTATAATTCTAGAAAAATAATAAAAATTAATGTCTGTGGATTGAATGGGCTATAATCTGTTATTACTAATTAGTTGATTTTCAACTGTTAATTAATATTTGCATGCCTGAAAGGGCAAAATCATATGAAACAAAATAACATATCTTCATCTAATGTTTTTACTAACCATGTTTTGAAGCAAATAAATGATTTGATTTTATTTGATTATATATACACAGGGAAACTAATGATCATGAATGCATAAGGGGATTTTTGAAAATTGCACCCGTGACTGAAAAATTGGGAGGAAGAAGACTAAGGTGGTATGGGCATGTAATGAGGACGGATGAAAGTCACGTGACAAAAGAATGTTAAAATTGTGTGAAGGTTGATACGATGATTTGTGGTGTGACAGAGGACGTATGTCAGAATAGAGGGTGTTAGCGACGCATTATAACATTTATATAATATTTAATTTTTATGGCAAAGAAATGGCGAAGACGGGCGGCAGAGGGCGTGCGTAGGACACCAGAGGGGGTTGGGCAGGATGCGGGGGTGAGTGGCGTCGATTGTCGCCCGCGCATCTCATAGTAGTCTGCGTTCCGCGTCGCGCTGTGATATATGTGTTTTTTTGTTGCCTACGTACGTCTACGTGCCGCTTCTTTTCGGTTAAAATATTCTCCTTTTTTATTTGTTCGAGCTACAGAGGGGCATAGAAGAAAAAGACATTGTGCCGACCCCAAATAATTGGGAGATAATGGAAGAAAAAGAGAGACTGAACTGTGAAATAAGAGTTAAAAACTTACAAAATTCCAGATGAACCAACAAGTATCAACAAATATTAGAATAAACGAAATTCCTTAACAGTTTGCTGCTTAATGCCGTAATAGAAAGAAAGAAAGAAAAACTTAATTTCAAGAAATAGCGACGTAATTACATTCTTTACACATTATTATACACAGAGTATAATTTGAGAATTTGTACACCGCATTTTCAGCAAACAAGGTTTGCACTCAGCATATTGCTGTGCCGGAATTATATCCGACACAACGCTCATTTTCAATGCAAACCTTCCTTATGGCGTAGACAAAAATTGCTGGTAAATTGGTATATACAACTCATTTTTGACCACAATGTGGGTCGAGTCCTTTCTGCTAAACTACGTCCATTTCTACTTATGTAATATTTAATTAGTAAAACAAATAAATAAATTTTAATAAAACCAACAATAAAATACTTTGTTACTTTATAAATAAATAAAAATAATCGGCAGACAAACACACACATTGTATATCCCCAAATTAAGCAAGTTACGCTTGTGTTATGGGTAATATGCAACGGACTACTCTGGGCCCGATCCCAGACACCCAGACCATAGTAAATAACGGAGAAAATACTTTTCCGAAATTTACTATACCATGAATCGAACCCGGAGCCTTTGCGTTGCAGTGAGGTAGGCCGGCAAAGGCTTAGCCCGCTCAACCACAAACGTTTACATTACACTTATTAAATTTCTTATTGCATGAATTCAGCAGGTAGGCAGACGGCCCACCTGTTGGAAAGCAGTTACCATCGCCTATGGCCATTTGTAACACCCCAGGTGCTACCAATGTGCTGCCGCTCTCTAAAGGGAGACTGGCACCTGGCCACTAATGCCGCTGTAGTGGGCATGATGTAAATGAAGGGTTAGAATCATACTTACATACATAACTTCACGCCAGTTCCAAAAGTATGTCGCCATAACAACCTTGAGTTGTGTTCCGGCATTAGTGATCAGGTTCCGGTCTCCCTTAAGAGAGCAGCAGCGCATTTGTAGCACCTTTGGTGTTGCAAATGTCTATAGGCGATTGTAACCGCTCTCTATCAAGTGGGCCGTCTGCCTGTCTGCTCAGCTCATGCAATAAAAAAAATTAAAAAAAAATCCCTTGCGGGGTAGGCACGAACAACAGAGCACCATTCAGGCTTACTCTTACACACCTCACTTGCTCTTTGACATTCATAACTCTTGTCATGCACGCTCGTCTGTTCTTAAGGCTCCTGACATCACCTTCTGCTAGTACACGATCAATTTAGAATCGCTCTGGAGAAACGTAAGTTACGGAACCCTTTACCGTAGGAGAGCTACACACTTAGCTCTTAGCACTTAGCGTTTGGGTTTTTTACTTATTAAAGCTGAAATTAGCGTATCGTCTCTTATTTAGTTTTGTATATTAATGCAGCAGTTAAAACTACTATGTTAATAGAATCATAAGATTTTTAGTTTAAAAAAATTAAACGTATATTTTTTATACCTATTTTACAGCTGTATACGATGCGTCTCTTGGGTAAATTCTTGTTTCGGAACACGCACGTATCACCTTTGAGTCATTTTCGTAAATTAAAATCATTTAGTTAAAACGAAATAAAGTTAATGTTTCTTTTCAGTACTACATTAGTGAGTTTTCATATATTATAATATCTTTGTTATTGCTGGAGTACAGCAGACAAGCTGACGACCCACTTCTTGGGAAGTGGTTACCGTCACATATGGATATCTGCAATACTCTGAACTCAAGAACCTGGCTACTGATACCGGAATACAACTCAAGTTATTTAGGCTGCATATTTTAGACTTTAGACCAAGGTGGTAGCCAACCGGTCGGGCAAATATCCTACCATCTTTCGGCGGGTTATTTTGTCATCTTCTATGACAAGTTACCCGGCCGCAGGAATTATAATATTTTTTTGTTCAAGCACGGATATTTAAAAAAAAAAAGTTTCTCAGTAATATTATAATTATTAAACACCAGCGATATCTAGGAAACAGAAACTCTAACCTAACCATCAAGGCGATGCTTTAAAGTACAATAATTGTCATTCTTAATACTCTTCATCTATGGTTCAAACTTTGAATTATTTTTTGATCGTTTCAATAGTGAAATCGTCAGTATTAAAATCTCATTTATATGCGTTCTCAATTGTAGCAACAAATTGAATATTAAACTGATACACAAGCTCTACCAAGAAATGTTAATGCACTTCCGGGAACATTAAATATCGAATAAAAAGAAAAAATGCAAAATACAAGTCACTCGCTCATACTTGTAATGTTTATAATAATCAGTTTAATTATCTTAAATAATGTTGCTAAATATCGTGAGAAATCGCCATTTTGTAAATTCATTGTATTTAATCTGTAATATTACAAGCAAATGAAACATTGGATGCAACCGAATAATGCAAAATTACATATTTTACTTTACGTTGCGACAGTGATGGGTGGTGCCGAGAAGTATAATCAAACTAAGAAATTGCAAAAAAAGTCAATAATTGACTGAGCTTATCAAATTTTTATTTGCTTAGATGGATGCCTAGCCGATGGGACCAATCGTGAGTCAGACTAAATAAATCGCATAATTCATCGAAGCACTGTTGACCACGATCAGGGTTTCCAGATTGGACATATATATAGCTATTTTGGGGAAAGTGCATAGTTTGGGGAACTGTTATGAGAATTTTTAAATCCAATTAAATGAAAAAAAATGAAAATTTATTTGCACATAACATGATACATAAAATTGATACAGGTCTTAAATTATATATATATATATATACATATATGAATTCACATGTCATTACATAGGGTGTGCAAATATAACATTGTCTTATATAAGATATAATTAAAATATTATTAATGTTACCACGGGAAATAAAATTAATTTGAGTACTGTTTTATGTCAAAAGATAATAAATTCATATAATTAAATTCAATTTTTGGGGAATGATTCATAGATAGGAATAATGATGATGATATTATCACTGGGTTGTATCAAATTCGAGATAAATACTATAATACTTTACAAAAGTCTAGTGCTTCTAGTAAATAATTACGATTATACTAACTTTACTCATATTTTTATCTATTATATTTTATCACAGCCCTTGGAGTTGCTGACCTTGATAGTATATTATTATTATAGTTTAAGTTTTAAGGATTCCCGGGACACAAAATATCACAGCATTTAAAGACGAATGTAAGCTATTGTTTTAGTGAAAACTGTACCACAAGAAGTGCTAATTTTTATGCACCCGAACAACTACAATCCGCTCTCGGAAAACTTCCAGCGGGATTCCCGGGGTAAAAAATACCACATGTTCTTTACATAAAATTTGCTATCAATCAGTAAAAAAATCGTATTAGAATTCGATTTTTTTTAATCTAGCCTTTTTAAATAATTCCTAGAAAAATTCCCACGGGATTTTCCGGATAAAAAGTAGCGCAGATTTTAAGCCTTAGAATTAGCTTTCGATCAGTGAAAATCGCATCAATATCGCGCCAGTAGTTTTTACGTGAATCCCGAGCAAACAAACAAACCGACAAGACAAAAAAAAACGCATCGTGTTCTCCGTCGTTTATATAGTAAATACCAGTTGGGTTTTTTTAATAGCTTCAATGTACAAACACGGCATGTTTAGGATTTAATATTATTACTAGCTGACCCGGCAAACTTCGTACCGCCTCAAAATTAAGAAATTAAAAACGTTGATTTCTGAACGACGGGACGAACATCAAACGTTAGACATTCAAAACGAAAAAATTTTAAAACAAAACACTTTTAAATTTAATTTGATTTCTGAACGACTTTCAAATTTGATTAATTTGTAAACAACAGGGCGAACATCAAATGTTTGAAAGGTATGAATAGTTTCTAAAGGAAAGCTAAATTGTTGTTTTTACTATATTCCAAGCATTTTTTTCATATATACTCACCTTTTAAACCTTCCCTGGACTTTCACAAATAATTCAAAACCAAAATTAGCCAAATCAGTCCAGCCGTTCTCGAGTTTTATCGAGACTAACGAACGGCTATTGATTTTTATATATATAGATAGATATCACTTAAATTATTTTCAAAACATTAAGAACTCCATTTACGGTAGTTATATGTTTAAAATAACTCTAATTAAAATTGTACCTTGCTATTACGTTTAAATGAAACATTTAATGATGTCAAAGGTCAAGTAAAATTATAATATACTAATAAAGGCTATCAATATAATATTTTAGGCCTTGTCTCTTGTCCTATCAAGGAGAAATATACTTATTTCGAAGTTATTAAAGTTGTTTTTTACTTCTATTTTTAGTAAAGAATGTTTATGTAAGCATCTGAATTTAAATCAACAGTAACGCATGGGATAGTTTGATTTGGCAGTTTCGCATTTCGGCGTTTGATTAAATAGGTAATTATATTAAAGCATACTTTATTAGTTAAAAAAGATTATATTCAATTATTTATTATTTTTATTTTAGTTTAGTACACCACCAAAAATCGTTTATTGAAATTTCCTTAGACACTGGGTGGCCTGGAAGAGATCGCTATAAGCGATAAGGCCGCCCATTGTTCTAATGCAAATGTATCCATTATATAGATTTAAGTTTATGGTGAATAATAAAGGGTTTTCATTCGCTCATACAATATTTTCTTTATAAATTGATAGGACCTGCTGCAACATACTTGATTTTTTATGAATAAATTTTAAAATGAATATTTTTGTGTCTTTGCAGTTATTGTCAAGTAAGATTGTATTTATAAAAACATTTTTATGTCTTATAATCACTATGTAATTGTTCATTATTAGCCATGGAGTTTATTAACACTAGTAACCTGTAATACACATGCATAGATTTTATAATAAGTACCAGTTTCATATAACAGGTATTATAATATATTATAAACTATTCTGTGAGAAAATAAATAAAGTTTCTAAGGGGCCATCCATAAATTACGCCACACAGGGGGGGGGGGGGGCGGTGAAGTGTAATAAGGGGTGCGAGAGTTATATTTCAAAATCTAACATATTTAAACTTTAAAACATGAAATTTGAACTTTTAACGAAAGCCTTCAAAATATTTCCAACTCTATCTGCATAAGCATAATGCTTAAATTTAAAAAAAAATGTAATTTAAATGGTAATAAAACTAATATTACAGACCTGCTCTTTTAATTTAATAATGTATTGATGTAAAGTTGCAAAATATGTAATGTTACACAAGGGAGGGAAGAGTATCACGAATGTGACCAGCTGTGATAAGGACGGGGCAGGGGTCAAAAAATCATGAAATTCGTGTGACGTAATTTGTGGATGGCCCCTAATAATCAGTCAAGTATTCTGTCTTTTATAGCTTAAAGAAAAAAGTCTCATTTCTTATAATATCGGCCCATAACTGTTCCACTACTGGGCTCGGGCCTCTCATTATAGGGGGAACAGACAGTATACCCGCCACGCTTGTCCAAGGCGGCTTGGCAGGTTTGACACATCGGTTATTTCGATGTGCAGGTTGCATCACTCTGTTTTCATTCACTGTTGTTAACACGTGATGATTGTAACAATATGCACATTAGATCAGAAAACTGTCTAAGTGGTACATGCGTTCCGGCCAGGATCGAACCCGCGCCCTTTGAGTTTGGGACGCGTGCGCTCGACATTACGCTACCACGACTTACGCTCGTTTCTTATATTTAGCAAATTTTCCTGTTATTCCTTATTGGACCGTAAATAACTGAACTAAACTATTTTATTGAATACAAAAAAAATCAGTAAAAAAAAAGAAAATGCTGTGCTTGTAGTAACTTTTTTATGATTTATTGTTCCGATTAAATCAACTCAATTCCGACCACTTCTATATTTTACGTATTAGATTATATAATCTTTTATTTCTGACCTTTAAGTACCAATTATATTATATTTTATCAAAATCACTTCCTATTCAAGGTCTTGTAGAGGAAAAAATTATCGATAACATAAAAAGCCGAATTCGTCATAATCCGAAACTAAATCGACCCAATCGCCGTATGCACAAGTATATAATGTAGGCAGATTCACACTGCACCTACATTTGAGAGTAAACAGCCGAAGAAGTTCAACAGAAATGAGACATGTTAGTATATTTATGTAATATTATAAGTGGATACAGTGCGACCTTTCAAAAATGTCAATTTTCAAGTGTTTAGTGAAATAATAGTTAAGTAATAGACCGGTAAGGTGCAGGGCGCGTGTGTTTTCATTAGTGTATATGTGACCTAATTTATTTAAAACTAGCCACTCAATTCGGGAACGACTTGTATTTTATATTTCAAATCTTCTGAGTTCTCCAAGATACTGAAATAATAAATACATAAATTTAATATAAACAGGCTGTTTTGATCCCAAATAGTTTAATTAAAATCAATTGAGCCGTATCGGAGTTTTGGTATTCAAGAGTAATAAGCAATAAAAAAATATTATTAAGTAATTTAAATAACAGATACATCTTGGCATTATATTTAATATTAATTGCAGACATTTTGAATGCTATTTATTTAAATAATAATAATAATAGCGAGGAAGTTACTATCTCTGAAGCCTTAACCAATGGTAGCTTGAACCCTAGGCCCTACTGCCGACGGACGTCATCTTTTTATATTTTTTTAATATGTTTTTATTTTTTGTATATATATGTACAAAAAAAACATAAAAAAGAATACAAATAATATTATCTAATTTTTTTTTAAATCTCATTTCCAAAATATTTATATTTGCATTTCTTTGAATATTTAATAACATTGTTTAATAATTAATATAATTATTATTAACAAAATATAACATAATTTTGACGATTGTGTATGGCACCCACAATAGAGAGATAGATACTGTAAATTGATTATTGCTTTATTCTTCTAAATTTAATAGATTTTTAAAGATTTGATTATTTTTATGAATTGATAAGTTCAACTTATCTTACAGCTAAATAACATTGACTTGTCTGTTTGCAATGTCAAAATAAAAATATAAAAAATCAGGGGTAATAATTTGGACCAGGAGATTTCGAAAATTCAATTTTTAGTGTTTTTCTCTCTCTGTCTGTATATTTTGGCTAATCTCTGAAATGGCTAGACCGATTTTGACGGGACTTTCACTGGCAAATAGCTGATGTTATAAGGAGTAACTTTTTTAGGGTTCTGAGACAAAAATTCCACGCGGACGAAGTCACTGGCACTATACATTTTACTAACTAAGCAACGATTTTGTCCAAACACATATACGTATCAGAATTTTCCTGATTAAATTATCCTTACAACCTGTACCTCGGGTATTCTGAATGAAATTTATTTCCGGAATATTAAGGCGATTGTATATAGTATATCCTATACTTACGACGTATAGAAACATCTTCGATATCAACCCAGATCTTCACAGGGCACGGAGGATTCTCTGGATACTTGGCTCGGTTCAAGTTGAAGGAGGACCCATCGTGTCCCTGTGAACCAGGAACATCAGAAACCCCCCTACACGCCCTGTTTGAGTGCCCCCTTCACGTGAAGGAGCGAAATAACTTGGCCAACACCCTAGATCTAAATGTCACACAAGAGAACGTACAGGAACTAATGCGGAAAGAAAAAATCGAGCACTTTATACGGTACGCAGTCAAAATAGTAGAAAAAGTAAATGAAAGAAATAAGAGCTAATAAAAATGTTGCTAATATATTATAAAACATATTTGTTAACGTAAAATAGGAAATTAAAATGTATAATAGGGTTAGATTTAAGAAATAGACATATATAGAAATAAGATAGAATAGACATTAGAATTTATAAAATAGTTAAGATTTGTAAAAGGCTAAAAGAGACATGCAAAAGAATAGCTCTGTCTTGCACAATGACGGAGAAGAAGGCGTATTATAAAATAAAAAAAAGTCCTATACTAGATAAAGTTTAGTTGTGTTTAGTTTCCCATTAGAGGTGTCACAGTATTAGATAGATCGAATAATTAGTTTTGGTGTGGTGTATATGTAACTTAAAATTTTATATTTCTGTTCTTTTTTAAATTCGAAGTATCCATTTTTGGTTTAGATGTCTTATTGTCTATTGTTTAGCCTTAAATTTATGGAAATACTGTAGGGTACTTTTTAATAATAAGTGAAAATAAGAAAAATACGAGACAAATAAACAATGGCGGCGCAAATATGGAACCTTCGGAAGGAGTTACGTATTAGTGCCGTTTGGAGTTGAAACATTAGGTTCGTGGGGCCCATTAGGCAAAGACTTTCTTCAAAAGAAATTGCAAGAAACTATTCGATGCCACTCGTGATCAGAAGACTGGTTCATTTTTCGCCTTACTAATAAGCATCGCCATATAGCGCGGCAATGTAGCCAGCTTTCTGGGCACGATTAGTTACAGTCTATAATCGCTTACCTATATCGGAGCTACCTCATTCAGTCATCTATAGCGATATTTTAATTCTTTATAACACGCTATCTACCAGCTTTTTTCAATAATGTCACTGGTTCATATCCGGCTCGAAGGACCAATATTTGGAAAGCACGATGACTGTATATAGAAATAAAATCGATATGAAGTGACACGTCACTTGTTATAATAATTGTGCTGGACCTTATTAAAAGGGACTAAATAAAACACAATAAAATGCGATTTTTTCCAATGTTCTAATCGCAACCAACTCGATTTTCTTTCAATCATATCAAAACTAAGTGGTCAGTATTATACCATTATTATAAAAAAGTAAGACTATTTATAACTTGGCTAATTTTTAGTTTTTAACTGTAAATTTTAGGTTACTAAATATTTTCGTTTTATACTTGAAATTATTATGTAACTGAAGCTGCAATAAACATATTAACCGTAAAACCGCTTATTTTCTAACAAAATAATTAATCTGTACCACTTTGTTGCTAATGTACTAAAGTGTTGTAACATTCAAAACCACAGGCGTGGTTGCAAGCTGAAAATAGTATAAAACTTTAAAATTACCTCAAACTTTTAAAGTCGAGTGTTCAAAAAAGTTTTGAGTTATTTATCCATCATCTCATTTTCAATCTATTAATGACTACCTGTTGCACGTGGCTTTATTCGCGTAGATTAAAAATTGTCATAGTTTTAGTAGTCAAAAAAGTTAAAAATTAGCTCTCTTTTCACCCCCTTAGGGATTGAATTTCCAAAAAACGCCGATAAAAGTGTACATTTATTTGTAACTAAAAGCAGGTATATAGATTTTCATGCTTCTTAGTCTCAAGATATTTCAGTCGATTTTTTTTTTATTATAACTATACATGAGTTCGGCCACCTGATGAAAAGCGTTTACCATCGCCTATGGACATTTGCAACACCAAAGGTGCTACAAATGCGCTACTGCTCTCTTAAGGGAGACTGGAACCTGGTCACTAATGCCGGAACACAACACAAGGTTGTTATGGCGGCATACTCTAGACCAGGGGTGGTCGCCATCCAGTCGAGCAAATAACCTACCACCTGGCAAAAGTTAGTACGGCAATCGGAAACCGGCTAGTTACTTGGGGAACAAAAGTAAAGCTATGCCACGTAAGAAATGTTGGCTTGACGTCAGATGAGATGATATAAGTACCAACGTTCTTACAATAAAAGTATCGAAGACTATGCGAGATAGAGAGAAAAAATCAGAAAAACGTAAACTCGGGTACCGAACCGGGAACATACCTGAATTTAACGCAAGTATTAGGAACATAACGGCTGGGCGTAACTATGTTCTAAATCTCAGCCTTTCCAACACAAACAAAAGCGCAGGGTCGACAGGGAGGAGGGGGTTTTTAGTGGGTATTGGGGTTGCTCGCTCGTGCAGCAACGCTCGGAGTCTTCCACACTATTCTGTGACGTCGATCGCGGACGGAGCACTGCCAAGAGCATACTATTGCTGCAGTGTTATCGCCCCCGACCGACGCGAGTCGTTCCCCTAGCAACGGCCCAGTTTGTGCGTAAATCGGTTAAGCATTTTACCTCGCCTCAAAAAAAAAAAGTATTAGGAACATAAACAAAACAAGATAATAATGTTCAGATTTATTGCGCTTTTGACAATTTGTAAAAAACTATACATAACCAATATAGCTCGTAAAACTAGTAAGTTGGAATGCCAGTGGGCCGGTCAAGATTATAGCGGGAATGATGGTCAGTGGGGTAGAAGAATTCTGTAACAGACCGTCTCGTTAATTAATGTAGTGTAGGACGCCCTACAGACCGGTGATGTACTGCGCAAAGTCAAGAATACAACTTTCAGTTATATTTGGCATTAGTGGCTAGGTTCCAGTTCCTTCGTGAGCGGCAGCATGTATGGTGTTGCAAATTTCATAGGTAGCAGTAACCACTATACATCAGGTAGGCCAATCACAACCCAGCTTTATTTCAGTAGTAAGAAAAGTTCGCTCGAATGCTTTGGATGAACAAAGCGCAGAAAAGGGATAGGTGTCCATTTGTGGATGACAAATGGCTGATGCGTTGCATCTATATCTTTAATCCAACTCGGTGCTCGATATTAGTTTTGGTTTCCAATTTTCTCTACAATTATGATACATTATGGACTTTCTACATTTTCAGTTCATCATTATTACCCTGGCGTCATTCGCCGCGGCAGCCCGCCTGGACAAAGAAATATACCTTCCACCCACCGCTGGATCGTCTAGTGGCGCGAATGCTGGTCTTCAAACCCCATACGATCCAGCCAAAGAAGGTCGACTCAGAGCAAATGTAGAATTCGTCAGGTATGAAAACGAAATCAACCAAGAGGGATACAGATACGCCTTTGAGACCAGCGACGGAACCCAGGTTGAGCAGGAAGGTAAGTTTTAAGACTTTTTTATTGAGTTGAAAATCGTTGATGCTATCCTATCGTTTCGGGATAGAAGTAGAAGAGTGTTATATTCGCAATATCTTGCTTCGATTTAGTAACTGAACCACTTCGATGTTCCATTGGATCGAAAGAAAGCAGTCGAACTCGGGTACTCAAGAACGTGTTTTCTGTCCACTTTCGGAAGTAATATACCACCTGAGGTTTTCCAAGCGCAGCATGTTATTGTAATCTCTGGTGTTGCAGATGTCCATATAACATGATAACTACTTTCCATAATGTACATACATAAATAACTTCACGCCAGTTCCCTTGCGGGGTAGGCACGAACAACAGAGCGCCATTCAGGCTTATTCTTACACACCTCACTTGCTTCTTTGACATTCATAACTCTTGTCATGCACGCTCGTCTGTTCTTAAGGCTCCTGACATCACCTTCTGCTAGTACACGATCAATTCCATAATGTGATATGGTAAAACCTATTTACCATCCTATTTGCTGCGTCCCTCCAATTAAAAAGGACGAAAATACTCCCAATGACTTTGAAGAAGACGGCTTATTGTGCCATCTAGTTATACAAATCGTACAGGTAACAAAAAGCCTTCCATGTACAATCTTAGCTGTAACACTAATTACAACTCAAGAGAATTAAGTGCTACCACGTTTGGGACTTCCTCTAAGAACTCCAAGACCTTCAATAAAACGATTAACCTTACCTGCCATTATTCAGGCTACAAAAAATTTGCTTATGTAATACCGATTGCATGATAACTTTTAAAAATCTAATTATAAAGGATGCAGGAGTTTTTTTTGTAAATACGACTTCTAATATTGTAAGTTGCATTACTACCGGCAGGTAATAATAGTTTAGATTCCTCCTGACATGAGAAATTGCCTGGTGACAGGTAAAATTGCTCCACAAACGCTCTCAATATTTACCCATATTCACCATTACACAATTTACGCAACTATACTCAATGCTTTACGTAATACAATTATCGTTCCTGGAATAGTGATGAAAACAATATAATCATTTAGAACGTCACGAAAATATTGCTTAAGAATTTTATTTAAAGTCGCATGATTTAAACAACTTCAAAATTTTCGTTCTTCATCATTATCTGAGCGTCAAATCCCGGTTGAGTTGGTAAGATTCGCTTAGAATCCTGGGGTCTACTTATCTACTTTTCCTTCTCTTATTCGTGAGGTCTTCATGTCCTTCTTCATAACGTCAAGCTTACATTACGTGGGCGTACTTCTTCTATTGGAACCGGTTTCTGCAAAACGTGGCCGTACCAACGAAAACGACTCTGTTGTTATGTATGTTGCTCTCCTATTTCTTATTAGACACAAGGATACTGCTACGAATGTGCGTCCAAATTATATTAAAATAGCAACTAGATCTTAAAACTTTTTTCAATTAACGTGGGTTAGAATTTAGTACTATTGTTACATGCCGACAAAAGTAAATGCACACCTGCCTGCTATAAAGAACAATTTATTACCCGCATTTGTACTTCTTTTGTTTACTTTGTGTTTAAAATTTGTAATTAAGAAAAACAGTCTATTGTGTATTGTAATCTTTTATGGCAGTCATTAGACAGGTGTGACGAACTAATTAATTCTTGGAAATTATTGTTTTGCGTCGAGACATATTGTATTTGTACAGGATAAAAGAAATGCCCGAACGAAGGGGTGAGGCAATCAAAGCGATAACACCAGCGAGGCAAAACGTGTGTACATTTACTGACGGACTTTGCGCGTGTTATTGTGAATTACGTTTGAACTGATTGGGTTCAGTTATATTTGTACCTGTGTTATACGTGTTTGTATAGTTCTAATAAATTCTATAGTAGTTCCAACGGCATTTTAATTCGAGTCCTGTAGCTCGTAACACTATTGATATTGTTTGAGCATTGACACAAGTTATTTTGTAGTTCGATAGATGGCCCTAGTCAAATAATAGATCGTGGTATGGTTTCCATTTTACTAGTTTGACTATGTAATCAATTACTATTAAATGTTGTATTGATCTAGTATAGTTATTTTGTTTCACTGAAGTGACTCGACTTTTTGAATTAGGTCATATACCTTCCTACCTATCTATCTAAATAAAAGCCACTCGGAAAGACAGCCTTACTTAGGAACAAGCGCTTTAACTATATCACCTGTAACAGCACTTAAAAATACAATAAATATACTATTATAATAATATATTATCTATCCCTTTTTTCTTTTAGCTTCTCCCAATAATTTAGGGTCGGCACATTATGTCTTTTCCTTCCACAATCCTCTATTTAGACACCCATCTTCTGTCACACCACAAATCATCCATTTATCTCTTTTTCGATCCACCTGTACATTTGTACCGATCAATCTTTCATTGTAACATTTTTTTTGTCACGTGAATTTCATCCCTCCTCATTACATGCCCACAGCATCTCAGTCTTCTTCCCTCGCAATTTTTCAGTAACGGATCCCGTCATGTACTCATTTCTCACCTTATCTATTTTTGGAATACCGCAATAAATACTAATGGCCAATTTATTACATAATTCATAAATATGCAAAATAATTTGTATACCGACTTAAGTTTCAAGATTAATTGTTTTTTGTTTCTTCTTTATATAAGCGTTGTAATTGATTCGTGCTTGACTTCATATCTCAGTTTTAATAAAAACAACAAAACCTATTGTTTGTTTTGCAATTCGATTCCTTTATAAGTTGTTTTTCAAACAATTATGTTATTAAACTTTGTAATGTATCCCCGAACTTTATTGCCATAGAAATCCTGTCACGAAAAAACGTCGTGACAGACAGAATTTAGCTTTTCTTATTATTATATTTGAATATATATGCAAATAATAATCGAAAAATAAAACCAAAAAGCCGATAAAAATCACAATCAAATAGTTTTTACTGTATGACCACAACATTATAGTTTCATATTTCATAGTCGTAGTACTCATAGTTTTCTCTCATATTGTGTGATATAGTAAATGTTCCCAGGAACTGTTCGATTTGGTACCAACGCCACATTTTCACCACCACACCAATTGTTCACCCCCATTTCCTGAAACTCCTAATCTCAACCACACAACAGTTATCTAGAACGTTAATTGCACGTACAACAATGACTTGGAGAGAACTTCTAGCCGAGGTATTCCCTCTGTGCTACGACAAGGGGTTGTTTTAAGAAGAACTTTATAAAATCTTTTAGAGGTCGGCAACATCTTAACAATGCCCGGTGTTGCAAACTTTCAATGGAGACGGTTACCACCTTCCATCAAGTGGGCGGGCTACCTGTTTGCCCGCTTCAGGCAATAAAAAAAAACACAAAACTTCATATAAAAACAATGTGAGTTTGGGTCTTAAAATTGCATAGCTAAGCTTTTTATTATATAATTTATATAATAAAAAAAATAGCTGAATATATATTTAAATTTTGACGTCCTCTGTGGTTGAGCGGGTTAAGTCTCAGCCAGTCGAACTTGCTGGAACGCAGAGGCTCCAGGTTCGATTTCTGGCATGGTAAAGTTTCGACACAAACTTTCTATTATTTACTATGGTCTGGAATCGGCCCCAGAGTGGTCCGTTCTATATCATCTATAACACAAGCGTAACTTGCTTAATTTGGGGATATACAATGTGTGTGTTTGTCTGCCGATTGTTTACTATTAATAACTATATATTTACTATAATAAAATAAACTCCATTCGAGCAAGCGCTTCAGTTCCAAGGAACTCCCCTTACCACCTCCAAGAGTATTGGGATTCTCGGTGTTAACATTGCGAGCGATATGTAGTTCAGGGGCCATCTTGATGGCAAGGCTAAACTTGCCTCCAAGAAGCTGGGAGTGCTAAACCATGCAGTACTTCACACCGCGGCAACGGCTTGTGCTTTATAAAGCACAGGTGAGGCCGCATATGGAGTACTGCTCACACCTTTGGGCTGGAGCACCTGCCTACCAGCTTAATCCCCTGGACTGTATTCAACGTCGAGCCGTTCAGACGATCTAGATACGCTTGACCTTAGGAGGGACTTCGCGTCTCTCTGCGTATTCTACGGACTGTATAACGGGGAGTGTTCCGAGGAACTGTTTAGAATGGTGCCTTCGTCCTCTATCTACCGTTGCACCACTCGCCATCGGTTGGGAGTTCATCCCCACTTCCTTGAGCCGCTTCGCTCTTTTACGCAATGGTTCTGTAGAACATTTCTCTTGCGTACCATGGGAATTTGTAATGAGCCCCCAGCCGAGGTTTTCCCACAGCGCTACGATATGGAGTTTTTTAAATAGGGTGTCATAAAATTTCTTCGAGGCCGGCAGCGCCTTGGTAACATCTCTGATGTTACAAACGTCCATAGGCGACGGTAAACGCTTTCCATCAGGTGGGATGTCAGGCTGTTATATTCACTCTACCATTTCAGGTCACGTGGTCCCAGGGCCAGTGCCCGAAGAAGGAACTCTCAAGGTCCAAGGGTCGTACTCCTATGTCGGTGATGACGGCCAGACCTACGCCATTAGGTACACAGCGGACGAGACTGGATATCATCCGGAAGGCTCACACCTCCCTACTCCACCTCCCATTCCTGAGGAGATCTTAAGGAGCTTGCAGCTCACTGCCCCGACAAAAGGTGAGTGTTTACAAATTCTTCAATTTGATATTTACTTGTAGGCAAACTGGTAAATGGTTCATCTGAAGGTAAGTCGTTACTGTCTCTCATTTACATCTGCAACACCAAGGGAGCTTGGTCTCCTTGTTGCAGTTGTTTTTGTAGAGTCCTATATAGTAGCACTTTGAGAAAATCGCGAGGAGTCAATTCCACAGCTTGCACGCTTATGACATGAAAGAGCGCACGCCACATACAGTGGTCAACTTCCAAGTGTCGAGGAACGCGTTTCTTTTAGATTCTCACAACGCCCAAGATACTCCGTCTGCTGTTCCACAAGGCGACTGCGGTCTTTATGGTCGTGGCGAAAGCGTCCCTAATGACGTCATCATTTTCGATCACACAGCGCTCACAACGACCCATATCAAGAGGTGGGTCGAAGTAGGCGTTGACCACAGAGCATTAATACTCTCTATCTCTTGACATTGAAAAAGGCGCGATTTTCAAATCAAGCAATGACATTTGTGCATTTCGTCATTTATGACATCAACGCCCCATAATCCGTTCCACTAGAGTTTATGATTGTCCGCAAGCAAGTGGAACCGGAGAAACCACGGTCACGAACGTGGTCGTTGTGAGTCCCTTCTGGAACGTAGCCAAGGAAGTATGGATGAACTCCGAATCACCGGAGAGTGGAAAATGACGACGTAAGCACAAAATCAAGTTACTCATCAGAATACTCCCCGTTGTAAAGACGATAGAAAGCTATAAGACCGCCAACCTCACTTTTAAGGCAGATCATCTGTTCGTTCGGGATCGTTCACAATCTGGACCGCTCGAGACTGCAAGGAGGCATGTGGGAGCAGTTGGTATGGAGGTGCCCCAAGCCAAAGATGGAGCAAATAATTATAATGCTTGTATTGGTTTACTACTCGACCAAGCTAACTAGACGAACGCGTGAAATGCGAGCTCCCGGCCCACATATCGCGTTAGACACCGCATACACCCTAATTCCATTCACAGCTGCGATAAGTTACCACGTGTTACGCTCGTCATTTCTGTTCTTATTGTTAGTTGTTTTATTATAATTTATACATACATACATACATACATAACTTCACGCCAGTTCCCTTGCGGGGTAGGCACGAACAACAGAGCGCCGTTTAGGCCAATTCTTACACACCTCACTTGCTTCTTTGATATTCATAACTCTTGTCATGCACGCTCGTCTGTTCTTAAGGCTCCTGACATCACCCTCCGCTAGTACACGATCAATTTGATCATGGAAGTTGTGTCGTGGCCTTCCACGACTTCTGCATCCATCCACTTTTGCATTGTATATCTGTTTAGTCGTTCTTTCATCATGCATTCTTTCCACATGCCCGAACCACCGGAGCATTCCTTTCCTTACCTTCACCCCGACACTCTTTCAGACCAACTCTCTTTCTTACTTCGGTATTACGAACGCGGTCCGCGAGCGTCACTCCGCAGATTTTGCGCAGTGCTCGCATCTCAACCGCGTTTACTCTACTAAAATTAAAAGATTTACAAAAACCACTTATCGACTCATAAATTAGTATTACTCTAAAAAATATAGTTACTTGGATAAGTTATTATTAAAATAAACAAGCATAATCATATTGGTATTTTCAGATATTTTTGCAATTGATATCGGGTATCGATTATCGGTCAACCGCACATCTGGCATTCGTCTACTTGGCTTGGTCGGATAGTAAGTTTGTAATGCAATAGGCACAGTTTTTATGACTCTGGAACCGAATATCTCGCCACTATAGACTTTTACACACAAGTTGTTAAAGAAAATGCATATGAGAGCTACGGCACATAACATAAGTCAATTTTTAAAATTTTTATTCGTTTATCTGGCTTGCTGTCTAGATGTTCCGGCTAATCACTGAAACGGCAGTAGCGATTTTAACGGGACTTTCAGTAGCAAATACCTGATGTTATAAGGAGTAATATATGCTACTTCTTATTACTTTCTTTTTACTTTTTCCCCAAGAAAATATTTCCACGCGGTTGAAGTCGCCGGCACAGCTAGTATATAACTAGTATTTGACGGCCTCTGTGGTTCAGTGGGCTAAGCCTTTGCCGGCCTACCTCACTGCAACGCAGAGGCTCCGGGTTCGATTCCTGGTATAGTAAATTTCGGAAACGTATTTTCTCCGTTATTTACTATGGTCTGGGTGTCTGGGATCGGCCCCAGAGTAGTCCGTTGTATATTAGCCATAACACAAGCGTAAGTTGCTACCACTAAATTCTATTATAAAGGCGAAACTAGAAGAAGTCATTTCTGTCTTTCAACTTGTATTGAAATGAGACAAAAAAATTAAACAGTCTTTATCATTAAAAAATGTCTCATAAGTGATTTTGTGTTGCTTTTTCGCTGTCATTTCTTTATTTTATTGTAAAAACTTCCAAATATCGCATTTTGTTTTTCTATTAGTTATGTATACATAATAATATTTTATACTTTAAACACTTTGTCCTTGAAAATACGCCATAATCAAAGAAAGACCATTAAATAAGCAAATAAGTAATTAATCAGTCACACTCCGTCGACGTCACCTTGTAAAGACTACATTCTTGGATGATACTATTTTTTTAGTCAAATTTTGACGGTAAAAATATCTAAAAAAAGTAGCTCCAAGGTTCTGCTGACGTCCACGATATCTTCCATCAGAATTGAAAGACTGAAATGAACTGTCTCTCTCCAGCATTATGACTGGAGAGGCTTCTGTCTGTTTATTCTGTTTATATATGTGCCTATTTGATTAGCGCCATTTTGGCGCTGATCGTCAAGGCGCTGAATGCGAGAGACTTTCAGCGCGTTCGATTAGTAGCTCACATCGCCCAAAATGCTCCGGTAGCCGTTCCACAAGACGAACGCGGTCGTTGTAGTCGTGGTGCAAACGTCACTAATGACGTCATAATTTTCGATGAAGCAACGCTCACTACCACCGGTGTCAAGAGGTGGGTCGAATAACAGTTCCATTTCGGTTTAAGATGGTTACGCCGACAAGCCAGTGGAATGGGAAAAATCGCGGTCGTGAACGTGGTCGTTGTGATTTTCTAATAGAACGTAGCCCCAGTGAAATCAAAATTAAAGTAACTTACAGGTAAATTAGCTTCGAAACGTTTTTGCGTTTGTAGTAGTATTGGTATCTTCACAAGACTTCTTACTCCGTGCAGGAACGGAGAAAGAATGCAATTTGCTGCGGCCGGACGGCCTGTCGTAAGAGGCGACAAAACAACTCACAGCCAGGTGTTAGAGTATTTTCCCGACTAGATGGCTACCACCCCTGGTCTAGAGTATGCCGCCATAACAACCTTAATTTGTGTTCCGGCATTAGTGACCAGGTTCCAATCTCCCTTAAGAGAGCAGCAGCGCATTTGTAGCATCTTTGGTGTTGCAAATGTCCATAGGCGATGGTAAACGCTTTCTATCAAGTGGGCCGTCTGCCTGTCTGCTGAACTCCTGCAATAAAAAATAAAAAAAACTTCTAAACTTGAAATTTAAATTTCCTTCAAATTTATTATTAAAAATTATGTTTAATATTAATATTTATTATTTTAATATCGTTTAATATTATTAGTTTCATATTAAATACTTGCTTATAAAAATATGTAAAAAGTATTATTTATATAGGTGCTGACAGTACACTACTACGAATGCAAAAACGTCTCGAACCTAATTTATCTGCATGTCTGTACTAATGTTAATTTCAAAGACTGTCGCAAGGGGCGCTTCATATTGACAATAAATGCTTATTTTTATACAGCAGCTAGTTCAATTGAAATAACAAATAACAGTGTAAATAATACTTTTTTGTGTTCCAATGGACAGTATGGCCAGTAGTGTTCACGTATGATGAGTGTATGTAGAATCTGCTAGTTTTGTATCATCAAAATTGTATAATTTTCGAAACATAACTTTTTCCTATTTATATAACATTTCCCGCTGATTTTAAGACATAAAAAACTGTATATAATACTTCAATAAGTATCCATTTTTCTGTATAGTTCTTGAAATTCACTAAGGCGCGCGGGTTTTACTAGTATTATCCGTAAGAGTTAACTTGAGACCTGAGTGGAACGCGCGCTCTCCTCCCGACCCCCGCCTTCTTACCGCTCTCGCCATCGACGCGTCACGATCGTCGCTTACGTCATCCGAGCGAAGTCTCAAGTTAACTCTTGCGGGTTGTAGTTGAACGCATACAAGCACATTGCGATGGCGTGCGTGTCTGTAAGAACAATCAGTAGCGAGTTTGCCGTCCAATCGTAATTTCGCTTTTAAATGTCACGCACTTACAGATAGGTGTTCACCACAAGTAAAGCTCCCTCGCCTTCGTGAATTGCAAGAACTATCCCAGATTTTAAAGCAGATCTTGTGTGTTGTGTTTTGTCGTGTTGTTTTTTATACAAATAATAAATGTACATATTTTTTCCATATTTGTTTTATTACTATTGTTACGAGTTTGCGGGACTCGAATTAAAATGCCGTTAGAATTATTATAGAGTTTATTAGAACTATACAAACACGTATAACACAGGTACAAATATCACCGAACGGAACAAATCCAAACGTAATACAGAAGGTCGTAATTCAATAAAATGCGCAAAGTCCGTCAATATCTGACACTATTAGATTCCCGAATGTACACACGTCACGCCTGTATCGTAGTTGTAGCTCAACTAACCCCCTCTCTCAATCAGGCCGTCGTTTTATACTTCACAAATGCAAATGTGCCCGACCGGCAACGTCCACACAATTTTCTAGAATTATCTTGTATTTATAATCCGCAACACATGGCTAATGATGCTCCTGAGCGGCCGTAAACGAATACAATAGGACAATAGGCTGTTCTTCACAATAACTAGAAACGTATGCCAATAAATAAGTGAACAAAAGAAGACGATCGTAAAAGGATTATAATTAGTTCAAATGCCGACAGGTAATAAAATGTGCTTTTACAGATCTGTACGTGGAATTTGTCTTTGTCAGGATCTAAGTTATAAGACTATTACCAAATCTATTAATCACATATTTTCATATATTTCACGTATTTTTATTAATGTATGTATATTATATCATGTATGTATATATTTATAAGATACTGATTCGGTAGTGAGAAAAATGCAAAATACCTCTGTTCTTATCAAATTTTTTGCCCATCCAAAGGTTGTCTGGAAGAAATCGCTAATATCGATAAGACCGCCTATTGTATTGTAAAATTTTATTTCTGTTAACTGTATCTTTAAAACACAATAAAGCATATTCATTCATTCACATATTCCACAATAATAAAACAACTAAAGGTGATTTCGTTGAGAAATTCTGTATTGTATGCTTGTTCGTTCTTGACGGCCCAGGAACTAACTTGTTATAGATGAAACTGTGGATGCTCACAAAAAGGAACAAATAAAAAATATTTCGATTCTACTAATCATGTAATTTTTCTGAAATGTGCGTTAAATATTTTCACGAGCAAAGACGCGTGATTAGCGTTAGAATCGATATAATTTCGACCATGAACTGAATATTCGAGAAAAGCCGAACATAAACTACTCTCCTCTATAATAGAAACATTGTATTAAAAACCTAAGCGCCTTATACAATTTTCATAGCATTACGAACTCGATAAAATTTGCTATTTTTTTTATAAGATCTATTCTTGACTTTAATTCCTTGCATGTAGCGTAGAGTAGCGACACCTCGTAGCCGACTCCGAGGGCCAAGACAAGGCCCTCGCCTCCATGCATGACTTAACCAGCCGGCACATAGTGGAGATCGCTAGAGCTAAGACTCAAGCTCCAGGGGTGAAAGTGATAAATAGCATAACGTCAAAAGTAGCTTAGGTGAACCTGCAGCCCACGTCTCGACACCCTTTAGCCACTCACACCCATGTTGCTCCTTGGCAATCTTGGCATTTTTAGAAACCCGTGCAGTGAGTGGCGAGTCACTATCTGCCCATTTTTTCCATGTTCCTTGAACATTGCCACGGGCCCACGCTATAGTCCCCATAGGCCCCATAGTATCCGATCTGTAACTCCACTAACAGGCCATCCCAATAGCCCGGTACCTCTGGTTCTCATTCTCTACAATAGTCCTACACTGACGGGGTCTTGTCCTTGGGAGCATTTTATATGGTGTAGACAGGAACAATCGCCGGTCAGTGTCACGCCACATTTAAATTAAATTTGTCAAGGGGCCTCTACGTGTTAGCTTTCTCGTGGCCCCACACAAGCCCTCCAAAAGTCCAGGCCATTTTTATGGCCCTTAGTCTGCAGAGACATGTTATAAGAATGAACTAATATAAAAAAAGGATAATAACAATTATATAATCACATTAAAGAATTACATTTTGTTTGGCCATTAACATAATGAATAACAGGCGTCAAAATAACATCATATTATCTTACTTTTAAAATATCATGACAAATAACTTATAATTAATTATTTTTCAAGTAATCTATGTATTAATACGTGAAAAAAAATCACGGCAAGAACGTTGTACCCCTTTTTAAGAAAATTGCGCAGACAGAGGAGTATGAAATTTCGCACACTCATAATTTATATAGAGGAGTGCAGAACGCTATTTTTTTTTAAATTATGCATAAAAATACATTAAATCAATAAAAAAAACATTACACACACTACCATGTATTTGACACACACACGCATATAACACTCTTTTGTTTATTGTTCAAGTCAAATTAACACTGTGGCCTTGGCGAAATCTGTGATTATAGAAGTATATGTAGTCTTTGACAACAGAACTTTAATAATGTTCAAGCTTAAAATTTAAATTAATTATGGTCGAATTTCGACCACTGGGCGACCACTAGTAAATAATCAATGCGCTATATGAATCATTTTACTTGTACCTACTTATGACGTCATAAGTAGGTACGCTCGTACAAAATCTATGAGCCTATAACGTATTGTAAGTTTGCAAAGAACTTACGTTGATTTGAGAGTCCACGCCTCTATTGCAGGGATTCACAAATTACTTGCAACCAAGATCGGTCCAACTACGCCTCTGTTCCATTTAAACACCGAGGTGGCTAAGGTTAAGAGCTCGCACGTTTATTCAAACTTATTCAAACGATTTGTGGACGTTTATAAACGATTTCACGGTAATAAATCTTCATCTGTCACGTCTAGGCGACGGGGTCCGTGAACTCATAATTTTAAATCTGATGTGAATTGGGTTATTCCCGACTCAACCCATGACGTCACAACCCACGAATATAATTTTCCCAAATCAACCCATTTCTATTTCCATTTCAACCCACGACAATATTTTTTCTTTCCCAAATCAACGCAAATCTATTCCCACCTAGTTTAAAAACTAACATAAAAAAATCAGAGATTTTGTGTACGGTCTCACCAAAAGTTGAAAAATTTTAACACAGACATTACATACTGTCAGGAGCCTTAAGAACAGACTAGCGTGCATGACAAGAGTTATGAATGTCAAAGAAGCAAGTGAGGTGTGTAAGAATAAAAAATAAAATAATAAAATAAAATAATATAAATTATTCTGGGAATGGTTTAAAGTGACCGTGTTGAAAACAATTTAGAATTCGACGCGATTTTGTCATTGATGAATAGAAAATTTTCTGAAATAAAATCTGTGCCATTTTTGTTCTCCTTGGAGTAGTTTAAAGTTCTTAGGGTGCATAAAAATGTGCTTATTCCAACACAACTTTCACTAAATCGACAGCTACTTCTACTTCTTTTTAAAATTCTGCTATATTTTGTGTTTTGGCAATCCCGTGGGAATTTTGTTTGGAATTGGTTTAAAGTAGTAAGATTGTTATCGTCGTTAGACATACTTTACAAATTAATTACACTATAAAATATAAACATAACCCAAAATATTCACATATTAGGTAAGTTATTAACTAACTGCTCAATTTTAACTTTTTTTTTTAAATCACTAGCAATCCCGGCAGACGTTGTCCTGCTATGAAAAAATAAAAATCTAGGACCCGATCCCAGCGCCACCTACCGGTTCCAATTGTGGATGTAAACCATCCGGGAACCCACTCAAACACACAAAAACAAAATCACCAAAATCGCTCCAGGTGATTAAGAGGATTCTAGAACCCGATTTCAGCGCCACCTACGGGTTCTAATTGTGAATCTAAACCAACCGGGAACCCACTCAAACACAAAAACAAAATCACTAAAATCGGTCCAGGTGATTAGGAGGATTCTAGAACCCGATCTCAGCGCCACCTACCGGTTCCAACGGGATAAAAAGTATTCTATGTCCGTCTCCTGGTTCTAAGCTACCTCCCCACCAATTTTCAGCCAAATCGGTACAGCCGTTCTTGAGTTATAAATAGTGTAACTAACATGACTTTCTTTTATATATATAGATTAACACTGCTCGTTTAGACGTGATCTTCAGTTTAATATCATTAAAAGTCTCGTATCGTCGCCTTAAGCGTAATATGTCTTCACCTTATCTATGGGCTAACCTAATATTTTTTTAAGTTTTCGCGACTTACATACACAATAAAACTATGATTTAACGGTTTTAAGCGCGATAATTTATTTGATTTTTGTTATTCCGACGTTTCGGCCACTTTTCAGTGGCCGTGATCACGGAAGACAAATATGTCAAGTGTCAACTAGTATTGTTAAAGTTTTCTTTAGCATACCGCCAACTTGTTCGTTTTAATTATGTAGTTTTAATTTTGTATATGGTTATTATTTCTTCTATGGGAGCCTGATCTAATTTACCACCGCTTCGCAACATGTAATGGCTTGAAGAGAAAAAGCGGCGCAAAAAACTCTTCAGCAAATATGCCTAGTCTAATAATTTTATTTACTATTAAAATGGATGGAAGGAAAATAAAAGAAATTATCAGTCAAGTTGGTTTGTGGTCCGGTGCACGCAGAAAGAGCTCACAGCGTCTTGAGGTCTGGCAGTTAGTTTTTGCAGGGTTTGGGTCTTAATAGTTTTGATAATCAAATCTCAAATAGGTGTTCAAACTGAAAAATGGCCGAAACGTCGGAATAACAAAAATCAAATAAATTACCACGCTTAAAACAGTTAAAACGTAGTTTTATTATGCGCTAACCCTTAATATTTATTGGATTATGTTTCTTAGTAACACAAGGATTTTTTTATATCATTAGCATTGTTGTTTCTAATAAATTAAGTTCATCAACTCTTGCTTATTATCATATAGAGAGGAGCGATTGATGCCCTGATAACCCAAGCACCAGTTCTCACACACTCATTGATCATTCAATTTAATAACTATAGAAAACGGTGTAGTAATTATAGCTACAATAGCTTTTTTACAGGTTGCTGATGGTACTTTAATTTCATGTATAACGGTAGGGCAGTGTCGGGCTATTGATTAATGATGCATAGCAGTTTCAAAAGACGGCATGGAATACAGCATCTAGTTATCGTGTGAAATTTAACCTAAAACATAATCAAAGGTGACAAGTACATAATCAAAAGTGACAAGTACATAATCAAAAGTAACAAGTACATAATCAAAAGTAACAAGTACATAATCAAAGGTGACAAGTACATAATCAAAGGTGACAAGTACATAATCAAAAGTGACAAGTATATAATCAAAGGTGACAAGTACATAATCAAACATGACAAATACATAATCAAAGCTTAAAACGATCTGTGTGATTAAAATGACCATTTTTGCAGATTTGTATTACGGGTCTTACACATACCTGTATATCTAGATGTGTATCAATTTTACGAGGTGGTAGTCATCCAGATGGCCTACCTGCCCGTGGGTTGTTTTGTCACCTCTTACGACAGGCCACCTGGCCGCAGGAAATTGTATTCTTTCTCCGTTCCTGCACAGATAAATATATGTATTATGTAAAATAAATGATTTCATTCATTGAATAATGAACCGTAGTAAGTGAATACAAGATAGTCAATCAATTACATAGATTAATTTTAATGTATAATATACTCCATGATAGCCATTTAAACGTGTAAACCTTAACACATCGCTGTGGGTCGTTTCGTTGCCGCAGGAATTAGTATTATTTCTCCCTTCTTGCAGGGATAAATTACTGAACAGCAGTTTCTGTATATGGTCGCTATAACAGAATTAGGTTAAGACGAGTGTTATCATTACATCTAGACTGGAAAAAATTGTAACAAAATATTTATTTATCAAATCATCAATAAATATATTGTTCCAATTCTTTCCAGCCATTCAGTTAATAGGACAACCAAACCAAACCAAAATAAAGATGAGCTAGCCTAAAATTATTTCGGTCTACACGTGCGATACATCAGACCAAATTTTTCACACGTTCCTATAAACAAGTCTAAATAGATTCTGCGAAAGAACATGCATTAATGTACAATCATAGTCTATATAGACAAGTCAATTATGGATTTCTTTTATAGACAATCATAACATTTTATGCACAACTACGCTTGACTTGAAATTCCCGCGGGATTACCGGGACACAAAGTACCATAGCATTTAAAAAAGAATGTAAGCTATGTGAAAACTGTTCCGTAATAAGCTAATTTTTAAGATCCCGAACAACTTCAAACCGCTCCCGGGAAAACTCCTGCGGAATTCCCAGGATAAAAAATATCACACATTTTATTACATAAAATTTGCTATCGACCAGTGAAAAAACCACTTTGGAATTCGATTTTTATAATCTAGTCATTTAATAGCATTCCCAGAATGATTCCCGTGGGATTCTCGGGATAAAAAGTAGCGCAAATTTTAAATCTAAGCATTTGCTGTCGATCAACGAAAACCGCATCGAAATCGGCTCAGTAGTTTTTACGTGAATCCCGAACAAACAGACAAAGCGACAAACAAACAAGAAATTTTGTCCAAACCAGGTGGTAGGGCATTTGCCGGACTGGATGGCTACCACCCCTGGTCTAAAGTATGTCGCCATAACAAGCTTGAGTTGTGTTCCGGCATTAGTGACCAGGTTCCAGTTTCCCTTAAGAGAGCAGCAGCGCATTTGCAGCAACTTGGTGTTGTAAATGTCCATAGGCGATGGTAACCGCTTTCCATCAAGTGGGCCGTCTGCCTGTCTGCTGATCTCCTGCTATAAAAAAAAAAAAAAAAAAATTAAAAACAATTCATCGTGTTCTCCGTCGTTTATATAGTCTATTCCAGATTTTTTTTTAATAGATGTATATAATGTACAGATACGGCTTGTTTAGAATTTTATAATATTATTGATTCAAATTCATGACGTCTCCGCCAGGACCTAGATGAAGCGAAGGCTCAAGTAATGCTGGCTTGACGTTGTGAAGAATGACATGCATAGCAATGGTCAAAAAACGAGGGATGCTGAAGACCGCGCGTAGTGCAGAAAAAGTAGGAAAACAGACCCTGAGCGTCGGAGCGAACACTCCAAACGCAGCTGGGATTCAACGTTCCGATGATGATGAATTAAAAAGACAAAAAGACTGAAATATATTTGCAGAAAATGCGGCGTATATGCTCTTAAAAACTATGTAAGTACGTCGCTATTTTTTCAAAGTCTATTTTTTCTGTCTGTCTACCACCATGCCTCTGCCAGCGATTGGAATTCTATCCACTTTCTTAGACGCTTAGCAGTTGTTAATCACATGTGGCGCCTGCTCTTTTATAATATGCTACTGCAAGTAGAATTAGCTCTCTGTAAGTATAGAATTTATTATACCTTTTTTATCATTCATGCAAATTCAGTAAACAGGCAGACGGTCCAGCTGAGGGTAAGCGGTTACCTACCAATGTAGAACCTCTCTCTAAAGGGAGTCTGGAACCCGGCCATTGCTGCCGAAACGCTACTCAAGGTTGTTACGGCGTCATGCTATAGACTAAGGGATAATAATGTAATTTTAACATTATTTGAAACACTGTTAGTTATCAACTTTACCGCGGCCTTCTCTGATAAGTTTATTCAGCATTTAGCAGTAATGTACGAAATTTAGGACCTGGATAGGTCGCCATTTATTATGTTTATAACATAGTGCTAATTCTATTTATTGTTAAAATCCATCACTAAATGTGTAAACAAATAGAATTGATAGGTAACCTTAAGTTGTCACAGTTCTTCTAGAAGGTGATGACGTTATCTACGCAGGAACGAATAAAGAATAATACAATACCGCTTCACCAGTTAGTGTATTAGTACAATTCCAAATCTATATATATTAATACATGAAGCAAAAACTTTGTACCCCTTTTTACGAAATTTGCGCGGACGGAGGAGTATGAAATTTCGCACACTTATAGTTTATATAGAGAAGAAGCGACGAATGCTAATATTTTTTTTTAATTATGCATAAAAAATACATTAAATCAATAATAAAAAAATACACACACTACCATGTATTTGACACACACACGCATATATACTCTTTTGTTTATTGTTCAAGTCAAATTAACAGTGCAGCCTTGGCGAAATCTGTGATTATAGAATCTGATATGAATTATTATGGTCGAATTTCGACCTCGGGCAACCACCAGTTTTATTTAATAGGTATAGTACACTATTATAATTGATCGTGTACTAGCAGAAGGTGATGTCAGGAGCCTTAAGAATAGACGAGCGTGCATGACAAGAGCTATTAATGTCAAAGAAGCAAGTGAGGTGTGTAAGAATAAGCTTGAATGGCGCTCTTTTGTTCGTGCCTACCCCGCAAGAGAACTGGCGTGAAGTTATATATGTATGTATGTAGTACACTACTACAAACGCAAAAACGTCTCGAAGCTTATTGACCAGTACTCTTTACAACATGAGCTATCTGGCAGTGAAAGTTCAGTTAAAATCGGTCCAACCGTTTCAGAGATTAGCTGGAACAAATGCTTTTAACTTTTTTCGCGGAACCAAAAAAATTGCTTAAGTTACTTCTCATACCATCAGCTATTTGGCAGAGAAAGTCCCGTCAAAATCAGTCCAGCCGTTTCAGAGATTAGCCGGAACATCCAGACTGGCAGACAGAGAGACAAAAATTCTAAAAATTACATTTTGGGAATATCTTGGTCCGAATTATCCCCTCTGATCTTTTCACATTTTTATTTTGACAATACAAACACACACTTCAGTTTTATTTATCTATATAGAAAAAGATGTGGCCAATTATGTTTGTGCTGTACACCTTTAACCTACTTATGTATAAGACTCATAACTAGGGATAGGCCGAAATTTCTCTTACATTTGGTTTGATCGAATTTCAGCAGCTTGAGCCTAACTTCGGCACTCAGCCGAAATTCGGTTTAAATGCGAACATCTTCGGTGCAAAAAAAATAAAACACCTACTTGCACTATTTTGACTGAAGTTAATAAAAATCATATATATGATGACCGTGAAATAAAAATACGCCTATATACTTATTTATATACTCATGGTCATTTCTTTTAGTTAGGAACGTGTAAATCTTAACTTGCAATGTGAATTTAGAATTATGAAATAAATAATAGTTTTTTTTCAATCAGAGGTCTAAAAATCTATTATTTTATCCATCTACTCGTACTTAAAATTTATTAGAGGCAGGTTATGGTGTAAAAACGGCAAAGATTCGGCGTTATCAAGTCACGTCAACACGTCACGACGCTCTTGAGAAGGCGTGGCAAAATCAAAGTGTGAAGTTCGGCCGAATTTTTTGTTTTAATCGAATGTTCGGCCGAAGTTCGTATTCGGTTCAAGCCACATTCGGCACATCCCTACTCATAACACTAAATCCTGTACAATACTGTTTCTTATTTGTCCAAATAAATTAAAATAATAATAAGCAAGGCCAGCCGGCACGGAGTGGAGATCGCTAGAGCTACGACTCAAGCTCCAGAGGTGGAAATGATAAATGGCATAACGTCAGCAGTAGCTTCGGTGAACCTGCAGCCCACCTCTCGACACCCCTTAGCCACGCACACCCATGTGGCCCCTGTCTTCTATGGGATTTTTAGAGGCCCACACAGGGAGTGGCGAGTCACGGTCGGCACATTTTTCCATGTTCCCCGAACATTGCGACGGCCAGACGCCCTAGCCCCATATTTCCAGACCCCTAGCAGTTCACCCTAACAGCCCGGTACTATTGGTTCTCATTTCCCATAACAGTCCTACACTGGCCGGGGCTTATCCTTGGGTGCATTATTATATGGTGTAGACAGGGATAATCGCCGGTCAGTGTCACGCCACATTTACATTAAATTTGTCAAGGGGCCTCTAGGTGTTGGCCTCCCCGTGGCCCCACGCAAGCCCTCCAAGTGTCCGGGTCATTTGAGATATACAATAATAATAATAATAATTTGACCGGCAGGGAGGCCACTAATGCCGGAACACAACTCAAGGTTATTATGGCGGTATGCTCTAGACCAGGGTTGGTAGCCATCCAGGCTGTGGGGTGTTTTAGTCGTTACTTGTCATTAGTATTCTTTCTCATTGCCCGCACTGAAGGTTAGCGCAGATATGGTCAAAAATATGACGCCATTTTTGTGCCGCTGTTTCAATTCACTAACAAAGACGTCGTCATGACAACGCTAACGAAGATTTGCTGCATGCTAGTTAATAAATATAATAACATCGGTTATATGTGCTTGTCGCAACCCAAAATAGTATACAATACATAAAGCACAATTATAAAATGGCCTACATTACGCAGCTTATGCTTCCCGCTGCGAGCTTAGTGTTATTCAGGCGACGCCGCGTGCCGGACTATGTTTGTAATGAAGTGTGTGGTGATTGTATTTGTGATAAGTTTTGATATTGGATTTTGTACAATTGTAAGAATTTTTCATTATTTAAATAGTTTTTAATGATAATATTGCAACGAAACAAATAATAATATTTAAATTTGACTATAATATGATTTTGAGGCTATATATTTTTTTTTAATTTAACTTAGCTACCAGTTAGCTACAAGCAATTTAATTTTTTTTTTAAGTTTTCACGACTAGTACACGTTAAAAGTAACGGTTTAACGGTTTTAAGCGTGGCATATTTTTTTTCGCATTTCGGTCACTTTTCAGTAGCCATGGTTCAATTGATTTCATTGATTTACACAGTTTTAATTTTAATTGATTTAAATTACAAAAAAGTAATTTTGTTTATTACGCATTCAAAACTATAACTGGAATTACATATTTATACAAATAAATACTCTTTTAACTTAGTGAAAATAAAATAGATAAAAATTATAAATAAATCTCTTATTTTTTTATAATATTAATTAAAAGTTAATTATATTTGTTAAGCATCTTTCAAAAACAGAAATAGGTATTTTCTATTTCTGTTTTTGAAAGATGCTTAACAAATTTAATTACCTTTTAATTAATGTTAAAAATATAAGAGACTTTATTTTAATATTTGTCTATTAATAAGTTTTAAAAACTTAATTATATAGGTTTGTTTAAATTATTAAATAAATATCAAATACATAACAAAATAAGGAAAACAGTTAAAATGTATTGTTTATTCATTTTTTTAAATATCAATAAACTATATGATAACGTGTCGGAGAGAATACAGTTTACATACATACATACATAACTTCACGCCAGTTCCCTTGCGGGGTAGGCACGAACAACAGAGCGCCATTTAGGCTTATTCTTACACACCTCACTTGCTTCTGTCACATTCACGCTCTTCTTGTCATGCACGCTCGTCTGTTCTTAAGGCTCCTGACATCACCTTCTGCTAGTACACGATCAATTTGATCATGGAAGGTGTGTCGTGGCCTTCCACGACTTCTGCATCCATCCACTTTTGCATTGTATATCTGTTTAGTCATTCTTTCATCATGCATTCTTTCCACATGCCCGAACCACCGGAGCATTCCTTTCCTTACCTTCACCCCGACACTCTCTTTCAGACCAACTCTCTTTCTTACTTCGGTATTACGAACGCGGTCCGCGAGCGTCACTCCGTAGAATACAGTTTATGTGAGGTTTATATCATTGATATACATATTTGAAAATTAGGCAAGCAAAGCCGCAGACATGATCTATTATAGTATTATTAGGATTCATAATCAAAACTAGCTGTGCCCGCGACTTCGTCCGTGTGGATTTTCTCGCGGAACCTTATAAAAAAAGTAGCCTAAGTTACACCTTATAACATCAGCTATGCCAGTGAAAGTGCCGTCAAAATCGGTCCAGCCGTTTTGGAGATTCTCTGAGACAAGAATTGTAAAAATTGAATTTTAAAATAAGTGCCGTATATTCTTTCACTAGCTGTGCCCGCGACGTCGTCCGCGTGGAATTCGTTTTCAAAACTCCCCGACTTTGAAACATTCTTCGTTGGTGCTCAGCTCCTATAGATCTTAGCGTGATGATATATAGCCTAAAGCCTTCCTCGATAAATGGGCTATCTAATACTGAAAGAAGTTTTCAAATCAAACCAGTAGTTCTTGAGATTAGCGCGTTCAAACATACAAACTCTTCAGCTTTATATATTAGTATAAGATATAAGATAAGACAATCATTTAGTAAAAAGCTCTTATTTTGACATTACAAACAGACACTTCAATTACGTTCGTCTAAATTAAGCCTAAAGGGCATTCACTCGGACCAGACCACTTACATAAAGTTTGTTCTCGTGAGGCTGAATTCATTTATTCGTCAGCATTAAAACTACTGAGATATTGAACTCATAGATATATCAGTCCCACTGCTGGGTTTGTGCTTCTCTTTAATTAGTGAGGATCAGACGGTATACCCACCAAGCTTCAAAGCGAAACAAGTGTCACATCCAGATGGGTAAAGAAAGAAAGATAGAAAGAAAAAACGTCTATTTAGTCTTCACATAGCGAGACACATGGCGATGAATTAAACGATGTAGGTATATACCGAAAACAAAAGTCTCGCTATGGTACCAAATAGGGGCAGTTCAGCATGTGCCAGGCATCAGGTGCCTGAGGCTGGTTTTCAACTGGACCCTAGGACCAACGGATGTTACACTGTTATATATATATATTTCGACGGCCTCTGTGGTTGAGCGGGCTAAGCCTTTGCCGGCCTACCTCACTGCAACGCAGAGGCTCCGGGTTCGATTCCTGGTATAGTAAATTTCGGAAAACGTCTTTTGTCCGTTATTTACTATGGTCTGGGTGTCTGGCATCGGCCCCAGAGTAGTCCGTTGTATATTACCCATAACACAAGCGTAACTTGCTTAATTTGGGGATATACAATGTGTGTGTTTGTCTGCCGATTATTTATTTATTTATTTATATATATATATATATATATATATATATATATATATATATATATATATATATATATATATATATATATATATATATATATATATATATATATATATATATATGTCAGGAGCCTTAAGAACAGACGAGCTTGCATGACAAGAGTTATGAATGTCAAAGAGGCAAGTGAGGTGTGTAAGAATAAGCCTAAATGGCACTCTGTTGTTCGTGCCTACCCCGCAAGGGAACTAGCGTGAAGTTATGTATGTATGTATGTATGTATATATATACATATATATATATATATATATATATATATATATATATATATATATATATATATATATATATATATATATATATATATATATATATATATATATATATATATATATATATATATATATATATATATATATATATACGGGTCTTTTTTTGTCACTTCTTTTTTGGGGTTTGGGTTTTTTGCACGCTAATTCTCGAAAATTGTGAGTCCATAATTTTTCTGTTGTTCAATTCATTCATTTTTCAGTTTTTATGGCAATTTTTCGATATTTTAGAACCTTGCTTTAAGGGCACTGCGTGCCTCTGCGTGCCCCTACAAAGAAAGCCCTGTATATATATATATATATATATATATATATATATATATATATATATATATATATATATATATATATATAAATATATTTATATAGGGTAGGCTTTATAAAAACACGTAGTAATTGTAAACATAGGATTTGGTTACAAAATGTATTTAAAAAAACATTTTGTTCAAAAACAACTATTTCCCTTGGTTTTTGGTTCGACATTCCTTCACAGAATTTGATCCATATAAGCTACACTATCTACTGGTGTAATAGTACAATATAAGATTTTTTTTTAATCAACCAATTCGAGTCCCGACAAAGGTACTTAATTTACTTACTTTAATTTTGGTCAAAATCGACCTCGAGACTCCTTTGAGTGCTTTTCACTTGAAAAATTCACCCGTATAAAACAAACAAACAACTTTAGCTATAAGATTATTCATAGCGATAGATTTCTGATAAATATGACTCCATATACAGTCAGTGATCGAACTCAATGCCGTGTAATAAACGATTTCTCGTGAAACAATACGACAATTTGCCTATATTAGTATGATTACGTAATAGCATGGAACGTATGCAGAAAACACGTTCAAATGGTTACTCTAAGCTTACTTTGTACTACTTCAAAAACATAATTAAACAAAGTGGTTACATTTTAAGGCTCCTGTCGCAAAAGGCCGAAAGTAAATCGGGGTGAAAACATAACAACTTTTCATTGGTAATTACCAATCAATCATCCGCGACATGCCGGCCTCAACGATATAATACGTCGGGCCCTTGCCAGCGCCGGCGTGCCAGCCGTTCTCGAACCGAACGGCCTGATCCGCGACGATGGCAAGAGGCCCGATGGTATGACTTTAATTCCCTGGAGCTTGGAAAGGCCGCTTGTGTGGGACGTTACCTGTGTCGACACACTGGCGCCTTCTCATCTCTAGGAGTCCAAAGTTGCAAGTCGCACTGCCACTTCTGCCGAAAACCTCAAACGGCTAAAATATGCAACCCTTGGAACAGGTTACATATTTGAGCCGTTTGGGGTGGAGACTTTGGGCCCAAGGGGACCAAGTACCCACAAATTATTTCAAAAAATTAAAAAATGCCTTGTCGACATAACAGGAGACCGGAAAGCTGGAGCTTACCTCGCTCAAAGGCCTTTGTATCCAGATAGGTAATGCTGCCAGCCTTCTAGGTACAACGCCCAGCGACAGTGGTCTGGTGGGGTGGACGGGCTTTATTATAGGTTTTATTTTAATTTTAGTTTTTTTACTATTGTATATATATTTTTAAGTTAGGTTTATTTATAGGATATTTTAGTTTTTGTTAATAGATGTTAGAGTTACATCAATCATTTATAGAATATGGAATGTCACTTATTCTTTGCAAGATGGGACGGCCGCTTTTTTGGGACGCGACATGTGAAGACACTAGCGCCGTCACATCTTCCAATGACTGAGATAGAGGTTGGTAACGCTGCTTCAATAGCTGAAGCTCTCAAGTGGCGCAAATTTGGAACCTTAGGAAGGGGTTACATATTTGTGTCTGTATCAGTAAAAATCTTATAAACGTGTAAAACTAATATTTAATTTTGATGAGAATACTGGTGTGCACATCACGTAAACGATTTAGAAGGTTTCTTTATATCGAGGATTGAAAGGTTATTTGTTTTAAGCGACATTTTGTGTGAGACTTAACACTATGAGGTTTTTTATCCTAATATCTCAACTTAAAGAAATGTAAAGAACCTGACATCTAGTTTCAATCTATGGATGTTTTTTTTAAAGTATGGTACACAGTTCATTAGTGATGTGTTTTTCTGGGTCATTTGAAACTTCAAACTTTTCTCCTGACAATTTTTAAAAATGTCGTTTAAAAAAAATAACCTTTCACCCATCGATATATAGTCTCAGTTAATTTAGGAACAAAAAAGAAATTAATACACTGCAGGAGTACAACAACTCGTCGTCCAGTGGTGAGTCACCCTATCCAACGGGGTAACCATCACCATCATAGACGCACCACTCAACTTAATCAACCCCCACAGTCATCTTATTGTTACGAGTCGCGAGACTCGAATTAAAATGCCGTTATAATTACTACAGAGTTTATTAGAACTATACAAACACGTATAACACAGGTGCAAATATAACCGAACACAACAAGTCCAAACGTAATGCAGAAGGTCGTAATTCCATAAAAACGCGCAAAGTCCGTCACTAAAAGTTTCCCGATTGTAGCACACACACACACACACACACACACACGTCTTGCTTCGCTCGTAGTTGTCGCTCGACTGCCTCGTCCCTCCATCGGGCCATTGCTTTATACTGCACAGATGCAATATGTCCGTCCGGCCGCGTGGAGTGAAATTCCTAGAATCAGTTTGTACTTTAAATCCGTAACACCTGGCTAATGACTGCCATAAAAGATTATGATACAACAATGGGCTGTTTTCTAATCACATATTTTAAACACAAAGTAAACAAAAGAAGTCCAAATGCCGACTGGTAATAAAATGTGTTTTTACAGGTATGCAGGTGTGATTTTGTTTTTGTCGGCGTCTGGGTCGTAACATTATGTTAAGAAAATAATATACACACTGACCGCGACTATGGAATCGATTACTCGGAGAGAGGTACTTAGTTCCTCACAATTTCTCATAGACATTGGCGTAACAAGCCATAGATAGAATCGAATGCCGCATCTGTAACAGCTTTCATATCCGTGACATAGCAAACAAACTGCAAGGATTGCCTTCGCTGGTACGACCTAGTCTTATCCCCACCACTTCAGTCACATGGGATCTTGTACAGAGTAACTGCACCATGACGCCCCTACACCCTGTAACTGGGTCACCCCGGGGAGCAGAGTGACCCACTTCGTACAGCAGGGGGGGGAAGTCCGCTGTCGCCCCCGTGACAGCGGCCCCCTGTGACGGTAATTATGGGAGGAGAAGATGCGCGTAGCGGCGCCTGCGACCGCCGGTCCGCCTCCTGCGGATGGGGTCCGCGTACGCGTCCTCCTCCCTCGCTCTTTCAGCGGCCTCCTTCTGCGACATGACGGATTCGCAGAAGGAGGAGACCGCAAGCCAAGATTGTTGACCCTGGAGCATCGCTTCGACCATGCTACGAAGCGAGCTCACAGGGCCAACGACGTTCTCTAGGAGGGCCCTTTGGGGTCCCCAAGCGGCGCACTCCACGAGCGTGTGAAACGCCGTGTCTTGGAGTGCGCCGCACTCGTGGCAAGACGGGGAAGGTTCCCGCCCAACTATTTGGTGCAGATACTTACCAAAGCAACCGTGCCCGGTAAGTATCTGCACCATCCTGAACGTCAAGGTCCCGCATTTCCGCGAGACCCAACGAGCCAGGTGGGGCCGGATTGCCTCCACCGTCACGATTCCAGCTTCTGGGGACCCCAGGTCCCTCTGCCAAGAGCGGATCAGGGCCTCGGTCGCCTGGGCCCTGATCATTCTAGTTTCTGCCGGGCACGGCACCTCTCCTCTCGCCCGTGCATCCTGCCGGGAGCGGTACACTGCTGCGAGCACCTCCGCCTGGAGATTCCAGGGCGGATCACCCGCCAGCAGTGTTGCCGCCGTCCACGACACAGTACGGTACCCTCGAATGGACCTCACCGCCAGGACCCTCTGAGCTCGCCTCAGCAGAGTCCTGTTTTGCCGGTGAAGTGCATGAATCCATACGGGGGCCCCGTACAATGCCATACTCCGGAGGATGCCAGCGTACAACTTCCTTGTCGCCGCGCCCGGCCCTCCCACGTTCGGAAGGAGCCTGGCCAGGGCGGCAGCGGATTTAATTAACCTCGGGGCGAGCTGGGTGAAATGGGCCCCGAAGTTCCATTTACCATCTAGTACAAGCCCCAGATATTTCATCTGGGGCTTGACCGCTACCGCAACACCTTGGACGACGATGCGCGCGTCCCGGGGTGCACGTCTATGTGGTCTATGGAACATGAGGGCCTCTGTTTTTTCAGGAGAGACCCTCAGGCCAAGACGCCGGATTCGTTCGACCACCAACGCCGTTCCGGCGTCGGCGAGTGCCATAGACTCTTCATAGGTTCCGCCCCGGGCCGTGACGAGGGTGTCGTCTGCAAAGCAGAGCACCCCCATCCCGGGCAGTACTGGCTCGCGGAGGAGCCAGTCGTAGCCGATGTTCCACAGGATCGGACCCAGCACCGACCCTTGTGGACAACCCACAGCCAGGTGGTAGAGTATTTGCACGTGTTGATGGCTACCACCCCTGGTCTACAGTATGCCGTCATAACTACCTTGAGTTATGTTCCGGCATTAGTGGCCAGGTTCCAGTCTCCCTTTGCGAGCGGCAGCACAACACAATTATTTTATGAATATCCATAGGTAGTCCATGGTAACCACTTTCAATCAGGTGGGCCGTCTGCCTGTTTACTGAATTTGCATGAATGATAAAAAAATGTATAATACATTCCATACTTACAGAGAGCTTTTTATCCGTGCAGGAACGGAGAAAGAATACAATTTCCTGCAGCCGGGCGGCCTGTCGTAAGAGGCGACTTAACAACCCACAGCCAGGTGGTAGGGCAGTTGCCCGACTGAATGGCTACCACCCCTGGTTTAAAGTATGTCGCCATAACAACCTTGAGTTGTGTTTCGGCATTAGTGACCAGGTTCCAGTCTCCCTTAAGAGAGCAGCAGCGCATTTATAGCAACTTTGCTGTTGCAAATGTCCATAGGCGATGGTAACCACTTTCCATCAAGTGGGCCGTCTGCCTGTCTGCTGATCTCCTGCAATAAAAAAAGCTCATTTTACTTGCAGCAGCATATCATAAAAGAGCAGGCGCCACGTGTGATTATCAAATGCTAAGCGTCGAAGAAAGTGGATAGTTGAGTGCATGACTTCACTCATTCAATAAAAAAATGCAAGAATGCAAAACTAAAAGGTCAAATATATAAATCTGGTATACGACCAGTCATGCTATACGGGTCGGAATGTTGGGCTACTATAGTGATAAACTACAAGCGTCTCCACTCAGCTAAGATGAGAATGTTGAGAAAAAAATGCAAGAATATTAGAAATGATACTTTATATACTAATTGTCATATTTAAATACAGTCATAGATTGTACAATATGAATAAATTCCCTGAATTATTTTATCAACAAAATGAGTCTGTTTTTTATATCCGTTAATGCTGATAAATTTGTCCTAATTTTTTTTTAATCTTAATGTTAAAATATTTTTATACCATGTGTGAAACATCACGAACGTGTAACTTTAGGCGGTTTAAGATAAACAAATTTCATATCTAGGTCATCGGTACTTAGTAAAATATGTGTATGAAGTCATAAAATTTTATAACCAAGGTCTACAAGTTTCAATAAGGGATATATGTAGATATACACTATTTCGTCATAGTGATGTCATAATACTTGCCGTTAGTAGAAACTGAGATCTATCTTTTAATTTCTACACTAGCAAAAAGCGGTGCTTTAGGAGAGCTCGCGAAGTTTTCTACATAGTAATAATTTTTTAGATATTGTTACGACCTGAATGCCGACAAAAGACAAATTCACACCTGCGTCTGTAGAAACACGTTTTATTACCCTTTTGGCATTTGGACTTGTTTTGTTTTGTTTACTTTGTGTTTAAAATTTGTAATTAGAAAAACAGCCCATTATGTATTGTAATATTTTATGGTAGTCATTAGCCAGGCGTGGTTCTAAGAAATTCAGTCCGCGCGGGCGAGAGACATATTGTATTTGTGCATTATAAAGCAATGCAAAGCGAAGCAAGACGTTAGTGAGGGACTTTGCGTGTGTGATTGAATCGTGTATTGCGTTTGGACTGGTTGTGTACAGTTATATTTGTACCTGTGTTATACGTGTTTGTATAGTTCGAATATATTCTATAATAATTCCAACGGCATTTTAATTCGAGTCCTGCAACTCGTAACAATATTTTAAAAACGAATCTTTTTATATATGGATTACTAATATGAGCTTCTGGAAAAAATACATACATCAAATTATTTTCATTATTTTTTGTTTTATCCAAACAAAAAAAAATCTAATTAATAAAAAATTGTTATATCGGCTACTGTTTTTAAAATGTGTATAAAATAATAATATTTTTTATGATAGATAACACATTTAGAAATAAATTGATATGTGATAGTTTCTCAGTAAAGTGTATTACAATAATGCATACATTGCGAGATAGTGTCAGATACAAGTAATTGTGTAACATATTTCTGTATAAAATTTATTTTCAAAAGTTTAAGTTTTCAATTTTTAGCTAGACTTGTTGCTGGGGAGTTTGTTGCTGCTTCTTCTTCTTAACAGCAATAACACGTTGTGAAGCGGAGTACATAGACTAAGAAGTAAAACTAAATTTTAACTTATATGTATACATACATACGCCAGTTCCCTTGCGGGGTAGGCACGAAAAACAGAGCGCCATTTAGGCTTATTCTTACACACCTCACTTGCTTCTTTGACATTCATAACTCTTGTCATGCACGCTCGTCTGTTCTTAAGGCTCCTGACATCACCTTCTGCTAGTACATGATCAATTTGATCATGGAAGGTATGTCGTGGCCTTCCACGACTTCTGACTTCATACAACTTATATGTATGAGCTTCCAAAAGCGTTTTCCAGTGAAACTTATTTTGAATAAAAACTTTTGAATTTTAATACACATTAGTTATTGATGTTTAAACTCAAATTAATAAAGAAGATATTATAAATTAAACTATACTAAAAATAAAGCTATAAGCTAATTATTTATTGTATTGTTACGAGTTACGGGACTCGAATTAAAAAGCCGTTAGAATTATTATAGAGTTTATTAGAACTATACAAACTCGTATAACACAGGTACAAATATAACCGAACACAACAAATCCAAACGTAATGCAGAAGCTCGTAATTCAATAAAACGCGCAAAGTCTGTCAATATTAGATTCCCGAATGTACACACGGCACGCCTTGATCGTGGTTCTCGCTCAACTGACACCTCGCTCAATCAGGCCGTCGTTTTATACTTCACAAATACAAATGTGCCCGCCCGTATGGTCAACTTAATTTCCTAGAATTAGCTTGCACTCTTAATCTGTAACACCTGGCTAAGAGGCAGCCTGCAAGCGGCCGTAAACCAGTACAATAGAACAATAGGCTATTCTCCACAATACTAGAAACGTATGCCAATAAATAAGTAAACAAAAGAAGACGGTCATAAAAGGATTACAATTAGTTCAAATGCCCACAGGTAACAAAATGTATTTTTACAGATTATGAGTGGAATTTGTTTTTGTCGGAACCTAAGTTGTAACAGTATTATTATGTCTAGTTGGACCTATACCATCCCCCAAAAGTATTGTATATACATATTTATCATATTAGCGATCAATAACGTATCTTAAGAAATATATATTATCTTAAACACAATATTAGAAATTATAGATTATAATAAAATAATAATAATAGCAGCCCATAAATGTCCCACTGCTGGGCTCGGGCCTCCCACTATAGGGGGGAACGGACAATATACCCGCCACGCTTGTCCAAGGCGGCTTGGCAGGTTTGACACATCGGTTATCTCGATGTGCAGGTTGCATCACGATGTTTTCCTTCACCGTTATTAGCACGTGGTAATCGTAACAATATGCACATTAGGTCAGAAAACTGCCTAAGCGGTGCATGCGTTCCGGCCAGGATCGAACCCACGCCCTTTGGGTCTGGGACGCGTGCGCTAGCCATTACGCTACCACGACTATAGATAACTATAGATTAACTTACAAATAAAACTATACTATAAATTGGTCCAGGGCAACCAGACCGCTGTCGCTGGGTAGGGTGCCTAGAAGGCTTTTTTTTATTGCAGGAGATCAGTAGACAGGCAGACGGCCCACTCGATGGAACGCGGTTACCATTGCCTATGGACATTAGCAACATCAAAGTTGCTACAAATGCGCTGCTGCTCTCTTAAGGGAGACTGGAACCTGGTCACTAATGACGGAACACAACTCAAGGTTGTTATGGCGACATACTTTAGACCAGGGGTGGTACCCATCCATTCGGGCAAATGCCCTACCACCTGGCTGTGTGTTGTTATGTCGCCTCTTACGACAGGCCGCCCGGTCGCAGGAAATTGTATTCTTTCTCCGTTCCTGCACGGATAAGGCTTGCAGCATTACATCGCTAAATACATACACTAATCCTTTCAGGGAGGTAAGCTCCAGCCTTCGGGTCGCCTATGCCCTCGACCTGCTGTTTTTTAATATTTTTAAAAAGTTTTTGGGCACTTGCTAATTAAAGAATATGTACCACCTCGTCGCCAACGGGAAGCGTGCCCAGAAGGCTGGCTGCATTGCCACGCTGGATTGAAATGCTAATTCAATGTTCCTTCAGAGAGCGCCACCACATTGATAGCAAGCACCTTTGATGTTACAAATATAGGCGATGGTAACAGCTTTCCATCAGGTGGGCTGTCTGTCTGTCTGCTGAACTCATGCAATAAAAAAACCCACCTTCTGGTCATGTGTGGTATCAAAGATTTTCCTATAAAGGAGACAGATACGCTTTAAATAAGTTCTAATTCTAGGTCCCAGATTGCAAAAAAAATAGAGTCATTTTAATATTTCTTTTTATTGTTATTTAAGTGTTAAATCGGGTTATAAGCCAGCAGTATGTCGAGTATCATACATATACGTCAGTAGTTTCCGAGAGAGATACTATCGCAGCGCCATCTTTTTCCCAATTATCGTTTCTCCCATGGAAACGACGTCATTTATCGGGATAAAAAGTATTCCAAGTTACGCTCCGGGACATAAGCTAGCTCTATGTCGAGTTTCATTTAAATCCATTGAGTAGTGTTCTATCAGACATACAGGCAGAGAAATATCCCCCTGATATTTTTTTCACATTTTTAAATGCATGGTAGACATTCAAACAATTTACAGATTTATTATAGATAGATTATGTTTTATTATAACTTTCTAGCTCATCTGCATGCGAACGCGATCTTCGCAATCAGATATTTTAGGTACCTACAAGATCTGATTGCAAAGATAGCAAATTCAATTTGAAATACATAGTTCAAATTACAATTTTATAAAATTATCTCGATTTGACTCTAATCACATTTAGAATAGAGTTGATTTTTCTAGAGTTCACCGTTCTTCTGGATACTTTGGCTGCTTAGTTACCTTTGTCGAGGTGGTTGTTAACATAATAATGATGACTTCAATGAACTCCTGTATCTGGCGTTGTTCGTGTACCGATATTTTTGGACAAGAAGGCTGATTCGAACTATTAGACGACCTTGGTTGTATCGATATTAATTATCACTTTTGATGTTCTTATCTATTTAACAAACTTGGCTGCTCCTTTCTATAAGATGCTAACTATACGTCCCAGTTTATCGTCTATCTTTCTGTCATTTTTTGCACAATAAAAGGTATTGTATTGTATTGTACCTTAGGAATATACTATGCTTGTTTTTCTGGCGATTTATTTATTTAATTTTTACATTTACAGGCCTACCACAAAAAACAATTTGACAATAATCTTACAACATTCAAATATTATACCAAAACAAGCAATGTCATAACTATACCAATGATGGTACACCTAGACAGACCTTTATTAAGCAAACTGCCCAAGCATAGAACAGAAAACAAATTCATGAAGAGGGAAAAATTCAAGAAGATGACCAAGAACATTTTGAAGAACGTAGAGAAGATATTCAGGCAGCCAAGTTTGAATCAAAGTATACATTTAGTGTTGCTAGACGTGAAAGTTTTGAGAAGTAAATTCAGTAAGGTTGCCATGGATGAAAATGTTTCCGTGTATCTAAAGAGTTATTGTGACTGGCAAGGAGAGAAGAAAGTTTTGAAGAGGAAGTGGTTTTATTCAATCCTGTTGACTGGTTTGGATTTGTATTACTTAGATGGGACCAATAAGAAGATTCGAAGTAGTACAGGTAAGGTTAGATAGATAGATGTAGACGAAGACTTCGGCACTGAGTTGCCCTGGATGACCTCCAGCGCCATGAGCTAACGATCGCAGGCGAAACCCAGGAGAAGGTCCGCCCGCAATTAAGGTCCCTGGATGTGGGAGCGGAGTTGTACCGCGCTCCCCATTCTTTGAACAATATCGGTGACAATGGATGAGGTATTTTCGGCCGGTGTCTGCCAGGCTCATGCAGGCAGGCGATAGCCACTTCCTGCGGCCTTGGCTCCAAGGCAAATTGAAGGAACACGGGGAATTTTAGTGGGTATTCCGACATTGGGTTGTCGAGTCTGCATACTCCCTCACCGCGATCCCTCACACGGTGAAATGTCGGCAAGTGGATCTGTCCTCTATAAGACAGGTTAAATAGATAGATAACTCTTTATAGTACACTAAATCATAGATAAACAGAAGTAGAAAAATACGAGAAATAGTACAACAGGAGGCCTTATCGATAAAAAGCTATCTCTTTCAGACAAATCTTGGGAGCGATTGATAGATTTTTAATACAACACACTAAAACCTTGGCTACATCTGCGTAATGTCTTTATTAGCGCTTTAGTTAAAGTTTTACGACACAGGTGTAGCAGAGGCATTAGAAAAACATAAACCAAATTTCATGAGATTTGGTGCCGGTAGGTTTTTTTTTATTTTTTATTGCAGGAGTTCAGCAGACAGGCCCACTTGATGGAAAGCGGTTACCATCGCCTATGGACATTTGCAACACCAAAGGTGCTACAAATGCGCTGCTGCTCTCTTAAGGAAGACTGGAACCTGGTCACTAATGCTAGAACACAACTCAAGGTTGTTATGGCGACATACTTTACACCAGGGGTGGTAGCCATCCAGTCGGGCAAATGCCCTACCACCTGGCTGTGGGTTGTTTTGTCGCCTTTTACGACAGGCCGCCCGGCCGCAGGAAATTGTATTCTTTCTCCGTTCCTGCACGGATAAACTACGACGTACGCAACAGGATTAAATAGCAAGTCTTAAAATGAAGCCAGGTGTACAGCAACTCAAATAAACATGCACGTATGAAGAGTTGGTAGTGTCATGGCTAACGCACGCGTCCCAAACTCAAAGAGCGCGGGTTCGAATCCTGGCCGGAACACGCACCACTTAGGCACTTTTAGGACCTAATGTGCATTTTTGTTACAATTACCACGTGCTAACAACGGTGATGGAAAACATCGTAATGAAATCTGCACATCGAGATAACCGGTGTGTCAAACTATGTCGAATTAACTTTCGGCACAGCAATTAAGTGTCAGTCTCATTTGTTAATTGCGGCATACAACTTTTAAAATGTTATGATTCTTTAATATCTTTAACCGTGCAGGAACGGAGAAAGAATACAATTTCCTGCGGCCGGGCGGCCTGTCGTAAGAGGCGACTTAACAACCCACAGCCAGGTGTTAGGGCATTTGCCCGACTGGATGGCTACCACCCCTGGTCTAAAGTATGTCGCCATAACAACCTTGTGTTGTGTTCCGGCATTAGTGACCAGGTTCCAGTCTCTCTTAAGAGAGCAGCAGCGCATTTGTAGCAACTTTGATGTTGAAAGTGTCCATAGGCGATGGTAACCGCTTTCCATCAAGTGGGTCGTCTGCCTGTCTGCTGATCTCCTGCAATAAAAAAATAAATAAATAAAAAATAACTTTATATATTTTGTGTATCGCCTTTGACAAATAAATGCTTCTTTCTTTCTTTTTCTCTTGAAATCTGCCAAGCCGCCTTGGTCAAGCGTGGAAGATACACTATCCATTCCCTTATAGTAGGAGGCCCGAGCCCAGCAGTGGGGTGTTTATTGGCGGTTATTATTATATGAAGAGGTTAATGAAAGTAGGTGAAACAAAATTTTTTGTCAGGATCGTCGCAAGTGAAATCCAGTCGCTACCTGCCCCCATGGGAATCAAGCGTGATATACATATGAATGTATGAGAATTTATGTTTAAAAGTCACAAATACACAAATTCGTGATGCATTCCCGCTTTCAGCGGACATGTACGAAATTTAAAAAAAAAAAAAGTTTTTCGAAACCATTAAATACTTTTGAATGCTTTATTTCAGGCCGTGGTTACATGAAGGGTATGTGCAGCGTTAAAAACAGCTGCACCATGCTCAAATGGCATCCGAAAAACCTGCCATATATACTAGCTCATGAACTTGCACACAGGTAAGCATTTTTAAATTATCAAAATTGTTTTCTTAAGTTTTCGCTGCCAGTATACATAAGATTTTAAGCGCGGCGTTTTATTACATTTTAACATACATACATACATGCATAACTTCACACCGGTTCCCTTGCGGGGTAGGCGCGAACAACAGGGCGCCATTTAGGCTTATTCTTACACACCTCACTTGCCTCTTTGACATTCATAGCTCTTGTCACGCACGCCCGTCTGTTCTTAAGGCTCCTGACATCACCTTCTGCTAGTATTACATTTTTATTTCAACGATATACTTTTTAAACCTGTACAATGAAGAAGACTGAACTGACATTGTATGCTATATATAATACCCTAATACTATAGGTAGTATACTAAGCCTAGGCCACCGAAGTCGGTAGGTAAGGTTCACAGTAAGCTGGCTACATACCTTGCTGTATCGAAAAACTGATTTGTTGTCAGAGGTAGGAACCAGCCCCCTAATCAAATGAGGAGCCGATTACACGTTTTGAGAGCTCTTTGTAGAGGCTCATGACCTCAGGTGCGGGCGCGATGCGGTGGCCGGGAGATAGCAAAGGGACACGGAGGAAGAAGCAAGGAAGGACTCACCTCGCCACCAGTCCGCCGCGACACTGCACTCGTCCCCCGGGAGTTCACACACTCACTAGGATTATGCTTTGCTAATTAAATGTGGTTATAACAGTTTTTTTTTTTAAAGGTTATGGCTGCAATGCCATTTATGCATTGATTTTGCCAATGTCGAGTAAATAGAAAAGTCAGGTGACATTAAAAGGAATTTTGGCCGGTAAATTAAAAAGAAAAATAAAATTCTGCCAATCTAATACACAACAATAAACATAATATTTACAACAAACCATAACAGCAAAGGACAAAACTAAATAATAACTAACTTCAAGCCAATCTAAGTATAATATATATATACAATAAAATTAATATATATATATATACTATACAATCTATTATAAGATAATTTTATTCACAGTCAAGAATTTACAAAGAATATATACAAATGATTTATGCGATAAAGTTAAAAGAACACTACTATTAACAGGACGAGGGCAATTAACAGGAAGAATGTCATAAAGAGGAGTAGAAATTTTACGGCAATGGAAAAAGATATGTTCTATGGAACCTTCGCCCAGACCACACTCACATAAAGAATTATCACGAATTATAACAGTTTATTTCTATTTGTTTAATGTTCCAACAATCTATGATAGGTATTTTTTATATATAGTGCGGTGACAGCAGTGACAATCCCCTAATATCTCGTATTGCGCATTCTTCTTTTAAAAGTTTACTCTTTTCTTGATGGCGAGGATGGGGAGGAAGAATTTACAAGGAGGTGTTCCTCGGCGCAACCATCAGGACTCCCAAGATCCAAGGGTTTTAGAAGCAAACAGCACAAAACTATGTGTACAGACATCTGTTGATACAAATAAATAATATTTGAAAAATAATAATCTATACTTATTACGTACCATAAATAAATTTGTTAATGGTTCGAGTTTATAAGACGCGTTTAAAAATTTTGAAAAAAAAGGGGTTTAATTCAGCCCCGGAGATTCCGAAAATACAATTTTTAAAATTTTTGTCTTTCTGTCTATCAGAGCATCACGTGAAAACTACTGAACGAATTTAAATGAAACTCGACATAGAGCAAGCTTACATCCCGGGACGTAACTTAGGATACTTATTATCCCGATCAATGACGTCGTTTCCGTGGGATAGACGAAAACAGCGAAAAATATGGCGGTGATACATATATTTATAATTTATCAAACCAACCGACAGCGATCTGTACTAACAATTAATATTAATAGTATTTAATTTTTAACATAATATATTTATTTCTGTCTTGTATATATATACATAACTTATGTGTATATCTTAATATATATAAATTACGTGTCACGTTTGTCCGCGGTGGACTCCTAAACTACTTGACCGATTTTAATCAAATTTGCACACCGTGTGCAGCTTGATCCGACTTGAAAGATAGGATAGCTTACATTTGGACCCGGTAGGTGGCGCTGGAATCGGGTTCTAAATTTTATTTCTTCAGGGCAGAACAACGTCTGCCGGGACAACTAGTTTGTATATATAGTATAGTTATATATTTATTATTAAAATGTAAGTAATCGTACAATAAATATGTATGCCACCATCGCCACTCCTAAACAGCAATATTCTTGCCACGGGTTGTCTGGAAGAGATCGCTTTTTAGCGATAAGACCGCCCTTGGTACATCTTTGTAAACAATCAATAATAATAGTTCGTGAGTTTTCTAAAATGGTGTACATTAAAGTGTTATCTATGTTAAGTTATATAGAACAGTATACATGTTAAACATATTTATGCCCAAATAAAATTGTATATGTTATGATTCAATATTTCAGTCTCGGAATTCCTCATGACGGACCGCCAAACAACGAATGTCAAGATCAAAACTACATAATGAATGCGAAGTACAAACCATCAAATCCAGCCAAAAACTGGTCAGCATGCACAAGAAGGGCGTTGCATCAATTTTTAAAGTAATTATTATCATATGCTTAAGTTAAACCAACCCAACCCGTCTAAGGGCCGCTTGCATAACGTTCCTTAAATTTATTTAAGAAACACTAAACGCATTTAACACCCTTAAATACGATTAGCGTCTTGCACAACGCAAAATTTACCGGTAGTTAAATATGTTTAAAGAACTGTCAAAATTAATCAACCATAAATGGGTGTTTAACTGCCTTAAACGCGTTTAAGGACAAAAAAATGTTGAGTAACCTCTTTTCATAAATTAATATTTACTATGAAATTGTAGGTTGTCTTCGACGCTGTACGCGACCGACCAACATTTTCTCACAGACTCTTGATATGACATTGTATATTTAAACAGACATGAAATTAAAGCAATCACACAAAAGTGGCTTATTCAAGTTGATTGCCAAAGAACTGAAAACTTATTATATCCCTATTAATATTATAAATGCGAAAGTAACTCTGTCTGTCTCTCTGTTCCGTTTTCAACTAAACTACTGGATCGATTTGGCTGAAACTCAGTATATATATATTCGCTGTCGAGAATGAACATAGGATACTTTTTATGCCGAAAAATGGGATTGTTTCCGGGATAAAAATATATTTGTCTTTCTATTTGTTATGCTTTTACGGAAAAACTACTGGACCGATTTAGTTGAAATTCGGTATACATGTAATTTTAATACGGAGGGTGGATAAAGTATACCTTTTCTCCCGGGTTTTGGGATAAATTTATGTAAAGGTTATCCCAAAAAGTGGGATAGACTTTTTGTGATTTTTCATTTTCGTCATTTTAGTCACCTTTGTTCGATTTGTCCTTTTTGTCCGCTTTGTCTTTTTTCTCCGAATTGTCCTTTTTGTTATTTATGCAGTTTTCATAGACGGGGGATAGATAAATATAGCTAGGACGGTTTGAAATAAAGGATGAAAGTTTGGATAAGACCAATCGATTCTCGTGTTTATAGATATAAAAATTCATCGTCTATAAAAAATGCGATAGTAACTCAATATGTATTTCCATTAAGCTTTCATGACAAACACACACACACATACACACACACAAATAAGTAAACATATATTTTTTTAAATAATTTAATTTTGGAGATAAAAATTGTTACGTCAGTCACACACGTACTTGGTGTCCCGCGATACAGGCTAGTCCTAATGCGGAACCTATATAAGCATTACTTCTGTATATTTTTTATTTTATTTTTAACGACGCTGCACACAGCGTAAAGTTGCCCCGCGTTGCATTTTCAATTAAGCATTTATTGTCGCATACATTGTCAGGCCCGACCCAACCTACGGGGTTTATAACAAACTATATACTTAATTAAATCAAACTATTATATAATATTGAAAACATTTTGAAAAATGTTTTCAACAACAATTCCCAGTCAACACATTGTCACAACAATTAAACAATAAATTATAACACCACACAAAGTCACAAACACACAACTAACAACAAAACTTACACACATACCCACACCAACGCGCACTACCACCGCATTGCATTACACGCACACTTCACAAACAAACCAAGACACACAAAGAGCCTAAAAATTAATAACCCAGACACAGAAAAGAAAAACAACACACATGGCACTAGTTAGGATAATATATATAGGTATAGACATAAGGCACACACTGCACATGCACTTCCTCACAACACCAGCATGTAACAGATACACTCTACATTAGTATAAGTTTAGTATTAAAATTAGAATAAATTAATATAATAAGTTATTCTTAAGGTACACCACAACACAAACATGCATTCATTAAATGTCACACACAATAACAAAGTAATAAATAAGCGTGTACAACTTCTTAAATTTAATTGTAAAAAAAGGGTACGGAACTAGAGTCCGTAGAGTTGTTAATAAAAAAAAATTACTAATACTTTGTAAGACGCCAAACTTCAGAAAAATACAATGCATTATATCAACATTATTTATTTCACTTTCACCTTTAAACACATTTTCAATTATCAACTTCACTTTAAACTTTATAGGTAGGTAATACATAAACCGCGGTTAAATAATCGTTCCCAACAAACACAAGCCGTTTTTGTTCTTTTCCGCCAAAACCAACTGATTTGCCGTAAGCGATCGGTATCTCAAGTGGCGCCATCTTTAAACAGCGAATATTTGCACAAACATGGTTTTCAGAACAATACAACTACTTATTTTCTTACCTGTCAAAGTATCGATCGTATACAATTACTTACATAGTTTCATATAATCTCTTAAATTGTATATATGTTTTAGGATGCCAACACTTGATACATAGTCCTGTTTTTATTTTTCAGAAGCAACAAGGCTTGGTGTCTTCATTCAGAAAAACGGAACATGATTTTAATATAAATAAACGACTAATTCCCTATACTATATAGTACATATGAAACACAGCATTTATCTTAATTTTAAATTTATGAAACAAATGTTTAATATTTTCTCTTAGTACAAATAAAATAATTAAGTTATCTGGATAAGTAGGTATAACCTAAATGCATTTAAAAAGAGTTAAAACTTGTTATTTAATTTATGATATTATCGGAATGATATTAAATGATAAAATTAAAAAACATTAGTTTCTTTTCAATCCTGATACTATACTAATAGTTACAGTGCCGTATTATAAAGTTTGCGAAGAAAAATGCTGCAGGCGCTATATCTTTTTAACATTTTTGATATGGCTTTTTACTATTTGTATATCTGACCACTGTCTAGTATCATGTATGTTCAAGATTTAGAATAATATTCAACTAAAAGCCCTTTTTAGGTTTTATTTTATAATAAAAAAAGAAAAATCACGAAGTAAAAAAATGTAAAGTGCCTGATAGTTTTTGACGATTTTTGAAGGTGATTTTTTCCGTTTAATTTAATTAAAAAAAATTCTAAATATAGTATTGGTTACAAATTATACTGAAGAATCGTTGTAATATATTAATCATGTTTAACTACGAATTGTCTATTTGGTAGGAAACCGTGATTGTTTCGCAAAATAAGCGTTTAGGAGCTTTTATAAGGAATCGTTTATTTCGTATAAAATTAAGTGATTCAATGTCGTTGAGTCGTTTCGTTTCTGTTCAACCAAATATATTAAAATTTGTTGAATCGTGTGACGTTAATCACCAAAAATTTGAACTTTCTTGCTCTGAATACTGCAGATCGCGTTCAATACGTCTGGCCATTGTTTACCAGCTTTCTCCATTAAAATCACGTGTGTAATATTAGGCATTGTTCACACAATCTCGGGCCAAGAGAAAGGAAGAGTTATTGGGTCTGTGAGATGAATACAGAATAGAAGTGGCGAAAGTCTAAAAATAAGGAACATTATATGAAATGATGACAAAGAACACATTACCCAGTTCTCGCGACTAATAGACCTACACATAATTAAAACTACGTTTTAAGCGTGGCATTTTATTTGATTTTTATTCCGACGTTTCGGCCACTTTTCAGTCACCGTAATCAAGGAAGACAATGATGTCAAATGTCAAACACCACACCATTTCTGTAATTTATGTTTGTGACAGTTTATACAATAAATAATATTCTGTTCTATTTTAAATTTTACCCACAGTTTATTCCTTCTCTCTACTATTAATTTATATGTATGACGTTCAAAAAAGTTCTTCAATTGAAAACACAGTTTGAATAGAAAGTTTTAAAACTGTATTTACTGGTTTTCTACTCAATTTTTACTCACCCATACTAAATTATAAGTTTCTATTGGTTTAAAAACAATATAGTATTTAGAAAGTCAACCAATATCATTTAATTTAATTTTAAAAAGGATCATTAGCGACTTGTAGTTATGTTTTTATATCTGCAGTGAAACAAACAAACTGACAGCTATTCTAATGGAAAGTTTGCATATGAACATGTACAATACTAAAAGTGCTACCAATATGCTGCCAGCTTCGAGGGGGAAACTGGAACCTGGCCTGTAATTCCTAAACACAACTCTATGTTGTTATGGCGGCACACTTTAGATTAGTGTTGGTAGTGTTCCAGACGGGCAAATATCCTAACACCTAGTTGTGAGTTGTTTTGTCGCTGTTAACGCCAGTTCGCTCGATCGCGGAAATTAGTATTGCTACGATATATCATTATTACTCCGTTCCTGAACAAAGCAATTCTTGACAAATTTTGTAATGGTTTATCTACAAAAGTAAAAAATGCTGCTGTTATTAATAAAATTATTACTTATTTATTTTAAAATGTTATAATTGGAATGGTTCCTGATGTTAGTGACACACACAAGAATGATAGTAAAATTTTACTTAACTAGTTTGTAGTTGTGTTGTTTTGAAGTGATAACTTCTTATGGGAGGGTAAACAGCTTCGTTACGGAACGCGTTACGGCGCAAGTCTTTCTGGCTTCCCTTTCTCTCACGCATACGGCGGTCTACGCTCTCACTCTAACCCACAGCGCTAGCCATATTTTTTCTAATGCAAATATTCAAGAATTGTAACTAAGAATAAAATATATTTTATAATCAATAAAAGATTTTATTAATAAATAACCTTTCCCTAAATTACATTAATATACATAAAATTTAAGTAATAACCTGAGCTTTTCTCAAGTTAAACAATTTCAATATGAAATAGTTCAACTTAGATTAGTTTAAGTTATCACTTCTGTCGGGCGTCCCGAGACGCACACATTTTTTTTTGTATTCGCAGTAGAAGGGCGATTTACACTGAAACACATTGTGTCGGGTAAAATTCCGGCACAGCAATAAGCTGAGTGGAAACTTCATTTGCTGAAAATTCGACTACTGTTTTCTTTTTACTAGGATTCGTAATTAGTCTATACAGTAAGTAAATACGTCGCCATTTCTTCAAATAAAATATTCTTCTTTCTTTCTTACTACTTCGGATGTTAAACAATACCATAAACTATTTATTATTTACCCTATCTAATGATACTTAGCTCTACATTTCCTTGCTCATCCGTGCCAACTGAAAATATATTTTGTCTCACATTAAAACAACAACATTGGACCAAATGTTTTTAATTAGACAATATAGCGGTACAATTTTTGGATACATTTTGGTCATTAGGAGGATTATCATTAGGAGGATTGGACATTAGGTCATTAGGGTAAGAAATTTTTGGATTATAGAAATGATGCTTGATTTCTATATGTAGGTATATTACTATACATTCTTATAATGTATATCTTTGAAGACTACGGGCCGTAAAAATGGCCCGGACATTTGGAGGGCTTTCGCGGGGCTATGGGAAGGCCAACATGTAGAGGCCCCTTGATAAATTTTATCTAAATGTGACGTGACACTGACAGGCGAGTCCCTCTCTACACCATATAAAACTCTATGCATTCTTATTATTATCTATAAATTTAAAATACCTATTTTTTTTTCAAAATTTGGTATTATTAAGTATTTAATATATAACATTATTTAATTTTTTAAAAATATAATAATTATTATATATATTTATATTCTCATAAAACCTATTTATTTTTATTTGTTTACATTTTTCTTATAAATATTAAATTATAGTAAAATATTAATGTATTTTATATGTATATTAGTTTCTTCAAATAAATTTGCATGAAACTTTTTGATGCCATCCATGATCAGAAGGCTGGTATTGCATCCATAAAATAATCATTAACCATACAACTTGGATTGCCAAGCGTGTCCAGAAGGCTGGTTGCATTAGCAACCTCCGTTCTAATAAAAATTCTGGACACGCTCCCGTCTGACAGCGATTCGTTATATAGTCTTTAATTATTTATGCTATTTATAACTGTTTACCAAAATTTTGACTATATTAAGTTGAAAATGTAATCCGTGCAGGAACGGAGAAAGAATACAATTTCCTGCGGCCGGGCGGCCTGTCGTAAGAGGCGACTTAACAACCCACAGCCAGGTGGTAGGGCATTTGCCCGACTGGATGGCTACCACCCCTGGTCTAAAGTATGTCGCCATAACAACCTTGAGTTGTGTTCCGGCAGTAGTAACCAGGTTCCAGACTCCCTTAAGAGAGCAGCAGCGCATTTGTAGCAACTTTGGTGTTGCAAATGTCCATAGGCGACGGTAACCGCTTTCCATCAAGTGGGCCGTCTGCCTGTCTGCTGATCTCCTGCAATAAAAAAAAAATAAAAAAAACAAAAACAGCAAAAAGAAACCTAAATGCCTAACCTAAAACCCTGCCTTTTGCTTTTCCCCTTCCCTCTAAACTCATAGGTTTGCTGGTAGAAAACTCTTTTAGCTCTTTAGCTCACTATTAGCACATATGTGTCCGCGATGAGAGTGCAGATCGCGTTTGTGCACGTGATTGTTAATTGTGTTGTTGTCTCACTCTGTTTATATAGAAGTTGTATGATTTGTATGAAATGGGTATATTTTCTTGGTATATTACGAGATAGTGATAGTGTTAGACTTGCGGCTTTTTGGTATATCGATAATAGTCTTAAGGGTTAGGGTTAAGCTCGTCTTTGTACATCACCACTATACTATAATTTTGAACGTTTGTGTATTTTGTGTACAATTAAGAATAAAGAACTGGGCCCCAGTGTTGCTTTGTCGCCTTTTAAATTAAACTTTTGATTCGTTTTTAGAATCACTGGCCCATAATAAGAAATTCAGGCCACGTCTGACTTTCAGAATATACGAGGAAAATGCCGTATTAGTATTCTACAATAGCTATATACAAAATTGAAAGTTGTAAGTTTGTAGCGAAAGTGACTTTTATTGGAGAGATTATTTTAGAAGCGTTTGTTCTTGGTGATTTATTACTCCAACAACTTATACTGCAATTAGACTTAAACAAAGATTCAAATAGGGAATAGCGGTCTTATTCATATCCAGTTAGAGTAAGTTTGAACGCTTCTATAAGAACCTTAAGAAAGCCTTGAAAGCCCTTTAACTCGATATGAATAACACCGTAGAGGGATTCATGCTGATATTACCTTTTTAACTATCTATCTATGTATATAAAAATCAATTTCTGTTCGTTAGTCTCGCTAAAACTCGAGAACGGCTGGACTGATTTGGCTAATTTTGGTTTTGAATTATTTGTGGAAGTCCAGGGAAGGTTTAAAAGGTGAGTAAATATGAAAAAAATGCTTGCAATTATAGTAAAAACCACAATTTCGCTTTCCCTTAGATACTATTCCTGTCAAACGTTTGATGTTCGTTCCGTCGTTTAGAAATCAATGAAATTTAAAAGTCGTTCAGAAATCAAATGAAATTTAAAAGTGAAGTCTTTTTTCATTTTTTTGGTTTTGAATGTCAAGCGTTTAATGTTCGTCCCGTTGTTCAGAAATCAACGTTTTTTATTTATTGATTCTGAGGCGGTACAAAGTTTGCGGGGTCCGCTACTAATATTATAAAATTCTAAACATGCCGTATCTATACATTGAAGCTGTTTAAAAAACAACTGAAATAGACTATATAAACAATGGAGAACACGATGCGTTTTTTTTTAAACTTCTAGTCTATTTATCTGTTTGTTCGGGATAAACTACTAGGCCGATTTCGATGCGGTATTCGCTGATCGACAGCTAATTCTTAGACCTTAAACTCTGCGCTACTTTTTATCTCGGGCGTCCCGCGGGAATTTTCCCGGGAGTGGTTTGTAGTTGTTCAGATGCTTAAAAATTAGCTTATTCCGACACAATTTCCACTAAAACGATAGCTTAATTATATTTTAAATACTGCGATACTTTATATGCCGGGAATCCCGCGGGAATTTCCTGTCAATAGTGGACCAAGTCGCGGGCATATCCTAGTAAAAAATAAAGTTCTGAATGAACCAAGTAAAATAAGAATAAGCTGGTAATAATAAGGTCATTGTTTCCAGGCCATAAAATTCCTAAAAAATATAACTTTTTGAGAATAGGCAAATTTCATCTGTGGTATAGAGCAAAGGAATTCATAAAATAACTTTAAAATTACATAAATATTTAAACTCAATTTTGCTCTTTCCAAAGAATTGCACGTATTTAATTATAGCACAGAATTATGTATATGGGACACAGTTTATACCCACTAAAGGTCGAAAATCGTGATTCTCAAACTATAACAGCTAACATGACCCCCAATAATGTTATTAGGCAAAAAGTTGATCCAGAATAACTTAGTCGGTTTTTATAGTATTTGATATTTCTTACTCACTTTATTTATATTTTTTTCATTTTCCTTTATTTAGTAAAAAGAAAGATTAACTAAATTAAAAATATTTTTGCCCTGTTGCAAAGTCAATATATAATAATTCTTTATATTTTAAAATCAGATGGGTACAGTTTATATGCCGTGTTTTTTTATTTAAAAAAAGCAAATTATTATACCCTAATAAAGAATATTTTTGAAGGTTTTACATTAATTTAAATTATAACCACTTACTAATCTACGTACTCACATAGCCTAATTCAACCAAAATACAAATCAAAACATAGTTTTTCTATTTCTATATTGAAATAAAGCGATATAATACTATTTCAACTAAGTGGAGTTTTTGTAGTGCTTAAAAAATAGTAAAAAACAATTAATCATTAAACGTCATTTATATAAACTAGTCGTGGTATTTGTGTGAACATTAAACTAGAAATTTATCTTCTTAGCTTAGACAACATAAAGCCAGCCATTTCTCAATGAAGAATTGTATCAGAGGCGACCTCATATAGTAGTTTAATTGAATGCCTTTATTCACACAGAAATATGGGTCCATTTACACGGAAAAACGTTGGAAACCACTGTACATATAATTATGCGTGTGCGCACGGATGTGTTATTGTTTTTGGGTGAAAGTGTTCTTTTTGGTAACAAATGTTCATATACGTTGTTTTGTTTTATTGACGGACATATTAATTGTGGAAACTAGAACTACTGTCGCTTTCAGTGGTATGGTAATAGAGAAAGTACTTATTTACAGATTATTTGAACTAACGTCTCTTTACCATTACAAGTTAAAGGATTTATCTTATAATACAATATATTGTTATGATTCGCGATTCGAATTAAAATGCCGTTGGAATTATTATAAAGTTTATTAGAATTATACAAACACGTATAACACAGGTAGAAATATAACCAACCACAACAAATCCGAAGGTCATATTGTAATAAAACACGCAAAGTCCGTCACTATGAGATCTCCGATTGTACACACAGCACGCCTTGATCGTGGTTCGCGCTTGACTGCCCCCCACCCTCAATCAGGCCATTGTTTTATACTGCACAAACGCAATGCGCCCGTATCGTAGTCGACTTAATCTGAAACGCCTGGCTAATGAGTCCGCCACAAGCGGCCATAAACGAGTACAATAAAATAATGGACTGTTCTCTAGAAACGAATGCCAATAAATAAGTGAACAAAAGAAGACGATCATAAAAGAATTACAATTAGTTCAAATGCCGACAGGTAATAAAATGCGTTTTTTACAAATATGCAGGTGGATTTTGTTTTTGTCGGAACCTGAGTTGTAACACTATTATAATATACTGGTAGAAAAATTATGACAAGCTATACATTAGTGATGCCCATTACAAATTAATTTAATAATTATCGATAAAACGACTAATGAACGTGGATGTGTGGGGTAATGTTAGTTCTTTTATGGTTCTTTAGCCTAGTCATCAAAACAGTGAAAGTTGGTCGACTCTACGGAAATCTATTTGTAAGTCAAGTAACACACAAATTTTTGAATTATAAAATTAGTCTAGTACAAATTTCTCAAATGCATGAAATTTAACATATAACTTTCGCGTGAGATAATGTCGCAATATTGAATGCATTTCTCGCAATGCCGATAAGAAATAGCTTAAACTTAAGTCGGCTAACTTATTGCTAAGTAACGGTTATGTCACATGCCGGATACCTTTTATCAGGCCTATATCGAATAAAGTGGGACTATTAAAATATTAATTAAACTCAAAGGTGGTATGCGAATTTTATTAAATTGGGTACCTTTTTGGACAAAAAGACTGGCTTTCGGTTAATTACGTATTTAAAAGATATCAACATTAAGATATTTAACTCTTGTATAGGAGTTGTTGGTGGGAACTGAAGGAACCTTGTACTATACAGTTTTATTTTCTAAAAATGTGTAAAATTAGTTCAAAATGGACAATAGTTTATAGGATATTGGTAGTTTTGAGTAGTCATTTTATTATGTGTTTTTTTGAGAAATGTGAACTGTGGCCTTTCAAGTTGTTATAAGATCTCCGTTGATTTACGTCTGTCTAAGCGCTACAATTCCGCTGAACTATACTGAACACTTAATATATCAGAAGAGGCTGTCAAGACCAAGCTTCTTTGCCGTCCATTGTGCCGAATTGTATTACTAATTTTGATCCATGCAGGAATGGAGAAACAATACAATTTCCTGCGGCCGAGCGGCCTGTCGTAAGCGGCGACTTAACAACCTACAGCCAGGTGGTAGGGCATTTGCCCGACTGGATGGCTATCACCGCTGGTCTAAAGGATGTCGCCATAACAACCTTAAATTGTATTCCGGCCATTAGTGACCAGGTTCCAGTCTCCCTTAAGAGAGCAGCAGCGCATTTGTAGCATCTTTGGTGTTGCAAATGTCCATAAGTGATGATAACCGCTTTCCATCAACTGGGCCGTCTGCCTGCCTGCTGATGAACTCTTGCAATAAAAAAAACGAATTAATTCTTGTATAATAAGTATTACTAAACATATAAGTACAACATAAAATGACTACTGTTAAAAATCAGGCTTCCCTGTTCTTATAGGAGAAAAGGAAGAATATAGCGGTCACGTTGGGCTAAATGAGATTGACCGGTTATCTCGGTGTGCAGGTTTTTTCTTGATGTTTTTCTTCACCACTAGGTCGTGGTAATTGTAATAATATGCACAATTACCGCCACAATTTGCCTAAGTAGTGCATGCTTACCGGCTACGATTTCAACCGTAGTCATTAGAATTACTTAGAATAGTGAGTGACATGTGACATGGACCAGCCAGCTACCACAAAATGTTTGGACATTGATAAACAATTATTTTGACCACAGTGTTAATACCAAACCCACAAAGTTAATGGAAACGAAAGTAAAACGAAATAGTTCAACAAACCACCGGCATAGTTTGGGTAATAGTTTTTGCTCGTTCACAATGCAATGGCATAGTGCTGTGCAAAAAACAGAGTATCGACAAAAAAATAAATTTCGATTTAGTTTCTTTATATGTTTATTTCATTTATGGCTTAACGCGATTTTTGTATTTAGTCAATGTCACGTGTAGATTTCTTTTAACATTTGCAATGGGAACCTTAAAGAGTGACCCATTGTAATAAACTAGTTAGTATTAATAAAATTATAAATATATATTTATTATAATATACTTGTAATGATAAAAAGTATTATTTTAAATAATAAGTTGATGTGCAGTAAACTTCGGATCCGAGTCCCGAGGGAACGTTTCCGGGATAAAAATGTCCTGTATTCATTCCCCTAAAGTGAATAATTACACCAAATGTTATAATCTGTCCATTTAGTTTCACTTGTTGGAATTTTGGATAACAGTATCCCAAAGATATCCTATTTCTCGAGATAATAACATCCTATATTTGTCCCAGTAACAAATATACCAAAAAAAATGACTATCTATGCAATCCTAAGCCCATACGTACCGACCAACAATTATACAACACAAAATCATTTTAACGTACTATACGCATTTTTACATGGATACCAAATCCAAAAAGTGCAACAAATAAATTTAAAAAGTGCATTGTCGATAAAATCACGCCCCTACCGTGTCTACCACACTTTTGCAGTGATTCTAACTTCGTTCAGAAACAACTGCATACAACAACACAGTCGCGGTACGCGAAACCGCGCGAACTGTCGTTTACTAAACAAAAACAAACGCGGGAGAAGAATCGATTACGAGAAAAAAATCGATTCAGATTATTTAACTTACTTTTAATCGATACAAATTAGATACTGGCCTGTAATAAAAAAATTCGAATTTAGAATAATATGATTTTGAATAGTATCAATAAAATATAGTCATTAAAGCCTAATTTTAATTTGTTGGTTAAATAACATTTCTTTTATAAACAGTCGATTGGAAAAAAAGCGCGAGTACATAATGTTTCTTTGACAAGTTATTCAGTTTTATTAATTAAATTAGTTTATAATGAAATAGTATTAATAAATTTTTAAATTAAAAATGTGAATGAATTTGTTACTTTTCTAATATTTGAGATTATATTAGTGTTTTGTTTAAATTATGTGGTACTGGAGAAATGTGATTTTGGCCGCAGCGCTTTCCTCAGTTTTGGATGTTAATAGCGAGCAGTTTTTTGGACCAAATGTAAGTTTTTTTTTAATATAATGAGTTCAACTTAGGATTTTTGATTATTCACCGATTAAGCTCAATGTCAATGTCAATGTGACATTGCCAATGATTCCTTTTTGCACGATTACACAAGATTTGAAGTTCAAGTTTGACGTGATTATCATATATATCTACTAGACTTATGCGCGGTTTTATCGTCATTTTCAATTCTACATTCTAAGCGAATTCTTGCATTGTTCGGGATGATGGACGAAAAATACTAGAAGTAGGGGGGTATTGGCCGCGTCGCGTATTTAAAAACGTAACTATGAAAAGCTTCTAAATCCTATACCGATAGATGACGCCACAAGTGTATCCCATGGAAATGACGTCATTTATCGGGATAATAATTATCCTAAGTTTTGACCAAGTATATTATATAGCTCTGAACAGTTTCATTTAAATCCGTTCAATATTCTTCATGTGATGCTCTAAAAGACAGACAGATAAATATTTTTAGCAATGTACTGGTCCACTTATCTGCTCTGAATTTTGCTTTAAATACTTTCAACTTAAATTGTACATAGAATTTGTTCAATTTCTAAAATAAATGACTTGTTATTATTATTTGCTCATATTCAAAATCATTCTACTAGACACCCCCAACAGATCTACAAAAACTGTGTCGGAATAAGGTAATCTTTATGAAACTCGGAAAAATTCCCGCGAGATTACATAACATTTGCTATCGATCAGTAAAAAAATCACATTGGAATTCGATTTTTTTTGTCTGACCATTTTAAATGATTCCCAGAAAATTTCTCGCGGGATTCCTACGATAAAAAGTAGTGCTGCTTTTAAATTCTAAGAATTTGCTGTCGATCAGCGAGAACTACATCGAAATCGGCCAAGTAATATTTACGTTAATCCGGAACAAACAGAGAAGAAATCTAAAAAATTGCATCGTGTTCTTCATCGTTTATATTGTTACAAGTTGGGCCACCTGCATACATTTAGACAAAACACATTTATTACCTGCCGCGGCGTTTGAGCTGATAACATTGAAACTATTTATGACCATCTTCTTTTGTTTACTTTGTGTTTAAAATTTGTAATTAGAAAACAGACTATTGTGTATTTACTCGTTTATGGCCGTTCGCAGTCATAATTACGCAGGTGTGCGGATTACGTTTTCTCGGAAATTGCGTCGACGCTTGCCAGGTAGACATATTGCATCGGTGCATTATAAAGCGATGGCCGAATGGAGAGATAGTCAGTCTATCGAGAACCACGATCAAGGCGAGACTTGTGTATATTCGATAACCTATATAGTGACGGATTTTTCGCATGTTATTGAATCGCGCATTACGTTTGAACTGATTATGTTCAGTTATATTTGTACCTGTGTAATACGTGTTTGTATAGTTCTAATAATTTCTATAGTAATACCAACGGCATTTTTAAATCGAGTCCCGCACTCGTAACAATATAGTCTATTCCAGTTTTTTTTTAAAAGATTCAATGTACAGACACGGCATGTTTAGAATTTTATACTATTATAGATATAGAGAGACTGAGAAAATACATATATTTTTTTTAATTCACTAGTCATAACCTATTTCATGCATGTAGATATATATATATATATATATATATATATATATATATATATATATATATATATATATATATATATATATATATATATATATATATATAATAATAATGGCCTACCTCTCTACACCCCTTAGCCACTCACACCCATGTTGCCCTTGCTTTCTATGGCATTTTATGGGGACCACGCAGGGAGTGGCGGGTCACCGTCTGCCCATTTTTCCATGTTCCCTGAACATTGCGACGGGCAGACGCCATAGTCCCCATATTCCCAGACCCCCAGTACCACTAGCAGTTCACCCCAATAGCCCGGTACTTTTTGTCTTCATTTCCCGCAATAGTCCTACACTGGCCGGGGCTTTTCCTTGGGTGCATTACTATATGGTGTAGACAGGGATAATCGCCGGTCAGTGTAACGCCACATTTACAATAAATTTGTCAAAGGGCCTCTACGTGTTGGCCTTTCCATGGCCCTACAAGCCCTCCAAATGTCCGGGCCATTTTCATGACCCGTGGTCTCGAAAGACATACAAATATAATAATAATAATAGAGGCTTGACATTCTGTACAACTATTGCTATAATAAATCTTGCTACTTTCCCTATGATGTTTTTGACAGGGGGGGGATACACGATTTAGTGTCAATTGATCGGATTGGAATGTGAATAACATCAAGATGACTTTTATGCCTCTGCTTCACCTGGGATAATATTAGTATTAGTGTTACACCTGCGTGACGCAGGTGTAACCATGGAGCGATATGACATTGTTAATAACGTTAAACATTGACAGATTCATTTAGATACCACTGACGTAACTAATAGTTTAACGCGTTAATTTTTAACACTATGAGTAAGTCGCATTTGGTCAGTCACTAAGACTAACGCAGGTGGATCAGGGGCAATACCTTAAACAAAGATTTACTATGGAATATTATTTGGTGTAACTGTTAACAACAACGGGTTAACAGGGACCAGAAAATTAATCTAAATATTTTAAAGTACACTGGAGTGACGTTGGGTCTACAAGACTATCGCAGGACCGCTGACTGATAGAGCACACAAGACCTGGAACTGAGACCGTGTCTCTGCAAAGTTAGTGTAGGACGCTTTTTTAGTCAGGGGAAATCGGATTGAAGAGTATAGACCGCGCAAGCGCCAACGTTAGGGGCTTGTGCGTGCGATGCGCCTGGTCGGAATGGCAATAGCACCTCTAGACAGAACTGGAACTTGTTGTGGCGGCATACTCTAGACCAGAGGTTGTAGACATCCAGACGAGCAAATACCCTACCACCTGGCTGTGGGTTGTTTTGTCGCGTCTTAGGTCAGGCCTCCCGGTCGCAAGAAACTGTATTCTTGACTGGAATCTGGCTTCTAATGTTGGAATGACTCGTAGTTGTTACAGCGGCAAACTCTAAACCTAGACTGGTAACAATCCAGACGAACAAATGCCATAATTAAAACGGACAAAACAAGCCCCTGGCTGTTGGTTGTTTTGTTGCCTCTTTCAACAGGCAAAATATTTAAATTATGTATAATTGGTTGCGCCGAGGAACACCTCCTTATAAATTTTTCCTCCCCATCCTCGCCATCAAGAAAAGAATAAAACTTTAAATGAAGAATACGCAACACAAGACATCGCGCCCGCAATAATGATGATATTAGACAAATCATTGGAATTGGAATTGTGGAATGCACTACCAGATTCCGTGTTTCCAGAAAAGTACAATCCGGGAATCTTCAAGTCTCATGTGAATAGGTTCTATCTAGGTAAGCGTGCTCCGTCTTCGACCGCATCATCGTCCGGCACTGGACGTGATCGTGGTCAAACGCAAACCTATTTACAAGAAAAAAAAATCAGCCAAATTGAATCAATACGGTTGACAAGCACCAATCTGAAAAGAATACGATGTTATTCAATAATATTGAATGATTCCCATATAATGTTTATGTGGATTATATTTAACTTCTCATGCTAAAAGAATTCCGTAAAATGCGGACGTCAAACGCCTTTGCTTAGAAACAGTAAAAACCCACATGAAATTTGGTGCACGTACCGTTTACATTCTTCATAAAGCGTACACGGGTTTAGAATATTGGCCTATGAGAGGTCAAGGCTAAAGTGCTCGGACAATGAGAGGAATTCGTAGTTATGCGACATTATGACTGTAGGCTGAAACTTTGACCGGTTGTTTCCAGGTTCTCTTATACTGAATTAGTATATATAATATGTGATGAATATCATCTTGCCTGGAATTATTTTGAAGGGGTGCTCTTTATATATTCAATTTCAATGTACCCTTTGGGGGGTGCCCCGATAGGGTGGAGGAGCGAGATGGAATGCTCCTCCGTCTCAAAGGAAGATCTTCCAGCGAGGCTAATGTTGTTCCTCGCAGGCCTAGGCCCTAGCGGTGTGTAACTCCTGAGTGATTAACTCAAAAGATATATATCCGACGTGAAGAGTGATTAGATCTGTATATCACTTGCGTTCAAAATGTGTCTTTATATCTTTAACTCATTAGTTCATTTCTTTTCGACGCGATGACTATAGATGCGAATGAGAAGAAACTGGACTAAAAAGAAAAGAGAAAGAATGATTACTACGCGTAGATAGAACGAGGAAACCGAATATAATAGCAAGCCAAAATAAATCGTAACACTATAGTTTTATGGTGTAATTTTGTTTTAATGTAATTAATTTTATTATATTTTTTCACTCTATTTGTTTATATTTTTTTCATATCAGTTTATCAGTATTCAGTATATCACTCACAGATAATAACTCATCTTGTCTGCAATTGACACTGACACTATTCACTGTAAAGATAAAGAGTTAAAGATATAAAAGAGTGATATATATCTTTGTATCAAAAAGATATATATCACTCTTTTCTTCTTGGTGAGTGATTTTTCCCATGGTTATTGGAGCTGGACCCAGCTTAATAGCCGCAGATGGCTGTTTCAGCGATACCGGACTTTGGGGGCTTCCCGACTGCGTGGGAGCGGAGGCGTTCAGCCCGGAAGCAGCGCGCTCGAGGAGGCACCTCCTGTGAGGTTCGACCTCGGCTCGACCGCTGCGGGGGATTGACTCTATATTGAGATTTAGCCGTAAAAGGCTGAATGAGCTAAGCCAAGAGGCTGAAGTGATTATTTGGGGACTAATTATCGACTTTCAATGTACTCTTTGGGGGGTGCCCCGATAGGGTGGAGGAGCGAGATGGAATGCTCCTCCGTCTCAAAGTAAGATCTTCCAGCGAGCTAATGTTGTTCCTCGCAAGCCTAGGCCCGTCCGTTACAGTTGAAATTTTGTATATATTCTTTGTATGTTTCGGGAAACGTTTATGACATCAATTATTGCACAGCGCCATCTATTGGTTTGTAAGTGTTTCACTACAATTTTAACACCATATCATCATAGCGACAATAAATCGTAATACTTGCAACAACTCAGAAGGGTTTTTGGTAATAAAAGAACAGTAACTGGTCACTATACTTGTAATCAGAGAGCCTTTCGGTTTACATATGTACAATACACTGACTTTTTTAACTCGACAAGCAGTTTTAGAACACCTCGCTGTCCCTCCAACAATATTACAGTATAAGAAACTTAGCAAATTGTCACAACTGTTCGTGCCTAACGAACAACAGAGTGCCATTTAGGCCCATTCTTACACACCTCACTTGCTTCTTTGACATTCATAACTGATTCATAATTACCACATATTAGAGATAAATATTATTACATAAAATTATGTTATATTATAGAGAATTACTTACTGTATACAAAACAGGCGCTAACCACCGAATAAATAAAAATATAACATTATTATTCAATTAAGGAGATGGCCGATTGTATTGTTTAGAAATAAGAGGGTACATAACAAAATTATTAATTTTAAAAAGAAACAAGACAAGAACAACTATGCTACTAAATAACTGCAACAATATTTTCCTGTCAAATTTCAAGTTTATAGATCCAATATTTTTTAGATGTGACATTATGACATAGACATACTAATGGGCGACTATTACAATAGTATTTTGGTTCAGTTTTTGTCAATATTGCTTTGGAATCCTTAAAAGATGTCCGGAAAATTATTTGATGAGTGACATCATTAAGAAAAGAAACACTTTACACTTATCATCTTAATAACTTTCTTGAAATTAGATATATAAATATTTCAGGCCAGTAGTCCAAATGGACTACACATGTTTCATCATAACACTTTTTTTAATTAGGTTGTCTTCTGTATTTCTGGTCGCTGCATTTTTTTTTTAATCGGCAGACAAACACACATAATTTATATCCCAGATACCTACACCATATTAAATAACGGAGAAAATTCGTTTCTGAAATTTACCAGGAATCGAACCCGGAGCCTCTGCGTTGCAGTGAGATGGGCCGGCAAAAGCTTAACCCTCTCAACCACAGAGGCCCAAAATATAGATATAATTTTGCTAATTATATAGTCTACTAGCTGTACCTGGCAGACGTTCTCCTGCCTTTAAAAATATAGAACCCGATTACAGCGTCATCTACCGGGACCAAATGTTAATCTAAACTCGAATCAACTTGAACAAACAGAGTAAAAAATTATTAAAGTACTTACATGGCTATTAAAAAATAGGGGTTGGTGGTAGAAAGATGAAAATTTAGGGTTGTATGTATTTTTCAATGATAAATCATAATAAAATATATATAAGAAATTTTGTCAAAAAAAAATTGTTTAGGGGTGGATCACCCTCATCATTTAGGGGTATGAAAAATAGATGTTGGCCGATTCTCAGACCTACCCGATATCCACACAAAATTTCATACAAATCAGTTCTACCGTTTCGGAGGAGTTTGGTAATAAACACCGCGACACGAGAAATTTATATATTAGATATTTTGGGATAGAACTCTTTATTGTGTTTATGCAGCGGTTTTGTAAATTAACACAAATTTGCAGATTAAATCATTAAATTTTCTTCTAAACTAAATTATAAATAATAACTATTATAAACATCAAAAACAATAACATAAATAAAACTAGTTATAAATTAATATAAACTAAAATTAAACTACAATATAAATATAACTAGACTTACAAAATAACAAACTATAAGTAAAAAATAGACTCCAGACTCAATATACTCTTTATTTAATTTTATTCTGGACTTCTTTTTTCTATTCGTTATTATTTTAATTTGTCATAGCAGTTCGAATCATGGTTATAAAGATGATAGATCTGAGCTACACTACTTTTACATTCAGAGGAATTTATGCAACAATATGTTAGTAGGCTAGAACCTTGACCGGAGAACCAGCTTCTAGGTACTCTGTTGTCTGGAATGCAAATGTGCACTCTGTTGGAAGTTAATGCATTACAGAATATATATTTACTATATCAGGCGTGCTATTTGGTTTATTACTACATCCATTGCTATCTTCTGATTTCTGGATATCTTCGTTTTTAAACAAGCCTCGAAATTGTATTTTGATTTATGCTTGAATATATAAAATAGACCACTTTATATCCCTTGAAATGTGATGATATGCAAAAATGGATGGATGCAGAAGTCGTGGAAGGCCACGACACACCTTCCATAATCCAATTGATCGTATACTAGCAGAAGGTGATGTCAGGAGCCTTAAGAACAGACGAGCGTGCATGACAAGAGTTATGAATGTCAAAGAAGCAAATGAGGTGTGTAAGAATAAGCCTAAATGGCGCTCTGTTGTTCGTGCCTACCCCGCAAGGGAACTGGCGTGAAGTTATGTATGTATGTAGTTAAAAAAGTGGCCGAATAGCAGCCGAATATTCGTTGCATCTCTAATTAAAACATTCAATAAAAACAATTTAACATTTTATCATGTATTCACAAAGATTCGCTTTCGTATCCTTGATCATACGAAGCATGAAAACCATAATCGCCTCTGCAGCAACCTCGTTGAAAGTAATCGATTTGTTTTAACCATCTTTTAAAATCTTAATATTTTCGCAAGCGAGCTTTCGACACTGCCGATGGGAATCCGTGGTATACTGCACATTGTGCAAGCCACAATATGTACTTATCTGAAAAATCTGTTCTGGCGCAAGGTTAACACTTTTCGTATAATTGTACTCCTAATAAAACTAATACAATTGCTAATAATAACAACAATGGAACATGATTTTATGTTAATTAATCAAGGCTTAATCTTATAACAATGCCTTTATTTTTGAAGAATGAGATCATGGAAGAAGAACATTAGAAAAGACTTATGCATCTAAAGCCCCGTGCTCACCTGCGTGCCGTAATTGTAACCCTTGGTACTTACTGTAATCAAAAACCATAGTGTGTAACTTGTGAGCTCGAGGCGAGCGGCACGCGACCCGCTAATAACCCAACGAAGATCAATGTCGGCGTACGTTACTGTCCGCTCGGTTTTTTTTTTATTGCAGGAGATCAGCAGACAGCCAGACGGCCCACTTGATGGAAAGCGGTTACCATTGCCTACAGACTTTTGCAACACCAAAGGTGCTACAAATGCGCTGCGGCTTTCTTAAGGGAGACTGGAACCTGGTTACTAATGCCGGAACACAACTCAAGGTGGTTATGGCGACATACTTTAGACCAGGGTTGGTAGCCATCCAGTCGGGCAAATGCCCTACCACCTGGCAACGTTTCCCAGATCAGTACAATTATACAGCTCTAAATGATAAGATGATATTTTAACGCAAACACTGTACTTAAATTTAGACCTTATATAAAAATATGTATAATATTTCTGATATTAAGAATTATCTTTATGAATTATACATAGTTTATGTACCGTTTTACGTCCATTTAAATAGCTGGTAAACGGTTTATTGTAAATATTTTTCCTTCAACTTTTGCCTTTAAATGTAATTGCTTTATGAATGCAATTGTATTAATATTTCAATCTGTAAAATTAGAAATAATTTATATATGTTTGAGTACTATATTATCAATTGTTTAGAAAGAACTCGCTCTTCAAGAACCCGTCAAAAAGACTTCCGCAAAGCATCCATACTAAATGACTAAAAATAAACTATAACTAGATCTATATCAAATTGGTAGAGAAAATCCAGTGCTAGGCCGCTGTCAGTTGGGAACGTTATATAGACATATAGATATTCGACGGCCTCTGTGGTTGAGCGGGCTAAGCCTTTGCCGGCCTACCTCACAGCAACGCAGAGGCTCCGGGTTCGATTCCTGGTATAGTAAATTTCGGAAACGTATTTTCTCCGTTATTTACTATGGTCTGGGTGTCTGGGATCGGCCCCAGAGTAGTCCGTTGTATATTACCCATAACACAAGCGTAACCCTCTTAATTTGGGGATATACAATATGTGTGTTTGTCTGCCGATTATTATTATTATTATTAGATATATAGACCCGGATGCTTTGATAAGTATCTGCATCAGATTGTGGGATGTTTGTCTTCTCCTCAATGCCGCGAATACAGCGCACTAGACAATGCGTTTCACTCGCTGGTCGAATGCGCTGCATGGCAACCTCAGAGGTTCAAGCTCGAGGCCATCGTAGGGCCGATCGATTCGCCGAGAGGGCTGGTTGAGGCTATGATGTTCACTGGTCGGCGGTTTCTTCCTCGTCAAAAATCACGTGTGAATTAGATTTTTTTTTATCTGAGCGTTATAACCCTTCGCCCTGTTATCGATATTACCAAAATCCGCAAGACTAACACTATCACTATCTCGTAATATACCAAGAAAATATACCCATTTCATACAAATCCTATATAAACAGAGTGAGACAACAACACAAAAACGATCACGTGCACAAACGCGGATCAGCGCTGTCATCGCGGACACATATGTGCTACTAGTGAGCTTAAGGGTTAAATCATTTCCAGAGAAATTCCCGCGTGATTCCCTGGATAAAAAGTAACATAGATTTAAGTCTAAGAATTTGCTGTCGATGAGCAAAACTGCATCGTAATCGACCCAGATTTTACGTGAATCCCGAAGAAACAGACAAATAGACAATAAATTTAAAAAAAAATCATAGTGTATCATCATCGTCAGCCATTCGCAGTCAACTGCTGGACGTACGCCTCCCCAAGACGGCGCCACTCACGCATAGTGTATAATTACTATATAAACGATGGAGAAAATCGTTTATATAGCCTATTCCAATTGTTTTTTTTTAAAGCTTCAATGTTTAATATTATGGATAGAAGTATCTTAGTTGATGTGACTGTCGACTTCCCTATTCGTGAAGACGAGCTGGCTTTGGTTGTGGTAAACAAGTGCCAAAGTCGAGACGGTAATGTCTCAAAAGGAAGCCGCAGATCGAGAAAGGGAGAGAAGGGTAAGTGCGCGTATTGACGCGCCTCCACATGGGCGCGGGCGTCAGCCGGGAGCTCGGAGGCGCAGATACGCGCATGACTTCCCTCCCTAAGATAATATCGCTTCAGGGGCCCTCATGCATCAAGGGAGCAGAGAAGTCTTCACCCCTGTCATCGAAGTAAGTTAGCTCTTCCAGGGGCTTTCTCACGCACTTATTGCGTTAGGATCGGCGTGGGCGTAACTACGTTCTAAGTCTCGTGCCTTTCCTGCCATAAGCGCAGGGCACCGGAGGAGGGTGGTTTTAGTGGGTATTAGCCATTTGGGCTCGAGTCTCCACACAAGCCGGTTGATTATTGTCTGGATTGCCCCTTTTGGGAATGCCTCCATGATCGACTATGGTCTAATCCCTTGCAAAGGACCCGGTATTGTGCGTAAATAGCATTTCCCCCGCCTGAAAAAAAAAACAAGTACCAAAGTGTGCGTGTCACCAAAAGCGGGTATAATTGGACGACACGCTCGCAACTGTTCGCTCCAAGCGACACGCACAATATCGCAATGTGTATTTACATGTTCAACCACGAATAAAACCCACTCGGCTTCTTGTATTGCAAGGAATATATCAAGTACAAAAGCTTTCATTGCATGTAGTTCAAGTTGAAACATATTTGCAATAGAAACTATAACTCTGTGTTAATACTGAACGATTATAAGCCAAACTGCGGCCAGTCACGATTCAGTAGGTTTATAGTTATTTTATTCTAATTATGTCACGAGAAATATCATAGTGTTAATAACATTTATTTGTTATAAGTAATAGAAGCTACTATTGTAATAATTGCGGGTAGTTGTGTTTACTAATCGGATATAAAAGCGAGCGGGCGTAGCGACGAAATATCATTCTCACTACGACTTTGGTCGGCGATGCACATGTCATAGGTAGAGCTCTAGGGTAGCTAATTATTGTGCGGGAATCATAACTTATAATTATAATTAATTATAATATGCTCGGTGTTGTTTCCTTTTGGATTCAAATACAACGATTCTCAAAGTTTTAGACGTTTTGTTATATAAATCCCGAACTAACAATAGCTATCGTTACATATTTTTTATTGCTGAAGCACAGCAGACAGGATGACAGTTATCCCTGGGAGACCCAAAGTACTGGTAGGCGCGGGTTCGAATCCTGACCGGAACGCATGCACCACTTAGGCAGTTTTCTGACCTAATGTGCAAAGAATCATAATGAAACCTGCACATTGACAACCGATGTGTCGAACCTGCCAAGCCGCCTTGGACAAGCATGGCGGGTATACTTTCCGTTCCCCAAGAACGGAAGGCCCGAGATCAGCAGTGGGACGTTAATGGGCTGATGTTATATAGGGAGTCCATAGTGGTTACACCTCGGTAAAAAAGGAAGAGTGACATAAAGGTGATACGACAGGAAAAACGGGATAGAAGCAGCGCGAAGTGGGCCATCTTATGTAACCAGGGCCTCAAGACTGTAACTTTTACAAAAAAACCATACCAGTGCGATTCAAGACCCATTCGAGTGACTATTGGCAAATATCCGTAGTCTCTAATATTCATATTAAATCAATCTCGTTCAAATCACGAGTGAATCAATATTAAGCCGAGATGGTTTACAGACTACTAAAATCGTCAAAGGTTAAATTCGATTCGACTGCCAATTTTAGTTAGAAACTACTTACGCTTGTGAAAACTTATTTGTTATTTTGAATTTCTGTAAATAAACATTTGCATAATAATACAGGAGTAATAGCTGAATAATGTGGCGTTAAATTTGACGTAAGTACCTCTTCAAGTAATTTGCACACATAAGCGATGTGTTGAACTCGGAAAGTTTACAGTTTATTGTACTGAAAATTAAATTAGCGGTGGTTTACGACTTTAAGTGTTCGTATGAATATTTTGTCTTTATCCGCTACTTGAACTGCATAATATTTGATTTCGTGTAAGGCTGTAAAGTTTTCATGTCAGCTGAGATGAGAATGTTGAGTTGGATGTGAGGTGTTACAAGAGTACATAAGGGAATTTTTCAATTGCACCCGTGAGGCCGGGACTCCACCAAAGCGGAGATGTGTGCGATGTGCTGTGTGCAGTGCGAGAAGAGATATTTTTCAGTGCGGGTGAATCCACCGAAACTGTGCGGAAATGCGTAGTGTAGCAGAGATGTGTGCTGGCTAGCCTTGCGAGTGTGCGAGGCATTGAGTGCTCAGTACGCATTCTGACACGAAAGGTAGACGATGTCGCTATTATTACAAAGAAATTATCTTCTTTTACTTGGAGAAGAAGAACTTGCTTGCTGGGTTGCTGGCGGGCGGGAGGGGGGAGGCTGACATCGATCACTGCACGCCGCTCACATTTCTCGTCTCCGCCGTGCGTCGTCTGCACGCAGCTCACATCTCCGCTTCCATCGCGCCATACAAACATTACATATCTCCGCACAGCGATCTCCACTGAAGCTGAGCGGAGAGGAGATGTCTCAATAACGCAATTCTATTGGTTGTTTAAAAAACATCTCCTCTCCGCTCGTCTCGTCTCTGCTTTGGTGGAGTCGCGGCCTCACTGAAAAACTGAGAGGTACTGTAATCAATAATTTTCACAATCAGAATTTTATAGGAAGGAGGTCTCCATTGCTAGGGGAACGACACGCGTCGGTCGGGGGCGATAACACTGCAGCAATAGTATGCTCTTGGCAGCGCTCCGTCCGCGATCGACGTCACAGAATAGTGTGGAAGACTCCGAGCGTTGCTGCACGGGCGAGCAACCCCAATACCCACTAAAAACCCCCTCCTCCCTGACGACCCTGCGCTTTGTATGTGTTGGAAAGGCTGAGATTTAGAACATAGTTACGCCCAGCCGATCCAGCGCAATAAAGTGCCTGGAGTGTGCCCTGGGAGAACACACCCCACTTCGTTGTGCGGGGGTAGAAGGTCCTTTGCTCTCCTAGCAAGCTAAAGGCCCCCCGCGGTAAACGGAACCTAACTCAGGGAGGGAAGTAATGCGCGTACCTGCCTCTCCGGGTGCCAGCTGAAGGCCGGCGACCTCGAGAAGACGCATTGGCACGCGCTGCAGGACTTCTCTCCCTGTCTCGTTCTGCGGCCTCCTTGAGTGACATTACTGTCTCGCAAAAAGTAACCGCAGCCCCCCAATTGTCGCTGCTCTGCAACATGGCCTTGACCAAGTCGCAGAGCGAGTCGACTGGACCTACGTGCGTCTCAAGTTCGAAACGCTGCGGCGCCCATGCGGCGCACTCGACTAGCGTGTGTAACGCCGTGTCGAGCGCGCCGCACTGGCGGCAGTCCGGGGAAGGCAAGCAGCCCACAATGCGACACAGATACTTATCGAAACATCCGTGTCCGGTAAGTATCTGTGTCGTCCTGAAGGTCAGGGTGCCGCTGGTGCGGTTGACCCATTCCGTCAGCTGTGGCCTGATTGCATCCACCGTGTAGCCGCCATAGGCCGCAGGGTTGTCGAGCTCTTGAGACCAGATGGCGATCATGGAGGCGGTTTCCCGCTTCCTGATCGCCTCGATTTCGACCTGACAGAAGGTCAGGCCTCTAGCTAGGGCATCCTGCCGGGTGCGGCGCACCACTGTCAGGACGTCCGCCTGGAGATGCCAGGGCGGATCGCCTGCCAGGAGGGTGGCCGCCGTCCGCGACACTGTGCGATACCCCCGTATGGTCCTCACGGCCAGAACCTGCTGCGCCCGATGCAGTAGGGTTCTGTTGTGGCGGTGAAGTGCAATGGACCAGACGGGTGCACCGTACAGTGCCATACTCCTCAGGATGCCAGAGTAAAGTTTCCGCGTCGCACCTCCCGGGCCCCCTACGTTGGGAAGCAGCCTCGAGAGTGCGCCCGCGGATTTGACGAGTTTGGGAACTAGCTGCTCAAAGTGCGCTTTGAACAGCCATTTCCCATCGAGAACTAGCCCCAGATATTTCATCTGGGGCCCTACTCTAATGGCCACCCCTTGGACCGAAACGGTCAAGTCCGCGGGGGGATTGCGAAATTTCCTATGGAACATGATGGCCTCCGTTTTCGCGGGGGAGACCCTCAAGCCCAGCCTAGCTATTCGATCTACGACAATCGCCAACCCGGCGTTGGCGACGTCCACGGATTCCGCAAATGACGCAGCGCGTGCCGTGAGTAGGGTGTCGTCCGCAAAGCAGATCAGCCCTACCCCGGGCAGGACCGGAACCCGAAGGATCCAGTCATAACCTACGTTCCAAAGAATCGGCCCGAGGACCGACCCCTGTGGAACGCCGCACGCGACGCGTCGACGACCTAACTCGGGATTGCCGGACTCACCGCCCTCCCAAAGGATATGTCGATCCTGCAGGTACGCGCCCAACAGCCTCGTGAGGTACGGGGGGACTCCATGCGCGCGGAGCCCCTCCCTGATCGTCTCATGAGGGAGGCTGTTAAAGGCGTTCGCTATGTCTAGCGACACCGCAAGAACGACATCCTTCGCTTGGACGGCTTCGTCCGTTGACGTTCGCAGCGTCTCGAAGGCGTCCATCGTGGAGCGCCTCCGCCGAAACCCGAACTGCGTTTCTGAAAGCCCCGGCTCCACAGCGTCGAGATGCTTCACGAGCCGCTCCGCCAAGATCTTTTCGAAGACCTTAGCGACCTCGTTCAGCAGCACTATGGGCCTGAAGGCGGACGGATCGTTGGGAGGCCGACCTCCCTTGGGAATCAGGCACAAACGACCCTCCTTCCATTGCGACGGGAACCGACCTGCGCGAATACAGGCTTCGAACAGTTCCCGCAGCTGGCCGCGTAGATGTTTAGCGGCCAGGAAGAGGAGTCGACCTGGAACCCCGTCGGGTCCCGGTGCCGTCTTCCTGCCCCGGAGCCGGTCCAGGGCAACGTCTAGTTCCCCCTCGGAGATGAAGTGAGGCTCCTCGTCCGTGGGGGTGTCGGGAACGGGTGGACCCATACTGGGGGGAGTGAAGTTTCCCGGATCCGGGAAGAGCCCGTCGATAACCGACCGGAGCACCTCGGGTTCGAGCGTTTCCGTGACCGTGGATGTGCAAGGCCGCAACGTGTTGCGGGCCCCACGGTACGGACGCCCCCAAGGATCCCGATCGAGCGTCTCGAGGAGCTCGGCCCGAGCCCGGGCTTTCGCTTGCAGTATTGCAATCGAAAGGGCCTTTCTGGCCTCCCTAAACTCTCCCACGAGTCCATTTTCCGCGACGTAGTCCGGAGGACGGCGCGCCCTGCAGCGTTTGAGCCTGTGGCTGATGATGCGAACTGCCTTTCGCATCTCGCCCAGCTCCTCGGTCCACCAGTGGACCTGCTTGCACGGAGGCTGCCGCTTGGAGACGCGAGGCATCGCCGCGTCGCAAACCCTCGTCAGGGTCTTGCGCATGTGCTCTGCCTGCGACTCCAGGTTCTCGAATTCGACTGGGTAGGCCCAGCTTTCCGTGAGTGCCCACTCCTCGGCCTGCTCCGGATCGAGCTTGGTAAGGGCCCAACGCGGGAGGAGAGGGGGGCGATGAACAGGGCTCGGACCGGAGGAGGGGGTAAGCTCAAATCTGATGTACCGATGATCAGAGAGCGACTCCACCTCCTCCAGCACCCTCCATCCGACAACTCTGCGGGCGGCCGCATGAGTGGCGAATGACAGGTCGATGACCGATCCACCCCGCGCGCGCACGCAGGTCTGGACCGATCCCTGGTTCAATATGGTCAGGCCGGATTGAAGAGCCCATTCCTCAACCGTCCGGCCCCTAGGTTCCGTGAACGCATTTCCCCAGGAACAGTGCTTTGCGTTAAAGTCGCCCATTACGAAGATCGTTTTAGGCGACAATCTGCCTATGGCAGCCCTGATGGCGTCCAAGTGAAGCTCGAACTCCGCCAGGGGGCGGTTGCGCGAAAAGTAAACGCCTATGACGACGATACTCCCGCTCTCCGCCACCGCATAGCCCTTTCCTCTTTCGAGACATGTAAGCGGTGTGCCAGAACCGGCTCTGGCCACCACCGCTACCACGTCATCGAGGTCGCCCACCCAATTGCCGCAAGGCGGCACGTAATAAGGTTCGCTTATTACGGCCAAGTTCGCTTGCCACTCCGCCATCGCCTGCAGGCACAAATCCTGAGCGGTGGGGGAGTGGTTTACGTTCGCCTGAAATAGTATTGTTACGGGCGTACTAGGCATTGGAGGTGTCCATTGCGCGTACTCCCGTAACACCCGTGCGTTGTTTCGTCCTCGGATGGACGAATTTGCCCTTCACGTAGGGAGGCTGGCAGAACCTCGCCAACGTGGGGTGGGCAGCGTTGAGTCCCCCCGCCGCGCACGCCGCGCAGTGGGGGTTCCGGGCCGTGCAGTCCGGCATCTTGTGTCCGCTCTTACCGCAGCGGAGACACAAGTTGGTCCGGTCCGGGCACGTGTCCGGACAGGTCTGGGCGCCATGGCCGACGTTGTAACACCGGTAACAACGTATCGGTCTGGCTTCCAGTGCCTCCACCCTCGCCGAGGTGAAGCCTACCACGAGGTAGCCCAGCTCGACGATGGCTTTGGCAGCAGCGACGGGGCACATCACGTATGATGCGCCCAAACCGCCCGGTCCTGCACCGATGTGCTTCGTGCGCACGTCGTCGCGCCGGCAATTGCCGGCGCGTGCGATCGCGTCACGCAACCCATCGACCGTGACTGATTCGTCCAGACCAGAGACGTAAAGCTCCCCACGCTTTACGGGGCGGACGACCTCAGCCATCCCTACAAGGGCTCCGCGCAGAGCCTCGGCGACGCGGTCCGCCTTGGCCGCGCTCTCGGGTCCCGGCTGGAACTCGAGGAGACGCGCGTCCCTGACGGTCCGCACCACCTTCAGCCCCTCTCGGAGGCCCATGGCGGCCTTATCGCTTACAGCAATCTCTATCAGGCAATCTAACTTAAAAAATATTTTATATTAATCTGACGATGTTGATGGTGCAGAGTAGACATAAATACATATACTTGAACTACTTTATTAATTATATGTTATTAATGAATCTTATATGTTCAAATTCAAATTCAAAAGTTTTTATTCAAAATAAGTTCCACTGGAGAAAACTTTTTGAAGGTCATACATGTAAGTTAAAATTTAATTTTTACTTCCTATTCTATGTACACCGCGTCGCAACGTGTTGATGCTGTAAAGGAGAAGAAGCGGCAAGAAACTCCCCAGCAACACGTCTAGCTAAATATTGTTTTTCTTACATACATACATACATAACTTCACGCCAGTTCCCTTGCGGGGTAGGCACGTACAACAGAGCGCCATTTAGGCTTATTCTTACACACCTCACTTGCTTCTTTGACATTCATAACTCTTGTCATCATTGTTTTTCTTTATATTTCATATTCTATTTATATCTCAAATTCTTTTTTTTTATAAGTTTTGTACAGAAGTATGTAACAGAATTACTTTTTGAAGAATTAATGGAGTTGCAGCAAACAATGCATACTCAACATGACCAGGACAATATGTATGCTCATATCGATACGATATGATTCGATTTGGCACACAATTTTTGTATCGGGATAATATATACTTTGTTATCTTGTACTATTTTGTGTTGTGCGTCGCTATTGGAAATAAATGTTATTCTTTCTTTCTATATCAGAAGACTTCAGTTTTTAAGTGGGCTAAGCCTTTGCTGGCTAAGCTCACTATAGCGCAATGACGCAAGGTTTGATTCCTGGCATCTTTCCTTGTGTTCCCCTTCCAGAATCATCTACCTTTTTCTGAAAGTGTTGAGAGCGGCTTACGCTGCCAGAAAGTTCTACCCTCGGTCGCCACAATATGACCTTCAAAAAGTGTTCCCCATTAGAACTTATTTTGAATAAAAACTTTTGAATTTGAACCAATCATTATCTTGATTATAGCTCTTAGGTCTACCTTGATTGGTGCGATACCTCGCTCTCACAGAATTTTGATGTGAAACGGTTAACCTTGAGCTCTTGTTTCGTACGATGAGTGAGGGTTTCGATAGCACGCTTCACCCTCTCCCTGTTTAATTTCCCTATCTCATCCCATCTATTTCATATATGACTATATATACAGAACTAGCTGACCCGGCAAACTTCGTACCGCCTCAGAATCAATAAATAAAAAACGTTGATTTCTGAACGACGGGACGAACATCAAATGTTTGACAGGTAGGAATGGTTTCTAAGGGAAAGCGAAATTGCTGTTTTTACTATGTTCGCGCCGATTATTTTAAAATCCTGTCCCCCTTGAAATTATTTCCACAACTACCCGCTTTGCTAACCGCGTTATCCAATCACCTTGTCCCAGCCGCCAGCTTCCATTCCATTCAACTATCCTTGTCGTACTTACCGCTGTGCTAATACTGCTCGTTTTTACGAGTCAGTCTGCTGTCGACCCTCGTCGCACGTAGTCTGCTGTCGACCCTCGTACGACAACCCGCACATCTTTACCGCCACAACTTGCTATAAGTGCAGTTATACCGCGCCGCGTGTGTACAATTAACTATCGAAGGCCGCAAGAAGGAGACAAGCCAGAAGATTTGCTGCAAGGCTCTCAACTTGGTGATCAGCACGCATAGTTAGTGCAGCCTAGAGGCACGCAGGTTAGTCTCCCTTCTTATCCATACCAGCATTTCTACCACCGCCATTTTGGATACGCGTTCAGTACTTAATACTGGGCTGCCGCGTTGACATACTATATTCCAAGCATTTTTTTCATATTTACTCGCCTTTTAAACCTTCCCTGTACTTCCACGAGTAATTCAAAAACAAAATTAGCCAAATCAGTCCAGCCGTTCTTGAGTTTTAGCGAGACTAACGAACAGCAATTGATTTTTATATATACATACTAGCGGCCCCGGCAGACGTTGTCCTGCCTTAAAAAAATAAAATTCTAGAACCCGATCCCAGAGTCATCTACCGGTTCTAATTGCGAATCTAAACCATCCCGGTACCCACTCAAACACAGAAAAACAAAATCGCTCCAGGTGATTAGGAGGATTCTAGAACTCGATCTCAGCGCCACCGGTTCTAATTGTGAATCTAAAAAAATAATATATTTTTTTATTCTAAGTCATGACAAAATAAGATTAAAAATCTTGCAAAAAAAAAATTAAAGTTTATAACAAATAAAAAATAGGGGTTGATCGTAGAGGGGTGAAAAATTAGGGTTGTATGTATTTTTGTATGTTGTATCATAAAAAAATAGAAATTAAAAATTTTGTCTAAAAAATAAAATCAAAATTTAGGGGTGGACTACCCCTAACATTTAGGGGGATGAAAAATAGATGTTGGCCGATTCTCATAGATACCGGATAAGCACAAAAAATTTCATCAAAATCGGTCAAGCCGTTTCGGAGGAGTATGGCAACGAAAACTGTGACACGAGAATTTTATATATTAGATTTATTTATTATTAAGGATTATGTGTATTTTTAAATTTATTATTTTTTATGATATTGTCTTTAAATACGCTATAGTTTTATCATTATTTAACTGCATTGTAAATAATGTATTATTATGTGTATTATATTGTCCTTCATGACTTCACTCGCTGGGCCCAGGCGGAAGAACAGCGCTGCTGTTAATTGGTCAGCATATGCTGAGACTGGGTCAAATTTTAGGACTTATTCTGTTTCTATTATTTTACTGTTTGATAATACTGTTATTATTGTTTTTATCCTAAATAAAATATGCCTTTCTTTCTTTTTTTATTGCAGGAGTTCAGCAGACAGGCAGACGGCCCACTGGATGGAAAGAGGTTACCATCGCCTATGGACATTTGCAACACCAAAGGTGCTACAAATGCGCTGCTGCTCTCTTAAGTGAGTCTGGAACCTGGTCACTAATGCCGGAACACAACTCAGATTTGTTATGGCGGCATGCTCTAGACCAGGGGTCTGGCTGTGGGTTGTTTAGTCGCCTCTTACGACAGGCCGCCCGGCCTCAGGAAATTGTATTCTTTCTCCGTTCCTGCACGGATGTATGAATGGTGGATTTTTATATTGACTAAATTCAGCTACGGAACCCTAATTAAATATCAAATCACGACACTCAGAAACTGTACTTAACGAATTCTCAGCCGAGAGAGCGCATTAACGAAATCACTTTACCTATATGACAATTGGTGCGTTCAGCGAATTGTCACGTACTGAACAATGGAGATATTTTGTTTCAGACTATTGTTATTTTTGAAATTCGTTTGAGCTTGGTTTTAGTACTCTCGTTGACCTCTATAATAATAATAATAATAACAGCCCGTAAATGTCCCACTGATGGGCTCGGGCCTCCCATTATAGGGGAACGGATAGTATACCCACCACGCTTATCCAAGGCGGCTGGGCAGGTTTGACACATCGGTTATCTCGATGTGCAGGTTGCATCACGATGTTTTCCTTCACCGTTGTTAGCACGTGGTATTTGTAACAATACGCACGTTAGGTCAGAATACTGCCTAAGTGGTGCATGCGTTCCGGCCAGGATCGACCCGCGGCCATTGAGTTTAGAACTCGTGCGCTAGCTATTACGCTACCACGACTTTTGTAAAATATTAGACACTAGAATAAAGAAAATCCTAAGTAGATCTATTTTACCGACAGAAAAACCTAATTAGGTTATTATATATCGCGATCGAAGCAAAAGTAACTGACGGTAAAAACCGCTTAAAAATCCTTTGCGCCGTTTAGAAGGAGTTAGCGGATATACGAGAGATGTATAAGACTTTATCCGTGCAGGAACGGAAAAGAATACTAATTCCTAGGGCTGGGTGGCCTGTCGCAAGAGGCGATACAACTAACTACCCCTGGTCTAGAGTATGCCGCCATAACAACTTTGAGTTGTGTTCCGGCGTTAGTGGCCAGGTTCACTCGAGGCCGGCAGCACTTCAGGTGTTGCTAATGTCCATTTCCTGTCAGAGTTAGACCGTCAGCCGGTCTCCTGAAGTTCAACAATAAAAAATAAAAAAAAACTTGTGCGTCTGGACGCCCGACAGAAGTTGATAACTTAAACTAATCTAAGTTGAACTATTTAATATTGAAATTGTTTAACTTGAGAAAAGCTTGGGTTATTACTTAAATTTTATGTATATTAATATGATAATGTAATGAAAGGTTATTTATTAAGAAAATCTTTTATTGATTATTAAATATATATTTTTCTTAGTTACAATTCTTGAATATATATATTAGAATTTTGTGTATGTACATTATTAGTATCATTATTTAATCTAATTACCGAAATACGGCTAGCGCTGAGGATTAGAGTGGGAGAGGAGGAGCCTGCCTACCGCTACCGTATGCGTGAGAGAAAGGGAAGCCAGACAGACTGGCGCCGTAACGCGTTACGTAACGAAGCGGTTTACCGTCCTATAAGAAGTTATCACTACAAAAAAAGCGTTATCGTCTCGGGACGCCCGACAGAAGTGATAACTTGCGTGAGAGAAAGGGAAGCCAGACAGACTGGCGCCGTAACGCGTTACGTAACGAAGTGGTTTATCCTGCCATAAGAAGTTATCACTTCAATAAAGCGCGGAAAGCAACTTTGTTTTATAAAATACCTATATAAAGAAATACTTCACATTCCGCGGAGGTGATAAACGTAAACTGTTGTTATTTCTTCTTTTTAAACCAATCAATGTCAACGGCTGGACGTAGGCCTCCCCAAGTCTGCGCCACATATGACACATATCCCGGTCTCCCACATTCCTCATACAGCCCCCGCGATAGTTCTTATGCAAATCGTCGGTTCACCGGGTTAGAAAGCGTCTTACTCTTTGTTAAGATATGCGGATTGCGTGAGTTCAGCAGATAGGCAGACGGCCTAACTAATGGAAAGCGGTTACCATTACCTATGGACATTTGTTAGGTCCAGAGGTATTACCAATAGAATAAAATGGAAAACAGTTTATTGTTCACCAAATAAACAATTAATATAATAATTACAATAATTTAACAACAAAACAAACGGCGGCCTTATCGCTTAAAGCGATCTCTTCCAGGCGACCTGATTGAGTGGATACTTTTAACTTATGTCTAGGTATAATTACATGAAAAAGAAGTAAAATATAAAAGAAGAACAGTACAATGTGGACAGTAAAGAGCTAAGTTAAGAAGAATATTCTATCCGTGCAGGAACGGAGAAAGAATACAATTTCCTGCGGCCGGGCGGACTGTCGTAAGAGGCGACAAAACAACCCACAGCCAGGTGGTAGGGCATTTGCCCGACTGGATGGCTACCGCCCCTGGTCTAGAGTATGTCGCCATAACAACGTTGAGTTGTGTTCCGGCATTAGTAATCAGGTTCCAGTCTCCCTTAAGAGAGCAGCAGCGCATTTGTAGCACCTTTGGTGTTGCAAATGTCCATAGGCGATGGTAACCGCTTTCCATCAAGTGAGCCGTTTGCCTGTCTGCTGAGCTCCTGCAATAAAAAAAAAATAGAAAAATATATATTTTATTATAAACTAAGGTAATGACTTTTGACAGATTTAGCTTTTCTGACATCTACGGGTAAAGAGTTCCAAAATCAAACAGCCAATGTGTTGCCGCTCTCTTAAAGGAGACTGGAACCTGGCCACTAATGCCGAAACACAAGTCTAGGTTGTTATTGCGACATGTTTTAGACTCTAGACCAGTGGTGCTAGCTATCCAGACGGCCGTGGGTTATTTTGTTGTCGCCTCTTACGACAAGCTGCCTGGCCGCAGGCAATTATATTCTTTCTCCATTATGTAAAAGCACGGTGTAAAAGCGTCTTAACAAGAATCAAAGCAGTCGGTTAAGAAACGTTATTTAAAATAACGTCTACATTTTTTACTATAGATCCGTTATACCCGTTAACTATCGTAATACCGAGCTGAGGGCTAAATTGCGCAACTAACAAAAAATCTGAACGACTATCAAATCTAAGGTACCCTCAAAGTGAGTCAAAGCGTCACTAATTGCGCTCCGTCGCGCACATTGTGACGAGTGTCAACGCACGAGCGTAAACCTGTGACAAATTATGTCATTTGTGCGAACGCAGACGAGCGCTGAAACGCCGATCTTACATACATACATAACTTCACGCCAGTTACCTTGCGGGGTAGGCACGAACAACAGAGCGCCATTCAGGCTTATTCTTACACACCTCACTTGCTTCTTTGACATTCATAACTCTTGTCATGCACGCTCGTCTGTTATTAAGACTCCTGACATCACCTTCTGCTAGTACACGATCAATTTGATCATAGAAGGTGTGTCGTGGCCTTCCACGACTTCTGCATCCATCCACTTTTGCATTGTATATCTGTTTAGTCATTCTTTCATCATCCATACTTTCCACATGCCCGAAGGGTAATAATAACACAACGTATCAATTCATTTTGAGATTTTGATTTTGTAAAACCAATCTATTCAAATATAAATAGATAGTTTATTGTATAATATTACAGACAACTTACAGGTTAGTATTACTCTAATTAAATACTGCAATACTAATATGTTACATTATCTTATTTGTAATTTGGTTTATTTTTAGTATACAATGGTTTTGTTTTAATTTGTTTAGTTTTTATTTAATTAATTTAACGTGTATCTTGTTCAAATACTCACATAATTATTTATAGTATAAGGTATTCATATATAATACTAGAAATATATATTTTTCCTCATATTTACACTGTCCAGAGCTAAAGAGACAGGTACCCTCAATTAGAGCTTACCATATTATGTTTATGGACAAAATCTAACCGCACTATTATTAAGCGATTATTGGAAGCAATTTTCAATACTAATTACAATAATTGGACGTAGTTTAGCAGAAACGACCTAACACACAAAAAAGTCGTTTTTGAGTTATTGAGGTTTTAAGTTTAGACAAAAGTTGCTGGTAATTTGGTATATACAACTCATTTTTGACCACAATGTGGGTTGAGTCCTTTCTGCTAAACTACGTCCAATTACCTATTCTTTAGGAGCTCAATTTAAACCTGCAATATGTTATTTAATCACAATAGATATCTATGTTACTAAATAATTTACGAAATGTTTATATAAATAGACTTAGGCTGATGTGCACAGACATTTTACAGTGGTTAAAATACAATACTGGCTAAAGGTATATGGCTAAACAGAGATTATTTTATTTTAACCGCCGATTAAATGTCTATGCACATCAACCTTATTTATGTATAGTTGTATAAACAATTTAAATTTTTCTATAATTAATTTTTACGGTTTACATGTTTAATGTTATTTATTATTAAACATATTTATACATGTAAATCATACAATACAAATAGAAAAATTAAAATTGTTTATACCACTGTATATTTGTTTGTATCGTATTTATAACTATGCATAAAATCCGAATTATAAGCACATGATTGTAGTACCAAATTTTTTGGATAAAATATGAAATCTTTTTTTAAATATTTCTCATTAAAAAATCCTTAAAAACTACGTGATATAGACACAACTAGTGAAATTTAACACTGAGAATGAAGTAAATAAAACGCTAGATGTATTAAATGCTCGTCTGCTATAGTACTAAGAAAGGTATATTCAATTTCACGCGTCTAATTTACGGGACCAAGAAAGCTGTCGTGAGACGTTCCCGCAACACGAAAGCACTACGGAGTAAATTAGAGCATTTATTATAGCGGTATAGTAATCTTTGAAGCATTTATTTGTGCAACAACAACTTGTAATAGTTGTCTTCCATGCTTCGTGACGAATTTTCCGGTGTAAGCAATTATTATGGCCTTGTGCCCACACTCTTTATATTGCTACGATAAACGTATGCAGAAAACTTATAATTCATTTACTCCTTGAAAAAAACATACTTTACTACCTTTGTTATTTACATTGTCTGTTCTTCTTAGAATGCTTGTGATGTTAATTGTTCACTGTCATTTGTTTGCACTAATTTTTTAAGTATTGAAATATAACCGCCTGCTAACACCTTCGTGTTTATAGCCAACCAACAAGTTTGCACTTTCAATGAAAGCTCTTGGAGATAATCATGTTTTGCATTAAAGCTTTAGAAGTGTTGAGACTTCAGATAGATAATCTATGCATGTTTATTGGGGGTCATTGTGAATACATGAGGCCGGCCCGGCAAGTCAGAGTTATTTAATTTTCGAATACGATCGAGGCATTCTTAAGTATACATTCGGAATGGTAAACTCACATCGACAAACTTTCTTATATTATTATAATCTTCTGCCTTATGATTTGGACTTGTAAATTACGTGTGTACTATTAATAAAGTTGCGATAATTCCAACGTCATTTTAAATTCTAATCCCGCAAACATGTAACAATAGTTATATGTATAAGACCTGCGACTGGATGTTTCTCGCCTGTAAATTACAATATAAATCATTATGCAACTGTTTACGATTACAGTTAAATTATCATAGTAGTCGTAATGAAATTAATTTTTATTTTAATTTCTTTGCAACAAAAAAACTTTCCCCGATACAAGCCAACACAATACTGAAATTACGTTTTCTAATTACCATTTCTTCTCTATTCATATTAATCTTATATCAAAATTATGCAAGATTTCTTAAACATCATATTACAGACATAATACGTCAATGTTTTAATTTTTAGGGGTCTACAATATCAGGGGCTCATAAGGCACACATATAGTTTCTTCATTTCGTTCCAGAGAGAGAGCGCCTGGAGATCAGTGATATAGGATTTTATCTTCTACTAATAGCAGGCTCTTATCAAGTCCAGTAAATAAGAACTTTGTTAGCAATTATTTCCGTTATAGTGTCAGAGTTAATAATTGAGAGTTCCGATGGCCCCCCTTCCCCTCTCCCTATCCCATCTTCCTTATCCCATATTCCCTATCTCATCTTCCCTATCCCATACCTTTTTTTTATTGCAGGAGATCAGCAGACAGGCAGAGGGCCCACTTGATGGAAAGCGGTTACCATCGCCTATCGACATTTGCAACAGCAAAGTTGCTACAAATGCGCTGCTGCTCTCTTAAGGGAAACTGGAACCTGGTCACTAATGCCGGAACACAACTCAAGGTTGTTATGGCGACATACTTTAAACCAGGGGTGGTAGCCATCCAGTCGGGCAAATGCCCTACCACCTGGCTGTGGGTTGTTAAGTCGCCTCTTACGACAGGCCGCCCGGCCGCAGGAAATTGTATTCTTTCTCCGTTCCTGCACGGATAAAACCTATCGCATCTTCCCTATCCCATCATCCTTATCCCATCCGCCCTATTCCAATTTCCCTATCCCATCTTCCCCGTCCCATTTTTCCTATCCCAACATCCCTATGCCATCTTTCCTCTGCCATCTTCCGTATCCCATCTTCTTTATAGTGACGCCTTTCCGTTTCATGGAGTTTCAAATCGTAACGATTATAAAGAAATTTCATTTCAAAAAAGTCATGGCAAAGACGTTCTTTGCCACTTCGGGACCATCCATGTGCATGCTCCAACACGCACTTGGCCGTTTATTTCACGACTTTTACTTAGAATCTTAATATAATCTCTGAACCATTATAAACGAGTGTGGTCTGCAAACAAAAGTTTTTTTTTTTTTATCTAAATACCGGAACGTTGATATGAGTTCGTACATTCTCTAATTGTTAATGAGGTTCTAATGAGGTTACATGACCTGTTACAGACATTCTACATTAAAAATTAGCCAATTTCACTCATTCATAAACATACGATAACCTGCAAACGAAACGTTACAAAGAAAATCATGTTTAAATCCTGAATGCAAGAAAAGGACTCTTGTTTGACGAGTGTTAATGTTAAAGCTCTAGAATATGCCACCATACAAATCTTGATTAGTGTTATTATTGGCCAGGTTCTAGTTCCGTCTTGGCAGGCAGCACCTCTGCTGTTGCTAATATCCATAGGTAACGCTAACTACTTTCCATAAGATGGGCCGTCAACATATTGTTACAACTTAGCCCCCCCGCCAAAGACAAATTCCACGAAGCACGCTATTACCTGTCGGCATTTGAATCAATGTAATAAATAATAATAATAATAATCGGCAGACAAACACACACACATTGTATATCCCCAAATTAAGCAAGTTACGCTTGTGTTATGGGTAATATACAACGGACTACTCTAAGGCCGATCCCAGACACCCAGACCATAGTAAATAACGGAGAAAATACGTTTCCGAAATTTACTATACCAGGAATCGAACCCGGAACCTCTGCGTTACAGTGAAGTACGCCGGCAAAGGCTTAACCCTCTCAACCACAGAGGCCGTCTGTCGGCCGACAAAGACAAATTCCACGAAGCACGCTATCACCTGTCGGCATTTGAACCAATTGTAACACCTTTATGATTGTCTTCTTTTGTTTACTTATTTATTGATTATTGTGGAGAACAGTCTATTGTACTCGTTTATGGCCGTTTGCAGGTATAATTAACCAGGCGTGCGGATTACGATTTCTAAGAAATTAAGGCGACGATACGGGCGGGCACACTTGTATTTGTGAAGTATAAAACGACGGCAGGATGGAGACAGGGGGCATTCAAAGCAATAATACAAGCGAGGCAAGACGTGTGTACATTTTAGTGACGACTTTGCGCGTGTTATTGAATTACATTTGGACTTATTGCGTCCGGTTATATTTCTACCTGTGTTATACGTGTTTGTATAGTTCTAATAAATTCTATAGTAATTCCAACGGCATTTTTAATTCGAGTCCCGCACTCCGTAACAATATCTATTTTATCTGTTCAGGAAAGGAGAAAGAATACAATTTCCTGCCGCCGGGCGGCCTGTCGTAAGAGGCGACAAAACAACCCACAGCTAGGTGGTAGAGTGTTTGCCCAACTGGATAGCTACCACCCCTGGTCTAGAGTATGCCGCCATAACAACTTTGAATTGTGTTCCGGCATTAGTAACCAAGTTCCAGTTTCCCTTAAGAGAGCAGCAGCGTATTTGTAGCACCTTTGGTGCTGCAAACGTCTGTAGGCGATGGTAATCGCTTTCCATAAAGTGGGCCGTCTCCCTGTCTGCTGAACTCCTGCAATTAAAAAAATATTTCGTTATCAATCTATCCTTGGACCTGTCATTTTCTATGATAGTGAAGTATGGTCTGAAGACTGACTGAAAACTTCAAGAATATCGCCAACGTTGGTACAGCCAGGTTTTATGGAAAGCGGCCAATTACGTGGGGTATAAATGTCTATGGATGCTGCTTCTATCAGCTCCGGTCTAATGGCCTAATGTCGTAAATGATAATATTCGTAACAGTGCTCTCCTTATTAGGTATGCAGAAAACCGGACGAAGTCGAGAAGCGAAAACGGACTCCGGGCTTCCAGACAGACACTTCGGACACCACCGGGATTTAACGATGATGATTATTTTTTTTTTATTGCAGGAGCTCAGCAGACAGGCAGACGGCCCACTTGATGAAAAGCGGTTACCATCGCCTATGGACATTTGCAACACACCAAAGGTGCTACGAATGCACTGCTGCTCTCTTAAGAGAGACTGGAACCTGGTCACTAATGCCGGAATACAACTGAAAGTTGTTATGGCGGCATACTAAAGAACAGGGGTGGTAGCCATCCAGTCGGGCAAATGCCCTACCACCTGGCTGTGGGTTGTTTAGTCGCCTCTTACGACAGGCCGCCCGGCCGCAGGAAATTGTATTCTTTCTCCGTTCCTGCACGGATAAAAGATGATGCTATACTTCAGCAATGAAAGAAGTAATCTCGCTGAGGGTTGCATATTTACACCGCTTGAGTGATTCTGCTATTTCCTATTTCAATATGTGGATTAATTTCCTTACGCCACTTTCTTATTCACGCATCGTTTCCCCCGAGATGAGCGTGATAACGTGAATCAGCTTCCCGCTACGCAAATGGTAGAAAGTCACCTATCTTAGATATGTACAGATATGGATATCTTTTCATGGCATAGACTGCAAATACTTTCACAAGCGCATAGTAACTGCGTCTTTTATCAAACTGTCTATTATACAATAGGGAACATGCATGTTTTTTAAATATATATTTAAATAATCATTTACATCGTATTGTTGTAAAAGTCCAAATTAATTTTAAGAACCTAAACATTTAAAATCTCGAATAAATTTAAGTGGGCCGGTCACATTTGCCGCAGGACCGATGGCCGATGGAGCAAACGAGTCCTGGAGTGGAGACCGCGTCTCGGTAAACGTAGTGTGAGACGCTCTCCAGCCCGATGGACCGACGACCTATGCAAGGTCGCCGGTAGGCGCTGGCTGAGGAAGTCGGAGGACAGGGATGAGTGGCGCCGTCTTGGGGAGGCCTACGTCCAGCAGTGGACTGCAAATGGCTGACGACGAAACACCATTATTTTCACTGGCTTTTGATGACGTTATAGTTCATTCTCAGGGCGCGTTCTTCTTGTGGCTCACAACGCTCAAAATGCTCCTTTAACTGTTCCACATACCGACCACGGTCGTCGTTGTCGCCGCGTAAACGTCATTAATGACGTCGTTATTTTCAATCACGCAGGGCTTAGAACGACCATGTCAAGAAGTGGGTTGAAGTGGGCGTTGACCGCAGAGCATTAATTATACCTACCGATGCATTGACAAAGGCGTATTTTTCAAATCATCCATACAGCAACCAATGACATTTGTGTATTTCGTTGTTAATGACATCAACGCTCCATAATCCGTTCCACTTGAGTTTTCGAGCATTGTGAGCTACAAGAAGTACGCGCTCTTTGCTGACAATCTTAAAATGACAAAATGGAAAATTACGTCACGTTTGCATTTGCCCAATAGGGCTGTATTTTGCGATTTTAAATATCCCGCGCATTTTTAACACTGAAGTCTTTAAATTGAAGGAATCAAATAAAAAAGCAACGTTGGACATGTAATTCTACAGCAATAAAGGCATCATATAAAAAATTGACACGTATTTGAATTACATTCATATTCATATTAGAAGATCTTTGTAGAGATTATAGTAGATAAATTCTCGGTCATAAAATCTGTGATTACTATGTATCCCGGGTATACCACGAGATTTTTTTTAGGAGTGCTTTAAAGTGGCCCGGTTGAAAAAAAATCGGATTCCGATATAATATTTTCACTGATCGATAACAAACTCTAGGTCATAAAATTTGTGATCACTATATATCCCGGGAATTTTCATGGGAGTAGTTTAAAGTGGCCCGGTTGAAAAAAAACCGGATTCCGATGTAATATTTTCACTGATCGATAACAAATTCTAGGTCATAAAATTTGTGATCACTATATATCCCGGGAATTTTCATGGGAGTAGTTTAAAGTGGCCCGCTTGAAAAAAAAACCGGATTCCGATGTAATATTTTCACTGATCGATAACAAATTCTAGGTCATAAAATTTGTGATCACTATATATCCCGGGAATTTTCATGGGAGTAGTTTAAAGTGGCCCGGTTGAAAAAAAATCGGATTCCGATGTAATATTTTCACTGATCGATAACAAACTCTAGGTCATAAAATTTGTGATCACTATATATCCCGGGAATTTTCATGGGAGTAGTTTAAAGTGGCCCGGTTGAAAAAAAACCGGATTCCGATGTAATATTTTCACTGATCGATAACAAATTCTAGGTCATAAAATTTGTGATCACTATATATCCCGGGAATTTTCATGGGAGTAGTTTAAAGTGGCCCGGTTGAAAAAAAATCGGATTCCGATGTAATATTTTCACTGATCGATAACAAACTCTAGGTCATAAAATTTGTGATCACTATATATCCCGGGAATTTTCATGGGAGTAGTTTAAAGTGGCCCGGTTGAAAAAAAACCGGATTCCGATGTAATATTTTCACTGATCGATAACAAATTCTAGGTCATAAAATTTGTGATCACTATATATCCCGGGAATTTTCATGGGAGCAGTTTAAAGTGGCCCGGTTGAAAAAAAACCGGATTCCGATATAATATTTTCACTGATCGATAACAAATTCTAGGTCATAAAATTTGTGATCACTATATATCCCGGGAATTTTCATGGGAGTAGTTTAAAGTGGCCCGGTTGAAAAAAAATCGGATTCCGATGTAATATTTTCACTGATCGATAACAAACTCTAGGTCATAAAATTTGTGATCACTATATATCCCGGGAATTTTCATGGGAGTAGTTTAAAGTGGCCCGGTTGAAAAAAAACCGGATTCCGATGTAATATTTTCACTGATCTATAACAAATTCTAGGTCATAAAATTTGTGATCACTATATATCCCGGGAATTTTCATGGGAGCAGTTTAAAGTGGCCCGGTTGAAAAAAAACCGGATTCCGATATAATATTTTCTCTGATCGATAACAAATTCTAGGTCATAAAATTTGTGATCACTATATATCCCGGGAATTTTCATGGGAGTAGTTTAAAGTGGCCCGGTTGAAAAAAAACCGGATTCCGATGTAATATTTTCACTGATCTATAACAAATTCTAGGTCATAAAATTTGTGATCACTATATATCCCGGGAATTTTCATGGGAGCAGTTTAAAGTGGCCCGGTTGAAAAAAAACCGGATTCCGATATAATATTTTCTCTGATCGATAACAAATTCTAGGTCATAAAATTTGTGATCACTATATATCCCGGGAATTTTCATGGGAGTAGTTTAAAGTGGCCCGGTTGAAAAAAAATCGGATTCCGATGTAATATTTTCACTGATCGATAACAAACTCTAGGTCATAAAATTTGTGATCACTATATATCCCGGGAATTTTCATGGGAGCAGTTTAAAGTGGCCCGGTTGAAAAAAAACCGGATTCCGATGTAATATTTTCACTGATCGATAACAAATTCTAGGTCATAAAATTTGTGATCACTATATATCCCGGGAATTTTCATGGGAGCAGTTTAAAGTGGCCCGGTTGAAAAAAAACCGGATTCCGATGTAATATTTTCACTGATCGATAACAAATTCTAGGTCATAAAATTTGTGATCACTATATATCCCGGGAATTTTCATGGGAGTAGTTTAAAGTGGCCCGGTTGAAAAAAAATCGGATTCCGATGTAATATTTTCACTGATCGATAACAAATTCTAGGTCATAAAATTTGTGATCACTATATATCCCGGAAATCCCACTTGATTTTTCAGGGGAGCGGTTTAAAGTGGCCCGGTTGAAAAAAAATCGGATTCCGATGTAATATTTTCACTGATCGATAACAAATTTCGATCATAAAATCTGTGATACTATATATCCCATGAATCCCAAGGGATTGATCGTGTACTAGCGGAGGGTGATGTTAGGAGCCTTAAGAACAGACGAGTGTGCATGACAAGAGTTATGAATGTCAAAGAAGCAAGTGAGGTGTGTAAGAATGGGCCTAAATGGCGCTCGGTTGTTCGTGCCTACCCCGCAAGGGAACTGGCGTGAAGTTATGTATGTATGTATGTATGTATGTAATACCAAGGGAATTTTCTCATAAGCGATTTAAAGTGGCCCGGTTGAAAAAAAATCGGATCCGATTTTAATATATTCACTGATCAATAACAAATTCTCGGTCATAAAATCTGTGTTTACTATATATCCTGGGAATTTTCTTGAGAGCAGTTTAAAGTTGTTAGGTTTGTTCAACGTGGACGAAGATTGAGCAATTGCCAGCCCCGATGTTCTTCCATCCTCTCACTGAGTCTATAATTTAATTAATTGGAAGTATTGCGTCTTGTGTATGATATCACTTTCCTAGACAGAAATTAGTGTCAGATAGAAATTGTAACAGTTTTAGAAATATTTTACTGCTTTCGAAATGGCGAGTGTAAAATCTTCACACCGGCAATGCTTCGCTAGTTCATATAATTAATAACTTTCTTGTTTTATTATTCCATATTTGTTCATTGTTTCCTAAAAATATACAGCATCTCTTTTATTACATGAGATATTGCTGCTCGGAGAAGGGATTATATAATGCTTATTTTCTATTGCTTATGTAACGTGCTAATAAAATTTTAAATAGGTACATTTTGTTTACACTAGGTTACTTCGCCTAACTATTACATTTCAAATTTATAATATTTCTTGACTTTAAGCTGTGATGAAAATTTTTCGTGATCATAACACTACTAATAAAGAAAACTTATACATAATTAACCTAATGGTTTTATATTATTTGACGGCGAGCTAAGTCTAAGCCGGCTGAACTCGCTGGAACGCAGAGGCTACGGGTTCGATTTCTGGCATACCTAGTAAATTTCAGAAACGGATTTTCTTTTATTTAGCATGGTCTGGGTGTCTGGGATCGGACCTAGAGCGGTCTGTTGTATATCATCCATAACACAAGCATAACTTGCTGAGTTTGGGGATCAAAAAATCAAATCAAATTCAATTTCAATTCAAATTCATTTATTTATATAAACTTATTTCTAGGCCTTATATAATTATATCTAAAATTTATATAGTAGTTAAAATTAAGGCTGCAAATTTTTGGCGGCGGTTACTGCACTAGACTCTAGGTCTGTATCGCGGCACTCAACACAATTTTATTATAGAAACTTAAATATAATTGATTTATTAATTAATTAACCTAAAACTATGAGTGCGTGTGGTTTTGTGTGTGGGTGCGTGTGGTTTTGTGTGTGTGTGTGTGTGTGTGTGTATGTGTGTGTATCATTTTATTAGTTATATTCTACTTATAATCCCTTAAGACTGTAAGTAGAATACTGGGCCTAGATCACTGTTTTTATTGGCTAAGATGCAGTGATGGTTTTCCATTGAGCACCCCCAAAATAAACCAACCAATAGATAAAAGTACTTAGACTTTATGTTGTTATGATTTTTTTTCTAACAGAATAGAAAAAGAAACATTTCTGCAACATTTTGAAGTCGGTGCTAAGTCACACAGTGTTTTGAAGACTGGCTACGTAGTCGCTAGGTCTCCATTATTTTTTTTATTGCAGGAGATCAGCAGGCAGACAGACGGCCCACTTGATGGAAAGCGGTTACCAACGTCTATGGACATTTGCAACAGCAAAGTTGCTACAAATGCGCTGCTGCTCTCTTAAGGGAAACTGGAACCTGGTCACTAATGCTGGAACGCAACTCAAGATTGTTATGGCGACATACTTTAGACCAGGTGGTGGTAGCCATCCAGTCGGGCAACTGCCCTACCACCTGGCTGTGAGTTGTTAAGTCGCCTCTTACGACAGGCCGCCCGGCTGCAGGAAATTGTATTCTTTCTCCGTTCCTGCACGGGTAAAAATACCATACTAATCCGTTGAACAAGGTAGGCACTAGACACCAGTCCGCTAATCACTTGGAGCGTAGATTAAGCGTTTGAAGAGCCATCCTAATCTACACAGTTTGACAGCGGGGCGACGGCGTGGTGATGGTGCGGTATACACGCTAAAGGAATTTCTTCTACACGAACTATCAGACAAATAATCCAAAATGTTTATCGTTATATAGACCACGATTTTAATTACTTTTATCCTTTTTTTAACTTTTTATCCATTTATAAACAAAATTTAAAAATTACTTGTAACTAGATGCTCCTACTATTCGTTGGGCGCAATTTAGACTTCATATTCATATGGCCTGAACCCTGCAAGGTGTCGAAATGAATTACCTAATATAACTCCTTTAGAGTAGAGACTGTCCGTATATGGAACTCACTGCCACTCAACATCAGACAAGCTAAGTCAGTATCCTCTTTTAAAATCATGGTTTTTATTTATTTTTGGTCCTCTCAGGTATAATAGTGCTGCTTATTCTGTATGTATTATGATATGTACTGTATTTATTATAGTATATAATAAAGACTTTTATTTATTTGATTAATATGTTTAGAATGTTTTATATTATTTATTGTCTACACCGCCACTGTCATGTTTTAATATTTTCCCTGGTTTAGGGGGTTGCCTGGAAGAGATTGCTTTAAGCGATAAAACCGTCCTTTGTTCAACATTCATTGTATCTAGTTTTTAAGAATGTAGTTTTAATTTTGGTGAACAATAAAATGTTTTTATTCATTCATTGATTCATACCCACGAAATTTTAAGACAATTATAATCCTGTTTTTATCTTTAAAATTTTCATTTAATTTCGGAGTTTCTTTAAAATAATATTTTCAAAGTGACATACAGACAAAAATTAAAAACCGATCAATTATCGTTTGATATAATATTTATTTTGGAATCACTTCAATTTTATTAGTACTTAGAATTTATGAAAAATAATTGATAATCCATGTAACATAATCATTTTTTTTGCTCTTCTTCTTCTTCTTCAGCCACTCTCAGTCCACTGCTGGACGTAGGCCTCCCCAAGTGACCTCCGCTTTCTTTTTGCTATCCGTACTTAAATAGTTTTGTGTTATGTCTTTGAGAATAAATAACAAGCCTGCTTAAACTTTTATTAATAAAATCTAGCTATACCTGGCAGACGTTGTCCTGCCCTTAAAATATAAATATCTAAAACCCGATTCCAGCGCCATCTACCGGGAGCAAATGTTAATCTAAATTATTCTCAAATACAATTGAACAAACAAAAAATTTCATCAAAATCAGGCCCACCATTTAGGAGGAGTATCGCGGCGCCACCTACTGGGTCTAATCGTTAATTTAAACCATTCCGGCACAAACTTGAACACATACAACAAAAAAACACCTAAATTCTGGTACCCGATTGCAGCGCCATCTACCTGGTTCAAATTTGAATCTAAGTCATCCCAGTAGAAAATTATTAAAATACTAATATCGCTATTAAAAAATAGTGGTTAGTGGTAGAAGGGTAATCATTTTGAGTTGTATGTATTTTTTACAACCAAATCATAAAAAAATATAAATAAGAAATTTTAACAAAAGAATAAAAACAAAATATTTAGGGGTGGGTCACCTTTATCATTTAGGGGTATGAAAAATAAATGTTGGCCGATTACCTACCTACCCGATATGCACATAAAATTTCATAAAAATCGGTTCAACCGTTTCGGAGGAGTTTGGTAACAAACACCGCGACGCGAGAATTTTATATATTAGATAAAGCTACGCAAGAATAAACACGTGCAAGAGAAATTTCCTTTTATTGCAAGATATATTACTTGACCGCGTTGGAACTCAAAGCTTTTTTACCATTTTTTTACCACTGAACCAGTGAACCATTTTAGTACTTGCATAACATTATTTGCATTAGCAGGCATTTCGCATTAAGTCAGTTTCTTTTTTGCCATGTCACTTACAACGAAGAAAATTAAGTTAAAATGAGATACTTGAAATTCATATACTCAAACATCGGTCTCATTCTGTTTATTTTTTGTTTGTTTTGTTCTTGTTTCTATTTATCCAGGCTTGTACATTTATTATAAGTAATTAAATTTTCTTGTTTTAGCGTGGGTCGCATATAGGGCTGCCACCTTTGTTTTGAAGACAATATTTTTTTTTTTTTTAACTGTAGAAATATTGTATTTTTGGGAAAGTTAGGGGTAAAAATAGTACACATTATTACTGTTAGATAAGCTAAATCACTAACAATATTTAAGAACATGATAAAAAAGCACTCCTTGCAACATAGTGATGTTTGATATTTTTACGTATATTTATATATATGTACATACATATGTATATAATTATGTATGTAATATTAATAGGCGTATTTATATATGTCTATTAAGTATAATAGCCTTTGTATCCAGCGAGGTAATGCTGCCAGCCTTCTAGGTACAATGCCCAGCGACAGTGGTCTGGTGGGGCTGGACGGGCTTTAATATAGGTTTTATTTTAATTTTAGTTTTTTTACTATTGTATATATAATTTTAAGTTAGGTATATTTATAGAATATCTTAGATTTTTAATTAATATTAATATGTATACTATGTATTGAACAAATAAATTTGAACCCCTAATTTTTATTTTTTATTTTTTAGACAAAATTTTTAATTTCTATTTTTTTATGATACAACATACAAACATACATACAACCCTAAAATTTTCACCCCTCTACGATCAACCCCTATTTTTTATTTGTTAATTATAAACTTTAAAATCTTTTGGCAAGATTTTTAATCTTATTTTGTCTTGACCTAGAATAAAAAAAATATATTACTCTTTTAGATTCACAATTAGAACCGGTAGGTGGCGCTGAGATCGGGTTCTGGAATCCTCCTAATCACCTGAAGCGAATTTGGTGATTTTGTTTTTGTGTGTTTGAGTGGGTACCGGGATGGTTTAGATTCGCAATTAGAACCGGTAGGTGGCTCTGGGATCGGGTTCTAGAATTTTATTTTTTAAAGGCAGGACAACGTCTGCCGGGGCCGCTAGTATAATATAAGAACTGCATGTGCTATATTTTTTTTTTATTAACAACTCTACGGACTATAGTTCCGTTCCCTCTTTATACAATTAAATTTAAGAAAAAGTTTAGAAGTTGTACACGCTTATTTGTTACTTATGTTATTGTGTGTGACATTTAATGAATGTATGTTTGTGTTGTGGTGTACCTTAAGAATAACTTATTGTATTAATTTATTCTAATTTTTATACTAAACTTATACTAATGTAGAGTGTATCTGTTGCATGCCGGCGTTGTGAGGAAGTGCATGTGCAGTTTGTGCCTTATGTCTATACATACATATATATATTATCCTAACTAGTGCCATGTGTGTTGTTTTTCCTTTCTTTTTCTTATTTTTTTTTTATTGCAGGAGATCAGCAGACAGGCTCACTTGATGGAAAGCGGTTACCATCGCCTATGGACATTTGCAACAGCAAAGTTGCTACAAATGCGCTGCTTCTCTCTTAAGGGAAACTGGAACGTGGTCACTAATGCCGGAATACAACTCAAGGTTGTACTTTAGACCAGGGGTGGTAGCCGTCCAGTCGGGCAAATGCCCTACCACCTGGCTGTGGGTTGTTCTGTCGCCTCTTACGACAGGCCGCCCGGCCGCAGGAAATTGTATTCTTTCTCCGTTCCTGCACGGATAAAAACGTGTGACACGCTTTCTGTGTCTGGGTTATTAATTTTCAGGCTCTTTGTGTGTTTTGGTTTGTTTGTGAAGTGTGCGTGTAATGCAATGCGGTGGTAGTGCGCGTTGGTGTGGGTATGTGTGTAAGTTTTGTTGTTAGTTGTGTGTTTGTGACTTTGTGTGGTGTTATAGTTTATTGTTTAATTGTTGCATGTCAATATCATCAGTAGCATATCCTATTATATTGATATATACCACCTTTGACAAATATAATCTGTTTTGTTCCTACCACGGGTTGTCTGGAAGAGATCGCTTCTTAGCGATAAGACCGCCCATTGTCTTGACCATTGTTGACATTTAGAATATTTTTAGGCTATAAGTTTTTATGTGATTTCTGTAATGGTATACAATAAAGTGTTATCTATCTATCTATCTACATTTATTTTTCATTAATTATTTTATTTATTTTATTATTGGATTTTTCATATATATTTATTATTACTTTTTGCTTTAGCCAGCAAAGTTCTATTATTTTTTTAAATAATTATAAGAATCTGAACAAAAAGCGCGACAATTGAATTAGCGATGAAAATATAGTACATTTCGTACTATACTATCTTTCTACGATATATAATACATTTAGCTTTTTTTATCCGTACAGGAACGGAGAAAGAATACAATTTCCTGCGGCCGGGCGTCCTGTGGTAAGAGGCGACAAAACAACCCACAGCCAGGTGGTAGGGCATTTGCCCGACTGGATGGCTACCACCCCTGGTCTAAAGTATGTCGCCATAACAACCTTGAGTTGTGTTCCGGCATTAGTGACCAGGTTCCAGTCTCCCTTAAGAGAGCAACAGCACATTTGTAGCACCTTTGGTGTTGCAAATGTCCATAGGCGATGGTAACCGCTTTCCATCAAGTGGGCCGTCTGCCTGTCTGCTGTACTCCTGCAATAAATAGCTAAAATATAGTAAGGTACTATATATTATAGTACGGTTGGAAACCCTAATCGCGTGACATGTATGATTATGAGGGTTGGCACTGAAAATCAGCGCTATGTCGGTCAACGTTTCAGCATAGCAAAATACTGAGTACTAACCTCATTTCACAATTTGCGACATACAATCTTTTTAAATATGGTTTTTATTGTCTTATGTATTCTGGTTGTTTTATATGTCGCATTTGGAAATGAACTTTTTCTTTCTTTCTTTATTTCGTTCTCGGGCAAGAAAGAGGCCTCGCAAAGCTACTGTCGATGACGTCTACATTCGGTCTAGCACCGCCTCTAGTAATTTATATTATTATGAAAATATCATTATTGTGCCGCGGAGAAATGAATTTTAAGCGAGTGAAGTTATCAACGAGGCGTATCGTCGCGTGCGCAGGAAATATGAGCACTACGGAATAATCGGAAATAGTGGAAGTATATAATTAACTACCTTTCCTTATAATTTTTGTTTTCATCGTTGCTTATTGTGAGAGTATTGGCACGAATTTCATCCTTCACAACGTCAAAGCAGCTTCTGGCGGAAGCTAGACATTTGTTCCGCATATAATTCGCCAGTTAAAGTCCATCTCCTGCAATAATCAAGCAGAGGTTGAACCTCACAGGAGGTGCCTCCTTGAGCACTGCCCCAGGGTTGCACATCTCCGCTCCCATCAGAAAACATCGAAAATCGCCGCGCGTATATCTTTGCTACTTAGGGGCCGGGACGGCGAACTTCCATGCTCTGTAGCTTTCACGGAATCGGGAAGTCTGCCAAGGCCGGTTACAGTTCGTAGATATACGAAAAAGAACGCTGCTGCAGACGCAAGAATTCCTAATAGAGTCTTTCTTCATGACTCCACATTTTCAAATCAAATGAAACAGTTTGTTTGAAATACATACTTATGTAAGGTATATGTGTATATATATATATATATATATATATATGTGTGTGTGTTACTAGAAAAAATTAGGGATCCCTACTAAAACTTCAATATTGTATCCCAAGCTGTAAAAAAAATAATGTTTGAGTGGGTCCCGGGATGGTTTAGATTCACAATTAGACCCGGTAGGTGGCGCTGGACTCAGGTTCTAAATTTTTATTTTTTTGGGCAGGACGTCTCCCGGAACCGCTATTATATAATCTATTAAATCTATTAACTTAGGACAAAAAATATGAAGTATTAGTAGAACTACTTACTTTAGCACCGAATATATTGAGTCTCCCTAGGGGGTTTTTTCCCTATAACATAGTGGGACGAGGGGGTCGGGGGACCCTCCCGACGAGCCACACCCAGTGCCGTGGGGTGCTCTATACGCAGGGACACCCCTCCTTGTCGGCTTTCATCGAGGTGTCACGGCAGTCATATCCATGGTTACGGTCCCGTGGTGCCTCATTATGATGCGCAGGGACGCTGGAAGGTTTAGTGGGTAGTCTGGCGGCCGGTGCTTGCAAGCTATAACGTTGAAGCTTATGTGCAACACCAGCAGCCGGGAGTCCCACATACCCCTTGGTGGCATCCCCCGGGGCCCGAGGATATGCGCAAATGCATTCCCCCAGCGTTGTCAAAAAAAGGGGGGGGGGGTCATGTTTTCCGGAAGCACCAAAACGATTCCTGAATATATTAACATCTTTAATTAATATTCTTTTGGTGTGTTCAGGCCGCTCACAAGCCTTTCACTAAAAAACTGATCTCTTCCAGGCAACGATGGGCATGAATTTTATGTTGTATATTTATTTTTTTATGCAATTATATTGTAATCAAAAATGATCTAGTACGAATTTAAAAATGTATTTTGAACAATAATGAGCTCTAGAGATTCGTTCAGATAAGGATGTTTAGGCTTTAAGACATGTATTGATTGGTAAACGATTTAAAATGATCTAATAATACATATTGTACTGAATATGATACAATTAGTTTATTGACACAATTTTAGGCGAGCGAAAGCAATACGACACTTTAAGCAATCGGCCCACACTCATTCAATTCAAATTGTACAATCAGATACAAAATTAAATCAATTTAATATTTGAAAGAAAAAAAAATGTACTTATAATGACGACACGCACAAAACAGACAGTAATATAACAAAATATTAAATATATACAACAATTGTATGTCGCAATTTTGAAATGTGGTTGGCACTCAGAATTTACTGTGTCGAGGCGTAATCCGACACAGCGCTGATTTTTACTTAATCAATAGGTTTTTGTTCATTATCAAAAATTTATTTAGTCTATATAATGTGTAAATCTTAAAATGTAATACCATTTCCAAAATATATAGAAAACACATTAACTGGAAGCTAAATTCATATAGATAAGTGTCACGTCACGTACATGGAATAATTTATTGCTAAATAATTAGCAAGGTTAATACTGAGTAGTCCATGTACGTGCCAATACCTGTCAATACAGAAAACAGGAAACCTTGAGATATGCATCTAAGAAAATGTTTAGGTTTTACATATTTTCACGTAGCAGTTAAGATTTCTGTATATATAAAATTTTAAGTTTAATGTTAAATTAATTAAGCAATAATTTAATAGAAAGTAGAACATCTCATCGTATTATTTTGTACTCCCCTCTCGAGCGATCGAACCTAGCTCCCGCGGCGATAGAGCCGTGGACTCTCGACAGTGGTGCGTCACCCTATCCAACGGGATAGCATCATAGACGTATCACACAACTTACTTAACCCTCCACAATAAGTTTCGCTTGTTAGATGAAGTATCCGGTATGATATTATACCCAGAATCTTTAAACGAGGATTAAGTCAGAGATCAATTAAAGCATTTTTAAAGTTTATCTTATTTAATAGTTTACGCACTCAGAACAATAATAATATTACAATGGATTATTATTGTACTGAGTAATATTCGATTGTGGATACTAATACTACTTATTAAAATAATAAAGTTTAATTCCTGCGACCAGGCGGCCGGTTATAGAGGCAATAAAACAACCTACAGCCAGGAGGTAGGACATTTACCTTTCTGGATGGACTACACCCTTGGCATAGAACATTCCGCCATGACAACCTTGAGTTCTTTTCCTACTTCAATGGCCAGGTTCTAGGCCCTCTTCATGGCCAGCAGCATATTGGTAGCACTTTGGTATTGCAAATGTCCATAGGCGACGGTAGCTACCTTTCAGCAGTGTTCTGCTATAATATATAATAATAATTTATTTTATTTCAAGTCAAAACAATCCAATACATATTCACAAAATACACACAATAAGGTTATTAGTAATTTATGTTAGTAATTAATGACTAGCACTGAATTATTTCTCATAATAACGGACCAACTTGCTGCTACCGTGCAATCTGCTTAGTAAGGAAGTTGTTTTTCTACGCCATAAAACATCAAAGCCATCTATGTGTACTTTGGCGAACATAGACCAAGCACTGCAGAAATGCAGTCGCCCCAACAGCACCCTGAGGGAATTGTTGTATTGAACTCGTAGGGCATTGTAAGCTCTTTGGGTATATTTGAAACACAGACCTGCCGAGTACAGAGAGGTACAGTGAGCCTTAAAGCTATACTCCAACACAAAAAAAAATAGCACTGGCTAAATTTGCTTAGCCATGAAAAGTCATTTTGAACCATTTTCGTGACGACTGTACTTTGTACAACAATGAACATTTCGGCAAGTACAACTATTGAAAGTGCAAGCTTGCAATACCTGTTTTAAAATAATAAATGTCGCAACGTTATTATCGATTCCGTGACTTAGAACATAGATTTTACATATACATTGTTATATATTATCACGCTTCTCCGCTACAAGAATAGACTTGATGGAAATGTCATTTCATCAATGTTCACTCTCTCACTGCTGTAGTAGTTTGTGACTGTGATAGAATTGTATTAACGACGAGTGTTTGGCGGGAACTAAAAGGAGACGTTGTGCTGTGCAGTTTTATTTTCTAAAAATGTGTAAAATTACTCTAAAATGAACAGTAGTTGTAGGATATTGATAGTTTTTGAGTAGTAATTATGTGTTTTGTGAGAAATGTGAACTGTATAGTCAAATGTGGCCTTTTGAGTTGTCACAAGAACTCCGTTGAATGGCACTAGCTGATTACCTACAGTTCAGCTGTGCTACACATAGGCTTAATAAAATGAAGAAACTATCTTGTAAACTAAGACCTGGCTGAAAGGCATAGCTGCCAAGCCATAAACTTAAATAAAATAAATGTATTGACGACCGAGAGCGTGTATTCTGTATGAAATAAAGCTAGTTGCAATTGCACCCACAGGGTTTTATTAAAGACTAGCTGACCCGACAAACTTCGTACCGCCTCAGAATCAATAAATAAAAAAAGCTAAATGATAATTGCAGAATGTTTCAACTTTAGTAAAAAATGTGGTCAAAACTTGACTGGAACGAACATCAAACGTTTGACATTGAAAACCAAAAAAATTTACAAAAAATCTTCACTTTTAAATTTAATTTGATTTTTGAACGACTTTTAAAGTTAATTGATTTCTAAACGACGGGACGAACATCAAATGTTTGACAGGTAGGAATAGTTTCTAAGGGAAAACGAAATTGTTGTTTTTACTGTATTCCAAGCGTTTTTTCATATTTAGTCACCTTTTAAACATTCCCTGGACTTCCACAAATAATTCAAAACCAAAATTAGCCAATTCAATACAGCCGTTCTCGAGTTTTGGCGAGACTAACGAACAGCAATTGATTTAATATATAAATGAAATATAGATTATTATAAACTTTATATGGTCTTTGTTATTAGTATTTAGGGTTGTATTTAAAATAAACTTGATGATGTTAAACAGTAATTTATTTGTTTGGGTCGAATCTTACTGGACGGATGGAAGGATGCTGGTACTGAAAATCAGCGCTGTGTGAGGCCCTTTTTTTTTTTGGCCTGGGGAAATCCGTTTGAGGACTAAGCCGCGACAGGCACAGAAGCCTGGGGGGATGTTCGCGACCTGTGTTAGTGTGTGGGATTCGCCAGATCGGGGGTGGCACTAGCGTGCCCAGTCAGAACTGATACCACGCTATTGCCACTCCCCAGTTAGGGATACCCACTAAAACCCCTGGGTGTTCCGTCCTGCGCCTTATGCCAGGGCTACGGGGAATTGGGCTTCCCGTCTCCGCATGCCCTGGCAGGCGTGGGCCCCCCTCACTGGGCCTCTTCAAATGCCGGGGGACTACCCCCCCGGCGACGTCATGGTCAAATCCGGCGTGGGGCGGTTTGTAACGCGCCCCACGGGAGGAGAGATAAGCGCGCGCGGAACACTCGCGCTCTCATCTCGACGGCATGTGCGGGTGAGTGAGAACCCCTATACCCCAAGGGGGCCCACCCGCGCCGCCCGCTTACGGTGGCCGAAGATCAAAGTCCGCCCTCCAGCGTCGGCGCGTCCTCCTTTGGCGGGAGCGGAGCAAGGAAGTACGCTCAAGCTCCCGCTCCGCCTCCTCCTTCGCCAACATAACGTGCTCCCAGAAGGAGGAGACGGCATCCCATCCGGTGCGGCTCCCGACCATGGTGCGTACCACGGCCGGGAGCGAGGTGTCAGATCCGGTGTGGGCGATGAGTTCCCGGCGCTGCTGGGTCCAGGCTGGACACTCCTGGAGTGTGTGCAGCGCCGTGTCCTCGTCGCCCGTGTCACAATAGTGGCACCCTGACGTGGGCTCGCGGCCGAGGCGACACAGGTACCTCCCGAAGCAATCGTGCCCCGTGAGGACCTGTGTCAGCCTGAACGTCAGGGTGCCGTGACGACGTCCTATCCAATCTTGCAGGACGGGCCTCACCGCCTCGATGGTAGCGGGGCCCGCGCTGGGGTGTCTAAGGCGTTCCTCCCAGACTCCTACGGCTACCTGGCTGAGCTCCGACCGGCACACCTCGATCTCGCGAGGCGCGGGTCTGGAGCCCCTGGCCAGGGCCTCTTTGCGCCACGTATATAGTGACGCCAGGACCCTGGCTTCCAGGTCCCATGGAAGGGATCCGGCGAGTAGCGAGGCCGCTTCGAAGGACACCGTACGGTATCCTCTTATTGCCCTGACGGCCAATACACGCTGCGCCTGGCGAAGCAGCGCAGCGTTTCGGGCCGTCAGTCGGTCCGCCCATACAGGGGCCCCGTAGAGGGCCATCGACCGTACGATGCCTTCGAAGAGTTTTCGGCACGTGGCGTTCGGCCCCCCGATGTTGGGGAGCAAGCGCGACAGCGCACCCGCTGCCCCTTTGAGTCTGGGGAGCAGCTGCCGAAAATGTGCCGAAAAATCCCACCGGCTATCGAGGACCTATCCTAGGTATTTCATGGTCCCCCCGATGCCGATGCGGATGCCTCCTACTATGATTCCGGTGTCTGAAGGTGGACGATTACGAGGACCGTGAAACATCACGGCCTCGGTCTTCTGCAACGCCACCTCCAGTCCAAGACGCCGGATCCTGCCTACGATAGACGACACCCCAGCCGTGCCTCGAAGGCACGCCTGCCGATGGGTCCTCCCGCGCGCGGCGATCAACGTGTCGTCTGCGTAACATACGACGTTGACGCCCGGGAGGACCCGACACCTCAAAATCCAGTCGTATGCGATGTTCCACAGGAGGGGACCAAGAACCGACCCCTGTGGAACACCGCACACCATGGCTTGCCGATTCCATCCCTCGTGGACCGGGTAGATGACGGCTCTTTCATACAGATATGCCCCGACTATTCGGCGGAGGTAAGACGGCACCCGGAAGTACCGGAGTGCCTCCATGATGCACGGCCAGGGCCAGGAGTTGACTGTGTCAGGCCCTGCCACAGCATAACGTCGAGTTACCAGCCTTATTGTCATAGATTAAATGTACATTTTTCTAGTGTTTATATTTTTTTCGTACATCATATTGTATTGTTTATATGTAACAACAAGTGTATTTACTGGTTTTTTATGCATTATTTTGCGACAGTAAATATTTTTCTTTCTTTCTTTAGATTCGTTTATCTTTGTATGTGACAGTATATTTCTTTACTGTACGCTGCGGCTTCAGCTGGGTTAGTGTTAAAAATTTAGGCTTTTTGCCGAATGCATCTTATTTAAAGCGTTAAAAAATAACGCCGTTAACGCATAGCCACATTAGTGTATACTGTATATACATAGGTTATCTGTCAATATTTAACTTCATTAACAATGTCGCGTCTCACATAACGCCTTAAACTCATCGCCATATCAGCATGAAACGGCCTACATCTTTAACATTTTCCCAGATGAAGCACCACCTATATAAAATGTATACGGGAGAAATTTGACAGAAGTATGTTAGTTTGAAAGTTGGGTGGTGTATAGTTAGTAAGACCTTGCGTGTGTGTGGCAGTTCACACGCACCAGAAGTGAAACAATGTGTGACAAGGGGTGGGAGGGATTCTAAATTTCGTGACGTCACATTTCATATATTATATCATTATAATATATTTAAGCTTTAAAACGCGAAATTTGAAGTATTAACAGAATACTTCAAAACATTTCCAACTCCATCTGTATTAGTGTTTAAATTATTAAATATAATGTATTCTATCACGTTATTTCGCAGGCTTAGTCTTATACAATTATGTATTTATCTCTTTTTAGTGTCGCTTTTTCGTTTCATGGAGTTTCAAATCACAACGATTTTAAAGCCATTAAAAAATATAGCAATATTTTGTCGTAAATATTGTGAACCCCCTTTAACTTGTAAACTGATTGGTTTAAGTTGTGAAAGAAATTAATGTGATAAACATTGAAAATAGTTTCAACGGAAATAGGCTTCAGTAATATCAGTTGACTACATTTTGAGATATGGTGTATTTTTGATGAAATATTTTTTAAGGTTTTTTAATTTGACGTTGTTCGTGGAATGCGAAGTCTTTACTTTTTATCTTTTGATGAAAATGTTATCGATTCATCAAATCGATAATGTCACATCACTACGAAACCAGCACATCACTATGTGTCAACACTCTGTGGTTCAATAAAATGTACAAAAAACAGACATAACTCACAAATAATAAATTGTTTATATTCTATTAACAATCTTTCTATTAAAGTAAAGAGCAACATCATCAACAGAAACAATGGTCCGCGAACAAATAAAAATATGTCACAGACACTTAACTCGGCAGTATTTGGGTCAAAGTATCATAATTAACACGAATTAATTGCCTAATACAACTATTTATACAATTTTCTTGTGTAACGAGCCACATTTAAGGCATAATCGTACCATCTTCAATTAAGTTGTATAGTCGATGCACACGCGATATTTGACTTCGCAAGATATGCATAGTTGCATAACTATCTATATTTATACCAGACTAATAGTGCCTGAGAAACTTCGCTCGCGTTGCCATGACGACGTGTGCGTTAGTGAACGTTACTATAATCATGTGGAGGAAACTTTCCGTCACGGTTTTCCTCTGCGCTAGAATACGTTGCCTTTTCCATGGCATTTTTTTGTGCCCATGCAGGAAGTGGCGAGTCACCGTCTGTCTATTTTTCCATGTTCCCCGAATATTGCGACGGGTAGATGCCATCGTCCCCATACACCCAGACCCCTATTACTACTAGCAGTTCACCCCAATAGACCGGTACTTTTTGTTCTCATTTTCCACAAGAATCCTACACTGGCCGGGGCTTGTCCTTGGATGCATTATTATAAAGTGTAGACAGGGATAATCGCGGATCAATGTCACGCCAAAGTTAGAAAATATACGAAAGGAGACACAACTAGGAATATTGGAGAAAGGATTTAGTTAGAACGGGCAGCATTGAAGTCTTCTCATCGACCAACAATGCTTGAAGACGAATGTCTTCGAACACTGCCTTATTTCCGACCTGATCTTCGGGGTCTAGACGTAGACAGTAACGACACGATTGGGTCAAAAATTCCAAGTCGCTCAACGGGCTATTGGGAACTATGTTGGGTGGTTCTCTTATGGATAGAATTAGAACTAAGGGTATCTGTACGAGAACCTAGACTACCGACATAGCTCATCAAATTAGCAAGTTGAAGTGGCAGTGGCCCGATCATGTTTAACATAGAACCGATGGCCGATGGAGAAGACGAGTTCTCAGAGCCTACAGAGGTCGTTTTCATAGATGCATTTGATAAACATGACAAATATAAACATATCATACGACCAGTCATACTATACGGGTAAGAATGTTTGACCACTAAAGTGATAAACCTCTCCACTCAGCTTAGATGAGAATGTTGAGATGGATATGTGGTGTTACAAGAACGGATAAAGTGAGAAATGAGTACATAAGCGGATCTTTGAAAGTTGCACACGTAACTGAAAAATTGAGAGGAAGAAGATTAAGTTGGTGTGGGCATATAATGAGGAGGGATGAAAGTCACGTGACAAAAAGAATGTTAAACTACAAGATGGATGGGTACAAATGTAAAGGTAGACCAAAAAAAAGATGAATGGATTTTGTGAAAGATGATATGATGATTTGTGGTATGACAGAAGATGTATATCAGAATAGAGGAGTGTGGAAGGAAAAGACATATTGTGCCGACCCCAATTAATTGGGACATGGTGAAAGAAAAGAGACAAGTATAAACATAAAGTGGAACTTTATGCTATGTCTTATAACTACCAATACCTATATATAGACACGTGTCAATTTCACTAAGCGATTCTCCAAAATGGACCGCTTTAGGGCCTGTGGAGTGGAGACCGCATCTCGGTGAGTGCAATGTCGGACGCCCTTTAGGCCGATGCACTGATGACCTGCGTAAGCTCGCCGGCAAGCGCTGGATGAGGGAGGTAGGGACTGCGATGTGTGTCGCAGACTTGGGGAAGTCTACGTCCAGCAGTAAACTGAGATTGCCTAACCACGAAATGAGTAATATTGACCTGCTGTCTAATTAAAGAGAACTGCTATGTACCGGTGCTGGTACCTACGCTCACGTATGGAAGCGAGAGTTGGGTATGGAAGAGAGAGCATGAAAGTAGAGTAAACGCGGTTGAGATGCGAGCACTGCGCAAAATCTGCGGAGTGACGCTCGCGGACCGCGTTCGTAATACCGAAGTAAGAAAGAGAGTTGGTCTGAAAGAGAGTGTCGGGGTGAAGGTAAGGAAAGGAATGCTCCGGTGGTTCGGGTATGTCGAAAGAATGCATGATGAAAGAATGACTAAACAGATATACAATGCAAAAGTGGATGGATGCAGAAGTCGTGGAAGGCCACGACACACCTTCCATGATCAAATTGATCGTGTACTAGCGAAGGGTGATGTCAGGGGCCTTAAGAACAGACGAGTCTGCATGACAAGAGTTATGAATGTCAAAGAAGCAAGTGAGAAGTGTAAGAATGGGCCTAAATGGCGCTCTGTTGTTCGTGCCTACCCCGCAAGGGAACTGGCGTAAAGTTATGTATGTATGTATGCTGTGTACCTAGCAATCTGTATCTCGTTGAAGTTATCGACGAATGAAAATAACACTCTCACACGGCCGTTTGTTCATTATCAACTTAATTAATATGACTTACATGTTTGAATAACGGGCCAAAGCGACCTCAAGGTAAGGTCGACTGATAAAACAGTCAATAATCTTTGTGAGAAATAACTGTGTAATTGTTTCATATTGTAGTTACGAACTGCTCTAGTATCTGAGATTTTAATTTCGAATCATTGTTTTTTTTTTATTGTGAGCCTGGCAAATAGGCAGCCGGTCTACCTAATAGTAGAGGTGACGGTGAAGATCGACCTTCTCCCATGTGATAACCAGATGAGACATATTTTTTATCATATTATATTGATTTGTAAACACGCCTATGATAGCTTGCCAATCATAAAAAAATCATGGCTATTTTTGAAGTTTTCAAAGCATGGCAATAATATTCTATGAAGGGTTTTTTGCAGACAAGCCTATGCGGTTATTTTTGTAATTAAATTATCTTTATTATGATATCAACTTTTATTGGCTAACAGAATTTTTGACTTGAATTGACTTACATGTTCATACTTGCTTGGTAGGTAGCTGTAAACAGAAATAAGTAGTCAAACCTATCAAGGCATATTCTCCATGTTCAAAACTATCAGTTGAAACTAAATTTGTTCAGTTATCAAAAGAGTTGAAGGTTATGAATAAAAAAATGATTAAAATAAATTTAATTAAAAACAGCCATGAACACTTCGATTCGTAAGCTATCTTAGGCGTGTTAATAAATCAATATAATTTGATAAAAAAATATGTTTCATCTGGTTATCAGATGGGTGAAGGTCGATCTTCAGCGTCTATTAGACTATAACGGAAGACGCTTACCGTCGAATATAAACGTTTGCAACATTCGAGACGCAGCCAATGCGTCGCCAGCCTTTAGACATGATATGAGAGATGGTATAGAAATATCATATCAGAGCAATGGGATAAATGGGAAAGTGGGCAATCAGAACTCTCAATCATCCAACGATGCATGATTAGCTCAAGGCTAATCGTTTCACGTCGCTATTCTGTGAGAGCGTGGTATCACATTGATCGTGCCGGAAAATGATATACTGGTATTATGTTATTTTTTTTTAATTGAACTCAAATTCAAAAGTTTTTATTCAAAATAAGTTCTACTGGAGAACACTTTTTGAAGGTCATACATATAAGTTAAAATTTAATTTTACTTCCTATTCTATGTACCGCTTCGCAACGTGTTATTGCTGTTAAGGAGAAGAAGCGCCAAGAAACTCCCCAGCAACACGTCTAGTTAAAAATTGTTTTTCTTTATATTTCTTATTGTATTTATATCTCGAGTTCTTTTTATATAAGTTTTTATACGGACAGAAGTATGTTACAGGAGTACTTTTCGAAGGATTAATGGATTGGATTTAACTTTAAATTTTATTGATTTTTAATATAAGTAATCTGTACATTAAAATTCTGATATATGAAAGCGCGGACTACTAAATAGTTAAAACTAGAGTAAATTATGTAGCAAATCTCTGCCAGCGGGGAGCGTGCCCAGATGGCTGGCTGCATTGCCACATTGTATTGCAGTGCTTATCTGTTGGGCAAAAGAGCAGCCATCGCTGTGTATCTATCTATTTATCCGTGCAGGAACGGAGAAAGAATACAATTTTCTGCGGCCTGGCGGCCTGTCGTAAGAGGCGACTAAACAAGCTACAGCCAGGTGATAGGGTATTTGCTTGACTGGATGGCGACCACCCCTGGTCTAGATTATGCCGCCATAACAACCTTGTGTTGTGTTCCGGCATTATTGACTAGGTTCCAGTCTCTTTTAAGAGAGCAGCAGCGCATTTGTAGCACCTTTGGTGTTGCAAATGTCCATAGGCGATGGTAACCGCTTTCCATCAAGTGGGCCGCCTGCCTGTCTGCTGAACTCCTGCAATATTTTTTTTTAAATCTAGCTAGCCACAGTTAAGTAGCAAGAGAGCCGGGCGCTTCGACGTAACTACCCCCACTCGATTAAAAAAATATGTTCGCAGACAAATCATTTTGATAAATACACTATACTTCTATATGTGTGCAAATTTTATTTGTTTAATCTATTTCTATTTCCTAATTAATTCCTGAGAGAAACTGATGTCATACACAGCCAGAGAGACACCAACGTGAGACCGGAATTAGGCAGACAAAGATATACATTGTACATAGATATAATTCGTTCTGTATCAGAACAGCAAATTAATTTAATAAGTTAAGTAACTTGGAAGATATAGACTTAGACCTATTTACTAATAGTGTAGCATTGATTAGCGCAAAGTTGGTCAAGTTGTATTCAAACTCGGATTTATCAGTTTAAGTACATTATAGCAGTAGCAGAAGGTGATGTCAGGAGCCTTAAGAACAGACGAGCGTGCATGACAAGAGCTATGAATGTCAAAGAAGCAAGTGAGGTGTGTAAGAATAATCCCGAATGGCGCTCTATTGATCGTGCATACCCCGCAAGGGAATTGGCGTGAAGTTATGTATGTATGTATGTAAGTACCTTATATCTATGCACATTTTTTTATTGTTACTTTGTTTAATTTTCATTATTTATTTTTATTATTACTGTTATCTGTGGAGACTTATTAATAGCTTCTCTTAATCTAGCTTATTTCTAGTTATTATTATTATAGCTGTTAGCCCCCCAAATAAAATAAAATATCCTTAAGCTAAGCAAGTTACGTTTGTGGTATGTATAATATACAATCGACCAATCTTAGACACCCAGATTAAAATAAATAATTCCGTTATTTAAGTTTATTTAAGAAATTTACTAATAATAGGTGGTAGGGCATTTGCCCGACTGGATGGCTACCACCGCTGGTCTAAAGTATGTCGCCATAACAACCTTGAGTTGTGTTCCGGCATTAGTGACCAGGTTCCAGTCTCCCTTAAGAGAGCAGCAGCGCATTTCTAGCAACGTTTGTGTTGCAAATGTCCATAGGCGATGGTAACCGCTTTCCATCAAGTGGGCCGTCCGTCTGTCTGCTGATCTCCTGCAATAAAAAAAACAAATCGAGAGTCTCTGCGTTCCAGTGAGCAAGTCTAACAAATGCTCACTCCACCCAACTACAGACTCCGTCTAAGAAGAAGAGAATGAGAATACAAACATGTTTATATTGGGAAATATCCTGTCTTATAAGGTACTGTTAAAAGTCATAAGGCAATACCTTTGAAAACTAATGCGTGGCAATGTTACGACACTTGCAGACAGCTGGCGGAACATTACATTGTTAATATTCATGACTGCAACAGTTTAGTAACTACTCAAGGCAAGGATAAGCTTCAAAAGCGATCTGTATACCAAGGGATAACCTTTATATCTTAGGGTTTTCACACACGACATTATACTCTTTAATGATATTGGTAATATCACTAAGGAACCAACTAAGCGAGTATTGCACCATCGTATCGTATTGGTAATTATGAAGTTGAAATATCAGTAAACGTTATATTTTTTTTTTTTTTATTGCATGAGTTCAGCAGACAGGCAGACGGCCCACTTGATGAAAAGCGGTTATTATCGCCTATAGACATTTGCAACACCAAAAGTGCTACAAATGCGCTGCTGCTCTCTTAAGGGAAACTGGAACCTGGTCACTAATGCCGGAACACAACTCGAAGTTGTTATGGCGACATACTCTATACCAAGGGTGGTAGCCATCCAGTCGGGCAAATGCCCTACCACCTGGCTGTGGGTTGTTTTGTCGCCTCTTACGACAGGCCGCTCGGCCGCAGGAAATTGTATTCTTTCTCCGTTCCTGCACGGATATAGGATAATGCAAGCGTATCTTCTAGAAACGGAGAAAGAATACTAATTTCTGCAACCAAGCGGCCTTTCGTAAGAGGCGATAAAACAACCCACAGCCTGGTGTTAGGGCATTCGCCCGTCTGGATAGAAACCAGCCCCCGTCAAAAGCAAGCCTTAGCAACCTTGAGTTGTGTTCCGGAATTAGTGGCCAGGTTCCAGTCTCCCTTTAGATAGCGCCAGCTAGCTACATTGATAGCACCTTTGATGTCGCAAATGTCCATGGGCGATGGTAACCGCTTTCCATCAGATGGGTCGCTAGTTTGTCTGGTGTACTTCTGTAATTAAAATAAAATTTAAAAGTGAGTACTTTAAAAAAGTTTGACTGCTAGACGTGGTTAATATATATATTGAGCCTTTACCGCCATTTTATCGTAAGCGACATTTGGACCCAAGTATATATATTTTTTGTTGCAAAACGTGTTTTTAACTATTATTTTGCTTTAAGACTTTCAGTTTGAGTTAGATTAAAGCCTGCTGAATCAAAAGTCGAAAGTTTTAAAACAAAGTAATGGTTTAAAATACCTTTAGCAAAAAAATATATAATTAGGCCCAAATGTCGCTTACGATAATGGCGGTAAAGACTCGATATAACGGGCAGTATACTCGCCACGCTTGTCCAGGCGGCTTGGCAAGTTTGGCAGTTCGGTGATCTCGATGTGCAGGTTGCATCACGATGTCTTCTTCCATCGTCGTTATCACGTGGTAATTGTAACAATATGCACAATAGGTCTGAAAACTGCCTAAGTGGTGTATGCGTTCCGGCCAGGATCGAACTCGCGCCCTTTGAACATGGGCTGTCTGCGCTAGCCGCTACCACGACTTTTTTGTTTATATTTAAACTTACGAAAATTGAAGCGTTAAGATACCAGATTTTTCTTTGACAGTCGCAGCAATGACAGAAATAGAAAGGAAGAAGATTTTTTATCTATTTTATTTTCCAAGGATTTGTTTCACTCTGTGACAATGCCACTCTCGTAGAGACTGTATATCAAATAGTGTAAATAAAACAAAATCCCTTTGTTTTAACAATTGGTTAACACACAGCACAAGTCTTTTACTTGCTAAAATAGGGGAGATACTAAGATAGTATTACAGGCACTTATATTGTAGCTTCTATTTATTGTTCGTACGCACTCTGGGCACACTCCATCAGCACATGTAAAACATCATCTGGTACACTGCAGTTTGAACAATTTGGTGACATAATCAGTCCTATTAAGCTTCAACCGATTTGGGGACATATGCCCTGAACGCATCCTTAACAAGGCTGTAATATTAAACTTATCAATGATGATCTGAACCGCATATACAACTGAAGTACCTCCCATGGACTTAGAGTCAATCCCAATAAAACTCAGGCCATCATCATTGGTAGCTCGCGAGCCATAGCTAAAATAGATTTTTCACAGCTTCCCGATGTGATCTTTCATGATACGCCTATTCCTATCAGTGATCAAGTCAAGAATCTTGGCGTAATAATGGATAAGGAATTGTGTTGGCGACCCCACATTACTGAATTAAGCCGCAAGATTTTTGCATCCTATGCATCGCTTAGGAGACTGAAAAATTTCCTTCCGACTGCCACCAGGATTTCGCTTGCTCAATCAATTCTACTACCCATCCTCGACTATGCTGATGCTTGCTATCTTAATCTCACTCAAGAGCAACTTATTAAGCTCGAGCGTCTTCAAAATGTTTGCATAAGGTTCATATTTGGTTTAAAAAAATATGACCACGTTTCTGAATATCGCAAAAAGCTCGAGTGGTTGCCTATCTCACTTCGCCGGAATGCTCATCTTCTCAACTTACTATATCGTATACTGTTTATACCTTATACCCCTCCTTATCTTAAGGAATGTTTCAACTTCCTTCATACATCACATACACTCAATTTGCGCTCCACTAATAATCTCCTGTTAATGGCACCTGCACACTCTTCAACATTTTATTCCAACTCCTTCGCCATGCAGGCTGTCTTACTTTGGAACTCTTTGCCCACTGATGTCAGAAAAGCTAAATCCTTTGCCATATTTAAAAATTCACTTAGGAATCATTATGTAAGTCTTACGCAATAATGTATGTGCTAGTTTACAATAGACTGTAATCTGCTGTCCATGTATGTCATATTTTTTCTTTTTTCCTTTTCTTTGTTGCATAATAATTACAGATAATTTAAGAATTTCCTTTGAGTCAGGTTGCCTGGAAGAGATCGCTTTTAGCGATAAGGCCGCCTTTTGTTTTACCTAGTAACTATTGTCTTGTTGTACATTTTTTTTTGTAATTTTTGTTTTGGTGAACAATAAAGTGTTGTCTTTGTCTATGTCTATGTCTATGTCTAATATTATAACAAGAAGTTATGGATAGATAGGTACGTACAAACGTAAAGGTAGTCGCAAAAAAGAGATAGATGAATTGTGTAAAGGATGGCATGATGATTTGTGCTGTGACAGTGGTCATATGACAGACTAAAGGAGTATGGAAAAAGAAGACTATATTATGCCTACGGCAAATAATTGTGTGGGAGTGAATGAAAGGACAGAAGACATTGAAAATGTTACTGTCCAATCACAATATATTAGACTATCCTTAGATTTATTATAAACTAACTCTGCCTGGAACTTTTTCGCAGACTCCTAATTTTAAAAGTGGCCTAAGTGACTCCTTATAATATCAGCTATCTGCCTGTAAAAATCCCGTCAAAATCGGTCCAGCCGTTTCAGAGATTAGTCGGAACAAACGATCAGAAAGCCCAAAAAGTTTTAAAATAGATTTTTTTATGTACGAGACCGTATATACTTTCAAATATTTAGTAAAAAGCTGTTATTTTGACATTACAAACAGACACTTCAATTTTATTTATCAAGATATATGATACATAGAACTATCTGGTGACATGCCCAAACAAAATATACCTAAAATGTAAATACCCATACCATAATTCTAAGCGAGATAATAGATAAGAATCAAGAACTGGAAATAGTTGAGTATGTTACATAAACGTTTAATATGCCGACTGTGATACGCTTTTTGCTAGCTGACCTAATGCAATTCGGTTGGCCAGTTTCATTGTTATGTAAAGATTAAGATAAGACTTGGCTACTGGATAATTTTCGATCTTGCACCATAATATCATGACGATCTTGGTTTTATGCTAACGACGTTTGTCCAGAATTTATAATACAGAATAAAAGTGAACAATAGTTCTAGAACATTATTTTTTTACTGCAGGAGTTCAGCAGACAAGCGGACATTTGTAACACCAAAGGTGCTATCAATGTGCTGCCGTTCTCTAAAGGGAGACTGGAACCTGGCCACTAATGCCGAAACACAGCTCAAGGTTGATAAGGCGGCATACTTTAGACCAGGGGTGATAGCCATCCAGTCGGGCAAATTCCCTACCACCTGGCTGTAGGATTGTCGCCTTTTACGACAGGCTGCCTGGCCTCGAGAAATTGTATTCTTTCTCCGTTTCGGCACGGATAATAACCGAGAACATCTTTGGATTCCGTGATCACGGCTTCTGAATAGTGGCCGAAACATCAAAATTAAAATCAAATAAAATACCACGGTTAAAACTGTTAAAACGTAATTTTAAATATATGTGAATAATGTTTAAATTTATTGTAATACGTTTGCATCCCCATTATGTTCTGCGCATGACAAAGTACAAACTTCAAGCACGCAATTAAATTTTGCGCGTATTGTACCAAGTTAATTGACCCAGTTAAGTCTGTTGGAATGTTAGTGCCTAAATTTCGTTAGACTCAATTTATCAAATATGAACCCCGATTGCCTGACGGAAACACTACTGTGCACTGTCAAAACTTAACTGCTTGGCCATGAAAAGTAAATGTATGACATAACAATGATTGATGATATAATATAACAAAAACTTACGAGCATATTAACTTTGACGCGTGGTTTCACTAACGTTTAATTTTATCGACTTTTATATGATGTCGTTAGAATAGTATAGAACACACATATATATCTAATTCTTCTGTACGTGTGTCTACAATTGGACCGTAGGTAGGTGGCGCTGCAATCGGGTTCTAAATTTTATTTCTTCAGGGCAGAACAACGTCTGCCGAAAGAGATCGCTTTTTAGCGATAAGACCGCACTTTGTGCATAACTCGTTCTTAAGTCGTACTTGTGTTCCGGCATTAGTGACCAGGTTCCAGTCTCCACTAAGAGAGCAGCAGCGCGTTTGTAGCACCTTTGGTGTTGCAAATGTCCATAGGCGATGGTAACCGCTTTCCATCAAGTGGGCCGTCTGCCTGTCGGCTGAACTCCTGCAATAAAAAAAAATAAAAAGGCTAGATATAATTTTAGTCTTTAAGTTCATTTTTGTATTGGTGTATAATAATATAATAAAGTGTTATCTATCTATCTATCTCAAGGCTCGCAACGCATTGACTCCACACCTGGTGTTGCAAACGTCTACAAGTGATGGTTGTGCCGAGGAACACCTCCTTATAAATTCTTTCTCCCACTTTGAAATGAAGAATGCGCCATACAAGACATTCAACCTAGTGTCAGTGCTGTCACCGCAATATATAATATAGAAATAATAAAATTATTGTTGGAACACAAATAGAAAATAGACCATTATAGTTTAATTTAATGCTCATAAGCAAATCCTAGTAAGTGTGTGAACCCCCGGGGGACGATTGCAGTGTGGCGGTGGACTGGTGACGAGGTAACTCACTCTTCCTTTGCTTCTTCTTCCACGTCCATTTGCCTTCTCCCGGCCATCGCATCGCACCCGCAGGTGACGCTAACCACGTTCCAAGAGCTAAACCGTTGGCCTATTTACCAGATTCGCCGTATAGCAAAACTTATCCGTGCAGAAACGAAGAAAGATTACTAATTCCTGCAGCTGGGCGGCCTGTTTGAAAGAGGCGACGAAACAACCCACAGCCGAGTCTGATTGAATGGCTACCACCTCTGATCCGGAACATGCCGCCATAACAACCTCGAGTTCCAGCATCCGTAGACAGGTTGCAGTACCACTTTCGAGGCAGGCAGCACTTTGGCAACGGCTCTGGTGTCGCAATTCTCCATAGGCGACGGTGACTGCTGCTGTAACCCTTAAAACTCACCCTTGCTGTCATAGCGAGACTGGGTTGTTTCAGTGAAACCTTAATTGACTGCACTATAACGTTTATCATATACCAAATTAAGGAATTCTTTTCTTTCACACGAATCCTATATAAACAGAGTGAGACAACAAGAATAAATCGTTTCGTTTTAAATTCGAGTACGAACTTGTGCTATATGGGGGGGTATTAGCAAATCGATAGCGACGCTGAGGCGCGAATAGGAGAAATATGTTTCGAAATGACTATCCGAAAACAAATATAAAAAAAAATTGAGTGATTTTTGAATTTTTTGACCAAGGAAGAAGTATGTTAATGCCAGTACTTTAATATGTTGCAATGACTAAACTAGGTTTAGAAATATATTTTAAATAATACCTAAAACCTCAAAAAATAAGCAACAGGTTATCTGTTAGTATAAACAAATTATCTGAATCAAAAAGATTTTTTACATAAACTCAACATTCTGTCTAAGAATTTATCATACGTATAGATTAATCTTTAAACTTAAATAATGCCTGGAAAGTGTGTGGTAGCTTTTTGAGGCCATTGAACTTGTGACGTACGATAATAATTATTAACAAGGCAATAAGGTTTCAGGGTGTGGTCAAATATACTGGTATTTCGTCGATTTTCGCAATAGTAATTGCTCGGTGTACCCAACTACCTAAAGTACATTTGGGTTATTTATTACTTTGCTCCCATATTTTAACACAATAATCAAAGGTATTTTTAAGTATATTTATAAGTACGTATTTTATAAGATGTTATTTAACTTACTAAGTTAGTTGATTAGTTTGTTTATGTTCAAATGTTGCAAGCTAATTTTTTAGTTCCTTTAGACTAATTGTTTCCCAATTTTGCATGATGTCGATGAGAAAAAAGCGTAATATTAAAAAAAAAGTGTGTATGCAATTCACACACAGCAGAAGTGAAACTTGAGAAAAGTAGTCTACGAGAGAATGAGATAAATAGAAAGTATCAGGAGTATAATTATAATTATAAGGTTTTTTTTATTTCTTTTGTATTGCAGAAGTTTAGCAGACAGGCAGACGGCCCACTTGATGTAAAGCGGTTACCATCGCCTCTGGATATTTGCAACACCTGCTACAAATGCGCTGCTGCTCTCTTAAGGGAGACTGGAACCTGGTCACTAATGCCGGAACACAACTCAAGGTTGTTATGGCGACATACTTTAGACCAGGGGTGGTAGCCATCCAGTCGGGCAAATGCCCTACCACCTGGCAAAATCTCGCCTGTTGTCCTTGACATTAGCTGCGCGAGCTGTCTGGCTATTATTGTTATTATAATATTTTTACCAAGCTTAAAAATTATTATATATTTTAGTGCAAAATATTATATTTCATATTTACTTCCTCGTATTTATATATTACGTATTTAATACTTGTCACATATTATTCAGATTCCATGTTTTCACTTTAAACAAATGACACGAGAGGCTTGTGATAACTAAAATAGGAAACAAATGCTCTAGTTTCAATTTGATTTATGTGAAGTTATGTATGTATGTATGTATGTATGTATCTTTATGAGCATAGTGTTTGAATTATTAAAAAATAAAATATCTCTATTTCGTGTCGCTTTTATTTCGTTTCATCGAGTTTCAAACTACAACGATTCTAAAGAAGTTTCAGTTCAAAAGTTTCTTACAGAAATAAAAACGCTGCTGTAACGCTGGAAGAAGTTATTTTTTCTAACCAAAAGCTTGAATATAAATTTCATATCTGAAACTTGAGTGCTTATAGGTTGCCTATACCTCTAAATTTTCATCTCTTTTTGACCTTTGACACAAAAGGTAATCTATGTAATTCACCAGGATACAAAATATATCCTTTCCAAACTTTTTTGAAGAAAAAATATAAATTTAAGGAAAATTGGTTTAATTAAAAAATTGGTTTTAACAATAGACACAAACTTTATGCAAGGGTTTATTTATGTTTTAATAAGGTGTATTACCTACACGTGCCCTTATTACGGATTCTAATCGGTTCCGCATAGATTTTATTAGGGTTATTAAAAGATCTTGCGGAATATTGTCCCATTCTTCTGAAAGTGCTGTTCTTAGTGCTGCCACTGTCGTGGGCAAAGGGTTTCTCGCATATACAGCTCTATTTAAATTGTCCCAAACATGCTCAATGGGATTAAGATCCGAGCTGCGTGCTGGCGAATTCATTGTACGTATCCCAACCTCTTCGCAATATTGTCGAACTTGTGCAGCAGCGTGCGGCCGGGCATTATCCTGCATTAAAGTAAAATTTTCGCCCATGAATCCCATGTAAGGCACCACGTGATCTTCTAAGATCTCTGTTATATAGCGATGTGCAGTCAAACCCTCTCTATTACCGTTTTGACGGACCATGTCTATGATCACAAGTTCTGTTCGCCCGTTCATCGATATGCCACCCCAGACCATACACGAACCGCCTCCAAAAGGAACACGCTCCTCAATGCAACTTTGAGCATATCGCTCCCCACGTCGACAATAGACCCTTCTGCGACCATCTGCACCATATAAACATGTCCTATACTGGTCCGCGAACAATACGGAGGTCCATTGCTCTTCTGTCCAATTCAGGTGATCACGCGCAAATCTTAAGCGAGCTTATCTGTGAGCTACAGACAACTTTGGACCATTTGCTGGTCTAAAAGGGGTGATATCCGCTTCCTTTAACCTTCTTACTATTCGTGCACTCACGTTTACTCCACGCACTTCATTAAGCTCTGTTTTGATGTTAACAGACGTGAGGAAACGATTTCGCAGGGAAGTTATAACAATAAATCGGTCATCACGACCGGTAGTCGCTCGAGTCCTGCCTGTACCACGTCTCCTTCTGTAAGAACCTGTCTCCACAAAGTCTCCCTTAAGAGAGCAGCAGAACAGCATTTGAGGCACCTTTGGTGTTGCAAATGTCCATAGGCGATGGTAACCGTTTTCCATCAAGTGGGCCGTCTGCCTGTCTGTTGATACTAAACTGATATGACCCTACGCTGTTTTAAAAAATCTAAAAATAGAAAGTTTGCATACTTGGTTAAAATATTTATTTCAAAGTCGTCTATTACTTTGATGCAGTTTATGAGTCCATCAGTTTATATTATCTATTGGTGGCAGTTGCTTCTTTTATGGAAATTAAACTCGATATAATGGACTGTATGATTATTATTCTTAAACTATTTAATGAGAATTGTGATGAATAATTAACATTTTTTGCCTTCAAGGCCGCTACTATATCCCGCGTTCCGTTCGAGGCTTAGCTGCTAATTGTGCGAGATAAGGGCGTCGGCGGTATCCGGGGCGCGGAGAGTAAGTGTGCTCCGGCGGGCGTGTCAGAGGGGTGCTCTCTGTCCGCAACATTATCGAATATATCTTTCTAGTGTCAGTTAACAGTGTTAATAGTAAAATTAAATATGTATAAAATAGATATAATATAAACAGATGTTACACAAGATAGGCAGAGATAGAAGTGTATTGCACCTAGGGAAAAGGAAATATGAAAAGATTGATAGAAATTAGACAACATGTTGTCTAAATTATTTACCATAAATAAAACAACAGTTTTTCAAAACTGTAATTAGTTCTTATCAAAATTGTAAGTTGATAAGATAGAAATGTAAGATAAGTGTAGATTAATATAAGAAATAATGTAACCCAACTAATGTAAGGAAGATGTATAAATATTAAGCACTATTGTAAACAGTTTTGTAATAAAAATAAAAGATATTCCAAAAAAAACCACATTAACATTGCTTCGGCCATTTAATTGTTAAAATGTAACAAACAAACAGAGTTAATGTTTTTTTTTATTGCAGAAGTTCAGTGGACAGGCCGACGGCCCACTTGAAGGAAAGCGGTTACCATCGCCTATGGACATTTGCAACACCAAAGGTGCTACAAATGCGCTACTGCTCTCTTAAAGGAGACTGGAACCTGGTCACTAATGCCGGAACACAACTCAAGGTTGTTATGGCGACATACTTTAGACGAGGGGTAGCCATCCAGTCGGGCAAATGCCCTGCCACCTGACTGTGGGTTGTTAAGTCGCCTCTTACGACAGGAAATTGTATTCTTTCTCCGTTCCTGCACGGATTAAAATTTCGCATTTATAAATTAGTACCTATCGATATTTTATTACATAATTGAAACAAATTAAAACTATGATGTAATAATAATATATTAACTTTTAACATAAATAGATATGCATATTATAGACACAATTTACATAAAAAATAAATTAGTCAGTCATATTAATTATGATTACACTCCTTACATATATCATTTAAATGCGTAACTATTACAGTTATTAAAATATTGTTTACTTAATTTTTATGACTAGATTATTGCTGAAAGGGCAATCCGACCTCGCAGCAATAGCTTTCAAAAGTCGGGCAAGTGCCTGGTTGTCGACAAACTACGTTCCGTAAAGGTAACAAACAAACGTTCCCGAAATTTGTTATTTGAGAAAGTAACTATATAAAAACACTAGGATACGCCCTCGACTTCTTCCACGCTAGATTTAAAACTCCCGCGGGTTTCGTAGGACACAAAGTACCGCAGTATCCTTTAAGTGAAAATTGTGTTGAAATAAGCTAATTTTTATGCACCCCAACAACTACAAACCGCTCCCGGGAAAATTCCCGCGGGATTCCCAGGATAAAAAATAGCATAGATTTTAACTCATAAAATTTTCTGTCGATCAGCGAAAACCGCATCGGAATCGGCCCAGTAGTTTTTACGTGAATCCCGAACAAACAGACAAACTGACAAGAAATTCCTTCGTATTCTACACCGTTTATATAGTCTATTCCAGTTTTTTTAATACCTTTAATGTACAGACACAGCATGTCTAAAATTTTATAATATTATAGATTTAAATATCTTAAACTACTCGGTAGACATTGTTCAAAGCAATTTTCGTTTAGAAGTAAGAGTAAATAATATCAGCCCATAAATGTCCCACTGCTGGGCTCGGGCCTCTCATTGTAGGGGGAACGGACGTATACCCACCACGCTTGTCCAAGGCGGCTTGGCAAGTTTGACACATCGGTTATCTCGATGTGCAGGTTGCATCACGATGTTTTCCTTCACCGTTATTAGCACGTGATAATTGTAATAATATGCACATTAGATCAGAAAACTGACTAAGTGGTGCATGCGTTCCGGCCAGGATCGAACCCGCGCCCTCTGAGTTTGGGACGCTTGCACTAGCCATTACGCTACCACGGCTCTAGTAAGAGTAGAGAGTCAGTTAAAAAGCGCTAATAATAAACGTGTATGTATTAAGAGATTAGTACAAGTAGATGAAGAGAAAGATCTACTTATGTCAAGATCATAGCAAGTGTGGACCTCGATCTACCCTACCCTTATGGAAGACAAATATGATATTATGTATGTATTTTGAAGCTCTACCTCCCTGATTATTTTTTTAAAAATTTCCTCCTTATAATCTAATTTAGATTAGGGGGATACAATTTTCACGACTTTAGTAGCTAATATCTGAAAGAGAGTGTCGGGGTGAAGGTAAGGAAAGGAATGCTCCGGTGGTTCGGGCATGTGGAAAGAATGCATGATGAAAGAATGACTAAACAGATATACAATGCAAAAGTGGATGGATGCAGAAGTCGTGGAAGGCTACGACACACCTTCCATGATCAAATTGATCGTGTACTAGTAGAAGATGATGTCAGGAGCCTTAAGAACAGACGAGCGTGCATGACAAGAGCTATGAATGTCAAAGAAGCAAGTGAGGTGTGTAAGAATAAGCCTGAATGGCGCTCTGTTGTTCGTGCCTACCCCGCAAGGGAACTGGCGTGAAGTTATGTATGTATGTATGTAGTAGGTAATATCACGCCACCTATCGACTTCATTAAATTTTTTACTAAGAAACACGACTATGTACACCCAAAACATGATTTCAACCTTCAATTACATGAATGCCATCTCTAATGTTCATTTTTCGTAATTTTGTTAAAGGCCGACTTTTCAATCATCAGATAAAAGTTATCAGTGTATTGAATTATAACCTGACTGAATTCAAAAGTGAATCGATTCAACTGCTGTATTCATGCAACAGTCATTTTTAATTTGCCCACGTTCAACGTTATTCTACGAATAACTCTTATCTGGCGATTGAAAAATCGGCCCTTAACAAATTTCTAGGGCTGTACTAACTACTACGCAGTCTCGCAGTCAGTGTCATGCCACATTTACACCAGTCAAGGCGCTTCTACCTATTGGCCTTCCTATGGCCCCACGCAAGACCTCCAAAAGTCCAGGCCATTTTTAGGGCCTGAGGTCTTCAAGGACGTACAATAAAGTAATACATTTAATAATAATAGCCTACCCAACATGTTCGATTTAATTATTCGTGGTTATGATTTAATCAATGGGAGGGAGGGAAGCCTAATCTAATTTCGCAACATGTTGTGTCATACTAAGATGTATGTATTTCACCTCATGCAATCGACTTAATTCATACGAAGGCAGTTTTTGTTGGCATAATAATATCTTCATAGATTCTCTGCGATAGAATGTGAAGTAATCACCAAGTACAGGCCTCTGGGAAAGTTCTGTGTGAAAGAAAATGTTGCAAGTTTCATCCTACATCTTGCACAGTGGGAAAATGAGAGCAAATTGGGCAACTGGTAACTGCAGTTTAATTGTAAAACTATCTATGTCTATCATCTATCGTCCCTCAGCTAGATAAGTAGTTATCATCGTGATGTTTCCTTTTATCGTCAGCGAGATTTTTAATTAATGTACTTGTCCAAATTGAAAACCTGGCCATAAAACTTCAAGTTAAAATTTTGTTGCGATTCGTTTTGCCACTTGTCCGTTGAAGTTTCACTTCTACTACTATATGTCTCCCAGCACACATTTCGATTTTTCGTAGGTTTACTGCGAATTATGATTTGGTTAGGTTAAGTACATTTTAATTAATGCGTTTTTTATTTAAACATATTTTATTTTATCAAACAATAAAACTGAATTCGATCCATAGTCTACTCTAACATTATGCCGCCTCTCACCACGCGATATACCTTCTACTCCCTCCACGGGGCCGTAACGATTTTTCGTGACAGAAAAATAGTAATACCCCCCGTCTATGTAGAAGTTTCACTTCAATAACATATTTATTTTGACGTTGCCATTGTAGTGTGTACCTAAAACCGGCCGAAACAGCTTATTCTACTCATAGAACAAAAATCTTGGCAAACGTTTACTTAGTTTTGTAAATGAAAACTGCTTTACAGGTGTATGCTTTTCTAGCTAAGATTCGAACCCACGTCATTTGAAATGCAAGATTGTGACGCTAGTACGTTAACCAGTAGGCTACCACAGTTTGTCAAGAATACTAGCTTTAAATGCCGTAATAATAACTATAGACTAACAAGTATTCAGGTCAGACCTGGCCCACCGCACGTAATAATGCATTGACTAAATTCAACTTGCCTTTCTCAAACCACCTGTAAATAACCTAGATAATAAAGTAAACTAGTTCTGAAATTAGGAAATAACCAGCTTAAGCTATGAGAAAAACTGAACGGCCTTTTGGCTACTACTGAATTTTAATAGGCAATTTATTTTTAAGTTAGGCCGCTTTCTGATTTGTCGGTGCAGCAGCGGTGCGGAATCGGTATTCGCGGTACCGAAAGCTTACCAAGCGCCTATATTACTTGGCTCCTAGTCTATAAATTTCATAAAAAATTGCCAGTGCGAGTTAAATTCCATTCGATAGACAGATGGTCAAATAACCTCTATAGTTCACATTGAATCAGTTTCGATCAAATCAATATTGAGCCGAAATGGTTTACAGACTATCAAATCTGTCAAGTTTTTTCTTTTAATCCTCTCTCCAAGCGAACGAGATTGCTCGGGTTTTTTGGTTTAAGGGGTTTTTTTATAATTTCTTGTTTTTTACTTTCCTTTTCTTTTGATCCTTTCTTGTTTCTTATCTTTTTTTTGTTTTTTCTAATTTTATACATATTTTGTTCCAAACTTAATTTATACATGTTATTTCCAAACTATTTTTTTTTCTTTTTTTTTTGTTATAATGTTATGTACTACATCTATTTCCATTTTTATAGGCACTATTCCTACTATTTACATTCGCTACAGCAAGCTCCTTATATCTATTTTAAACTACTTACTACTTATATAACTCTACTTTTATCCTTCTATTATTCGTTTTACATACTATATTCCTACTTTCTATCTATTTTTGTATTTTTGGCTTTTTATGTTTTGGACTACATTCTATTTTCTTACTTGCTACTTGTTTATCTGTACATTATAAATATATAACTAAATATATCATAATAATACACCTTATATATCTATTGTCTTGTAAAAATCTCTCAAGTTACGATTCGATTGCCAATTTGAGTTACACACTCGGGGCCTAGTAAACATTTCCTGATTTACTGGATGTCGGTGCGGGAACGGCACATATGAGTGAATCAGAAAATACTCGTATACGTGCTCGGTAAGCTTTCGGTACAGCGTATACTGAGCATATCGATTCGGCATCACTGCTGCACCGATATAGCAGAGTGCGGCCTTATATTTTTGGCTTTAAAAGTTCGGCCTTTCTTACATTACAGTGCTTACATACGACTAGTATCCTACGCAAATCCCGAAGATGAGTCGCCAAGGAGTATCTCACATAAATTTTTTTGATGTTTCGCATACTTAGCTACCGGTATCCTACGCGTCTACTACTTACTATTCTGGAGATACCCGCCGTGTCGGTCGCCCGCGCATCGCGTCTCCTAAATCTCGGCGAAACAGCAACAAGATGCTCATAATTTCATTTAAATAATCGGGTTCTAAATTTTCAAGGCAGGAATACATCTGCCGGGACCACTAGTCCGTAATGAAGATATAAGTTGTGCACAGAAGGTTTGCTGTTGACAACCCCTCCCGCCTCCCACAAGCGCGACCCGCGGTCGTCTAGTTCTTAGTACTACTTAGACAAGCCCCGGTCCTAGTCGCAGGAAGCGGAATGTGCGACCATCGGCAAACCTTCTGCGCACGACATAAACACTGCAAGAGCTTTTTCGTCATTGGAATCATTCGAAATAATTAAAAACGTTCGAGCGGTGTGTGCTATATATGCAAATGTTTTTTTTTTGTTTTAGTAGCATATTGTATGATGCTCAAGTAGCAAACATATTCTATTGGCACGCGACTGAAGTATCGTCCCTTGCGAGTATCGGAATGTGCGAAGGACCTTATAGTCTGTAATATTTGTACAGAACGTATAAAGTAATTACATTATTTAATTATTTTTTTCTAAATTCGGAGAAAGAATACAATTTCCTGCGGCCGGGTGGCCGGTCGTAAGAGGCGACTTAACAACCCACAGCCAGGTGGTAGGGCATTTGCCCGACTGGATGGCTACCACCCCTGGTTTAAAGTATGTCGCCATAACAACCTTGAGTTGTGTTCCGGCATTAGTGACCAGGTTCCAGTTTCCCTTAAGAGAGCAGCAGCGCATTTGTAGCAACTTTGGTGTTGCAAATGTCCATAGGCGATGGTAACCGGTGGTTTCCATCAAGTGGGGCGGCTCCCTGTCTGCTGATCTCCTGCAATAAAAAAATATGCATAAAATTTCGCGTGCGTATCAGATAATGCCCACTATTATTGCCATTTGCCAACAGGATCTTGTATACTTAGACCAACTTTCTTAGAAAATATTTTTTAAGCTTGGTTTTTCTCAGAATTTAGGTATTACGACTTTTGAAGCGAATATCCTTATTAAGTTATTTGAAACCATTGGTATGATTTTTAAATTACTTTCTAATGATGTGTTTCAATTACATGTATGGTGCTACCCTGATTATTATATTTTTTGCAATTTTATAACATCAGTATAAAACCTTATGCAATATTTCATCTATTTATATAATAGATATTTCATCTAGATTCAGACATTTTTGAGAAAAATCGTTGTAACTTATAAACAGACGGACGGAGCTTACGAATTTGTAAGAGCTCCGTTTTTGTCAGATTGGCTATCTAATCATAAAAAATTCATATTACAAACAAAAATTCGCTAATTTACAAATAAAGAACGTAAATACTGTTACAAGTTGCAGGACTCAAATTAAAATGCCGTTAGAATTACTATAGAAATTATTAGAACTATACAAACGTGTAACACAGGTACAAATGTAACAACACGCGCAAAGTCCGTCACTATATAGATTATCGAATGTACACGCGTCTTGCCTCGCTTGTGAATATCGCTAGACTGCCGATCTCTCCATTGGGCCATTGCTTTATACTGCACCGATACAATATGGCTGCCCGCCCGCGTAGATCAAATTTCTTAGAATCAGTTCGACACCTGTCTAATGACTGCCATAAAAGATTACAATACACAATAGGCTGTTTTTTAATCACAAATTTTAAACACAAGCTAAACAAAAGAAGACAGTTATAAATAGTTTCAATGTTATTAGCACAAAACGCCGGCGGGTAATAAATGTGCTTTGTTTACAATATGCAGGTGGCCCAAATTGTAACAATACATAGATAATTACGTCGCTATTTCTTTCTTGGCTTCTTTCTTTCTTTGTTGTAAGATGAAAATGAAATCAAAGAATCAAGATGAATGGTTAATTTAGCCTTTGAGCCACTACAACCGAATATTTTTTTAATTTAAATTTGCCAGGTGGTAGGGTATATGCCGGACTGGATGGCCACCACCCCTGGTCTAGAGTATGCCGCCATAACAACCTTGAGTTGTGTTCCGGCATTAGTGACCAGGTTCCAGTCTCCTTTAAGAGAGCAGCAGCGCATTTGTAGCGCCTTTGGTGTTGCAAATGTCCATAGGCGATGGTAACCGCTTTCGATGAAGTGGGCCCTCTGCCTGTCTGCTGAACTCCTGCAATAAAAAAATAAAAAAAAGAATACTCATGCGTATAGTTCAAAAACAGACCTTAAAAAACCAAACAATCTTCAACTTAATTTAAGACTTCCCTACTGCAATGATGATTAATGGCGGATGATCCAAATATCCGATAAGCGTCAACCTTCACCTTGGTTTTTAAGGCTGCAAAGCTAATAATGGTAAATTAAAGAAATAACCAATTTGGCAGACATGCATTTAAGATGAACATCATAATAAGATAAATATGAAAAGTAATTATTTATGGTTTGGCCCCAGTCTGTAACTCAAATTGGCAATCGAATCGAATCGGAAATGTAACTTTTGACCGTTTTGGTAGTCCGTAAGCTATATCGACTCAATATAAATAATAATAAAATAATAAATCGGCAGACAAACACACTCACTGTATATCCCCAAATTAAGCAAGTTACGCTTGTGTTATGGGTAATATACAACGGACCACTCTGGGGCCGATCCCAGACACCCAGACCATAGTAAATAACGAAGAAAATACGTTTCCGATATTTACCATACCAGGAATCGAACCCGGAGCCTCTGCGTTGTAGTGAGGTAAGCCGGCAAAGGCTTAGCCCGCTCAACCACAGAGAATATTGAATCAATCTTGATTTGACCGAGTTTGAGGCCTTCCTTGCTTTCAAAATGGTTCGTCATTCGCTTTTGTCCGATCAGCCCGAAAGAGTGAATGAAATTTTAGATAAAAGCAAGTGAAGAGCAGGGATGTTAAAAAATAATCGATTTATATTTTCTTATAATTGATTTTTTACTATCAACTTTTATAGTAATATTGATCGATTTTTAGTAAATCGATTATATAGTTTACGTGTTTAAAGCGATTTTTAGAAACAGCTCGTATCTATGCGATGAACCGTTAACATTGTCGTTTAGCTTTTTGACTTATCGTTTCATTTTATTTTAATACTACTCTTACGTAAAACAAGTCTGAAAATTAGCGCCAATAATTTAAGTTTTCGTGATTTGATTATTTAAACTTAAAAAAATAACGAAACATTTACATACATACATAACTTCACGCCAGTTCCCTTGCGGGGTAGGCACGAACAACAGAGTGCCATTTAGGCTTATTCTTACACACCTCACTTGCCTCTTTGACATTCATAACTCTTGTCATGCAAGCTCGTCTGTTCTTAAGGCTCCTGACATCACCTTCTGCTAGTACACGATCAATTTGATCATGGAAGGTGTGCCGTGGCCTTCCACGACTTCTGCATCCATCCACTTTTGTATTGTATATCTGTTTAGTCATTCTTTCCACATGCCCGAACCACCGGAGCATTCCTTTCCTTACCTTCCCCCGACACTCTCTTTCAGACCAACTCTCTTTCTTACTTCGGTATTACGAACGCGGTCCGCGAGCGTCACTCCGCAGATTTTGCGCAGTGCTCGCATCTCGACCGCGTTTACTCTACTTTCATGCTCTCTCTTCCATACCCAACTCTCGCTTCCATACGTGAGCGTAGGTACCGGCGAAACATTTGTTTAATATTTTAGCTTTTAAGACAACGTCCTCGTTTAGTTCTTTTATTTCTCGTTTTAAATCTGCGGCGTGACACTCGCGGACCGCGCTCGTAATATCGAAGTAAGAAAGAGAGTTGGCCTGAAAGAGAGTGTCGGGATGAAGGTAAGGAAAGGAATGCTTCGGTGGTTCGGACATGTGGAAAGAATGCATGATGAAAGAATGACTAAACAGATATACAATGCAAAAGTAGATGGATGCAGAAGTCGTGGAAGGCCACGACACACCTTCCATGATTAAATTGATCGTGTACTAGGCCCTTTAACCGATGGTAAGGCAAGTGAATGAATAGTAAGACATAGGAACCGGCCATTAATTGAGTTGAGATGAAACGCAAGGCCTCAACCGACAGATTTAGTTAACAACGTCAAATCACTACAGTTGACGACAAAAGTGATATCAAATTATAGTTATTTTGTTGTCAACGGTCTGGAAATATTAAATTACTAGCTGTACCCGCGACGTCGTCCGCGTGGAATTTGTTTTCCAAACCCACCGATTTTGAAACATTCTTCACTGGTGGTCCGCTTCTATTGGTCTTAGCGTGATGATATATAGCCTATATATAGCCTTCCTCGATAAATGAGCTATCTAACACTGAAAGAATTTTTCAAATCAGATCAGTAGTTCCTGAGATTAGTGCGTTCAAGCAAACAAACAAACTATTCAGCTTTATATATTAGAATCGATTTTACAAAGAACTAAAACAGCTGACCCATAATAGAGAAGATTGAAGAAATATCCGCGGATAAAAGCATGGCTCTGAAATACCTAATAGACAAATAGAATAATAATAAGTTTAACTATTGTTTAAATAATAGTAAATACCCTATTTCAACCTCCATGGTTGCTCATGTATGCTGACGATATCGCGCTGGCAGATTTGGACAGGGGGCGCCTGGTGCAACGTGTAAATGCGTGGAAGAGGTCCCTAGAGAACGGCGGTCTGAAACTAAATGTGGCGTAGACCGAGTACTTGGCCTGCAACGCCACATCCGTGCGAATAGGCGAAGATACGGTCGAGCGCACGGATCAGTTTAAGTACTTGGGATCTGTACTCAGTGCGTCCGGGGATATCGACCACGACGTCAAGGCCCGTATCACAGCTGCTTGAGCCAAGTGGCGTGAGGTGACAGGTGTCATTTGTGACCCCAAAATGCCGGTTAAATTAAAAGGACAGGTCTATAAATCGGTCATTAGACCTACCCTTTTGTATGGCAGTGAAGCGTGGCCTGTACTTGAGCGACACAAGCAAGAACTGCGTGACACGAAGATGAATATGCTGCGATGGATGTGTGGAGTGACGCGGAAAGACCGGGTCAGGAACTCCCGCATCCGCGGCAGTCTTCATGTCCGTGACATAGCAGACAAACTGCAAGAGTGTAGCTTACGCTGGTACGGCCACGTTTTACGGAGACCGGCTAATTATGTAGGGAACAAATGTCTACCCATGCCGCCACCGCCAGGTCCTGGTCGAAGGGGAAGGCCCAAGAAATGTTGGCTTGACGTTGTAAAGGATGACATGCGTACCAATGGTCTCAAAACGGGGGAAGCATAAGACCGCGCGAAGTGGAGTAGTAAAAGTAGGAAAGCGGACCCTGGGCGTCGGCGTGAACGCTCCGAACGCAACCGGGATTTAACGCTCGGATGATGATGACGATGATGACCCTATTTGTCTCGTAAAATTTATGACGTCATAACTTGCTACGTTCTTACAAAATCTAGGAGGCTGCGAGATTCTAGAAGACGATAAAAAGTGTTCCAGATGATTTGACTGTGAACCACCCTGTGTTCCTTATATCGCGATACATAAAGATGAAAATCGAATATCACTTCCTCATCTGAAATCTAATAGAAATCTTAAATATCAAAGACGTTCGTGTTCAGGGACAACAATTAACATAAAACCCGGAAAAAATCCTAATTATTTAATTCATGTTTAAACAATCTCGTGTTGGCGTCTGTACGTTCTTTTGTTTTCAACATTGTCTTAAAGCATCAAGATCTTAAATTTTTCGTCTCGCATCGTTTTGTACGGCATCAGATCTTAATTGCAGTTATGAATAATAAAGGCGTTAAGCTTATAGTATTTCTAAGAATCAAGTTTCGTATAACGGTCTCTATCTTAACCTTTACTAGTAAACAAAACGTTAAAATCTTTTTTTTTATTGCAGGAGTTCAGCAGACAGACGGCCCAGTTGATGGCAAGCGGTTACCGTCGCCTATGGACATTTGCAACACCAAAGGTGCTACAAATGCGCTGCTGCTCTCTTAAGGGAAACTTGAACCTGGTCACTAATGCCAGAACACAACTCAAGGTTGTTATGGCGACATACTTTAGAACAGGGATGGTAGCCATCCAGTCGGGCAAATGCCTTACCATCTGGCTGTGAGTTGTTTTGTCGCCTCTTACGACAGGCCGCCCGGCTGCTGGAAATTGTATTCTTTCTCCGTTCCTGCACGGATAAAATCTGTTGGTTTTATTTTTATAATAACCAACTTTTACGTAATTTGATATAGATAATTTTCTTTACAAAAAAAAGGTTTTTTTATAATCGGCAGACATATTTTATAGCTAGTAATAATCTCTCCGTAATGACACCTGTACACACTTCTTTCTTCGTTGATAACTCCTTCACAGTACAGGCTGTCCGTTTAGGGAACTCACTGCCACTCAACATCAGACAAGCTAAGTCAGTGTCCTCTTTTAAAATCATGGTTTTTAATTATTGTTGGTCCTCTCAGGTGTAATAGTGCTGCTTATTCTGTATGTATTATGATATGTTTAGTGTAGCGGCCAGCAGGCTGCCTAAGCGATATAACCGTGGCAAGCCGCCTTTATGTTATTCGCCGGCCGCGCCGCACTTACGTCGCCCCTCTTCCTCCGACAGCTAAACGCTGTCGACACACGGAGTCTGTTTCGGTCAGCGCGCGAGAGCGGTCTTGTCGCGGTTACTTTGGATGCGGTAGGACTTTTTACGCGCAGCAGATGTTGTACCTTTTTTTTAAATATAAAATGTGCTGCAAAAAGTGTAGTTTCATTACACAAACCGGCAACCATACACCACATTAGTTTTTAAGAACGTAGTTTCAATTTTGGTGAACAATAAAGTGTTTTCATTCATCCATTTAATTCAATCAAGCTACGCTCGTATTATAACAACGGACAGCTCTGAAGCCGATCTCTGAGAACATAGGAAACTCCTAGTTTGTCATGATATGTTGTGTACTCTGTCTAAGAAAATTATTTTTTACGATCACTTCGCTGACGCGGCTCGTGCGCTAGTATTAACATAGGTAATATTAATATAGGTTCATCCGTGCAGGAGCGGAGAAAGAATACAAATTCCTGCGGCCGGGCGGCTTGTCGTAAGAGGCGACAAAACAACCCTCAGCCAGGTGGTAGGGTATTTGCTCGACTGGATGGCGACCACCCCTGGTCCAGAGTATACCGCCATAACAAGCTTGTGTTGTGTTCCGGCATTAGTGACCAGGTTCCAGTGATTGTTAAGAGAGCAACAGTGCATTTGTAGCACCTTTGGTGTTGCAAATGTCCATAGGCGAGGGTAACCGCTTTCCATCAAGTGGGGCGTCTGCCTGTCTGCTGAGCTCCTGCCATAAAAAATAAAAAAAAGCTCGGCCCAACTTACAATCGATCATCACGACTCATCACGTACTACCCCTACTAAGAATATGCAAAGCTACTAAACTGAGCAAAATTCTTCAAACGTTGAAGACCTTGTCAAACCGTGATTCCTCTCTTTGACCTATTGGCTACAAAGGCTTTGATTAAGCGTGACTATTCGTGAATGGGTGTCGTGTCAGGCTTTGCCGTAGTTCAAGGTGAACTGTCTAAACTGACGGCAAGGTATGTTAAAATGTTATTACGATTGTATAATAAAGAGCTCAAAACCAGTAATGCACTTTAAACACGGATGTAATGTAAGAAATACCAAGTTTTTATAAGAAAGATACATGGGCAATTTTCTTAGTACCTACATATGAAATATCTAAAAATATGACGAAAATGACTATGCAAGTTTCTTAGTAGTATAGCATTTTTTTTATTGCATGATTTTAGCAGACAGACAGACGGCCTGATAGAAAGCGGTTACCATCACCTATGGACATTTGCAACACCAAAGGTGCTACAAATACGCTGCTGCTTTCTTAATGGAGATTGGAACTTGGCCACTAATGCCACACAACACACAACTCAAGGTTGTTATGGCGGCATAGTCTAGACCAGGGGTGGTGACTACCCAGACGGGAAAATACCCAATCACCTGGGTGTTGTCTCTTACGACAGGCCGCCCAGCCGCAGGTAAATATATTCTTTCTCCGTTCTTGCACGGATGAAATTGTTGTTATCTAGCGAGGTCTAGAATCCAATAGAAATGAAATAAGGCTTTATATTTCGACTGGCAAAGTTACACATAAACACAAATTGAAAGATATAAAGAGATACATAAATGTAGCATGGTTAAAATGAAATCAAGTATAAAACGACATCTACGTAAATCTGTATTAAGGTTTGAATGTTGAGCCACTCAATTGAAAGACCAAAACTTCTTCATTAGAGGAGAGAAATACGTTAAGATCGAAGATACGGTGTTAGGTTCCTACCTAATGATAGAATCATTTCATCATTTCCTAATGATAGAAGGTTTGAGAATATTAAAGTAGTATAGGTATATTATGAGAAGGGATGAAAATCATGTGGCAAAATTAATGAAGAAAAGTTGTACAGACAGTATAGACTGTCTGTACAACTTTTCTTGGAATTAGAATTAGAATTTAAGGAGTCTTTAAGAGAACTATATAAGAGAACTAGATGTTGGGGTGCGGATGAGTGATCTAGTTGTAAGCACCTTGCTTTATGCGGATGATGCCGTGCTTTTAGCCGAATCGCCATCAGAACTGCAAACACTAGTCACAGTGATGAAAGATGACTGTCAGGCGAGAGGCTTACATTTGAATGCGAAGAAAACAAAGGTTATGGTGTTTGAAAGAGAAGAAACCAGAACGAATGCAAGGATAATGGTCGATGATGTTATGCTAGAGCAAGTGAATGAGTTTGTATATCTTGGATGTGCTTTTAGCAGGGATGGAAGGTACACCGCTGATATAGAAAGAAGAGTGAATTTGGGGAATAGTGTGAATGGAGCGTTAGGTAAACTTCTAGGCGCTAAGAACCTCAGCCAGAAGGCCCAGCTCGCCATACACAACGCGGTGCTGGTACCTACGCTCACGTATGGATGCGAGAGTTGGGTATGGAAGAGAGAGCATGAAAGTAGAGTAAACGCGGTCGAGATGCGAGCACTGCGCAAAATCTGCGGAGTGACGCTCGCGGACCGCGTTCGTAATACCGAAGTAAGAAAGAGAGTTGATCTGAAAGAGAGTGTCGGGGTGAAGGTAAGGAAAGGAATGCTCCGGTGGTTCGGGCATGTGGAAAGAATGCATGATGAAAGAATGACTAAACAGATATACAATGCAAAATTGGATGGACGCAGAAGTCGTGGAAGGCCACGACACACCTTCCATGATCAAATTGATCGTGTACTAGCAGAAGGTGATGTCAGGAGCCTTAAGAACAGACGAGCTTGCATGACAAGAGTTATGAATGTCAAAGAGGCAAGTGAAGTGTGTAAGAATAAGCCTAAATGGCACTCTGTTGTTCGTGCCTACCCCGCAAGGGAACTGGCGTGAAGTTATGTATGTATGTATGTATGTTTAAGAGAACTAAACGGAGAAGTTGAAAAGGTAAACCTTAAATATTCGTCTTGTTATAAGTCAAGCAATGTGTAAGTGAATGTACTTTAATGAACACCACATCATATGTCATTTTATAATCAAGCCTCGAAAGCAAAGATTGCATAGCGAACGGTATTGTTGCTAATAGCAATCTTTTCTGCTCGTATTTTAATAATATTAGATTTCGGCAAAGTAATTCTCAGAACAGCTGATTTTAATCATTGTTCTTGATTGCATTTTCAAAGATTGCGTATAAAATAAGAGCTAAAATACAAGATTAAGCTAGAAGATACGAAATTGAAAGTAATAAATCACGGGATTACGAGAGTTTATGTAACAACGATCCAGCCGTAACTGATTCTTTCATTGTGTTAGAAAATCTGCAAGTTACAGCTATTATAGTAGGGCCAGTATAAAGATTTTTGCTTACAACGGACTATTCAATTAATTCAAATTTATTTGTTTGCATTTTTGTGCTTCCTTATCATATTATATCTTACTAGCGGTCTCGGCACACGTTGTCCTGCCCTGAAAAAATGAAAATCTAAAACCTGATTCCAGCGCCACCTACCGGGTCTAATTCTGAATCTAAACTACCCTGGGAACGTATCGTAGAACCCGATTCCAGCGCCAAGTATTTTGTTTAGATTGATGGGTTACATTATTGAAGTTTTAGTAGGGATCCCTAGGAATTTTTGAAATCGGTCCAGTAGTTTTTGAGTTTTTAATCGTTACAAACACAAAACTGTAAATCTTTCCTCTTTATAATATTAGTAGAATTAATATTACAGTTGAAAAGATACACATATTATTTGACAGATTGGCCTGCAAATATGTATTGTTACGAGTGTGGGACTCGAATTAAAAATGCCGTTGGAATCACTATAGAATTTATTAGAACTATACAAACCCATATAACACAGGTACAAATATAACTGGATACAACCAGTACAAACGTGATGCACGATTCAATAACACGCGCAAAATCCGTCACTATATAGTTCATCGAATGTACACACGTCTTGCTCGTATCGTAATCGTCGCTTGGCTGCCTCACCCCTCCGTTCGGGTATTGTTTTATACAAATACAATATGTCTACGTGCCAATCGTCGATGCAATTTCCCAGAAAACGTAATCCGCACACCTACTTAATTATTCCTGCAAACGACCATAAACTACTACAATACACAATAGGCTGTTTTTCTAAGTAAACAAAAGAAGTACAAATGCGGGAAGGTAATAATCTGTGCTTTATGGCAGGCAGGCGGGATTTCACTTTTGTCGGCATGTAACAGTATCAAATATTTAATTTTGTTTCCTAAACCAATCACAATATTCATTTCTAATATAGATGGTGCTGATGATAAACGGCTATCGGCTATTCGATTTCTCGCAGGTTTACTGCAAATTATGATTTGGTTAGGTTAGGTACATTTTAATTAATGCATTTTTTATTAAAACATATTTTATTTTATCAAACAAAAAAACTGAATTCGATCCGGAACCAAAAAACGCATCCATAGTCTACTCGAAAAATTATGCCGCCGCTCACCACGTGTAGTCTAAATTTATGCCGGTCCTCCACGCGGCCGTAACGCTTTTTCGTGACAGAAAAATCCAAAAATCCCGTCTATATAGAAGTTTCACTTCAAAAACACAGAAAAACTTATAGGTTAAAAATACTCTAAATGTGCAAAATGGGCGGGATTATCGCTAAGAAGCGATCTCTTCCAGACAACCCGTGGCAGGAAAAAAACAGATTCAATTTGTAAAAGGTGGTATACATAAATATTATACGATATGCATTTAAATCTGTGGAGTGACGCTCGCGGACCGCGTTCGTAATACCGAAGTAAGAAAGAGAGTTGGTCTGAAAGAGAGTGTCGGGGTGAAAGTAAGGAAAGGAATGCTCTGGTGTTTCGGGCATGTGGAGAGAATGCATGATGAAAGAATGACTAAACAGATATACATTGCAAAAGTGGATGGATGCAGAAGTCGTGGAAGGCCACGACACACCTTCCATGATCAAATTGATCGTGTACTAGCGGAAGGTGATGTCAGGAGCCTTAAGAACAGACGAGTGTGCATGACAAGAGTTATGAATGTCAAAGAAGCAAGTGAGGTGTGTAAGAATGGACCTAAATGGCGCTCTGTTGTTCGTGCCTACCCCGCAAGGGAACTGGCGTGAAGTTATGTATGTATGTATGTATGTATATGCATTTACTTACATTATATTTTATTCAATAATAAACATGTATGTAAAATGTTATATAATTAGGAATTATACTTAACAGACATATATAAATACACCTATTATTATATATTACATATATAAACATATACATATGTATAAGTATATACATAAAAATATCAAACATCACCATGTTGTAGGTAGTGCTTTTTCGTCATGTTCTTAAATATTGTTAGTGATTTACCTTGTCTTACAGTAATAGGCAGCACATTCCACAGTCGAATAGCCTGTGCAGTAAAAGAATAGTTGGAAAAAGAATAATAAAAATATATAATTTTTTTAACAATAAACAATAATAGGAAATTAGGCATGATGCAGCCCTGAATGAACAATGATACACTTTCGCGCTCCGGTTTAACGGGTCGGAAAGTAATGAAAAACCATTTCGTAGATAAGAAAGTAACGGGAATTCGCAACAACCGTACCTTATGTAATTTATTTATTCATTAACTAAATATCAGTAGATATTTGTTATTGTATAATTTAATATCAGTTTATTTCCGCATTTATTGTAGTATTATAGCGCTTCCAGAATCGACAACATAGTTAACAGAATAATAAAACGTTTTAACTGTTTTAAGCGCGGTAATTTATTTGGTTATTATTCCGACATTTCGGCCTCCTTTTCAGCAGCCGCGATCACGGAAGACAAAGATGTCAAGTGTCAATGAGTAGATATTGTTAGTATTATTTAGCCTACCGCCAGATTGTTCATTTTAATTATTTAGTTTCAATTTTGTTTATGGTTATTTAGATTAGGCTCCCATAGAGTAAATAATAACAATAAACAAAATTAAAATTAAATAATTAAAATGAACAAGTTGGCGGTAGGCTAAATAAAATTTTATCAATTATTAAAACGTAATTTTGTTATGTAAGTATATTAGTGGCGAAAACTTAAGAAAATACTAGTTAACAGAATGTTCTATTTTGACATCAGATAGGTAATTTTGCCCTTTTTTTGGCAGTTCGGATGGACCTTTACATCCCTGAAAGAGTTATCATTGATGGTAATTTTTTTTTTTATTACATGAGTTCAGCAGACAGGCAGACGGGCCACTCGATGGAAAGCGTTTACTATCGCCTATGGACATTTGCAACAACGAAAGGTACTACAAATGCGATGCTGGTCTCTTAAGGGAGACTGGAACCTGGTTACTAATGCCATAACACAACTCAAGATTGTGTAAGCGCCATACTCTAGACCAGGGGTGGTAACCATCCAGTACGGGCAAATGCCCGACCACCTGGCTGTGGGTTGTTTTGTCGCCTATTACGACAGGCCGCCCGGCCGCAGGAAATTGTATTCTTTCTCCGTTCCTGCATGGATAAAAAAATACGGATTTTTTCTATTGTTTTTGCGATGGGTCCTCAATTTAGCAGTGAGAGCTACTTTATTTCTCATAAAATTAAGCAGTCTGCGCAGAATATGACTACGCCAAATCAGTATACGAGGCTTGTATGCTGTATGTCTGCAATGTCACGACAATTCTCAGCCATTTAGTAGAAAAATGATATCGGTATTAATTTGTATAAGAACAGTTACTCCATCTAATCAAGGGATAAAATCGCTATAAAAACTGTATGATACAAGACATAAGCAGTTAGCGTTTGTTAAATTTATTTCTTTTATTTTTTAATATTTGATAAACCACATTTCTTTCATTTTCCAATTTTTAATCTCTCTTTTCTTTCACCATATTCCAATTATTTGGGGCCGGCACAATATGTCTTTTCCTTCCACACTACTCTTTTCCGACATATGTCTTCTCTCACACCACAAATCATCATATCATCGTTCACCCAATCCATCCCTCACATTCTTTTTGTCAAATAACTTTCGTGCCTCCTTATTATATGCCCATACCACTTTAATCTTCTTGCACTCGATTTTTCAGTCACGGGTACAACTTTAAACTTTATGGTCACGTCTTCAAGTGACCACCGCGTCCTAACATCTGTATTATGTGACCGTAAAATCGGTTACTACACTTGTGCCCTGCCAGAAGAAAAACGCCTTCGGACTGTAATCCGCGGTCTTCCTCAGGAAATTGAAAGTTCCTATATTCTAGAGGACCTTAAGTCCCAAGCCCTACCTGTATGCACAGAGGCGACGCCACAAAGTCGCCTCTAAACCTAGTATTGGTTGTCCTCGACCTCTCCCCAGAGGGGAAAAAGATCTTCGAACTTGAGAAGGTCTGTGGCCTATCTGGCCTTCGTGTGGAACGTCCACACGAAAAACATACACTGCGGCAGTGTCATCGCTGCCAACTTTATGGGCACTCTGCCCTACATTGTCAATGCCGTCCCAGGTGCGTCAAGTGCCTGGGCGACCACGGGACCTCGGAGTACAATTTGCAATTTCCTCGTAACGATTTTCAATATTGTGATGTAATATTATAATGTATTTATCTATGGGTATAATGTATAATAATATGGTTCAAAAAATATGCTAAACATTGTGGAACATCATGATTAAATTATTAATGTTCATTCTCATATGGACAACATATATTTCGCAAAACGACATGTTTATAACTAGGTATAAAAATAAAAGTGCGGTAAATTCCATGACCATATATTAGTACAATTCATTGTTGAGATGTAGCTGTTCAGTCATTCTATAGTTTACGGATTAGATTCACCTTATGAATAACCCTTCTTCTACTCACGCTTCTTTTGTTCAAACTATGGTAGAAGACGTTGAGCAGTGATTGAAGTTTTGAGCCATTAAAAGCGGTACAATCATCTTGTCGTCAGCCAGCCGTTGTCCACTGCTGGATATAGGTGTCCCCAACTTTGCACCACGTATCCCGATTCTCCACTGTTCTCATCCAAACCCACCGGCGATCTTGCGTAGATTGTCAGTCCACCGGACTGTAGGGCTTCGTACACAAGTTTCGTCTAAGAATCGTATAAGGTAGCTTTAATAGCGCAGTTGAATTGTAGACTACAACTGACGTCATTGAACGGATTTCTGGTGAAAACTCGAAAGGCCACATTTGACTATACAGTTCACTCTTCTCACAACAAAGTTACTACTATTCAAAAACTATCAATATCCTACAACTATTGTTCATTTTAAAGTAATTTTACACATTTTTAGAAAATAAAACTGCACAGCACAGTGTCCCCTTTCAGTTCCCGCCAAATACTCTTGAAAATGAAAATTCATTCAAGTAGTAGAATCGAAGCTGCGTAGATCGCCACAAAGCCCAGAAAGGCGGGAAAAGGAATGTAGTTCATTGCATTGTAGCCACAATAGAAGACAGCCTCTTCTGTTGTGACTACAATGCGCATACATGTAGAACTTTATGGACACTTCGGCAGCTACTACAAACCTCTGTAATTTTGAAAATAACTAATTTAACGGAATTTAAATATTAGCCTTGGCCAAAATGAGGAGCACGATCTCATAAAAAGGGGCGTTCCTCTTGTGGCTCAAAATTATAACATCATCAGTAACGTTTTTGCCACTACCATAACGACGATGGTCGTCGTCATGTGGAACGGCTAAAGAGCATTTTGAGAGTTGTGAGCGTCTAAAGGAACAATATAAATGTACTTAACCAAATATTTTATGAACAGCTTATACTTCGGAAATTATGTCAAAATCTAATAAAAATTGTAAACGATTTCCTAGAAAAAAATTTCAGCCGCCTTTTGCTAATAACTTGGCCCTTCTATTTCCGATTACTCGTAACTGCGCGTGCGAAAAGCATCTATTGTCCAAATATGTCGAGGCTGTGTCTCGTAAATAACACTCAATGACAAAACAAAACAATAGTTTTGATGGATGCAATAAACATATTGACAAGGTCAATGTATTTTTACGATCAGCTAAAGCTTCCTCTTGTAAAGCTTTTTAACTTCCTTACGGGAGCATCTTATACCTTTTATTGTAATACATCTTAAAAACAAAGCTTGCTTGATATCGTGAATGGTGATATGCGTGCCTGTGGTTTCATAATAAGGGGAATAGGAGAGTACGCAAAGTGGATAAGAAGAAGTAGAAGAACTAATCTCTCGCTCTGCAATGGATATACAGAATGCAACTGGGATCTAACGTTAGAATGATGATGACGTCATTAAAGACATGGAAAACAATTCTTCAAGTATGATAGATCGTATAGTACAAGTTCGAAACAACTTTTGGAGCATTTAACCGAGTCAGAAAAAATATTCCTGTTTGGTGCCAATCCTAATGGTAAGTTGAAACCAAGAGTTAAAAAGCGGCAGGTAAATTTGCATAAACGCGGAACCTGAAAATTATGCGTTTTTTGTATTTAAAGACTATAAATATGGTTTGCTATGGTGTAATAAGGATACTAAAATTATCGGAAACCCGTCATTTAGGTAAAAAATTAAAAAAGAATACAATTAATTACGTTAAAAACCTGCATCATATAAATAAAAATAATGTTCAATTTTAGCGTCACGACTCACCTAGTTGTGATAAAAACACAATCACTTATTTAATTTCGGGATTAATCTGCAAATGTAACATATATGACATGACCAAAATAATTAATCATTATAAAATCAACTATTACGGCATTGCTAAAAAACCACCATATTTTGTAATTGGTAGGTGAAACCTCAGATTAATAATATTAAGAGACAAAGTTTTTACTTCACTTTGCTACTTGTTAGGCAAAGACACTAAATCCATACAGCATGAATATCAATATTATTCAATCAATCTGAAGATCATTGAATGACATGAAAGTATGGAATTTTAGATTTTTCACATTATTGTAACTAAGATAATTAATATATTTTTCTAGTTTGTATATATAAATACCGACTACATGCAATACCAATGTAAGCAGAACAAAGTATAGGTGTAAGGGGTGGTCGAAGGTGTAACCAGTGACAAGGACAGTGGGTTAGGTTAGGTTATCTTTAGACCAAAGCCCACGAGCCGAACGAGCGAAGCGAGCGTGCCGCGGTAGCGGCCGGCGAGTGCCAGAACCAACTGGTTTCCATTTATTCGTTGATAATTTTGATAAAAGTTAAAGTCGGTTCTGCCACTCGCCGGCCGCTACCACGGCCCGCTCGCTTCCCTCGCTCGGCTCGTGGGCTTTGGTCTAAAGATAACCTAACCTAACCCACTGTCCTTGCCATAACCTTCGAACACCCCTCACACCTATATATTGTTTGTCTAACATTAGTATTGCATGTTGTCGTTAATTATATATACAAACTACAAAAATATAATAATGATCTTAATCACAATAATGTGAAAAATCTAAAATTCCGTATTTTTATGTCATTCAAAGATGTTCAGTTTGATTGAATAATATTGATATTCATGCTGTACGGATTTAGTTCCTTTGCCTGACATTTAGCAAAGTGAGGTAAAAACTTTGTCTCTCAATATTATTAATCTGAGGTTTTACTTACATATTACAAAATGTCGTGATTTTTTAGCAATGCCGTAATATTTGATTTTATAATTATTAATTATTTTGATCATGTCATACATGTTACATTTGCAGATTAATCCCAAAATTAAAGTAATTGTGTTTTTATTATAATTAGTAGGTAAGTCGTCACGCTAAAATTGAACATTATTTCTATCGATATAATGCACGTATTTCGTAATTAATTGTAATGTGTATTAATTTTTTGTCTAAATGATGGCTTACCGATGATTTTAGTGTCGTTATTAAACCATAGCAAACCATATGTAAAGTCTTTGAATACAAAAAAATGCGTAATTTTCAGGTTATTCTTCACGCTTTGCATGTTATAAAAGCTGCTCATAAAAAAATATTAGTGGGAAAGCGTATAGAAACTGTAGAAAATAATATAAAAAAAACATCATAGCATATTTGAGATTATCTTTGTAATGCTTTCTAGAATAGTTATAGATTTTTAATGACTTTAAAAGCCGTAATAATAAATTTCTATTTCAGCGAGGCGTAGTTAAATCAAATGAGAGCTACTACTTAATACACCCATTACCGGAAAGATTTCACTTGGATGGTGCGAAAGCACATGTCATTGTAAAGCAATCTTTAAACAATATAAATAATGACGAAGCAGTTACTTGTGTAGAAAGAGATAAACTAAATATGATTGATACCCCTGAACCGGCTAAAACATGGACAAAACATAGAAGAAAAAGAGATATACAAACAGAAATGATACCATTTAGCAATAATTTAGATGATTTCAAATTTAATCTAGCACATAGAAATAAGACTATAGATTCATTCCTTGTAAAAGTTGCTCCCAATATGAATAGGGAAAAGAGAGCTATACTGCCAGCAATATTTGTCGAAACTGCTGTCTTTGTTGATAGAGATTTATACAAGCACATGACAATCAACTTCCCAAAAGAAACGGAGAGGGAATTAGTTAGATTTGTCTTAGCTATGATCAATGCAGTGCAACTGTTGTATCACGATCCATCTTTGGGTAGACCGGTGAATTTTATACTGAAAAGACTGGAAATACTTCATGAAGACCCGGTGAATTTGAAAAGGCCGCACGATATAGACAGATTTCTAAGTAACTTTTGTACGTGGCAAAGGTTGGAAAATCCACATGGAGATACTGATCCTTTGCATTGGGATCACGCGTTGATTCTAACTGGATTGGATCTGTATGTTGTAAATAAGAATGGAAAAGTAAGCAGTCAAGTTGTTGGTAAGTCTTTCGCTGTACTTTCAAATAAAATAATTAACGTTTGAGAACACAGTAAAATAATCTGGAATCTTGAAATAGATCCGCACATTCATAACTAAATAATAAACTAAATCACAAAACTAAATAAGTCAATGAAGATTTTAGAAGAAGATATAAATAATAGTAGTAGAGTATTAAAAGTAAAGTATGTAATTTGATAAATATATAGTATACACATTATCACATCTCTTTTTAATTGAGATTGGAAAATTTTCATGTGTCATATTTAAGATATTGCTAAGAAATAATTCGATATAGGCAGTATTAAAACAGTACGTTAAGCCAATGTTATACGATTCACTTCTGTCCTTCAATTTAGGTGAATCAAGCAATGAATAATTATGTAAACATGAATTTCAATCTCATAGAATACCCTCATTTCTATTCAGTTCTGTGCCTTTCAATCAAATTGATTAAATTCGGTTGATACGTCTAATATTAGCAGTACTTAATCCATCTCTAATGTTTTATCTATGTCTGCTTTTTTAGGTTTGGCTCCCGTAGCTGGTATGTGTACAGTGACAAGCAGTTGTACTGTGAATGAGGGACGCCATTTTGAAAGCGTTTACGTCGTTGCACATGAAATTGGACATAAGTAAGTACTGATAATAAAATATCTGTGAGACTTTAAATTTCAAATAGATTCACAAAGACATCGGTGCGATTAATTTCGAAAATGGCCCTCATATAGAAATATATTTGTTACAGCCTAGGAATGCGTCATGATGGTCCTTTGGCAGACAACGGCTGCGATCCCAGCGCGTACATCATGAGCCCTACCCTCGGCAGTGGAAAAATCACATGGTCCCAGTGCAGCAAGAACTATTTGCAGAAGTTTCTGGAGTTAGTAGACAATCAAACAAAGTTAATTTATATACTCAACATCCACGCATTCGCTGAGCAGTAGTTTATATAACGAAGTCAGTAAAGACCCAAAAAAGTTATTATTATTACCTAACTATGAAACAACTAGAACTCTAGGGAAATTTTATCAGTTGTCTTTAGAGGAATTATGTCTATATTGATATTGTTACGAGTTGCGAGACTCGAATTAAAATGCCGTTAGAATTACTATAGAGTTTATTAGAACTATACAAACACGTATAACACAGGTACAAATATAACCGAACACAACAAGTCCAAACGTCATGCATAAGGTTGTAATTCAATAAAACGCGCAAAGTCCGTCACTTATTAGATTCCCGATTGTAGTACATACGTCTCGCTTTGCTCGTGGTTCTCGCTCGACTGCCTCCTCCCTCAATTGGGCCATTGCTTTATACTGCACAAATGCAATATGTCCGCCCGGCAGCGTGGACCGAATTTCCTAGAATCCGCTTGTACTTTAAAATCCGTAACACCTGGCTAATGATTACAATACAACAATAGGCCGTATGCCAATAAGTAAACAAAAGAACATACATACATACATACATAACTTCACGCCAGTTCCCTTGCGGGGTAGGCACGAACAACAGAGTGCCATTTAGGCTTATTCTTACACACCTCACTTGCCTCTTTGACATTCATAACTCTTGTCATGCAAGCTCGTCTGTTCTTAAGGCTCCTGACATCACCTTCTGCTAGTACATGATCAATTTGATCATGGAAGGTGTGTCGTGGCCTTCCACGACTTCTGCATCCATCCACTTTTCCATTGTATATCTGTTTAGTCATTCTTTCATCATGCATTCTTTCCACATGCCCGAACCACCGGAGCATTCCTTTCCTTACCTTCACCCCGACACTCTCTTTCAGACCAACTCTCTTTCTTACTTCGGTATTACGAACGCGGTCCGCGAGCGTCACTCCGCAGATTTTGCGCAGTGCTCGCATCTCGACCGCGTTTACTCTACTTTCATGCTCTTTCTTCCATACCCAACTCTCGCTTCCATACGCGAGCGTAGGTACCAGCACCGCGTTGTGTACGGCGAGCTGGGCCTTCTGGCTGAGGTTCTTAGCGCCTAGAAGTTTACCTAACGCTCCATTTAAACTATTCCCCAAATTCACTCTTCTTTCTATATCAGCGGTGTACCTTCCATCCCTGCTAAAAGCACATCCAAGATATACAAACTCATTCACTTGCTCCAGCATAACATCATCGACCATTATCCTTGCATTCGTTCTGGTTTCTTCTCTTTCAAACACCATAACCTTTGTTTTCGTCGCATTCAAATGTAAGCCTCTCGCCTGACAGTCATCTTTCATCATTGTGACTAGTGTTTGCAGTTCTGATGGCGATTCGGCTAAAAGCACGGCATCATCCGCATAAAGCAAGGTGCTTACAACTAGATCACTCATCCGCACCCCAACATCCATCAATCTTATTCTCTGGAGACAATCGTCCAGATATAGGATGAACAGCAAAGCCGACAGCACGCAGCCCTGGCGGACGCCAATATTGACGTCAAACCAGGGCGACAGGCTGCCTTCCACCCGCACGCATGCCATACAGCCCTCGTAAGTGGACTGCACAGCACGCATCAATTGGCCATTAATCCCATATCCGGGCAATATGTCCCAGAGGTCCTTCCGCACAACCCTGTCAAATGCTTTCTCTAGATCCACAAAACCGCAGAAAACCTTCCGGCCCATAGCCAGCTGCTTCTCTACGATATTGCGGAGAGAGAAAACTTGATCCATACATCCCCTTCCATTTCTGAAACCACCTTGTGCATCCCACAGTAATCCATCGGATACAACTCTCATTCTCTTTTCAATAATCTTCGCATACACTTTAGATGCTGTGCTGATCAAACTGATGGCCCTGTAGCTGGCGCACTCCATACGTGACCCCTTGCCTTTATACAAGGGCACGATGACAGCGCGCCTCCAGTCCTTGGGAACCTTTCCCGTCCTCCAGCACAAGTTGTATAAGGACAGGAAAGCGTCCCGGACGCAGGTTCCACCATATTTGATCATCTCAGCAGACACACTATCGATTCCTACTGCCTTTCCATTTTTCAGACTTCTTATCGACCATTCGATCTCTTCCAAAGTGATCTCGGATGCTGACTCCTCGGAGTCGGTCACAGACTCAGTCGTGGTGCCAGCATCCGGGATATTATCATACATTTCTCTAAAATATTCACTCCATCGCGCTAATACCTCTTGTGGGTTAGCAAGAACGTCCCCTGCTTTAGATTTTATTCTTTCCATTCTGGAAGCTGACGAACAACCCCGAGACTTCTTAACCTCTCTCCAAAAGAGTTTAGTATTCGCCTGGAAGTTCTCCGTCAGCTTCTCTTCTTCTTTCAATTTTATTCTTTCACGCTTCTCTTTCACTAAAGCTTTGGTTTCATTCTTGCAGAGGCGATAAATTTCTTTCTTCATCTCTTTCATACTGTCATTCTGTTGCAAGGAAGCAACATAATCCAGCCAGGCTTTTCTCTTTCTCTCTACGCTGGATTTAACATCCGCGTCCCACCATTCATCACCTTTCGTTGTTATGTGCCTCTTCGCGCATCCACATGCTTCTTTTGCGCTTTCCACTATACTTTCTTTCATACTATCCCAGTCATTATCCACATCTAAGTCGGAGAAGTCCGCTTTTGCAAGCCTTTCTTCGACTAGGCGCGCATACATACTCCTTACACTAACATCTTCTAATTTTTCACACTTTATTCTTTCAAGCTCCCCGAAATTGGTACGCACTCGCCAGTGCCTCCACTTCTTGAAAAGGCCCACAAACCGGCTTATCACCAGGTAGTGGTCCGTTTCAAGAGTGGGGCCTCTGTAGGCTCTTGTATCCATTATTGTGTTTCGGAGGCGACTATCAATTAAAATCAGATCAATCATACTTTTCTGATCATTCATTCTCCATGTATACGTGTGAATATCCTTATGATGGAATAGGGTGTTCGACACAAGCAAGTTTCTTTCCATGCATACGTCTATGATTGGCCTACCAGCATCGTTCACTCTCTTGTCACCATAGGGTCCAAGGACAGCCTCAAGGCCGTCTCGTTTGGTCCCCACCCAGCCATTAAGATCACCACACATAATTAGTCTTTCGTTCCCTTCAGCCAGATCCAGAATTTCTCTCACAGACTCCCAAAACTTCTCGAGTTCTTGGGGATCCGCTGAGCTTACGGGAGCATAAGCTGCGACCAGAAAAACTCGCGTGATCCCCAGTTTTAGGCGGACCCAGAGAAGTCTCGGGTTCACCAGACAATAAGCTTTTACTCCAGACACAAAGCGGGATGAGAGTAAGACGCCTACCCCCCCACTCGCACGCTCGTCCAGGTCCACGCCGGACCACAGAGCAAGCATGCCACCGGGGAGGTCATCGACGTCGCACCCCTTCCGCTTTGTCTCTGTCAGACATAAGGCATCCAGGCTTCTCTCATTCATTATATCAATCATTTCGTCCATCTTATCTTTCATTCCACCTCTCACATTCCACGTGCCTATACGGCACTCTGCTCCTCTCGACCCGCCAGGTTTGGCGCTGCGTGAAGGGTGGCGGCCCCCTTCGCCGCATGCGCGAGAATCCACACCGACGGGGGCGCATCGGTGAGCGTCGCCTGCGGGGGACGCCCTATCGTGCACTGCACTCGGGTGAACTCTGGTCAGAATTGTGGCCCTCTGGGCCAGCGGGGATCGCGACGTGCACGCTTCTGACATGACCCCCTAAACAAAAGAAGACGACCATAAAAGAATTACAATAGTTTCAATGTTAATAGTTATTAGTTCGAATGCCGACGGGTAATAAATAAATGTGCTTTGTTTCAGATATGCAGGTGGATTTGATTTTTGTCGGGGCCTGAGTTGTAACAATATTATTGATTTGTACTCTTGTTGTATTTATAGACGCTTAATAAAGATTATTTACACTTGTTTAGTAAATCTTAGTATCGATTACATTTTCTATAAGTACCTCTTAAATTTATGATTCACTGACAGTACTTGTGGATGCTAAAAATTACCTTTTATAACCAATTTAACTTGTTGTTTTCTTTCAGTACGATTCAGTCCGGTTGCCTGTTGGACCATGGGAACTCGGCAGGCCAGTTAGACCACAGCGCAGAAGGTATCCTTCCGGGAGAAAGATTCGATGCTAATCAACAATGTGAGTAGTAATTCATACATGTACCTAAGTGAACGATTCTCTTCAGTGTGGATAGACATGGGATATTATTTGATAAGGTTTGAAAAATCAATACAACGATCAGCAATGACTTCTTGCTTTAAGTCAATAACTGCGGAGATATTAGCTTCGAAAGATTTCGAGATAATGTTAGTGAATGTGGTTTGGATAAGGGTTCCATTTATACCATAGTTATAGAACCCTAGAAGCAACGGATCTGAGAGAACCAAAAACCAAATTATAGGGCATTTGCCTGTCTAGAAGGCTACAAGACAAGAGTTATGAATGTCAAAGAAGCAAGTGAGGTGTGTAAGAATAAGCCTAAATGGCGCTCTGTTGTTCGTACCTACCCCGCAAGGGAACTGGCGTGAAGTTATGTATGTATGTATGTAGAAGACTTGAACCCCTGGACTTAAATTTACCGGCATAACAACCTTGATTTGTGTTCGGGCATCAGTGGCCAGATCCCAGTCTCCCTACGAAAACAGAAGGTACATTGGTAGCAACGTTTGTGTTGCAAATGACCACAGGCGACGGTAACCACTTTCCATCAGGTGGGCCATCATCCTGTCTGCTGTACTTTAACAAAAAAATATATAAGTATCAGAGAACAACAGTTATTTATAATATTGTAAAATTCTTATCGTGTCTGTACGTTGTAGCTATTTAAAAAAAAACATCTGGAATAGACTGTGTAAACGATGGAGAACACGATGCATTTTATTTTAGATTTCTTGTCTGTTTGTTCGGGATTCACGTAAAAACTACAAGGCCGATTTCGATGCGATTTTCGCTGATCGATACCAAATTCTGAGACTTAAAATTTGCGGTTTCTATCCCGGGAGTCCCGCGGGAAAATTTCTGGGAATGATTTAAAATGGCCAGATTAAAAAAATCGAATTCCGATGTGATTTTTCTACTGATCGATAGCAAATTTTATGTTATAAAATATGTGATTTTTTTATCCCGGGAAACCCGCAGGTATTTTTCCGGGGGCGGTTTGTAATTGTTCGGGTGTATAAAAATTAGCTTATTTTTTTTTTATTGCAGGAGTTCAGCAGACAGGCAGACAGCCCACTTGATGGAAAGCGATTACCATCGCCTATGGACATTTACAACACCAAACGTGCAACAAATGCGCTGCTGCTCTCTTAAGGGAGACTGGAACCTGGTCACTAATGTCGGAACACAACTGAAGGTTGTTATAGCGACGTACTTTAGACTAGGGGTGGTAGCCATCCAGTCGGGCAAATGCCCTACCTGGCTGTGGGTTCTTTTGTCGCCTCTTACGACAGGCCGCCGAGCCGCAGAAAATTGTATTCTTTCCCCGTTCCTGCACGGATAAAATTCCGACACAGTTTTCATTAAAACGATATAGCTGCGGTTCTTTATATCCCGGGAAGCTCGCGAGCATTTCAAGTCAAGCATGAGACGAAGTCGCGGGCATATCCTAGTAGGTTTTATAAAGTTCCAAAATTGCTTACAGTCAGAGTGAATTTCTGTCATAACACGTTACTTTCGTTAAGGTATTATGGTAGACCGTAAAAACTAGTATCCCCAGATATTCTCGTCAATTTGCAGGTATGCTGAAATATGGGAAGGGCAGTCGCCATTCGGCTGCGCAAAACCTGGAGGACGTCTGCAGAGATCTACATTGTCAGAGAGAGCGGTACACTTGGACCTCACATCCAGCTCTTGAGGGCACGAAGTGTGGGGAAGATATGGTAAGTACACACACCACCTGTTCGGAAAGTTTTTTAGACATTGGGGGAGAAATTAAGATTTTTTTTTGAATTTAAGAACTTTTTTTATTGCATGAGTTTAGCAGACAGGCAGACGGCCCACTTGATGAAAAGCGGTTACTATCGCCTATAGACATTTGCAATATCAAAGGTGCTACAAATGCGCTGCCGCTCTCTAAAGGGAGACTGAAACTTGACCGCTAATGCGGGAACACAACTCAAGGTAACAACCTTGAGTATGACATAAGGGCAAATACTCTACTACAAGTCCTGGCTGTGGGTTGTTTCGTCGCCTCTTACGACAGGCCGCCCGGCCGCAGGAAATTGTATTCTTTCTCCGTTCCTGCACGGAAAAAAATTATTCGAAACCATTAACATAGTGTACAGAAACAATTTGGTATCGCAAACAACTACATACATACATACATACATAACTTCACGCCAGCTCCCTTGCGGGGTAGGCACGAACAACAGAGTGCCATTTAGGCTTATTCTTACACACCTCACTTGCCTCTTTGACATTCATAACTCTTGTCATGCAAGCTCGTCTGTTCTTAAGGCTCCTGACATCATCTTCTGCTAGTACACGATCAATTTAATCATGGAAGGTGTGTCGTGGCCATCCACTTTTGCATTGTATATCTGTTTAGTCATTCTTTCATCATGCATTCTTTCCACATGCCCGAACCACCGGAGCATTCCTTTCCTTACCTTCACCCCGACATCGCAAACAACTGCTGTAGTAAAATACTGTGTTGCAGTTGTTAGCGCCAATTTCAAGACAACTAGTTTGTTATACAATTTAAAAAAAAGAACATTATTTTAAGTTTATACCTACATTTGGAAATTTTCGTGTTAATATTTGTAATGTATGTGGAAATGTATAGATGTGTGAATGGGTGTGTATATGTATGTGGTGTGTGTGTGTGTGTGTGTGTGTGTGTGTGATGTGTATACAAGAGCACGAGTCAGTATGTCGTTACAGACTTATTAGACTAGTGTAGTCAGCTTAGTAAATTCTCAGTGTCGTCATAAGGGAGTTCTATTAGCGAGTTAATTAAGTTTAATTTACATTCGCGATGAGTAAGCTGTCCCGGCAGGCGTTGTTCTGCCCTGAAGAAATAAAATTTAGAACCCGATTGCAGCGCCACCTACCGGGTCCAATTGTGAATCTAAACCATCCCCGAATCCACTTGAACAGACACAAAAAAATTCATTCAAATCGGTCCAGCCGTTTAGGAGGAGTTCACTATCAACACACCTACAGAAGAATTATATATATAAAGATAATTGTGTATATATAATTGCGACATAATTGTCGTACAAATAAACGCGCGTTAGGTCTATAAAAATACATTCTTAACTGCTGAACGGATAGAGAAAGTGAATTAAAAGATATGGTTGAATTCTGTTCTTTGTTAATTTTGATAAAATCAGTAGGTGGCCTATTTTAATAGCATTATATGAAACTAGCGGCCCGGCACGGTTTCAACCGTGCTCTGTCCCGCTCCCGTAGTATAAAGCGTGATGTTATATAGCCTATGACACTCCCTGTTAACGTAGCTTTCGAACAGTAAAAGAATTTTAAAAATCGGTTTAGTAGATCCAGAGATTACACCCTACAACGTCACAAACTACCTCTTTATAATATTAGTATAGATATAAAAGTATAGAAAGACTAAAAGCTTCTGTTTTTCATTTTCATCGTAGGTAGTATAAAGCAATATGTATAACGTATTTAAGCTCAAACTACATGCTCGTTTGTTTTTGTATTTATTTCAAAACAGAATCTTGCATATTACTTATTGAAAGTCATTAATGAGTCTACCACCGCGTCCAAAACAATTTTAGTTTCTGCTAAAGGAGACGAAGCCAGCAACATACATAATTATCTTAGCTCCTCAGCAAGATAACTTTTTACCCTCAGTGCGTACCGCTATGAAAATAGTCAATACTCAATATTTACAGTATTGTCATGGTGGGGAGTGTGTGGAACGCGAAGGACTGACAACGGTCCGCCGCGGCTCGTGGGGCAAGTGGTCGGAATGGTCTGAGTGCGCTTCTGCTTGCCTGGTTGACGACACACACGCACCGGCAGCAGCTGGAGTCTCATTTGCAACGAGGAAGTGCAATAGACCAAGGTAATATTCAAAAGTAAAGCTTTCCTCATAAAATAAACTATGAAACTCTAAATAGGTTAGCTTAAGTTCCTATAAAAATTTCGTATTATCCATAATATATCTTTTTCAATCATTTTTCAAGACAATTATTTATAAGTAGAAAAGAAAGAGTATAATAAATTACTATACTTGTACAACGGCTTGGTCACCATCTCCAGGGGTAACGTGTCTAGAAGGCATGCATGCCTAGCTGGCAACGTCGCAACTTCAGTTCTAATCATCAGAACTTTTATTATATTGTGTATACTAGACAAACCACAAGACCGGCGTGAAACGGTTAGCCTGGACTTGTTTACGATTATGTTTCGTGGTGGTGAATGAGAGTTCCCATGGCTCAATGGCGCTTCCCTCCTTTACTTTACATCTTGACGCCGTATGTCACGACCTCGGTAACCAAAGACACATCTGCTGGCTCTGAAGGCGATGACTCCTACATAGGGAGGGTCGTTCACACATGCGTCATCTCTCGTCCGCTATTTGAACGATAAGTACCCCCGAATCTTATGGTTTATTACCGCTTTTAGGGCGGAAAGGACTGGTGATAGTCCCGTATTCGGAAGCTTGATTTACGGCGGCGGATCGAGGCCACAAGTGCTGCATCCTCCTGTCTCGTTTCCTCCGCCTCCTTTTGCGACATCACCACGTAGCACTTTCCCTTCCCTCCTATTCTACCTCCCATCTCATTTCCATACATCTAGTCGTATCCTATCTATATATCTTTTTTTTTTAATTGCAGGAGATCAGCAGACAGGCAGACGGCCCACTTGATGGAAAGCGGTTACCATCGCCTATGGACATTTGCAACACCAAAGTTGCTACAAATGCGCTGCTGCTCTCTTAAGGGAAACTGGAACCTGGTCACTAATGCCGGAACACAACTCAAGGTTGTTATGGCGACATACTTTAGACCAGGGGTGGTAGCCATCCAGACGGGCAAATGCCCTACCACCTGGCTGTGGGTTGTTTAGTCGCCTCTTACGACAGGCCACCCGGCCGCAGGAAATTGTATTCTTTCTCCGTTCCTGCACGGATATCTATTCCAAGGTAATCACATTCCATTCGGAATATAAAGCCCTATTTCATTTCTATTGGATTCTAGACCTCGCTAGACAACAACAATTTCATCCGTGCAGGAACGGAGAAAGAATATATTTTCCTGCGGCTGGGTGGACTGTCGTAAGAGACAACACACAGTCACCACCCCTGGTCTAGACTATGCCGCCATAACAACCTTGAGTTGTGTGTTGTGTGGCATTAGTGGCCAAGTTCCAATCTCCATTAAGAAAGCAGCAGCGTATTTGTAGCACCTTTGGTGTTGCAAATTTCCATAGGTGATGGTAACCGCTTTCCATTAAGTGGGCCGTTTGCCTGTCTGCTGAACTCCTGCAATAAAAAAAAGGTGGGTCGTTTGCCTGTTTATAAATTTCAGCCAAAAAAATAATTTCAGACATGACACGAGCACAAACTACTGTCCCGGCCCCGACAAGAAGTACCAGTCGTGTCACGCCCAACAATGCGACAACGTGCCCAGAATGAGTGTAAGGGAATTCGCCGATGAGATCTGTTTGAGGGCGAGGGATGTGGACCCAGATCTGATAGGAACCGGCCTACAGAGGATCGACACTGATGGTAAGTTTTGCCGAGTTCTTAGATATTAATATCATTTTATTAGCCTTACCAGTTGGTTGAAATATGACTTGAAAGTTTTATCCGTAGTAGAAGTAGAGGGCCACTGTTTATGGGGGTATCGGTGGAATCACCTCTACTGTACGAAGTGGTACGGCCCTGCTTCCCGGGGCTTAGTACCAAATCGGCGCACTAGGATATCAGAAGAGTTTAACTACGTTATACATCCCTGTCATTCTAGATATATGCTCTCATAGGGACCCAGGTAGGTTTGGTGGGTAGTTTGTTCGGCCTCCTCCTTTAATGGAGGAGATCCCGTTTACCGTTGTGTACCCACACGCACACAAAGCGCGCGGTACTAGGCGGCGCTTTTGGTCTTCCCCTGTATCCAAGACCCGTGTGTGTGTCACAAGAAAAGACATGCCCCCTGAGTTAACAAAAAAAAATGACTTGAAAGTCCATACCGCCAATTTTCTACCAAAGAATCCGGCCCTATGGGACAATATCGGTTACTACTTACAATACAGATGGAAAGTGGGTACCGCCGTATATGGACATTTGCAAAACCCGAGATGCTACCAATATATAATAGGCCTTGAAGAAAGTTTATTATACTTTTGTAATTAACTCATATCATAGTGCTGTAGGAATAAACTTGGTAGGTTAAAACCTCCATTCCAAATTACTAAATGCACAAGAGAAATATTTTTTAGACACTGCATACAGAGAACGCGCAAAACTCGAATGCGGTTTTAGAAAGTTATCACCACGCGTTTGCGTAGGTCCAATCAAATGTAAATGTTTGATATACCAGACCGTGTGTAATGTAAAAGAGATGTACTGCAAGCCGGATTACAACTGAGTAAGAACGCTACATTCTTCGCTTATAACTCTAGGTACCATGTCAAAAAACACTTAACCTTATAATTGTGTTCGGCGCAACGTGTACGAACTTCAAAGACGTATATAAGTTTTGTACATACTAAATAAATCTTTGTTTCGTTCTTGTTAGACGTGAGCAGCGCATGTGCAGTGTGGTGCGATACTCGGGGCGGGGGATACAAGTCTAGGGGATGGAGTCTCCCCGATGGCACTGCTTGCTCCACAATGGCTCCTATGTTTTGCATCTCGGGGATATGCGAGGTAACATCAGGATTCTTTTTAAACCTCCGCTGCTCATTTCAAAAACCTAGTAACTGATACTTTTAACTTTTTTCATATTGATCTTATAAAAAAATACTTTGCGGATTATATTTGTCATTTTTTTTTAATATAGGTTGTATTTTATAGAAATTCACGTGTGATTCAAGCAACGATTCGGAGTTCACATTGAAACCAGCCGACTGCGAGTGGGAAGCGCTGCAACTTCAGTCCGCTACACCTCATCCAGTCACGTGAGTAATTTATAAGAAATTAAATTAAGATTCTTTCAGTAATTTGCTTTAATGTGCCAGTACAAGACCCTAATAATATTATAACCGTCATGTTTGTCTGTTTGTATTTGTGTGTCAAAACCCCATTCATCTTTCTCGGAAACCAGTTTTAGCGCTTTTTAAGTAGATAATGTTTTATATGTATTAATTGTGGTACTTTTTTTTTTATTGCAGGAGTACAGCAGACAGGCAGACGGCCCACTCAATGGAAAGCGGTTACCATCGCCTATGGACATTTGCAACAGCAAAGTTGCTACAAATGCGCTGCTGCTCTCTTAAGGGAGACTGGAACCTGATCACTAATGCCGGAACACAACTCAAGGTTGTTATGGCGACATACTTTAGAGCAGGGGTGGTAGCCATCCAGTCGGGCAAATGCCCTACCACCTGGCTGTGGGTTGTTTAGTCGCCTCTTACGACAGGCCGCCCGGCCGCAGGAAATTGTATTCTTTCTCCGTTCCTGCACGGATGAAAACTTAGCGTATTTTACGTATATAGTGTCGTTTTGTATGTATTAGTTGTATTTCCTACTTAGCGTGTTTTAAGTAGATAGTGTAGACGTGTAAACTGTATTTCCAGTAGAAAATCGTCCAGCCCCTGGCGTCGGGCCGTTGGCGGTCAGTGGCGGCCAACCAGCGGCTGCCACTACCACTGCGTGACGCCGGGCGTCGGCGTCAGACTCGTCAGGGCTGCTTCTAGGCCCGTCACTAGCATACAGCTATGCACACCGGACACCACCAGACATGAATTGGTAAGTTTATCATGCAAGAAAAGTAATCAAGGAATATAACATTTTATGTGTGTGTTTGTGTTTGGGTCTAATAAAGAAGATAGATAGATAACTTTTATTGCTCACCAAAATAAACAAATACAAAATGCAAAATTACAATACTTCTTGGCAAAACAACAGGCGGCCTTATCGCTAAATGCGATGTCTTCCAGGCAAGCTAGCTTAAAAGAAATTCTTAAGTAATCTGGCGATGTAGGTGGAACAGAAAAAAGATAGGACTGTACAATTTAAATATACATATTTACACTAATTTATAAATTTAATACATAATTATATAAATATAATAGTAATATACAAAATAAACTAAATAAATATATTTGTTAACATTATATGTCACAAGCATTTTATATATTACAATAGATAAATAAGTAAATGTTTAATATATTAGACAATTTTTTTTTTAAACACAGATGTACTTTCTAAGTGAGTTCCTTAAAGTACCTACATACTATCCTATTATTTATGTGTGCGCCTGTGAGTGTTTTTTGTGTGCAATGACGTAGGCTTGGGTGCCTTGCGAATTAGAGATAAAAAAATTAGCTATATCCCTTTTAAAACTTATCTCTCATCCGCTCAGCTAGTAAACATACCTCAAAGGCTCATTCGGTTCACCGACTCAATCAGCTCTTTCGCTCAATGCTCAGTTGCCAACCCAGAGCGCAGCGTTGTCAATACGTACAGTGCAAATAGATCTTTGTGCCTATAAAGGTAAACTTGAGAATACTTAAGCATATATTTATATGTGATATACTTTTTTTGTTGATAAAACACTAAAAATATTGCAAGTGGGAATATGAATAAAAAGTTTACCGTACGCGTCAAAACACGGCTCGGTCTAGTTCTTTCGGGTCTTGAAAGAGCGAGAGGCGTCGTTACGATTTCTACTCTATATTTCTTTTAAGTTAAGGGAGTGATACAGTTCTTTAAAGCGAAAGAGCTATATCCCTCTTTCCTTTTCAGTGAGCCATTTTGCACAAGTCTACAATAAGGTACATCATATCTCATATTTTATGCGTGCCTGTGTGTTTTTGTGTCCAATAAAGTACTACCTTATATTTATTCCCAGGGATGCACCCAAAGGAAATCTCCATACCAATACGCGACGATGGTCTGTTCGAAATATAAAGAAAGAGTTACAAGGTTATCAGGACTCGGGATGCAGATCTCACCAGCTTTGGGTAAGACTATTATTCAACACTCACTTTTGTGTATTTATTACTTTCTTCTTCATAGCAAAGGGAATGAATTGATTATCCTATAGTAAGGTAAAGCGTTCTCTAATACCGAGTTTCTATATTTACTAGTATTAACCATTTATTTACCTTAGTAAATGCAAAAGTGGATGGATGCAGAAGTCGTGGAAGGCCACGACACACCTTCCATGATCAAATTGATCGTGTACTAACGGAGGGTGATGTCAGGAGCCTTAAGAACAGACGAGTGTGCATGACAAGAGTTATGAATGTCAAAGAAGCAAGTGAGGTGTGTAAGAATGGGCCTAAATGGCGCTCTGTTGTTCGTGCCTACCCCGCAAGGGAACTGGCGTGAAGTTATGTATGTATGTATTTACCTTAGTGTAATAAAATATTGTCATGACTTCCGTGGGAGTTTTTTGGCAATAACTGAAGGGTACGTTGTGCTGTGCAGTTTTGGTTTCTAGAAATGAAGTAATATTACTTAAAAATGAACAATAGTTGTAACATATTGTTAATTTTAAAAAGTAATAAATATATGTTTTTGTGAGAAATGTGAACTGTGTAGTCAAATATAATTTGGCTGAGCTATACTGGAGTCTTAATATATCAAATAATGCTGTAGGTATCAAGTTCCATTGTCCGCCATTTTATCAATAATGGAATAATGGTCTTTATTTCTTTAGAAGTACGATCAGACAATATTTTGTTTACACAAGTGTGTATATGAACTAAAATTTCACACACACAACACAACTTGTGTTCGTCTTACAACACGGGCGCTTTAGCTCTTTTAGGCTCTTGAGAGCTAGAGTGAGAGGTGTCGTTCCATCTCTACTGAGCTAAATGAGCGAAGGAGTGATATAGTTCACAATTCTTTAGAGCCAAAGAGGTATATATATCTTTTCTTTTTACTCTTTTTAATGAAATACTTAGTGAGCGCTTTTGCGCAGTCCCGCGGCAAAAAATGGAATGAATTAATCAAACCTAGCCCACTCACGTTGTTTGTTGTTTTTGTTAAGCGTTTGAATGTAAATGTTGCATTATATTATTAATCTCTTTACGTATACTATTAAATCTGAAATCTTTCTAAAATTATTTTATCTTTCTAGAATTCCGTTGCACGACCGTAGTGCCCCGTCTGTGAGACTTTCGTAATACAGACATACAGTCTATCATAGCGGTATGTAACTCCCGAGCAATTAACTCGAACGATATATATCCGACGCGAAGAGTGATTAGATCTGTATATCACTTGCGTTCAAAATGTGTCTTTATATCTTTAACTCTTTAGTTCATTTCTGTTCCACGCGATGACTATAGATCCGAATGAGAAGAAACCAGACTAGAAAGAAAAGAGAAAAAATGATTAGCCAGCGCACTGCGCATGCGTAGTAAGTGACCGAGGAAACCGAATATAATAGCAAGCCAAAATAAATCGTAACACTATAGTTTTATGGTGTAATTTTGTTTTAATGTAATTAATTTTATTGTATTTTTTCACTCTATTTGTTTATATTTTTTTTGTATCAGTTTATCAGTATTCAGTACATCACTCACAGATAATAACTCATCTTGTCTGCAATTGACACTGCCACTATTCACTGTATAGATACAGAGTTAAATATATAAAAGAGTGATATATATCTTTGCATCAAAAAAATATATATCTCTTTTCTTCTTGGTGAGTGATTTTTCCCATGACTAGTCTATCAGGCTATTGTCGATATTTTGTAGTATGATTAATTTAATTAATTTTAAGAACCTCGGTAATCATAATGCCCTTACAACATGGAACCCACATTGATGGCAATTCAAAAATACTTGGACAAGCGTGGTAGGTATATTTCTATCCACGTTGCCAAGTAGGCTTTGAAAGGCAATACTTTCGTAATAGCACATACAAATCATAGTTAGCTCCATTTTCGAACAACGCCATCTATTAAATAAACTATAAAACAGCGCCATTTTATATTCAGGGGAAATCCGCATGATATCAAACCACCGCGGGGGAAGCGCGGTGGAGCGTGTGGGATTCTTCGTGTCGGGGTGGCACTAGTAACCCCGCAGGAATCTATCCGTGCAGGAACGGAGAAAGAATACAATTTCCTGCGGCCGGGCGGCCCGTCGTAAGAGGCGACAAAACAACCCACAGCCCGGACTTGTAGTAGAGTATTTGCCCTTATGTCATACTCAAGGTTGTTACCTTGAGTTGTGTTCCGGCATTAGTGGTCAAGTTTCAGTCTCCCTTTAGAGAGCGGCAGCACATTGGTAGCTCCTTTGGTGTTACAAATGTCTATAGGCGATGGTAACCGTTTTTCATCAGATGGACCGTCAGCATGTCTGCGGAACTCTTGCAATTAACAAAAAAATTATATCCCGGCTGTGAGCTCGCGTGCGTACTCACCTTCAACCCGGACGGAAAGCAAAAAACGGCGCAGTGCTATATTTGTAGTTATTGGTGGCAGTTGCTTCTTGTTTTTGGAAATTAACACTCGATGTAATAATGGACTGTATGATTATTATTAAATTAGAAATATACATAGAATGAGTACAACAAAATATGCAAGAGAGTTGAGTAGGTACAATATATGAATGGCTGAAGAATGTCTGAATTAATCTGAATTAATTCATTAGTTTAATGAGTTTAATGGGCAATTTTGGCCTCCTATATCCCGTATCCCGTCACACGCCTAGCTGCTGATTATGCGAGCTAACGGCGTCGGCGGTATACGGGGCGCGGAGAGTAGGTGTGCTCCGGCGGGCGGGTCAGGGGGGTGCTCTGTGTCCGCAACAGTAGTACCTACATTATATCTATGGTATCTATGTAGTGATATTTGTTTTTGTTAATGATTTATACTAAATTCTGATATTTTATATGTCGCTACAATATAATGACAGCCTCTGTTAGCCGGCCGAACTCGCTGAAACGCAGAGGCTCCGGGTTCGATTCCTGGCATGGTAAATTTTGAAAACGAACTTTCTGTTATTTACTATGGTCTGGCTGGCTCCAAAGTGGTCTGTTCTATATTACCCATAACACAAGCGTAACTTGCTTAACTTGGCTATATAACAATGCGAGTGATGGTTTGCCGATTTTGACGAAGGTATTATTCTCATTGCACCGATTAAGTTTGGTATTGCAATTAATGTCCATCGGTGACAGTAACCATTCCAACAGGATCCAAATTCTGCTATTACAATATCGTCAAAGGCCCATCACTGGTGTCATAATGGTTACCGTTGTATGAAAAATCAGCCATTGTAACGCACGCGAATGGTCGACCATTCTGATGATATTATAATAGCAGAATTGGGGTCCAGGTGTGTCGTAAGCCTCTGCTGCACTCCAGCTATTGAAACTTTCTAGAATATGTTACAACTTTTGTTTTCTTTGTGTCACTTGTGAACTTTCTTATCTAGAGCAATGCAATGTATGTATGAATTAGAAGCGAATTATTATTTACTAGTTTTCCCCCGTGGTTACGCCGCGTAAAAACCCTAGGCAGTAGCTCTTATGTCACTTGCTAGAAACAAACACACAAACTTTTACTTCTTTGTATAATACTAGCGGCCTCGGCAGACGTTGTCCTGCTCTAAAAAAATAAAAATCTAGGACCCGATCCCAGCGCCAACTACCGGTTCCAATTATGGATTTAAACCGTCCGGAAACCTCCTTAAACACACAAAAACAAAATCGCTCCAGGTGACTAGGAGGATTCTAGAACCCGATCTCAGCGCCACCTACCCGTTCTAATTGCGAATCTAAACCATCCGGGAACCCACTCAAACACACAAAAACAAAACCACCAAAATCGCTCCAGGTGACTAGGATTTTAGAACCCGATCTCAGCGCCACCTACCGGTTCCAACGGGGTGAAAAGTATCCTATGTCCGTCTCCTGGTTCTAAGCTACCTCCCCACCAATTTTCAGCCAAATCGGTACAGCCGTTCTTGAGTTATAAATAGTGTAACTAACACGACTTTCTTTTATATATACAGATTAGTATTGTTTTATCATTTATTATTATGTTATTTGCCCAATTATAAGAGGCGTAGTCTTATATATGATGTATGTAATTCCAGAGGATCCAGACAGGCCTTGCCGTATAGCGTGCCAAGACGAGAGGGTATCGCACCGGTTCTACTTAGTGAACGGCCAGGAGGGATGGTTCCCGCTTGGCACCTCCTGCGGGAAGAGGAACACTTCCTATTGCGTCAGCGGAAAATGTTTGGTAAGTCTGCATAGAAGTTACCTCGTGTATTACTTCCAGCATTTAAAGAGTTCAAAGTGGTGAATATATTTTTTACTTCCCATCAGGTGGGTAGTCTGCCTGTTTTTCATTTTTTATGAAAATAGATTTTTTAGATTTCTTAAAATTTTTTTTTTTAGTAAAACAGGGTTGTATAAAAAATTATATAATTTACAATCCCAAATACGTGACATAAAACAATAGGGATGCGAAATATTTCAATAAATTCTAATATTTTTAAATACAAGAGAACATGCATTAAAATAACATCTTATCATCTAAATTGTAAAATACCATGATATAAATAATTTTAATTACTTTTCAAACTTAAATACAAAATGTTTGTTAACTCAGACGCACGACTGTATTTTACTCCTGAGTACCAGCGAGTGTCTGAATATCAGTGAGGGATATTACTTTAGATCGTATTTCATTTCCCATTAAAGTTCAAAATTGTATATTAAAAAAAAACTTAACGCTATTGAATTGTTATTAGTTGCTGTTAGTTGTTAACACTTGTATTATTTCACTCCTCACAAAATTTTTAAACACGAGGCCTTATATTTATGAGAATCGATTTTTAACGAATAAACTCCAAAAATGCGCTATTTGACTCCTTTTAATTGTACCTTCTTGGGAAGTCATAAGTTAAGTACGCTCAAATAAAATTCACGAGCCTGCATTGCAGACCGCCGCGTAATACAGGACTGTGAAAATTATTGCAGACTGCAACACTGAATAGAATGCCTCGAGTCTTGAAACCCCCCCCTGCAGGATTGCATCACAGGGCTGCACTGCAGGATCATGTTGTGTTCCGGCATTAGTGACCAGGTTCCAGTATCCCTTAAGAGAGCAGAAGCGCATTTGTAGCACCTTTGGTGTTGCAAATGTCCATAGGCGATGGTAATCGCTTTCCATCAAGTGGGCCGTCTGCCTTTCCGCTGAACTCCTGCAATAAAAAAAAATAAAAAAAATGTACAGGCCCCCGTGGTTTATAGAAAGTGTCTCAGTTGGTTTGACTGCCCGCTCCCGTATTCAAGGAATTCGGTCCGGACAACACGCCGCTGTCCGAGATGGTGTTCACGCTCCCGCTGCTGCCGCGCAACGCGACCGGCGGCGACGCGAGGCGCGGCTCGCGGCACAGACGCAGCCTCAGCCACGACAGGATCACGGTCAAAGCGACGCTCGACCATAGACACCTGCAGGACATCATCGCCGCGCTCAATTTCACACGTATGTATTATAAATTATGATTAATTACAACCAGTATTTTTCACCCCCAATCGACAGACCTTCACCCATTTGATAACCAGATGAGACATATTTTTTATCAAATTATATTGACTTGTAAACACGCCTATGATAGCTTATGTTGGCAACACCAACAAATTTGACTTGGTCACATAAAAAAAACCCTTCCAACGTGTAATAGTGCATACACACATACATACTACACAACTTCACGCCAGTTCCGTTGCGGGGTAGGCACGAACAACAGAGCGCCATTTCTTATTCTTACACACCTCACTTGCTTCTTTGACATTCATAACTCTAATAGTAATAGTGCAAATTTAATAAATTAATGAAATATCTCTCGTGGTGCAATTTCTACCCTTTCCTTACTAGTTTTAAGTTAATCAGCTTGCCAGTCGAAAAGTTCTAACTTCAGATTCATGTTCAGAGGGAAAAAATATAATAGAAATAAAATTATAGTCTGAAACCTAGTAGTACACACGACTTTTGGAACGAAGTTCCTTATCGCGCGTTGCGAAAGGGGGCTAGACGGAAAAAATTAAGAGCAAAAGTTGTAACGACACTTTTTGCTATAGTTGTAAGCCGTGCGGCGTGCGCGTGTTTCTCTGTCTGTCTCTCTCTCTCTCTCTCTCATAAAAAGCAAGCCAGTTACTTTCGTTTCGTCTTTCTATTTCGCATCGAACAGTGTGGTGTCGCGACGATTATTTTTGTTCAGTGTATACAGGTTTTTTGTAGATAATACATAATAAAAAAAATATTATAACTTAAAAAAAAAAAATATTACAATTCCTTCACTAATTAATCGAAAGGAACTTCGTTCCATCCGGGTGTCCCTTGACACCTCTCAAGTTTTTTTGTGGGTCTGTGTAATTTATCAATTTATTATAATACAGTTTTCCATTAACACCCAGACCAAAATAAGTGGCAAGTATTTTTTTATTTATTTTCTTATCTGCGTAAAACATTTCCATACACTATATAATACTTGAGCCTTTTCGGTCGGAAGTTTTCGGCAGAAATTGCAAGGGAATGTCATATTTTAGAATTGATTGCATTAGATCGATAGCAGACCGTATTTCCTATTGTCTGCTATTCAATGCCAATATTGTATTCAATTTGCTTGTTTCCCTATGGAAACGAGTTTTCTCTATACAAAACGTATTCTATATGAAATGGCAACATTCAACATTTGAAGTACATGACACTGTTTTTTTTATAGCAGGAGTTCAGCAGACAGGCAGACGGCCGACCTGATGGAAAGCGGATACCATCGCCTATGGACATTTGCAACTCTAAAGGGAGACTGGAATCTGCTCGCTAATGCCGGAACACAACTGAAGGTTGTTATCGGGCAAATACCCTACCACCTGGCTGTGGGTTGTTTTGTCGCCTCTTACGACACGCCGGATACGGATACGTATTGGAGTTTCAAGCCGGCACGATTCTTGGTTCGCCGACTCTACCCAGCGTGTAGATAAGCGGAATGAGGGAAAGAGAGGAATATAAGGCGCCTAACCAATATTGTTTCTAATTTTTTTTTTAAGTTTAAAGCTTGGCAACTAGGCCTTTAAGCCAGACGCCTTTGTATTGTAGGCTACAATCGACGTCATTCAACGGAGTTCTTGTGAAAACTTGAAAGGCCACATTTGACTCAAAAACTGTCAATATCCTACAACTACTGTTCATTTTAGAGGTAATTTTACACATTTTTAGAAACGTCCCCTTTCAGTTCCCGCCAAAAACTCATTGTTTCTAATTTCAGACAACGTGAACGAGCACATAACATACTACGACGCGATCCCGGAGCACATCGAGTTGGACTTCACCAATCCGATCCACATCTCGCCGGAAGACACGCTTTTGAGGAAAGCGCCACGACCCACTTGGGACTGAAGGAGTTTTACAACTTCCAACAAAGACCACGAACGAGTGGGGCATTTTTATAAGAGAGTAGGATACGCCCGCGACATCGTCCAGGCGTGACTTCAAATTCCCGGGATACAAAGTACCGCAGCATTTAATTAACCCTTAAGACTATTATCGATATTTAATTTTTTTTATTGCAGGAGATCAGCAGACAGGCAGACGGCCCACTTGATGGTAAGCGGTTACCATCGCCTATGGACATTTGCACCACCAATGTTGCTACAAATGCGCTACTGCTCTCTTAAGGGAGAGACTGGAACCTGGTCACTAATGCCGGAACACAACTCAAGGTTGTTATGGCGACATACTTTAGACCAGCGGTGGTAGCCATTCAGCCGGGCAAATGCCCTACCACCTGACTGTGGGTTGTTAAGTCGCCTCTTACGACAGGCCGCGCGGCCGCAGGAAATTGTATTCTTTCTCCGTTCCTGCACGGATACTTATCGATATACCAAAAAGCCGCAAGACTAACACTATCACTATCTCGTAATATACCAAGAAAATATACCCATTTCATACAAATAATACAACTCCTATATAAACAGAGTGAGACAACAACACAATTAACGATCACGTGCACAAACGCGATCTGCACTCTCATCGCGGACACACATGTGCTAATAGTGAGCTGTGAAGAGTTAAAAAAGAGTGTAACCGAACTACAAACCGCTCCCGGGAACCTTCCCGCGGGATTACCAGGATAAAAGCGCATCGAAATCGGCCTAGTAGTTTTTTACGTGAGTCCTGAACAAACAGACACGATATCTAAAAAAAATGCAACGATTATACAGTCTATTCCAGTTGTCAAAGAAGCAAGTGAGGTGTGTAAGAATAAGCCTAAATGGCGCTCTGTTGTACGTGCCTACCCCGCAAGGGAACTGGCGTGAAGTTATGTATGTATGTATGTATGTATGTATTCCAGTTGTTTTTTTTACATAGTATAAGAAAGAAAAGAAAGAAAAACTTTATTTGAAGAAATTGCGACGCAATTACATTCCTTATACATTTTTATACACAAAGCATATTTTGAGAATTTGTACGCCGCATTTTCAGCAAACAAGGTTTGCACTCAGCATATTGCTGTGTCGGAATACATCAAAGCAAAAACTTCTAGGCCGATTTCGATGCGGTTTTCGCTGATCGACAGCAAATTGTTAGACTTAAAATCTGCGCTACATTTTATCCCGCGAACGCCGCGGGTTTTTTTTTGGTAATGATTCAAAATGACCAGATTTTAAAAAAAAATAACAGACTCCAGCATGATCTTTTCACTGATCGACAGCATTGTTTCTTTCGACCTAATTTTCACTGAAACAATGGCTTACATTCTTTTTTAAATGCTGTGGTACTTTGGGTCCTGGGAATCCCGCGGGAATTTCAAGTCCAGCGTGAACGAAGTCGCGGGCATATCCTAGTTAAAATAAAACTGTCAGGAATGAACGAAACAATGTGACAATGTCAAGTTACGTTACTGTATGAACCTTTAAATGATGGGCTACGCACGTGGCCCTGTTTAGTCATGACCACTGACTAAAAATTATGTGATCATTTTTTTTTTTTGTATTTATTATAGTATTTTTTACACTTTTGTTATTTAAGTAGTTAGGTTTTATATAATAAATATTTTTACTTTTTTTCCCAAATGTTTTCATTTTTCGCCTTATCGATATGGTTATTATTATTTAAGTTTATGGCTTGGCAGCTAGGCCTTTAAGCCAGATCTTAGATTACAATATAGTTTCTTCATTTTCTTAAGCCTATGTGTAGCACAGCTGAACTGTAGGTAATCAGCTAGTGCCATTCAATGGAGTTCTTGTGACAACTTGAAAGGCCACATTTGACTAAACAGTTCACATTTCTCACAAAACACATAATTACTACTCAAAAACTACAACTATTGTTAATTTTAGAGTAATTTACACATTTTTAGAAAATAAATCTGCACAGCACAACATCTCCTTTCAGTTCCCGCCAAAAACTCTTATCAATATGGTAGGGCAAGTGAATGAATAAAGGTGCGTTCCTTAAGTATCTCACAAAGCCCAAAAATCTCCGTCTGCCGTTCCACATGGCGACCACGGTCGTTATGCAAGGCGTTCCATTAGCAGCTCACAACGCCCCGAATGATCGTTGGCCGTTTCACGAGGCGACCGCGGTCGTTGTGGTCATGGCGAAAACATCACCAATGACGTCCTCATTTTCGATCACACAACGCTCACAACGACCCATGTCAAGAGCTGGGTCGAAGTGGGCGATGACCACGGAGCATTAATTCTCTCTTATCTCTTGACATTGAAAAAGACGCGATTTTAAAATCAACCAATGACATTTGTGTATTTCGCCGTTAATGACATCGACGTTCCATAATCCGTTCCACTAGAGTTTATGATTGTAACGCCCGCAAGCACGTGGAACGGGAAAAATCGCGATCGTGAAAGTGGTCGTTGTGAGTCTCTTGTGGAACGTAGCCTAAGATATAATCGGCCGTAAATAGTATAGATTACAGAGCAATGCGTTAAAATAATTACCTCAATTTAACTCCTCGATTGGGCTGTTTTCATGGCCGACAGCAGTTTAACTGGATCAGTTAAAAACCACTGCCACAACTTCCTCAGTTGCTGCTTGTCGCCATTCTGAAAATACAACCATATATCCTAAACAATAATCTCATCATCATAAACAACCCACAACCAGGTGGTAGAGTATTTGCTCGACTGGATGGCGACCACCCCTGGTCTAGAGTATGCCGCCATAACAACCTTGTGTTGTGTTCTGGCATTAGTGACCAGGTTCCAGTCTCACTTAAGAGAGCAGCAGCGCATTTGTAGCACCTTTGGTGTTGCAAATGTCCATAGGCGATGGTAACCGCTTTTCACCAAGTGGACCGTCTGCCTGTCTGCTGAACTCCTGCAATAAAAAAAAAAATCATACAGCTAGTTTTAGTTTTAGTTTCATGGCCTTTGTCCACCTGCATCGGTGTTAGTGACTGCGACCAAATGCGTCTTGTTTATAGGCGTTAAAAATAACGCCATTAAGGATTAGCTACATTAGTATATACAATTTTAATGCATCCGAACAACTTCGAACCAATCCCGCGAAAATTCCCACGGGATTCCCGGAATAAAGAGTAGCGCAGATTTCAAGTCTAGGAATTGGCTGTCGATCAACGAAACCGATATCAAAATCGGCCCAGTAGTTTTTACGTGAATCCCAAATAAACAGACACACAGACAAGAAGTCTAAAAAAATTGCATCATGTTCTCTGTCCTTTATATAATTATATTCCAGTTGTTTTTTTTTTAATAGCTTCAATGTACAGACATGGCATATTTAGAATTTTATAATATTATATGGATGATATATTACCTTGACAGTTTTGTATGTGGCTGTGGCTTCAACGACCTTCTTCTCGACATCTGTCAACTCGTGCCGTAGAGCATGGAAAAGGGACGACACAGTCTTGTCTATGGTGTTAGGTTGCTTCGTGCAACCGTCCCAAATATATGAAACCAAAGGCTTCCTTGATGCATTTCTGTAAGGAAAATAAGTTTCTCATATAATAAAAATAACACTGGTCTGAGAAATCCAAAGAGTTTTCAGCGGATGTTTCAAGGGTAATTTTAGGATAAATTGAGATATTAATTAATTGCTATTAAATAATATAATCCAGAACTTATATTTCCCGGAATTTCCTAATTTCGAAACCACACGATAGTAGGAATAGCTTAATATGCCAGTTTCTATATTTATTAGATATCTTTAGTAGAACATATGTAGTTATGTATGCCTTTAGCAACATTATTTATCCCAGGTTTTTACGGGAATCTTCGGAATTAATGTATTTTCATACAAAAATCAATGCCCTGCTGAAAATATTGAATTTAAATACTGGCAAAATAACTGTAATCTACGTTATCTGTGAAGCGTGAACGAAGTCGCGAGCAAATCCTAGTAATATAATAAAAAAAGGAGAAAACCGTGTGGTATAATTAAAATATAACATTACAATACAATATATTGCTGTGTATGTGTGAGGGTGGGTTTATCGTTTTGAATGAGTGAGTGCGTGCGTGCGTGCGTGCGTGTGCGTGTTAGTGGGTGGGTTTATCGTTTTGAGTGAGTGAGTGCATGCGTGCGTGTGCGTGTTGGTGGGTGGGTTTATCGTTTTGAGTGAGTGAGTGCATGCGTGCGTGTGCGTGTTGGTGGGTGGGTTTATCGTTTTGAGTGAGTGAGTGCGTGCGTGCGTGTGCGTGTTGGTGGGTGGGTTTATCGTTTTGAGTGAGTGAGTGAGTGCGTGCGTGCGTGTGCGTGTTGGTGGGTGGGTTTATCGTTTTGATTGAGTGAGTGCGTGCGTGCGTGTGCGTGTTGGTGGGTGGGTTTATCGTTTTGAGTGAGTGAGTGCGTGCGTGCGTGTGCGTGTTGGTGGGTGGGTTTATCGTTTTGAGTGAGTGAGTGAGTGCGTGCGTGCGTGTGCGTGTTGGTGGGTGGGTTTATCGTTTTGAGTGAGTGAGTGCGTGCGTGCGTGTGCGTGTTGGTGGGTGGGTTTATCGTTTTGAGTGAGTGAGTGCGTGCGTGCATGTGCATGTTGGTGGGTGGGTTTATCGTTTTGAGTGAGTGAGTGCGTGCGTGCGTGTGCGTGTTGGTGGGTGGGTTTATCGTTTTGAGTGAGTGAGTGCGTGCGTGCGTGTGCATGTTGGTGGGTGGGTTTATCGTTTTGAGTGAGTGAGTGCGTGCGTGCGTGCGTGTGCGTGTTGGTGGGTGGGTTTATCGTTTTGAGTGAGTGAGTGCGTGCGTGCGTGTGCATGTTGGTGGGTGGGTTTATCGTTTTGAGTGAGTGAGTGCGTGCGTGCGTGTGCATGTTGGTGGGTGGGTTTATCGTTTTGAGTGAGTGAGTGCGTGCGTGCGTGTGCGTGTTGGTGGGTGGGTTTATCGTTTTGAGTGCGTGCGTGCGTGTGCGTGTTGATAACTAGCCCTTTGAGTCTTAGTTAATTTGTATGTATATTCAATACTTTGATAATAATACAAAGACTTACAACACATTTAACGCTTCCACTCTCTTCATATAATGTTCTTGAATACTCCAATTCAACTCTGCAATCTCATTTTGCACATTATTGTACAGTTTAACTAATAAACGTTCATCAGTCGAATCCCTTCCTAATATATTTAACAGTGAATGTGTTAAAATATCCGAAGATAACAGACTTTGTTCACTTGACAACTGTTGATTGCATATAATGTTCATTGAATCCTGAAATTCAAATTACTAACATTCAATTTCATAGTTTTGGTAGCTCGATCCTCCCTATTTATACTATACCCACTTTGATTCTACTGCTTCATTTGGGATAATGTTATAGTTATTTGCCATTTACGCAGATTAGCGATAGGTTTAACCTGTCTGCTGTATTCTAGGAATAAAAAAAATACAGCTTAACACACCATACTCATAGTCGTCAACATTTTTTCAATATTTTATAGTCTATATATATATACATATAATTTAAATCCACGTATATAACGACTCATCACGATATCTCAGGAACTATTATAATACCTAAGACTTGAAATTTTGCATGGACCTTCCTTTCGCCAAGTAGAGGTCAGTTAAGAACGGATTTTACGCACGCGAAGCGGGCGGGTATCAGCTAGTATCTTTATATAATTATTTATTCTGTACATGTGTATGTCAGTCTTATAAACTGGTGAATCGATTTAGATGAAATTTTTGTCTGTTTGTGTGGGTACTGAGATGGTTTAAATTAACAATTGTACCCGGTAGGTGGCGCTGCAACTGTGACTTATAAATAGTGGGTGTAAATTATTTGCCATTATTATATAGAAAACTAGCAACTTAAGCTGATGTATAAAGACCAGCTTTAGTTGCTAGGTTTCTAGATCCAAAAGTAATTTGACAAAATACACTAAAAAAAAATTCTATAAAAGTTTTCTTAAAACAAAATAAATAAATAAAAAATATAATACACTCACAATTCTGCTACTTATGGCATCACTCTCTTCTATAACATACTGACGTAACTCTGTAGCGAAGAGCAGGAACTTCTCAAGAGTGGAGAGCTCGTGTCGCAAAGCACCATATAACACTTGGTCAAGTACTAAGGCCTGTTGAGTGGTATCCAGAAGATGCGAGAGGGTTATATGCACTTCCCTATCGAACCAAAGTAATACTTTTAAATTGTATTTATTGTACAATATCTATCTGACGAAGCCAAGTAGACGAATGGCAGATGTGCAGTCGACTGTTATCATATACCGATTGCAAAAATAATCTGCAAATATCAACTACAGTCATTAATTTTTTTTTTAATTTTTTTTTTATTTATTGCAGGAGTTCAGCAGACAGGCAGACGGCCCACTTAGTGGAAAGCGGTTACCATCGCCTATGGACATTTGCAACACCAAAGGTGCTACAAATGCGCTGCTGCTCTCTTAAAGGAGACTGGAACCTGGTCACTAATGCCGGAACACAATAGAAGATTGTTATGGCGGTATACTCTAGACCAGGGGTGGTCGCCATCCAGTCGAGCAAATACTCTACCACCTGGCTGTGGGTTGTTTTGTCGCCTCTTACGACAGGCCGCCCCAACGCAGGAAATTGTATTCTTTCTCCGTTCCTGCACGGATAAATAATTTTAATATATTTATCTAATTATATCTTTCGGTATAATAATAATAGCGGCCCATAAACGTCCCACTGCTGGGCTCGAGCCTCCCACTATAGATGAATAGACAGTATACCTGCCACACTTGTCCAAGGCAGCTTGGTTGGTTTGCCACATCAGTTATCTCGATGTGCAGGTTTCATCACAATGTTCTCCTTTATTGTTAGCATGTAGTAATCATAACACATGCACATTAAGTCAGAAGTCTGTCTAAGTGGTGCATGCTTTCCAGCCAGGATTCGAACCCGCGTTGTTTCAGTGTGAGGCTCGTGCGTTAACCATTAAACTACTACAGCTTTTTTGTATTTTTTGGTACTAATACTAACTTACGGGTAGACAACTAGTTTTTGTAATATTTTTGTAGTGGAACACTTATAAGCGAATAGACGGCGCTGTGAAAGGCCGCATTCCATACGTTCGTCTAGTTAGCTTGGTCGAGTGGGAAATATAATAATCCACCAATGTCCCACTGCTGGGTGCAGGCTTCCTATTTATATGGACAGTATACCCGGAACGCTTGTCCAAAGCGGATTGGCAGGTTTGACACATAGGTCGCCTCAAATTGTTACGATTACCATATTCACCATTAGAATGTGGTAATTGTTACACTTACCAAGACACATTAGGTTTCAAAAAACTGCCTAAGTGATGTATGCTTTCCAACTATCTATCCAACTATTTATCCGTGCAGGAACGGAGAAAGAATACAATTTCCTGCGGCCTGGTGGCCTGTCGTAAGAGGCGACTAAACAACCCACAGCCGGGTGGTAGGGTATTTGCTCGACTGGATGGCGACCACCCCTAGTCTAGAGTATGCCGCCATAACAACCTTGTGTTGTGTTCCGGCATTAGTGACCAGGTTCCAGTCTTCTTTAAGAGAGCAGCAGCACATTTGTAGCACCTTTGCTGTTGCAAATGTCCATAGGCGATGGTAACCGCTTTCAAGTGGACAGTCTGCCTGTCTGCTGAACTCCTGCAATAAAAAAATTAAAAAACTAGAATTCGGACCCGAGCCTTTTGATCTTGGAACACAAAAGTGGTTACCACTAAGCCACTACAGATATTTATATATTTTAATCAAATAACTCACTCTCTAACTGCCAACGCAGACTTAGCAGCTAACTCCTCAACAAGCGCGGTTCGTCCCTCCACGTACTGTTTGATAGAATTCTGCATCTGAGACTCAACAATCCCTTCCTCTTGCTCCAAGAGATGGACAGAATTCTGCGCTTCCATTATTAATGAGCTGGTACATCAAATCAATTGTCAATCAAAGTAATATATACTTACTACTTTTCAATTTTACCAAAACAACGAAATTAAAAACGAGCACATTGGGAACTTCAAATTATGACTAATTTGAGGACCGAAATTCAGACATATTTTGCATTAAATTAAGCACCTGTCTTTATTAACTCTGAAATTGGCAAAATCAATGCCAAAGAGCTTGGAGCCATAATAAAGAAAGCTATATTATATTTGAAAAATAATTAACAAAACACAAAACCAACTTAGAGATATTAGAAAAAAAATTTTTTTTTTTGCTTTTCGGCCACTTTGGAAGTCTTTATTTATTTATTGAAAAATCAACAGCGCATATCACAATAATACAAACAAACAAAAAATTACTTAAAATGTAATAACAATAATAACAGATTTTTCTATAAGGTTAAATTGTGAACAAACGAGCGACTAAATTTGTGTAAAAATGCAATAAATATATACATAAGTTAATAAGTGAAATAAGTATATATATATATTTGTTTTTATGTTTATGGTCTGGCAACTAGGCCTTTAAGCCAGGCACAATTGTATTGCAGGCTACAATCGACGCCGTATAACGGAGTTCTTGTGAAAACTCGAAAGGCCACATTTGACTATACAGTTCACATTTCTCACAAAAACACATAATTACTACTCAAAATCTATTAATATCCTACAACTATTGTTCATTTTAGAGTGATTTTACACATTTGTAGAAAATGCTCCGGTGGTTCAGGCATGTGGAAAGAATGCACGATGAAAGAATGAATAAACAGATATACGATGCAAAAGTGGATGGATGCAGAAGTCGTGGAAGGCCACGACACACCTTCCATGATCAAATTGATCGTGTACTAGCAGAAGGTGATGTCAGGAGCCTTAAGAACAGACGAGCGTGCAAGACAAGAGTTATGAATGTCAAAGAAGCAAGTGAGGTGTGTAAGAATAAGCCTGAATGGCGCTCTGTTCTTCGTGCCTACCCCGCAAGGGAACTTGCGTGAAGTTATGTATGTATGTATGTATGTAGAAAATAAAACTACAGCACAACGTCCCCTTTCAGTTCCCGCTAAAAACTCCAAAATAAGTATATACTTACACACATAACATAGATAATAACAAATATACATGCATATAGAGATACCTAAAGAAAATACATTGATAGATAGATTTTTATATTTGTTTGCAATAGTACTCGTCATATATATAGGGTAAATTTTGAAGTCCTTCCACACCTCCCCTCTAGCACACCACGTGGCGGCGGTTGTATAATAAATTGCCCTACCTCCTGGACTGGTGCGGCCTTCGATAATATAACTCAAGAACAGTGGACGGCAGGACAATCAGATCAATCGTTGCATCCGATTGATCATATGGGAAGGAAAATCTGGTCACTAACCTTAACCTCCCGAAACTGCACTTCTCCCAATTCGGCAAGCCTGGAGACGTCTGGCAGCGGTCGTCGAGGTTCGATTGATTGCACACGGTGGTATTAGATAGTCTTTTTTGTCACACACAAATGGCGGTTTAAATTATTAAAAATTAGCACATATAGATATGGCTGCGGAGCGGGTCGCCATGCGCGCGCGATCGTGTAGGATTTTCGACTTATTATATTATTGGGGCGGTGGTGCGGTTTTTGTCCCTCCAATGTCATTACGTGACGACATAACATCGTTGGCCAATGAGCCTCCTTAGAAAGGCACAGATCGGAAGATGTCGGTGTGACTGACTGTTGGAGCTTAACGGTTCTACTCTGCTAGGAGGGGAGCCGCCAATACTGCAGCACGCGACCAGTCCGCCTTACACCGTCCGGCGACGCTTACGCATATAGTAAAACCACACATCGTTTACCTTTGTCGCGTATAATATCTGTACTGTGGTCATAATAAAGCTCATATAATTAGAACAGTCCACTGATTACTACAAGAACTTGTGTGTATGTAGTTCTGAATAAATATTTTTTCTTTCTTTATTTCTTTCAGATACATGTAAAATAAATAATATACAATAACATAAATATATATTAAACATATTACTTACATAAATTGTTATTTTGTCATATGTTGTGGTATGTTCCAATAATGGATTTGGAGATTAAACTTTTGAATACAGGCTTAGAGTAACGAAACAAGTCAATATCACTAAATTTGGTGTTGTATGTCTTAGCAATTCGAGGAAATATGCTAAATAAGTCAGTTATGTTTTCGCTACAAAAATATACATCTCAGTTATTACACAAATACTTGAATAGCTTTACACATATACATAACTTCACGCCAGTTCCCTTGCAGGGTAGGCACGAACAGAGCGCCATTTAGGCCCATTCTTACACACCTCACTTGCTTCTTTGACATTCATAACTCTTGTCATGCACACTCGTCTGTTCTTAAGGCTCCTGAATAGCTTATATAACCTTCTGAATAGCTTTAGAAAATAGAAATATACGAAACACATTTTACGTTCCTATTCGAGGATGGCTCTCGATTTCCCTAGGAGCCACTCATCACATCCTGATTCGGTGACAATGGGACCACCTCAGGATTATGCACTTTCGTATAAAAATTATATTGAAAACCCTTCCACAATTGACTGAGAAATCGCGCAAGAAACATACGATCGAAATGAGAACCGCCGCCTTTTTGCCTTTTTTGAAGTCGGCTAATAATAAGATGATTGAAAGTTTTAACTGAGATTCCAGAGTGCGCTACGAGCTATCTTTCTTACTGAGTGATTGTGTCATTCCTTGACATTCACCTCCAACCCTGAGGTGCACTTTCCTACCCTATCTTGTCCACTTCTTCTACATCCCATATTTTGAGACCATTGCTTCCTTCATTATGTCAAGACAGCATTTCTTAGGCAAACCCCTTCTAGCGGGACCTGGAGGAGGTGGCATGGCTAGACACTTATTCTACATATAACTAGCCAGTTTTCGAAGAACCTGTATTCTTCTACCATATTAACAGCTAGTAAAAACACTAGAAAATAACTCACTTTACTTGGCTTGAGTGTGGAGTAGTGTAACTGTTGACAAAGGCCAACTTGGCTTGCTCCCCACTTAATTCCGCGTTCAACTCAATGTAAGATAATATTACATCTGACAACCTGAAAACACGAATTAAGAACTTTTAATGAAACAACTTGTGATGTTTATTATTCATTCTTTATCTAACATGTATATTGCTATAATATCAATTTTTCTATATCAAATTCAAAAATTTTTATTCCAAGTAATTTGCACTACAGAATACTTCTTGAAGGTCATACATATAAGTTAAAATTTAAATTCACTTCCTATGTACACCGCTTCCCTATGTATTATTGCTATTAAGGAGAAGCGACAAGAAATTCCCCAGCAATAGGTCTAGTTAGCTAAAAATTATTTTCTTATTATTTATCTACCTCTTTTTTTATAAATAAATTTAATACAGAAATATGTTTCACAATTACTTTTCAAAGAATTGAGGGAGTTGTAGAAAAAAAGGAATGAAATATGACACTGCTACTAGATGGATCAACCAAATTGAATCAATTTGGTTTAAAAGCACAGAACTGAAAGGACATGTTAATATTAATTACATTGAATGATTTAGGCTTACATTATATGGATCACATTAGTTGATTTAACTGAATTGGAAGTGCATAAACACCATGCAGGAACAGAGAAAGAACACAATTTCCTGCGGCCAGGCGGCCCGTCGTAGGAGGTTACAAAACAACCCACATCTAGGTGGTAGGGAATTTGCCCGACTGGATGGCGACCACCCCTGGTCTAGAGTATGTCGCCATAACAACCTTGTGTTGTGTTCCGGCATTAGTAACCAGGTTCAGGTCCGGAACACAACTCAAGGTTGTTATGGCGACATACTTTAGACAAGGGGTGGTAGCCATCCAGTCTGGTTGTTAAGTCGCCTCTTACGACAGGCCGCCCGGCCGCAGGAAATTGTATTCTTTCTCCATTCATGCACGGATAAAGAAGTGAGAACCTTTAGAGAACGGCAGAACATTGGTAATACCTATGGCGTTACAAATGTCCATAAGCGATGGTAGCCGCCTTCCATCAGGTGGGCCGTCTGCCTGTCAGCTAAATTCCATGCACCACTTCCTTGATACTTGCTTGATAGTGGTTCACTATATATGGAAACCACTCCTTTATATTATGTCTGCAAGTTGTGGAACGAATTCCGTTCAGCGGTTTTCTACTTCACTACTACTACTATAATACGAGGCTCTTCAAAAAGGACATAAACAGAACTTAGTTCTAACAACATGGTACAGGTGTGATATAGATATGAAACACTTTCATTTATTATTTGAGATATAAAGTGAATTTTGGGTGGGTGAAAAAAAAATAACTATGAAGACCATAGTGGAAGCTCTTCACTCCTGCCTTGGCCTTCTGACTTAGAGTGAAAAAGGTTCAGATCTATTCATAATAAATAAAAGGTGTCTATAATAAATAACTCTGCCCCAAAGAGATGGACCCCTTTGGAGTTGCAGCAGCAGTAAACTAGCATCTTCAATGCCGCCATAACAAACTGCTCCTTTCCCGCGATCTGGAAGGAAGCAGATGTCATCGGTATTCACAAGCCGGGAAAACCGGGTAATAAACCGTCTAGCTACCGTCCAATCAGCCTACTGAGCGCACTCAGCAAGCTTTACGAAAGGGTCATCCTCTCTCGACTTAGAGATTTTGCCTTCAGCAAATATCTAATACCCGATGAGCAATTTGGCTTCCGTGCCAGACACTCATGCGTCCAACAGGTGCACCGCATCATGGAGCACATATTATCTCTTATATCTCATATCTCATATTATTATATCTTATCGACGGCCTCTGTGGTTGAGCGGCTAAGCCTTTGCCGGCGTACCTCACTGCAACGCAGAGGTTCCGGGTTCGATTCCTGGTATAGTAAATTTCGGAAACGTATTTTCTCCGTTATTTACTATGGTCTGGGTGTCTGGGATCGGCCCCAGAGTAGTCCGTTGTATATTACCTATAACACAAGCGTAACTTGCTTAATTTAGGGATATACAATGTGTGTGTTTGTCTGCCGATTATTATTTATTTATTATATCTCACTTTGCCCATCGCCCCCGCCCTATAGGAACAGCCGCACTGTTTCTAGACGTAGCAAAAGCCTTCGACAAGGTCTGGCACAACGGCTTGATTTACAAGCTGTACCAGTTCGGTATGCCAGACAGACTCATGCTCATCTTGCGAGACTTCCTCCTAGGTCGTAGCTTCCGTTTTCGAGTGGAGGGAACGCGCTCGTCCCCTCACCCACTCACAGCCGGTGTACCACAGGGCTCGGCCCTGTCGCCACTACTCTTCACGCTGTACACCAGCGACATCCCAAAAACTCCAGATGTGGAGTTGGCCCTCTTTGCGGATGACACCGCACTCTATACATCAGATCAAAACCGACAAATGGCTTGCATCCGGCTGCAGACAGCTGTCACAGAACTAGGCGAATGGTTTCGCAAATGGAGGATAGAGGTAAACCCGGAGAAAAGCGCAGCAATGTTCTTTTCCCCGGGCACGCTTCGCTCCCCCAAACGCGCTAGCCTTCGCCTAAAAACCATTTCGCTCTATGACCAACAAATCCCCTGGGCAAAGTACACCAAATATCTTGGTGTCACCCTAGATCGGAACTTGCGCTTCAACGAGCATATCACTATAGTCCGAAATAGAGCGCGATTTGTGATGGGTCGTTTAGCACCCATGATAGACAAACGAAGCAAAATGTCCCTCAGACACAAGCTTACTCTGTATAAAACATGCATCCTCCCGATCATGACATACGCGAGTGTGGTATTCGGCCATGTCAAGCCTGCCCTTTTAGATAAACTGCAAATCGTGCAGAATAAATTCATGCGCAGAGCCGTCGGTGCTCCCCTCTATATGCGTAACGTCGACCTCCACCGCGATCTGGAGCTTCCCTCCATCAAAAACTACATTACGTCGCTCTCGCGTAAGTATTTCGATCTCGCGCCGCACCATCGAAATCCACTCGTCGTGTCCGCGTCCGATTATAAGCCTCGTCGAAAGGCTCTTGAGCGACGACCGCGTAACGTCCTGACGGACAGAGTCGACGTTATTACGAAACGGCTGGCCCGGATCAGTCCGCCCACGGTTAGAACAGTAGGCTGGCAGGCACCGACAGACAGACACAGACGGCGGCGTCTCAGACGCCGCCAATCAAGATCTCTCCACGTCCCCGCGAGGGACGCTAGGAGACATAGCTCACCCCACAGGATAGACTAGGCGTGTTGCTGGGAAGTTTCTTTCGCCGTTTCTTCTCTCCCAGCCATAACACGTTGCGAAACGGCAGTAAGATAGCGTAGGCCACCGCAAACCACCGATCCCGGCCCGCCGTGATCCTTCCCTTCGGGCTTTATATTACCCGTCGCCCGTTCTCAATTACTATTTTGTGTAAAAATGGTGGGCATCATTAAATTCATTCCCCATTCATGGCAACAGTCCAGCCGAGGTAAAACTCCTTAGGGAGCTCCCTATGCCCCCCCGGGCTCGAATCGCGAAGGCACTCGCCCCAAAGACCCCGGTAAAGTTGTAAGGTCTTCGGACCAACAACATAAAGTCAAGTCCAATAAAAAATAAAAAAAAAGCAGTAAACTTATTGCAAACATAAAAAATTCTTCCATGTCACTACAATACTTTGAATCTTCTTAATAATACAATTGCAACATAGCTACTTACCGAGTCTCAACAACTTGAGCATCTTTCAGCACCCTTTTGTAATCTACCACATTTTCAGTCAGTTTTGGAAAATTTTTACTTGTATAAAGATTACAGTGTGATTGGAATAGACCTTGAGACTGCTTATATTTCTCAAAAGGTCCAAATATGAAGAACTTTTCGGTGGCCTCCTGAAAGTCAATGACAAACATTATTTAAGAAACTAGGTATGTGTGTATCAATCGAATCCAATTCAAAATGTATTATAGTGAAAGTCGTATTCTATGTTAAATGGAGTGTAATCAACTAGTAGTAGTAGTTAGTACTTACTAACTTACTTAAGTAAATAGCAAACTTGTATGAATAACCCACAATTCGATTCCTGGTATGGTAAACCACTTTGAGTCGTGTTCCGGCATTAGTGACCAGGTTCCAGACTCCCTTAAGAGAGCAGCAGCGCATTTGTAGCACTTTTGGTGTTGCAAATGTCCATAGGCGATGGTAACCTGCCGTTTCTTATCGTGAATCTAAACTATCCAGGGATCCACTCAAATACAAACAAAAAATGTCATCAAAATAAGTAAAGTTATTCTTAAGTTATATGCGTACATCCATTTCTATAGTTCATTTTTATTTATAAATATTAGATTTATGATGATTGAGGTTCATATACTATTAATCAAAGAAAGGGTGAGACTTAAAGAGTGGCGCCATCTATTTGTTGCTTATATAACTTAGTTGACAGTAGAACTCATATTTACCTACCTCTTTATAAAAAAAATTGCAATAAAAAAATGTTTTAGATTATAATTTAAAATGAAAATTATCCTATGTCCTAAGTTGGAACAAATCCAGCAAAATGAAAATTAAAACAATACTATAATCTAATTTATAGCTAATAAGATAATTAATAAGTACACTACACATACACACCTTCACAACATACAGACATGTAACAGCAAAAATATACATGTATATGTACATTGTACATAGTTAGAAATATAGATGTTTATGAATGTATTTATTTTGAAAAAAAAGAACTTATGTACCTTATCATCATAATGTCCAGTATAAACATCCATAGTCTTCGCAATCACATCAACAACATTGTCTGTCATTGCTTCCACCTCCTCAGCAAGCTTAAGGCACTCTTCAGCAGTGGTCTTTTCCTCATCAGCGTACTGCTGACAAGCTCCGTTTAGCTTGGTTATTTCCAGATTGAGAAGCTCATTTGTTGATCTATAAAATAATTTAATTGTGATTACATGTTATTCTTGTTGCTGCTGACTCCAATGCCTTTGGTGTATTTTATTGTGATTAAAAAGTTTATATTATTTGGAAATTGATGAAGCTTGTCAATCAGTAACATGCATTATTTGGGTTTTAATTCATCATTGTTATATAAATATGACACTAGAATATTGTTCGAGTTACTATAGAATTTATTTGAACTATCCAAACACGTACAACACAGGTACAAATATAACTGGACGCAATAAGTCCAAATGCCCAATTCAATAACATGCGCAAAGTTCATTACTAGATGTACACATGTCTTGCCTCGCTCGTGTTATCGCTTTGCCTGCCTCCTCTCGCCATCCTGTCATCGTTTTATACTTCACAAATATAAGTGTGCCCGCCCATATTGTCGGCATAATTTCCTAGAAATCGTAATCCGCACACCTGACTAATTATGCCTGCAGACGGCCATAAACGAGTATAAAAGGCTGTTCTCCACAATAACCAATAAATAAGTAAACAAAAGAAGACAATCATAAAGGTATTAATTACAATTGCTTCAAATGCTGGCAGGTAATAGCATGCAGGTAATAGCGCATTCTGTTAGTTGCAACTCTATGAATTCTTGAAAAAGAACTCATAAAATACATTTATTAAAAGAAAAAGAGAAAAATATTAAATTAAAAATCTTAAACATGTTGCAAGAGATTTTCTTGCTAGTCCTTCTCCTTAAGACAGCAATAACATGTTATAAAAAGATATTCATAGAATAGAAAGTATATTTATTTAACTTACAAAAGTATTTATTGCAAATTGTTGCTACAATATCAAAATTCTAATGTAAATATTTTGTATTGACTTCCAAAAACTTTATTTAACTTTAGTAGCAGTAATAGGCAATTATATAAGTGTTTCATGTATACTAAAATGGCTACAGCAATATGAAGTCAAACAATTACATATTAAAAATCACTTACTCATTCTGTTGGAGCAAAACTTTCAATGCCTTATCCTGCTTTTCTAAAAAATGCAACTTCTCTTTCAGCATACAGATATCCATCTTAACATCCTCTATACTGTTTTGATCTCCTGGTAGACATATTCCAGGATATTCATTCTGGATACTTACTATTATTGTATCCAATTCCTCTGGGGTTGGTGTACCTTGTCTTTGTTCAATCTCCGAGTACCTAGAAAATTTTAGTATAGTTTTCTTAAACTTATGTTATAATTGTGAATTCACATTTTTTCAATAATGATTATTTATTATTTGAGATTTAAAGTGAATTTTGGGTGATTATAAAATTCACCACAGAGGCTAAGGGGGAGTGAAGCGAAGCGGAGCTCCCACCACCTACATTGAACAATAAATAAATGTTCATATAATATCTGTTCATAATAAATAAATGCACCCTATGCCCTACAATGTTGTACGGGTATAAGGAAGGACACAAATACATTATAATTCATACATTCTTACATACATGGTATTTGCTAGTACCCATGACTTGGTTCATAATTTCCCATGTGCAACTGTTCATTAAAAAGAACAAAGTTTCACAATACACTAGCAATATAAATCCATAACTAAGAGATGGCAGTGCAAATTTGTTATTCAATCTCTTCATGCTCATTATGTTCAAAAAATCTATGAACTTTGTTTCAATTTTGCATACTTTTAACGCAACTAAAGAGTTGCATACAAGCTAGTGAAATCCGTATAAACAGACTTCTCCCAGATGTTGGTAGGTAAAGTAGTAACTGAAGCCTTAAGCTTTATGCCCATAAAACATGTTTTACAGTGAGAGAAACAATACCTTGTGCGCATTTAGTACCTTGCGTCTCAAAGCAAACTTCTAACAAGGCATGGAGGTCAGAGCATGTAAGATTTGAACTTGAATATAATTACTAAATATACCGAGAGTGAGAACACTTGCCTGTGCATTTCTCTTGGCGTCAACACATTATTACAGTCAAAATTGTTGTACATCCATTCCAAAACTCCAGCGAAGTTTGGATCATTCAACATCCACTCAAACGTTTTATTGTATGTATCAACACCCAAACTTTGTAGAAATGGGATAAACTCATTATCGGTAAGTTTTTTATGGACATTCATTTTAATGGCCTTAACATGAATGTTATAAATTTTAATATGTTTTAATTTGAAATTAATTAGTATTGTACTTAGTTTAGCTTCGGCGGTTTCGAGAAACGTTATCAAAAATTTTAATTTTAAAAATTTAAAAGTAAATACTTTAATGTTGCTAGTGTTCAAATAAACTCTAGTACTTTTCAATGATATAATTAGTCTCATTATAATGACATAAATAGTATAAATAAAATCAATTTTTCCAAGTTTATTAAATAATTCAATATTTAATAAACAAAATTATCCTTTAAAGTAATAATAGTAGAATATGCCACAACGGCAGGCAAGGAAATCTCAGTCCATACAGCCTATGCTATAGTATTCTTTTTCCATGGTATAGGTATCGCAGTTGAATTATTATTATAGGCTACAATTGCCATTTAACGAAGTTCTTTTGAAAACTCAAAAGGCCACATTTGACTATACAATTAACATTTCTCACAAAAACACATAATTTTAGAGTGTTTTTACACGTTTGTAGAAAGTAAAACTCAGTAAAACAACAGCACAACGTCCCCATTCAGTTCCCGCCAATAATTATTATTCTATTAATAAAAATTTTAATGACAACATTCACGGTTACGTTTACAAATACTGAAATGAAAAAATAAATAAATGATTAATAATTATCCAAAAAAGTCTGTTATTTTTTAACCGATAAGCGTAAATTATTTTAGAGTTCCGTAACCAAAAATATAAATATAAAAAAAAATATTTTGAAATTTTGCTTAAAACCAATTCTAGGTTTATTTTTTGGAGTCTTCTTTTATCAATACAGAGAGTTTATCAGAGAGACAAATAAATACTGGAGTAAGACCATGAAAATTTCTTTTTTACATGTAAAGAACAAAAATGTAAAAAAAGCAAAACGAGGTCTAGGTTGACGTTTACGGCCCGGCCACTACTTTTCGCTGAGCGACAGACGAAACGGCATATAGAATGTCGCGGCGGGCGGTGTTGCAACAGCGACTAAAGTAGATGTATTAAGGCATGACTGTATTTAAAGTGGTCCTTCATTGTCACGAGAGTATTTAATATATATTTAGGCCTATTAAACAAGTTTTTTAAATACGTAGGAAGTCGTCATATGTTGTAAACATATTGAACCAACGAAGTAACAAAGGACGCGGCCGTCTTTGCCGGGGCAAGTCATGGGCTGTTAGTTTATCTCTAGAGCGTTCCTACATTTATTCTAGTCGCGACACCTTTCTACACTTAAATCGCCTGCATTATAGGCGAGTGTGCCGACTCGTAGAGTGCTTCATTTTCAGGGCCGGCCTTAATCATCTCGGCGCCCCGAGCGACTTAACGTTTGGCACCCTTATACTTTACTAATATTACGAGCGTGAAACTTTGTGACAATGTATGAATCCATATTTGTCACTTTCCCACGCAAGAACTACTTAACGGATTTTAATGAACATCAGAAATATGGCTAGTGCGCGCGGCGCCTTGTAGGTGTTTTTTTATTTATTTTTTAGAAGGGGAAATCTATTTGCTTACACCCCGATGGAAACTGAAACTTCGGCGGGGTAGTGTAGGATTCGCCGACCAGATGGGCCGGAATACCCATTAAAACCCCTTATTGTACACCTGATGCCATATGACGGGGCTACGGTATTTGCGTGAGCTTTTTTTCCGCGACCCCACCTGGTGTGGACCCCCCCCCCCCCCTCCACCGGGCAAGACTCTCCTGACGACCGTCACTCGCGTCCCGACATGACGACCTCGCAAAAGGAGTCAACGGTGTCCCATTCGCGTTGGCCCTTAACCACGAGCTTGAAGGACTACAGCCTCCTGGCTGTAGTAGGTCAAGTCCGATGATTGTGCCGAGGACACGGGGCTCCTCGTCCCAGGCTGAACAGTCCTGGAGAGTTTGCAGTGCCGTATCCTCGACGCTGGCACTGCAGTGACGCCATTCTGATGATCATGATCATGATCACGCCCTATTTGACACAGGTACCAGCCGAAGCAACCGTGCACGGTCAGTATCTATGTCTGGCAGGACGCCAGGGTGCCGTGCCTCCGGTCAGTCCATTGTGACAGAACGGGTCTAACTGCCTCTACGGTCATGTGGCCGGCGCTGGGGTGTGCTAGTCGACTCTGGACTCGTGCCTCTAGGTCCCATGGTAAGGATCCGACCGCCCCAAAGGAAATTGTACGATATCTCCTTATTGCCCTCACGGCCAACGACCACTGCGATCGTCGCAGCAACGCGGCGTTCTTGGCCGTCAGGTATTCCGCCCATATAGAGCTCCGTAAAGGGCCATGTATCGTACGACCCCCTCATTAAATTCTCGATGGCGCGCCCTCCGCGTTGGGAAGCAACTGTGACTGGACATCTGCTGCCCCCATGAGTCTGGGAGCTAGTCGCTCGAAGTGTGCCGAAAGCGTGCCCTGTAGGCCTGGGCCTGTTTTCCCTAAAGCCGGCACAGAAGGCTTACTCTCAAACGTCTTTTGCCGTTCGTTTTCGTATTAGACTTTGACTTTTTTTTGCTTGTTTTTTATATAGATAGATAGATAACACTTTATTGTACACCATTACAGAAAACCTTACGAACTAGTATTAGTCTAGTTGGGTGCAAAGGGCGGTCTCATCGCTAAAAAGCGATCTCTTCCAGACAACCCGTGGCAAGAATATTCTGATTAGGAGTGGCGACGGTGGTATACATAATTATTGTACGATTACTTACCTTTTAATAATAAATATATTAATATCAATACTATATATACACATAAGTTATATACATATACAAGATATGGTGATATGCAACTATTTAAACATATAACTATATGCAATATAATATCTACTAATTATATAAAATTACATACATACATACATAACTTCACGCCAGTTCCTTTGCGGGGTAGGCACGAACAACGTGCCACGGAGAAAGACCACTCATTCCTGTAGCAGGGTAGCCTGTCGTAAAATTACATATCATTATATTGCACATAGAATTTAATTTAAGTTAATTAATATTTAATTTAATTTATATTTAAGTGCCTTTTCCATTGTATGTTCCATTTATTTTGTCTTAGCCATATATTTTGTGTGTAAATATGAAATACCTACAACAATAAAAATCTTGGAAACAGACGTATTTGAACAATTGAAATTTTCTTTGTGTCCAGCAATCATCAAAATGATCCTAACACGTCATATCATGCGTAAAGAATAAATCATTTCATCGCCTTTGACACGAAGTATTAAGGAAGAGAGCTGTAATGGCGCAATTTGGGGACTATTAGCCAATTCTGGACCCCTCTATTCACCCTCGCTCTTGACTTGAACGGCAGCAAGTTCAAGGCTAAGAGGATTACAGTATACGGGCGAGGAATGTCAAATTTAAGTATCAAGTTTGATTGATAGGAGTTGTATTAGCGTGTCTTTCATTGAAGTTGTAAAATTAACTTGCGGTAACAGATCGATGGCTTTATCATCGTTTGGACAGACATCTACTCAGGGCCGTCTGTACTCGGGGAGAGCAAGGGGTGCGTGGATCCCGGGCGCAGAAGCCTAGAGGGTTTCAAAATGTGTACTGGGACACATAGTAGAAATGAAACTTCAACGGACAATTGTCAAAACGAATCGCAACAAAACTTTAACTTAAAGTGTTACAGGCAGATTATTAATGTACTTGTCCAATTTAAAAACCTGCCCGTAAAACTTCAAGTTAAAATTTTGTAAGAACAGATTTCGATTTTTCGCAGGTTTACTGCAAATTATGATATGGTTAGTTTAGGTACATTTTAATGAATGCATTTTTTATTTAAACATATTTTATTAAAACTGAATTCGATACGAAACCAAAAAAAACATCCATAGTCTACTCTAACATTATGCCGCCTCTCACCACGCGATATACCTTCTACTCCCTCCATGCGGCCGTAACGCTTTTTCGTGACAGAAAAATCCTAATACATAGAAGTTTCACTTAAAAAAAAAAGTCATGATGAACATCAAGATTTGGCTAACGATTACAGCTGCGTATAGGGCCATATATACTACATATATTTGTATTCATAAGTGAGTTGAATCAACGACTTAAAAACAAAGGTCGAGTACAGCTGTCATTTTAGTCCAGATAATTAAAAATCAGAGTATAGAATGATATTAGAAGATCTATTTACTACAGTACTCTTTTCCATGCTAATGGTTGATGCACAATTTCCTCGGAACACAATAGTGACAGTTACCCATGCCAGAACAACTATATCTACAGCCAGCTAGTAGGGCATTTGTCCGTCTGGACTGCTACCACCCCTTTTTTTTCTTTTTTTTTAAGGCGGGGGAAATGCTATTTACGCAAAATACTGGGTCCTTTGCAAGGGATTAGACCATAGTTGATCACGGAGGCTTTACCCTTTAATAAGGGGCAATCCAAATAGTAATCAAGCCAGCTTGTGTGGAGACTCAGAGAAGTTGCACGGGCAACAATCACTACCCACTAAAACCACCCTCCTCCCATGTGCCCCGCGCTTTTCATGTAGGCTAGGCTGAGACTTAGATCGTAGTTACGCCCAGTCCGATCCAGCGCAAAAAGTGCCTGAATGTGCCCCGGGAATCAGAACACATCCGCTTCGTCAGCGGGGGTGATGAATCCTTTGCTCCCTTGATAGCTAAAGGCCCCCTTGCTACCACCAGTAGTCTAAGGCAAACCGTCGTAACAACTTTAATTTGAGGTATTAGGCTTACGGCATTAGTAGGCTCCAGTTTTCACTTCAATAACATATTAGTAGCACCTCTGGTATCGCAAATGTCCATAATCGACGGTACCCACTTTCCATCATCAGGGACGTCAGCCAGTCTGCTGTTCAACAGTAATAAAAATCTTCGGGACCCACTACGAACCTGAAGTTTCCGCGAACAAAGCCGTGTAGAAACGTCTAATTTGAAATATATGCCGAGTGTAGAGTGCAAATAATGTGAAACTGCAGTTAGAAATTCGCAAGCGTGGGCGTTCGATTGAAGCAAAAAGCTTTCATAACTAAAGCCCACTCAAAGGCTATTCAATAACTATTCAACAACGGCCGGGCTTCTCTAGTACGTCTAGTTCGTTTCCATTGTCATACACGATACGCCACGTCGTCACGTCAAAATTACAACTTGTTGAGCAAAGTTTATGTAACAGTATCTTATAATGACGTAGTTAATATGAAAAGTATGCAAGTATCGAATCAAGATGAGAGTCTCGTTCGTTCATTGATTAAATATTTTTTCACTGGTTTATGACATGAATACATTATGTTAAAGTGATAAGTGAGTTTAATTTTTATAGTTTCACAATAGATTCAGCCTGTGTATGTAACTGGACTTTATGAAGAAAGATCGATTAATTAACGACACAATATATATATATATATATATATATATATATATATAATAAGAATAATAATAAGAAATAATTTATTGCTTTCAGTTATAAGCTAAACAAGTACAATATACAATAGTGCTTAATTGAACATTATGCGACAATCATTACTCCCCGTACTAGTTTTAAACTGTGTTACGGCAGAGTAAGTTCACGTCCCGTAAGTTAACAAGATATTTGTTTCAATAATAATAATAAATTCAATAATAATAATAATAAATTCAATCTACCTTTGAAATAATTTGTCAGCACACAAAAAATGAGTTCGTACATTACCAATTAGACAGTACATGTAACGAATACAGAGACAGCAACATTATTTGTTTAGTAAAATAAGTATACACATATATTTTATTCATAATACACATATACATCTATTTTCTGCAGTATTGATAAATACATAATAGCTATATATTATAATATATATATATATATATATATATATATATAAAAGACCGTAATGTTAGTTACACTATTTACAACTCAAGAACAGCTATACCGATTTGGCTAAAAATTGGGGAGGTAGTTTAGAACCAGGAGATGTACATAGGATACTTTTCATCCCGTTGGAACCGGTAGGTGGCGCTGAGATCGGATCCTAGAATTTTATTTTTTCAGAGCAGGGCAACGTCTGCCGGGGCCGCTAGTATATATATATATATATATATATATATATATATATATATATACCTGAAATACATATACATTGCGTATTTTATTCTGATGCCGCGTACATATCGTGTCAACGAATGTCAGCAAACATTTGCTAAAAATGCAGTAACATTAGTGAAATCCATTTATTTGATCACTCGACGAAACGGATACCTTGAAGCAACGAAGGCTAGTGAAGCCCATTCGTTGGCGTTCGTTGGCTGTGTGTGTACTCGGCATTTGACTAGGCACACATACTAAACTACAGTATATCATAGTATATTGGATATATGTACATTTAGTTTGCCTGTAATATACTTTTGTTACGAGAGCATCGTAAAGCGAAGTTCATGAGTAAGACCTAATTTACATTTGCATTAGGTAAGTAACGAGTTAACTTGCGAAACTGGCGAATTAACCATTAACGTCATTTGGATAGTTTACCCATGATCGAATAGACTCGGAAACTATTCGATCGTTTCACTCACGTGGGACAGTAAGCACGATAAAGTAATTTATTTTTATTTATAATTTAATTTCAGGAAATCATTTCCCATAGTCATAATACATACTATACACAATTATAGTAATAATTACAATTATAAAAACTTACTCATACATACATATTCACATTCGCACTTATTGACATATACATGCCACAAGTTCTAATTTACATACATACATACATACATACATAACTTCACGCCAGTTCCCTTGCGGGGTAGGCACGAACAACAGAGCGCCATTTAGGCCCATTCTTACACACCTCACTTGCTTCTTTGACATTCATAACTCTTGTCATGCACACTCGTCTGTTCTTAAGGCTCCTGACATCACCCTCCGCTAGTACACGATCAATTTGATCATGGAAGGTGTGTCGTGGACTTCCACGACTTCTGCATCCATCCACTTTTGCACTGTATATCTGTTTAGTCATTCTTTCATCATGCATTCTTTCCACATGCCCGAACAAGTTCTAATTTCATGACACTATTATGCATAACGCAGCTGTACCTAATGTAGGTACAGTCTACCCTGTCAGCAAGAATATTATATAACAGTATCTTGTGATAATGGAAACAAACAAAAACTTCGTCTGTATATGAACGAGAAATCGAGTACCATCGAGACAGCATTGTCAGCATTGTCACAATGAAAAACAATACTGTACATCCCGCCTTATTTTTAGTACCACTGACTATTCGGTTTTCGTATTCATACATGATCCTTATTGTTAAATATTAAAGTTGAGTATTGAATAGTATTTACATAACGTATTAGAAGCAATAAGTTTGTTTTCAAGTCCTAGGCGTTTGTATGGAACTTTTCAACTTGCTCGGTCTTTATGAGAGCCTGGTACTTTCTATCGATGAATAGGTGTTTAATTTTGGATAATAATTTCAACAAAATTACATAATTTGTGCTTCTTTCTGGAGGGAGTTATTAAGTAGATATTAACTCGCACACTACAGTGAGTTTTTCAAGTGGACATGAATATAAAAGCCGTGTTTTGCATTGCGACAATAAAGTGACATTTAAAAAACCTTTTACTTTTTGTTCATAGTTTCCGGCACGAGTCTTGAGCGGTCGGTGGAACAGTACGGATCGCTTTACGCATAGATCGTAGCCCATGTAATGAGATTTATCGACATATCGACAATATTATGTTTTTGTCTTTTTATTCGAAAGGAATAATACCTACTTAGTGTCTAGGAAAAACTGACTGCTCAAGAATCGTACCGGGGACTTTTGTTAACGCAGGGGGAATGTCTTTTCTTGCAACACGCACACGGGCCTGGATACGGGGGAAGACCAAAAGCAGCGCCTACTGCCACTTGCTTCGTGTGCAGGACTCTTGTGCCAAAAGGCCGACCGATTCACCTCCGGTGAAAGAGGAGGTCGAACAAACTACCCAATAAACCTACCTGCGTCCCTGGTGAGAAAGTACACTTAATCAAAACGACATTTCAAGTCACGAGTGATTAGGTATATTGTAGATAAGTGTGCTCCATCCTAGACTGCTTCATCACTCAAAATCAGGTGAGATAGTGGTCAAAGCAAACCTATACTTTCATAAAAAAACCCTACGCCTATGGGCAGTCGACTGTCTCGTTCTGGTGTTCCAAATTAGTCCTAAGCTCCAGGAAGCAGGGCCGTACCACTTCGTAGACTAGACGTGTTTCCATCGATACCCCCCGTAAACAGTGGCCCTCTACCACATGGTATCGAGGCCTATATCCATCAGAACGAACTAAACCATCTTAACTAATTCCGGGAGCAACCTGTCGTAAAAATTCCGGGAGCAACCTGTCGTAAAAGGCGTCAAAACCAACCACACTCATGTGTTAGACCATTTAACATCAGGATGGCTACCACCCCTGGCCTAGGGTATGCCGCAATAACCTTGAGTTGTGTTCTGAAATCAGTGACCACGTTCTAGTCCCAATGTTCATTCCAAATGTCTATAGACGATGATAGCCACTTTACCTTAGGCAGGCCCTTTACTTCTTTATCTGCTACACAAAAAGAAACATACACTAGTGCAGTACAGACAGTATTACGAAAGACGCCTGACCTATCCTATACAAACAAACTGACACCCATATAAACAGGGTTAACGACGTAAATAGACGTCTAGTAGTATTGATGGACGTACAACAGGACGGAGCTACTGTGTACCTTTATTAAACAGTCCAAACATTAAGAGCCTGATTCTTGTCAAATCACAAGTAAATTGGGGGTCAAAGAAGAAAAATATATTAGATACTACAGCCGACTCTCGATAATTTGATACTCAAGGGACCAGATAACAATTTCAAATTACCAAGAGTTCAAAATAACAGGAGTCTATTAGAAGAGGGCAGGAAACAAAATCAAGTAAATAGGAGTTTGATCAGAATTCGCGATTTATTATCTAAACATTTGTACAATTATTCACAAATGTCCATTTTGAAAAGAAGTCCGTAATTTTCTGTTGAGTAAGCGAAGACTATCACTGTCCAATTAATTTTCGAGAGTGGTGAGAGTTGAGAAGAAGTCATCACTTGTTTCAGTTCTGAGAGCGTAGAAGTATAGGGTAGCGCTTTAAATTATAGACAGTACGGAAACCTTCAAATTGTTACATGTCGTTGGGCAAGATATTATTCATTCAATTTCAAATTACCGAGGGGTCCAATGAATATTAATTTTATTTAATTTATCGAGTATTTTTCAAGGAACATGGAAAACATTTCAAATTATCAAGAGATGATTCGAACCAGGTAAGGTATTTGCCCGTCTGGATGGATACCATCTCTGGTCTAGAATATGCCGCTATAACATCCCTGAGTTGTGTTCCGGCATTTGTGGCCAGGTTCCAGTCTCCATTTAGAGAGCGGCGTCACATTGGTAGCACCTTTGGTGGTACAAATGTCCATAGGCGATGGTAACCGCTTTCCATCCAGTGGGCCGTCTGCCTGTCTGCTGAACTCCTGCAATAAAAAAAAAATAAGAGTTTGATCAAAATTAGTGATTTATTATTTTACACATTTGTACAATTGTTCGCTTATGTTAATTTTGAAAAGAAGTCCGTAATTTTCTGTTGAGTGAGCGACGTCAGTCTATCACTGTCCAATGAATTTTTGATAGTGGTCAGAGTTTTAAAAATAATCATCACTTGTGTCGTTTCTGAGGGTGTAGAAGGGTAGCATAGCGCGGGAGTAGGGTAGCGCTTCAAATTATAGGGAGTAGGGAAACCTTCAAATTCATATTCATTCAACTTCAAATTACTGAGGAGACGATTTAATATTAATTTTATTTAATTTATCCAGTATTATTCAAGGAACAGGGAAAATATTTCAAATTATCGAGAGATGATTCGAAGCAGGTAAGGTATTTGCCCGTCTGGATGGCTACAATCCCTGGTTTAGAATATGCCGCCATAACAACCCTAAGTTGTGTTCCGGCATTAGTGGTCAGGTTCCAGTCTCCATTTAGAGAGCGACGTCACATTAGTAGCACCTTTGGTGGTACAAATGTCCATAGGCGATGGTAACCGCTTTCCATCAGGTGGGCCGTCTGCCTATCTGCGGAACTTATGCAATAAAAAAATAAAGAAAAGAGCCAAATTAACGAGTGTCAAATTATCGAGAAACGACTGTACTAAACAGCTTAATTCATTATTATATGATCGATGGACCTAAAAATACCTAAAAAATGTATGCACTACTAGCTATTGAAGGCGGCTTCGCTTGTGTAGATTAAAAATAGCTAAAGCTTGAGTAAAAAAGTCAGAAGAGGTAGAAAATAAATATAATACTTTCTTTTAAACGGAGCGTTAGCCTACTATTGTAATTTAGCCACATACCCGAACCACCGGAGCATACTCCTTTCCTTACCTTCACCCCGTACTATGTTTTTCTTTCAAGTCTACCTCACTGCCTAAAGTACATTCATCTTTTTTGATTTCATACCTTCAACCAAAGTTACTCTTTTTTTATTGCAGGAGTTCAGCAAACAAGCAGACGGCCCACTTGATGGAAAGCGGTTACGATCGCCTATGGACATTGGTAGCACCAAAAGTGCTACAAATGCGCTGCTGCTCTCTTAAGGGAGACTGGAACCACTTTCAATAAACTCATATAATATGTTCTGATAAAACCGATTTCAATCTTCTACGAAATAGTAATGTATATATGTTAAAATTACTACCTAAAAAGCATATTTCTCTATACAAATACTAAAAATACATTGTTAAAAAATAAACGTAAACTCTAGCTTACAATTTATTAATTATACATTTCATCGAATCCCATTAAAATCAGTATTAACTTTGGACTAATAAGTTTATTTATATTATAATAGAGTGGAAATATCGTAAATCAGTTGACTTGGGTTCAATATGCGTTGAAACCCTGTTGACTGTAGTTCAGGGATGTATTTGGAAAAGTATTAATAACTTTTTATTGGGCTATTATTAATCATAGTATTAATTTTTCCAAGATATTATTTTAGCGTAACTTGCTTAGTTTTAGAATTACTTAGAATATGAGTGTGTGTTGTCAGTGCCGTATTTAGGGGTGGACTTAGGGCTTTAGGGCTCTGAGAGACCGCCCGGGCCGTTGGGGTCTAAATAGCGCCGGGCACGTCAATTCAATTTCTGATGTGTAACCTATATTACTTTGAAGTTTCATTAAAGTCCGTTCGGTAGTTTTGCGTGGGGTGGTGATAAACATAAATCCTTACAAAATTCGTTCGTAATATTAGTAGGATATAAAAGCGCGCCAAATAAATGACTCGCCCGGGGCGGATAGATGGTTAAGTAACGTCTTATGTACTCTCTCCAAAAAATGCCTGCGACTAATTAAAATACTTTTTTAAGGGCTGAAGCGGGAAAAATTTACAAGGGTATGGCCATATACAGGGAATATAATAACCAATCACTATCGATAAAATAACGCCTTGCAAACGGTATAATTAAGAGTAAGTATGGGTATTGTATTTCCTTAAAGATAAGTTTCGTGTAGCTTCGGAATGTAAGGGCGATGAATAAAGAACACTGAGTTTTCTTGATCAGACTTTTACTATTCTTCAAGTCACCCTGGTACAAGTGGTACATTTATAATTTACAACAGTTACAATAATATTAGACTTCGTAGTTAGCGTCCATGTCGCGTGCGAGAGAACAAAATGAACAGCTGATGGCAATGTTGCCAGTCTTAAAATATCTTTATAAGACCTGTCGCAGACAGGTATCTATAAAGCATGTAAAAATAACTAACGGAACGCCACAAGTTCTTTGAGCATATGCAAGTAACATATTGCGGCTCACTGTTGGTACCTTATTCCGGCCCTGGGCATCAAATGTTTTCAAACAAGTCAATCTATTTTAGTACAAAATGAAAGATGTTTTGAAAAAAACTTTAGTGATCTATTTTTAAAGAATTCTAAGTAAGAAATGGTTTGAATATGTTGTCAGGATTGTATATTTACTTATAGGAAATTGTCTGGTTTATGAAAGGGGCTTTTTCAAGTGCGTTTTAAATTTTGTCTTAAGCAGATTTCTGCATGAGAAGAATGGCTTTAGAAAAAAAAAAACGAAGCACGTACGTGTCTATAATATTTGAGGGTTGCTCTCGAATTCTCCGGGATCTATTCATCAGATCCTGAATTGGTGATAGTGGAACAACCTCAAGAGTATACTGTTTCGAATAAAAAATAAATTATGAAAATCGGTCCACAATTGAGGAAGAAATCGTGTAACAAACATACAGTGGAATTCAGAACCTCCTCCTTTTTAAAATCGGTTAAAAATCAGAAGTCACGGCATACAACTAGCAACTATTATAACCACTATCCATGCGTTAAGCTAAGTATGATGTAGTGATGTACAAACGTCAGGCATATCGCTTTTATATTGTGATTAATACGATCTCTCCCCTCGATGGCAGGTGAAGTCGGAAAAACGCATTAAGATATAACAAGAAGTGCATTAGCAAATGGTTTGGGGGATTTCTAACAATGAGTTATGTATAGTCACACCTATAATGGGGGAGAAAATTCACATCTTTCCAAAATGATATATTAATAGCCAGGTGGTAGGGATTTACCCGTCTGGATGGCTACCACTACCGGTCTAGAGTATGTCGTCATAAGAACCTTGGCATTAGTGGCCAGATTCCGGTCTCTCTTTAGAGAGCAGCAGCACATTGGTAGCAGCTTTGGTGTTACAAATGTCCATTGGCGATGTTAACCGCTTTCCATCAGGTGGGTCGTCTGCCTGTCTGCTGATCTCATGCAATAAAGAAATATATTTGTTTTACAGGAGGACCTAAAATATTGTTACGAATTTGCGGGAACATGTGTTTTAGACTCGAGAACATTACTTACCCCCTAAGTCACCACGAGTATTTCACATAGTATATATAATTAAAGAGCATTACATAAATACAATTATCATAAATTTAATATAATGCTTGTTGTTTATCTAGGTTTATAGGTAATCAGGCCAGAATTGGACATTTTGACAATATAACATGCTACCCTAAAGGTGCTGATGTACTGTTGCGTATAAACGCAACAAAATGTTCTAGAATTCTAATAAGTTTAGTGGTTGTTTAACCTCCGACAAATAAAATATCTTTAATTCGTCTAAATGGCGCTACTATTAAGTTATTTTAATAACATATATTGTATATGGGAACTTTGATGTTTCGCTGGAAGAATTCTCAAAAAACGTAAATGTAGTAAAAATAAACAATAGTTGATTTTAAGTACGAAGTGTTGAAAAAATCTTAACTATTTTAGTGAAATGTGAATTTTAAGCTACACATACAGCCATGTCAAAACAAGTGAGGTGTGTAAGAATGGACCTAAATGGCGCTCTGTTGTTCGTGCCTACCCCGCAAGGGAACTGGCGTGAAGTTATGTATGTATGTATGTACATACAGCCTGTTGTATAGCGTCGAAGACTTTCAAGGTGGCTAAAGCTGAGATAAGGGATAGTATGAGTCTTGTGCAAAACATGCAGTTTGAATATTATTTTAAAAGTTAAATCTTCATGAATACTTCACTTTAGCTAGATCTATAAATTAGACGAATCTGTGGATCTGGCCGTCTTAAGCGAATTGGACACCATGGCTAAAATCAATTTGCATCAAATGAAAAGTAGCATTTAGGTTTTATGTTGCTGTACATCCGTGCAGGAATGGAGAAAGAATACGCAACGTGTGTATAACTACCACCACCGGTTTAGAGTATGACGCCATAACAACCTTGAGTAGTGTTCCGGCATTAATGGCCAGATTCCAGTCTCCATTTAGAGAGCGGCGACATATTCGTAGCTCTTACATGTGTTTCAAATGTTCATAGGCGATGATAACCGCTTACATCAGGTGGGCTCTCTGCCTGCCTGTTGATCTCAAACAATAAAGAAAATGTATTAGGATGTTTATATAGTGCTACACATTGGTGTAGTAAATTTAAATGTCGTTAGTCAGATGTTGAAGACTCATGATGTTCTTTAACAACGATGTTTTCATTGCAATCATTCGGCTTGCGCTGCGTAGGGGTACCACCCATGGATAAAGACGGGCCTGGATTTATCTAGATTCATACATGCTTAAAAAAGAAGAAACAACTTGTATGACTTCGTGGTGCATTTCGTATACATTAATCAGTTCAATGAATCTGGACCTTAAGAAACTAATTGCACTATGCACTATTCGACTATTAGATAAAATTTGACGGCTTCTCAAAGTGTATGGGCGTGTGTCCGATTTAGATAAACCCACGACATTTACAACTTTGGACCTAATTTACCAGAGATAACACAAAATTTTAGGGAAATTTAATGACTATATTAAATTTGCTTTTCGTCCGCTACTTCGCTCTGCTAGACTATAAAATTTGTGGTTTTAGTTCCATATAAGCATCGCCCGAGCGTTCAATGCCAGTTTTGCTCGGTGCGCTCGCTTCGAAACCTGTGGTTCGCGTTCGTTTTACTTCTCCACTTAGACTTTTTTTTATTGCAGGAGATCAGCAGACAGGCAGACGGCCCACTTGATGGAAAGCGGTTACCATCGCCTATGGACATTTGCAACACCAAAGTTGCTACAAATGCGCTGCTGCTCTCTTAAGGGAGAGTGGAACCTGGTCACTTATGCCGGAACACAACTCAGGGTTGTTATGGCGACATACTTTAGACCAGGGTTGGTAGCCAACCTGGCTGCAGGAAATTGTATGCTTTTTTGTTCCTGCACGGATAAAAAACATTCTTCACGACGTCAATCCAGCAATTCAAGGGCTTCTACCTCTCCTACCGGCACCTGGCGGAAGCGGCATGGTTTGACATTTGATTCCCACGTAACTAGCGGGCATCCGTAAGGTTTCGGCCTCACCGCAAGTAGCATGCTTCAAGGTAAGGTAGGAGGTAAGCTGATTGATCAAAATGCTTCGATACGTAGCTGCCACATTGTAGTTGTGTATGTCTTTAGTTTACTTATCTCGAGTTTTTACGAGAATTTTCTAGATTCATGTATTTTCATACGAAAAACTCCATTACCTTACTGAAAATAACCTTTGATTTCATATTTAGCAAAATAACAGTAATCTTTATTACCTGTTCTACGTGGACAAAGACGCGGGCAAATGCTAGTATGTCATACAATTATAACAAGATGTTTTTTATCTACACTTGACCCAAAGTAGTCAGCACCCTTAAATAGGTCGTTGTTTGATTGATTTGTCCCCAATAAAGGGCCATTACCCGCCATTACCCAAATAAGGATGTGAGTAGCAAGATCGGTTCCCGAGAGAAGGGCCCTTAGTGCCTACTTGATCCATTTCAAACAAATCATCGTCTATTTAACCGAATTCAAAATATATAGTATGCGTATTTCGTCACTAAAAGGTATTCAACTATTCATTCCATGGCAGAAATAACAGAAAAAGCTAACAAATTCTACTTTTTAAACGTATAAGCCGATAGATAAAATAAACGATTAAATTAAATTAAATTAATAGAGTTGACAAGTTAGGCCACGTTAGCGCCGGCAGGATGTCACGGCATGCTACACTTAATGACATTATCCGTGGGTTTCTTGCCACCGCCAGGACACCAGCTGTTCTCGAATCAAATGGGCTATGCCGGGAAGATGACAAGAGACCAGACGGAATGTCGTTGGTGCCATGGAAGATGGGACGCCCCCTAGTATGGAATGCAACTTGTGTCCGACACTTTGGCGGCATCCCATTTTCCAGACACAGCTGTGACAGCCGGGGCTGCTGCCACATACCAGGAGGCCATGTAACGCCGCAAATATCTGTCCATTGGTAGTGAATACGTATTTGTGGCTTTCGGGGTCGAGACTCTGGGGCCGTGGGGGCCTGGAGTTCATCACCTCTATCCAAACCTCTCAACGCGTCTAATTGAGGTCTCGCGTGACCAAAAGACTGGCTTACACCTAGGACAACGCCAATCCAACGCGGAAATGGAGCCACCAGCTTCATTTATAGTATAGTTTAATTTGTGATTAGGTCTAGCAATTATTTAAGTTTTCTTCGGGTACAGATTGTACTCTTGCTCTTGCTTGTAGTGGTGAATGTTGGCAGTAGGTGGTGGAGTGCTGGTGCTTTCTTATAGTACAATGAAGAAAATACACCTTGTTGCTTTCAGGGATTTATTCTCGTACTAGTTGAGCTTGGATGCTGATCCCTGGGTTCAACTTAGTGATAGTTGAAGTCGTATGTTACTACTAATAGCAACTCGTAGGGACTTGATAGCAACTCAATCATAAGGTATTTTTGAGTGTTATTTATAGTAATATCATAATATTAAAGTAGCCTAAGTAAGCCTAAGTTGTAAATTGGACCGTACACTTTGATATAGCTGTTAATTTATATAAATATTAATTAAAGAAAATGAATAAATAATAAACAAATAAATGAAGATAAGAAATAAATGAAAGATAAGATGAGAAATAATAAAAGGTACGAAATAAAAATGAAAGTACAATGACTTTGTAAACTTACTAGCTGTGCCCGCGACGTCGTCCGTGTGGAATTTGTTTTCAAAACCCCCCGATTTTGAAATGTTCTTCATTGGTGCTCCGCTCCTGTTGGTCTTAGCGTGATGATATATAGCCTATAGCCTTTAGAAAGAATTTTCAAATCAAACGATTATATTTTATATTAATAATTTATTAACATACTTTACAAGTCTGCATTTTTATAATAAGACTATAATGTCACTTATTACTAAAATGGCATCAATACACCTTCACCAAAAATTACAAACAATATTCCTCAAAACTAATAATGCCCAACATGTACTGCAACTCTCCCATTGTTTTTGTAATTTTTTACATCGGATACAATTCCACCGCCAACTATTGCAGAAGTGGCAGCAATTGTACACACTTCGGTATTATTCATATTGAGTTAGAGTAAGCTTATAGGCTTCTTTAAGTACCTTAAAGAAGCCCACAGATTCTTGAACACACTCACATGAATAACATCGTTAAAGTAGAAAATATAGCACCAACATATACATATATATTTTTTAATTTACATCATATTATTTCAATTCTAAAAATGCTCTTTGATAAATAACTACAGTATTAATACAAACATCACAGAATATTAACATTATTGGAATGTATAGTTTCTTCCAGAATTTTTTTATACATTACTTTTTTTTTATTGTTATACAATACAAGAAAACTTAACTTATTTGTATTGTATTCTACTCATAGTCCCTCAAGACTATAAGTAGAATACTGAGCCCATATCACCGTCTTCTATGGGTAAGGTGCCCAGAAGGCTGGCTACGTTTCCTCGCTGGATCGCCATACTGATCCGTTGGCCGAGGTAAGCACCAGCCCTCTGATCACCCGAAGAGTCAATGAGTCGTTTCGATAAATTTTGGTAGAGGCTCATGGCCTCAGGACCCCACGGTCCAAGCGTCTCGACAGCAAACGGCACAAACATATAACTCTCACAGAGGGTTGCATATTTGCGCCGCTTGAGTGATTCGGCTGTTTCCGCCGCTGAACCGGCTGATTTAGACGTGTTTGGTAAATGGGATGCGACCAACGTGTCTACGCAAGTCTCATCCTACACCAAAGGCTTGCCACGCTGCCAGGGAATTAGAGTTATTCCGTCGGGACGCCTACCATCGTCACGTGGAATACCGTTCGGCTCCAATAAAGCCGGCACGTTAGCGGTGGCAAGCGCCCTCCGTAAGACATCATTCAAGGCAGCGTGGCGCGACCATCTGCCGGCACTGCGGCGGCAAGAAAGACCGTGGTATCCCGGGCCCATTACATTACTTTGTTAAATATCCAGAAAAACAATATTATACTCGGAATCCATCTGGGATAATCTTATAGTTATTGACTGTGGCCAAATGCGTCTTGTTTATAGCGTTAAAAATAACGCCGTGAATCTATTCTATACTATTTTATCTTTGTTGTTGCTGGCTCCAATGCCTTTGGCATTGATTTTGCGAATGTCATAGTAAAAGAGGCACGTGTTAATAGACGCTAATATAGCTGGCAAAATGATGGAATTTTGGTAATCGGTAATGTTTGTCCAGAAACCTCAGAACAAGACAGCCCAAACAGTTATGTTAGACTAACTAATTTATAGGAATATATAGTTAAGTGATAAAAATTTACATAGAATCATTACGCCGTTAAGAAACAACGGCTACATTAATGTCTTTACATTCGTTATGCAAATATTTAACGTCAGTCACAATTAATAACTATATCGCATCTTGTATTACGCATTAAACCCATCTCTACATGTGCATGAAACGGTTAACAACTATAACATTATCCCAGATGGAGTAGTAGCATTATAAAAATGGCACTACGGTCCACGTTAAAGTTAACAACATATAAACGAAACTGTAATATTCTTTTACTTAGCAACAAATGTTTACTCAAATAGATTATTAGAAAGAAAGAAAGAAAGAAAGAAAGAAAAGAAAGAAAAACTTTATTTGAAGAAATTGCGACGCAATTACATTCCTTATACATTTTTATACACATAGCATATTTTGAGAATTTGTACGCCGCATTTTCAGCAAACAAGGTTTGCACTCAGCATATTGCTGTGTCGGAATAATATCCGACACAACGCTGATTTTCAGTGCAAACCTTCCTTTAGGTGTAAGACCAAAATGACCCAGTTTTATATTACTGTCTGTCTTTTGCAGCAAATCTAGACATTTAAATTAACTACTCTACATCAACTTAGAGTAATTATTTCCATGTCATCATTTAGACATAACTATTGGGTACCGAGGTCATCATTTTGGCACTAAGTAGTGACAATTATGGCACATAACTGAATTATGGCCGACTTTATAAATATTTATTGGATTAATTCATCACTCAACCAATTCCTAAGCACTATTTTAACGCTAATCTCGGACATCCTAAAATTAATTTTATATATCTTTGTGCATCATCAGTAACTCTACAATATTGTAAACTATATAAATTTCTAATTCCTTATGATCGATTTATTAAAACGAAATCCTATGTTACTATATACACGTAGTCGCTAATAATACTCTTGTCATTTTTAGCAGCCCAAAATTTCTTTATATCTATATCGGTATTTAGAGAAGAGAAAAGTACTTTAGATATTATAAAAGGGCGCAATGACTTTGCGCACTCTTATAATATTGCGCATATAGGGTTACTTTTCAGGGGGAGCTGGGCCTAGCCAATTGTACCCTAGCTTAGGACGTTGTGTATTCAGAACTATGCGAAATGTACTGTATAATAGTATGTAATAAAAAACTAAGTATGTAGTGATTTATCGGCTGTAGATAATTATTTGATTTCCATGAGGAATTTTGAATCTGTAACCCAACATTCTGGGGTAGGCAAGGCGCACCCGGCCCCCTTTCTAAATACGCCTATGAGCATAGTACGTACCTCGGATATAGAATTTCATAATTCTTTACATGAAATCGATTGTACGTATAGTTGTAGAAAATTTCTGAATGCAATTGCAATAATGGACTCGTCGGATGGCACACTCTGTTCTGCTAATAAATGTATCTCAGGGCCTAAAGAGGTCATCTCAGATTCATAATTTATGATGAGCATGACAAATATCAACATAACGTTAGATTTATATAACTTATATTAAGCAATATTAGGTAAATGTATAAGGAGGAAAACGCACAAAAACATATACCATAGAATAAGTTTTTATAGTATATAAATTGTGGGCAACACACTGTATACGCATTCTACACTGTATTACTGTAACAGAAACACTATACATTGGAATAAGTATTATAAGATAGACTTAATAAAACCTACTTCCTACTAATATTATAAACGCGAGAGTATGTATCTATGGATGTATGTTTGTTACTCTTTCACGCAAAAACTACTGAATAGATTTTGATGAAACTTTACAATAATATAGCTTATACATTAGAATAACACATAGGCTATAATTTATAAAGGTCTAGTGTGAATTATCCAAAATATAACGATTTTCCATTACCACGCGGGTGAATTCGCGGGGCGCAGCTAGTATATTATAAGTAAACTAAAGGACTCCTCAACACAACAAATCACCAAATAAATGTCACGCACGCCAACAAAACATTAAAAAATAAAAAAGCGTGTATTAATCAATACTTTTATAATTTAAATTCAAGTAAAAAATGTACGGAACTTAGAGTCCGTAACTTGTGTTATTAAAAAAAAATATCAACATAAAGTAGAACTTTATGGTATGTCGTATATATAGACATGTGTCAATTTCTCTAAGCGATTCTCCAAAGTCGACCGCTTGAGGCCCCCTGATATATTAGTTCAACTCTCAGATGCGTATTGGAAATACCTACTATGCAGCTACAATAAAAAAATATACTATGATATAAATTTCTATGACATTTTTACTACTTATATTTTACCAATATTGAGTGCTATTGTAGAACACGGACTTTTAGTAGAGGAGACGATGACGAACGACCACCTTCAGCCATGTTTTTTTTTGCAGGATTTCAGCAGACAAGCAGACGGCCCACTTGATGGAAAGCGGTTACCATCGCCTATGGACATTTGCAACACCAAAGGTGCTACAAATGCGCTGCTCTTCAGGGAGACCGGAACCTGGTCACTAATGTCGGACATAACACAAGGTGATGTGATAACCATATGGGATATATTTTTTATCAAGTTACAGTAGTACCTCTTTAAGTCTAACCTCGATAAGTCGAAAACCTCCCAAACTCGCAAAAACTTCGTGTTCTCTTCCCTTCGACCCCCAAACCCTCCGTTGCTCGAAATCTGAAACCTCTATAATTTGTAAGTCCCTATAAGCAAATTCAGTATTTATTTTCTCATAAGCTTCAATTGTTTTGATAACTGAACAAATTTAGTTTCAACTGATATTTATTAACATAGAGAAGATGCCTTGATAGGCTTGCCTACTCATTTCAATTTACGGCTACCTGACAAGCAGGTAAGTCAATATAGCTAACTACACCGTTCTGTTAACCAATAAAAATTGGTATCATAAGAAAGATAATTTAATTACAAACATAACCGTATAGTCTTTCCTGGAAAAAACCGTTCATGAAATATTATTACTTGCTTTGAAGACTTCAGAAATAGCCATGAACACTTTTCGATTGGCTGGCTAGCTATCATAAGTGGTTGCGCCGAGGAACACCTCCTTATAAATTCTTCCTCCCCATCCTCGCCATCAAGAAAAGAATAAACTTTTAAATGAAGAATAAGCAATAGAAGACAAACATTGATGTTAGTGTCAGTGCTGTCATCTGTCACCTATCACCTGTCATAGATAGTGAAATGATTGTTGGAACACGATATAATAACTTAATTTCTTCTAAGCAATCCTAGTGAGTGTGTCCCCCGAGGTACTTCTTTTTTTTTTTTTAAGGCGGGGGAAATGCTATTTACGCACAATACTGGGGGTCCTTTGCAAGGGATTAGACCATAGTTGATCATAAAGGCTTTCCCCTTTGACAAGGGGCAATCCGAACAATAATCAAGCCAGCTTGTGTGGAGACTCAGAGAAGTTGCACGGGCAACACCCACTACCCACTAAAACCACCCTCCTCCCACGTGCCCCGCGCTTTTTATGAAGGAAAGGCTGAGCCGAGGTGCTATTGCAGTGGCGGTAGACTGGTTGTGAGGTAAGTTACTCTTCCCTTGCAACTTCTTCCACGTCCCTTTGCCTTCTCCCGGCCATCGCATCGCGCCCGCAATATGCGTGTTTAACACAAATCAATATAATTTAATAAAAAATATGTCTCATCTGGTTATCAGATGGGAGAAGGTCGATCTTCAGTGTCTCTTAGACTATATAAAAGACATCTTAGCATATGCAATACAGACAATATTGTTTTATTTGGACGGATGTAATATGTAAATTGTAACACTAACCTAACCTATCATGTTTATTGTCTTGGTTTTCATACAAATAAGTTCATAAATATCATAGTCATGCGGTTCAATTATTTTGTATCATCCAACCAATATATGAATAAATAACTAAACATTAACAATTTGACCAGCAAACAATGTCTTAAAACTCATTCGAAAGATATTAAAACCTCAATACCGCCGATGATTGATATTGTTGATGAGCAATACACCTTATTGCTCATCGTCAGATTAAAGACTATTGTAATAAATAACAATCCTAAAGTAGGCTAGAACTATCTTCTTTCGTCGAACAGCAATGTTCCTATCGTGTGTTGGCTTGCATCCGATTTAACAGCAATGGATTGTACGGATGATCGTGATTTTAGCTTGTTCCGGATCAGCATTGCCTGAAATGGAAAGAAGTATAAGAATAAATATTGTCATCTGTGGTGTATGCAGCGACTCTTAGGGCCGCTTGCATAACGATCGCCTTTAAATAAAATTAACTAATCATATTAAACTGCCTAAATACGTTTTACACAAAAAGTAATGACAGTTCTTTAAACATATTTAGCGGCAAACTTTGCTTTGTAAGACGCTAAGTGTATTTAAGGGTGTTGAATACGTTTTGTGTTTCTTAAATAAATTTAAGCAACCTCATGCAAGCGGCACTTAAAGTCAGTTCCGTGTAATTATATTTGTCATCGACTGTTAAATAAATGACAATTAACGTCACAAATGGAAATTTTCGATATTTGAAACAAGAAAAATAAGAAAGTGAACCAAGAGTTCCGAAGCAGATGTCACTAACATATCCAGTATTTGTTTGTGTTGACTAGCGAAATCTTCGTAAGAAACAAATAGAGCTAATTTCATAATTTTATAATATTACTGTAGATAGTACAGTATTCATTATTTTTTATTTGCATTGTGCAATACTCTATTGAGACTTTAGGACCGATGTTTGACGTCCGACAACGTTGGAAGCTCTGATCTAAATGAGTACATTCGCACAATCGAACGCACAGTTTTCGACATAGTTGATATGGAAACACTCGCAATGCAAAAATTTTGCGCGAAAGAGGTTAATACTCACGGCATATATAAAAGTGACGATTCCAATCCCAGTCCCGGCAAGCACGTCCCACCAGTGGTGGCGGTGGTCAGTGATTCTGGTCAGCGAACAGATCGCAGCGTACGATATGCAGAGCAGCTGAAGAACCGGCACTAATACCACTGTGCGGTGGGTCCAGTCGAACGCACGTCGTTGAAGGTACCACTGAAAATAAAGATATTACAATTAAAGCTAGTGGTTTAAACTTTGTCTGTGCAGGAACGGAGAAAGAAACTAAATCACAGCCGGGTGGTTGGGCATTTGCACGTCTGGATAGCTAGCACCCCTTGTCTAGCATATGCCCCTGTAACAAGTTTGAGTTGTGTTCGGCATTATTGCCCATATTCCAGTCTCCCTTTAGAGAGCGGCAAAACATTGACAGCACCTATGGTGGTACAAATGTCCATAGGCGATGGTAACCGCTTTCCATCAGGCTGTCTGCCTGTTTGTTGAACTCATGCAATAAAAAATAAAAGTGGACCCTGACGGTGAGACTCGTATACAATTTTTTTTTTATTTTTTTTTATTGCAGGAGTTCCGCAGACAGGCAGACGGCCCACTTCATGGAAAGCGGTTACCATCGCCTATGGACATTTGCAACACCAAAGGTGCTACAAATGCGCTGCTGCTCTCTTAAAGGAGACTGGAACCTGGTTACTAATGCCGGAACACAACACAAGGTTGTTATGGCGACATACTCTAGACCAGGGGTGGTCGCCATCCAGTCGGGCAAATACCCTACCACTTGGCTGTGGGTTGTTTAGTCGCCTCTTACGACAGGCCGCCTGGCCGCAGGAAATTGTATTCTTTCTCCGTTCCTGCACGGATAAAATAATACCGTTATGTTGAGTATTTTAACCAAGATAATCGACACAGCCCGAAAAAAATTACGCGGTAGAGACATGCTGGAATTTATCTTGGTTACAGATCTTAGTGATACTACCAAGCTTCACACAGTTATTTCGCACCTGTTGTCGTGAACGTGTGTAGGTGACGGTAACCACTTTCCAGTACGTAAGCCCTCTGCCTGTTTACTAGCGCAATTAAAAAAATGCATGACGCGACAATTTAAACAATCCATCAAGGTGCCTAAAACAAATATCTTGTCATCTATATAATACTTACAGCTAGAAACAGTCCGCAATAAACAGACATGGACGCGTGACCTGATGGAAAGCTGCGATACGAATCCATTTGGTACCAAGACGAGTATTTCGTTGATGTACATTCGTATTTACTAACAAACTCGGACCTGAAAGAAAAATATAAGTTATTAAATTAATATTTTTTTTGTTTGTTATAAGAGTGTTCAAGTATTACAAGCGTCCAGTTAATTCTTTAGAATGTGATCAAATCAAAACTAGTGAGGAAAGGGTAGAAATTGCACCACTACACCATCTTGGTCGCGTTCCATTAGAGACTCACAACGACCACGTTCACGACCGCGATTTTTCCCGTTCTACTTGCTTGCCAGCGTATTTATCCGTGCAGGAACGGAGAAAGAATACAATTTCCTGCGGCCGGGCGGCCTGTCGCAAGAGGCGACTAAACAACCCACAGCCAGGTGGTAGGGTATTTGCCCGACTGGATGGCTACCACCCCTGGTCTAAAGCATGTCGCCATAACTACCTTGAGTTGTGTTCCGGCGTTAGTGACCAGGTTCCAGTGACCCTTAAGAGAGCAGCAGCGCATTTGTAGCACCATTGGTGTTGCAAATGTCCATAGGCGATGGGGACCGCTTTCCATTATTTGGGCCATCTGCCTGTTTGCTAAACTCCTGCAATAAATATAAAAAAAAAACAATCGTAAACCCAAGTGGAAGTGTTATTCGACCCACGTCTTGACGTGGGTCGTTGTGAGCGTTGTGTGATCGAAGATGATGACGTCATTAGTCAAGTTTTCACCACGACCACAACGACCGCGGCTAACGGAGCATTTTGGGCGTTATGAGGTACTGCTACTACGCGCTGCTTATGGTAAGAAAAAAAACTGTGACAAAGTCAAAAATTGGCTTTGTTGGTGTTGCCGACATTCTGGGGCGCGGCGGTGAAATTAAAAAAAAGAAAAACACATGATCGCGACATAGGTCGATCAAAACTAGTGCAGAAAAAGTAGAAATTGTACCACGAGAGAAAATTAATTTAGGGCCGATTTTTCAGTCATCAGATAATAGTCGAATAAATTATATATAACCTAACTAAATTCAAAAGTGAAACAATTCAACTGTTTCATTTATGCAACTGTAATTTTTAATTCTCTCATTTTTAGTTGTGTTTTATTCTATAAAATAACTTTTGTCTGGTAATTAAAAAATGGGCCATCAGTAAGACAAATGTTTATGTGACAAAGTCACAGTATATTATTTGTTAGTGTTGCCAACATGATCTTAACATCAAAAAGCTCCTAACTCGTGCGCCACATGTCATTTCACCCTTGCCTTTAAAAGTTTTCTTAATTAAAAAAAAATATAATTTTTTAAGTGCATGTTTTTAAACTCTACATTGTATCGAAAATTTTACACTTAATAGTTCGGTTCCGGCCTTTCATTTATAAGGGAACTGATAGTGTACCCATCACATTTATCCAAGGCGGTTTGCAGGTTTGACGCATCGGTTATCTCGATGTGCAGGTTTCATCACGATGTTTTTTCTTCACCGTCAACATGTGAAAATGGTGCATGCACATTGAGTCAGAAAACTGCTTAAGTGGTGTATGCTTTCCAGCAATGATTCGAACCCACGCCCTTTAAGTTTCGGACGCGAATACTCTAACGACTAAGCTACTACCCTATATTTAAATAAAAAATTAAATAGGGAAAACTATAATAATACTAGCTGTCCCGGCAGACGTTGTTCTGCCCTGAAGAAATAAAACTTAGAACCCGATTGCAGCGCCACCTACCGGGTCCAAATGTAACCTATCCTATCTTTCAAGTTGGATCAAACTGCACACGGTGTGAAAATTTGATTAAAATCGGTCAAGTAGTTTAGGAGTCCATTGAGGACAAACATTGTGACACGAGATTTATATATATTAAGATATTTGTTGGCTAATTATATATTATTGGCACGCTATTAATTTATGTCAAAAGCAAGAATAAGCCTAAATGGCGCTCTGTTGTTCGTGCCTACCCCGCAAGGGAACTGGCGTGAAGTTATGTATGTATGTATTAATTTACTAAAAGCATTAAGAAAATTAATATTGTTGTATTATGCGATCATACAATGATAACAACATATGGCTAGAAAATAAAAGAAGATTTCTTAATATCTTAAAGAAGCTGACTGGGTGCCAATAATTAGGTCAGGTGCCAACTATGGCATAGCTTAGGTTTAGAAACTTACCCAGTACAAGTTTTAGCAGCATCAGGAGCGCATAAATCGAAGAAGGTCGGCCTAGGCGTTCCAATGAGGCCTTTCATCACTTCAACTATACCCAGATTCATTAGAAGTCCAAAGAGATACGTCCTATATAAGCATGCTGTGTTTCTCAAAGACTTAAAGGTTCTTTCCTTCAGCGTATAGTCTGCATTAGCGAATATCATCTCCGTTGGGAACATCTGTGTGAGAAAATATTATATTAGAAAAATAATAGAAATGTTGGCAAAAATACATTTTGCTCAAAATGGCTAATTGTAGCAGAATTGTTATTGTTTTTTGGCATAAAAACTTTTGGACTGTTTTGTGGAATGTTGTAAAATAACCTGTGTTAGTTAGATTTTACACTGACCGCATTTATTAAAAGGATAGCACGTTAAAAATGACAATAAAAGTCAACTAATAGAAAATGCTCAAGTTTAAATCCTACATGACTGATGTCATCACATATTATTCATGTGTAGCTTTATATTTATATATATATATATATATATATATATATATATATATATATATATATATATATATATGCAGAAATTCTATATATTAAATAGATATATACTTATAACTTATACATATCTACAAATATATTAATGTTTATAGATGAATTTAAATATTTAATATTTTTTTTAACTTATTACCGTTCTCGTAGTTCATGTAAGTGTGTGAATTAAAAAAAACTATTTTATGAGAAAGCTTTTTAACCTGACGCATATTTTTTGTACTATGTCTATAATTAAAAAGAAGCTTAATAAGACTTCAAGTTTTGATTTGGTCTAAAATACGTTTTTTTTTTTTATTGCAGGAGTTCAGCAGACAGGCAGACGGCCCACTTAATGGAAAGCGGTTACCATCGCCTATGGACATTTGCAACACAAAAGATACTACAAATGCGCTGCTGCTCTCTTAAGGGTGACTAGAACCTGGTCACTAATGTCGGAACACAACTCAAGGTTGTCATGGCGACATACTCTAGACCAGGGGTGGTAGCTATCCAGTCGGGCAAATGCCCTACCACCTGACTGTGGGTTGTTTAAATCGTCAAAGTTAGAAAATATGTTGCGTCATCATGTCAAATGAGTTTCACGAGCTTTTGAAATGTTTACTACACGATTGCAAATCTTATTTCTTGATATTATTCCGTTAATTAGGTATTAATTTAATGTACACGCTGTTACTACCGCTACTCGTCGCTAGATGACGCATAAATCCAGCATACAAGAAAATCTAATGCTTTCTTACAATTAATATTATTATCTTTGCTATCTATCAATTGAGGCGATGTTATTAATCTAATTTTAAATATCATTATTCAAAGTTAATGAATCATGTGTTGACTACGACATTAATCTTAAATACTTACGATAAGTAACGGCATGAACGCCAGCGTGCTGATGAGGATTTCCGTGGTTACAGTATCGCCATCGTAAGGGAAGGAAATCGCAGGGTCGTTGCAGTAGAATCCAAACTTGTGGGCTGGTATAATATTGACCTCGAACAGAATGATGAGAGCCAGAACTGGTGAACAAAGAAACAATATCATGTATTATTAAATCATTATATTTAAATACCTACAAAGCTACATATATATAAAAAAGATAAATTGATAATTATATTCTACTGCCTGAATAGGTTCTGATAGGTTTAAATTAATTGACTAAGTGCCTATCGGATTACACATGTGAAGGATTTCATAGAGATGATTATCATTTGGCGCAACCTAAAAAAATACTAGGAAATACACCAAATTATTTTAAAACTACTGAATAAATGTTGATCAAAAAAATAGGTTGAAAGTAGATATATCACCTAGATTTATTTAGAATTTTTTACTTCATAGTTCAAAAGATGGAGAAGCTCTTTCTTAAGACTTTGGAAGCGAATATGTCGTTACCAAAAAGTCATCAAGAAACTTCATTATTATGTTGAAAGAGCTGGGTAACAATACTCTAAAATATCACATCTATAAAATCATCTATCATCTATCTCTGTTGTTCGTGCCTTGCGGGGTAGGCACGAACAACAGAGCGCCATTCAGGCGTATTCTTACACACCTCACTCGCTTCTTTGACATTCACAGCTCTTGTCATGCACGCTCGTGTGTTCTTAAGGCTTCTGACATCACCGTAGATCATTGTAATAAGAAAATATAAAGCGATCGTGACATAGACAGACAGACATGATGCTTTATGAGGGTTATTTTCTTGGGGTGGTGGTTGGTTATATATTTGCTCTACAATTTGTGAAAGTTACACATAACATGCGGTTTCCGAGAGATGTAGCTTTAACAGGCTTTCGCTTAATATCATCGCGATATGATTCGGCACCTTCAATACACAGACGCAAAAACCGAACCCTCAACGCAATTCGCGTAATTCATCCGCTAAAATAAACATTTGACATTGACTTTGAACCTGCTGGGCAGGACGCGACCCACCAATTTGCGATATTTGACAATTGGCAAACGTAATATGAATTGACGACTTACGCTTATTGAAATATTAGGGTGATGATCTCTTCCTTGTTTTTGTTGCATTGGTACTTGGATGCTGTTATTATGACTGTATTTCAATAGACATCACAAATTGATCTGAATTTCGAGGTCTGTATGTCATTGACAATAGTTGTTGTTGAGTTCATTTCGATTTGCCAAAAATTAGTTAAGTTAAGTTTTAACAGAGATTAAATAAATAAATTAATAATGGGTAACTTTTCCTGGTATTAATTAAATTTGATTAAGAAATTTTGGCATTTTCATAAAAGTAAAATTGTCAGGAAAACATTTAATAAGGAAGGTAAATGTAATAGTAATTATTATACTAATAAAATGATCAAAAGCGAAATTAAATATGCAAATAATGACCACTGTGGTTAAGTGATCTACGTGCCAAACAATTCGATTAACCACAAAATTTCCAATTAATTAAATGTCGGAAACGAATTTCTTGGTATTTTATACGCTCTAGGTGTTACTGTAAATGGTCTCAGTGGTGTCCGTTGTACGTTAACTATCCACGATACAACTTTAACTTGCTTAGTTTAGGTATAGTGTAGTATTTGTTGGTGCGTCTTTTATTAAAAAACATAGTACTCAGCCATTAATGTAATATTATAATGCAATCACTAGATAAAAAAGTTAGCTAATAAAATTCTATTTTACGATGTACAATTGAAACAAATGATTACTTATCTAAGCTCGCAACCCACGTACCTAATACTTCATTATAATCTAGCATTCACAAGTATAGATTACGCTACAACCTAAATAAATATGCATAGCATAAATAGCATTAATAATAATAATAATAGCAATTGATTGTCGTTAAAGACGTCACGGCCACTTTTATTACTAAGTCTACTCCATGCCCTACGTAAATCAAATTTAATTTATTTGTTTCAAATATGATTATCAAGTTAGTTTCTACATGCTGCAATGTACACATGTTTTGGTCACCATATTTGTATGTACCCATACAAATATTAAACTCGATTATTAAAACACATGAAACTTACTGATACTAATAAAAAATAAAAAAAAAGAATTATATTTTTCAATAATATCAAAGCATCTATGAATAATCAAAGAATAGTATAATTGAGGAATTCGTCCACCGAGTAAACCATTGTACATTGATAAGAAGAATGGTGTGATGACTGGTACCCAGGACCTACCTAATTATTTTTAGCTTTTTATACATTGTTTATATAATTATTATCTTTCTTTTTAATACAATTGTTTAAAGAAATACCTATTTTGTAAGATGATAAAATGTAGGTCAGTTGATTTGCTGTCAACTATCCTATTACTAATTTAAAAATACTGGTCTAAATAGCATTATTTAAGTCAATCAGTATGTGTAGATGCTATAGGCAATTTAAAAACATTCAATTTCAAACGTAATGATGTAATAGGCCTAATACAAATAAAAAATAATAGTCTGTTTTCTCTATAATTTAAATATCTCGGGCTCAGAACCCACTCATTGTATACAATGTAGTATTCACAAGTAGCAGTTTGAATAGTATTACATAAGCCAATCAGCGTATGTAGATACCGGATAAGTCGTATAAAGGTCTGACGTCTAGATGAGGTAATAGTAGGCATCCTGCCGACACCACGTTAAATTACACGTGGATCCCTTTGTTAGCAGTGATCATATTGCGGTGTGTTCTAGAATGGAAGTACACTTCCATTAAAGTATAATAATAAGAAGCTGTGATCTGAAATTCCTTCGTCGTTCGTTTTCGTCTAAACTTTAAGCGGAATTCGACAAAAGCGAAAAACAGAGTGAGTTCTCCGTGTTGGTTTGTTATAATTGTGTTATGATGTCTACAAGGGACAACTTTAGGGTCAGTTTTTCTCCTCACCTGACGAACATGATTTCTTTCCTTATATCTACTTTTCTGTTATTTTTAATTATTTGTATCTCATTTATGCTATCTACAACTGATCGAACTATAAAGTTGTAATATCCCGAACAGAATATTACCCCAAAATGAAACAAATCTGGCGCCCTACAAGAAGAATACTAGGAGTGATAATAATTCCTTAGTAAAAACATAACTTTGAAAACTTTCTCAATCCTACATGAATAGATGGCTCTATGGGTTTCCATTCTCTCGCTTTTTCACGTTTTATTATCGAAAAAAATATCGTACAGACAAAATCATTCAGTAAAATTGAAATATAAATTATTAATAAAGACTTGCAATTAATTTTTTGCTCATTTAGGTTAAAAATATAAGAGTAAAGGAAAAATTACCTATGTCGTCATATATCATTTAGGCGCTTCAGAGTTACGTTTTTTGTGAACGATTGTAATTCCTAGTATTCGTTTCTTAGGCTATAACTTTTATTACAACAATAATTTATTGAATGTTGAGTTACTACTACTCAGCGCTAGATGACGACACGTGTATCATCGCGCCACATGCACATTAGAATAACCCGATTTTAGTTTTTGATCAGTATTTATAATAAATTTTAATGTAGTACGAAGTACTGTGTATTCAATAAATCGATTTAATATAAATTATTTATAGGTCCAATATGTATTTATTTTCTACTTACGTTTCGTATAGTTTAATATACAATAATTTTGACTAAAATATTAATAAGGGAACGTTCCCATACTACGTGATCGGTTCAAGAGGAAAGGTCTTCAAAATACCACGCTTGATCACATGGGCGGGGGTGGGGCTTAGGGTTCTAGTAGTCAATATCGATTAAGGAAATCACGTGCTTATTCCAGCCATATTCAAATATGGTGTGCAGCGTTTAACGCTTTTTAAAAGGCTTACAGTAAAAAAAATTAACCTTTCTGTTTGCTGAAACTGATTTTTGATGCATATTTATTTATTACCGCATGAAAATTAGGGGGAGAGGATAGTGTTTGCGATTAACGCGACTTCTTCAATTCATAAAACGTCATTACATTATGTTATTAAAAATCACACATGTCACTCGCCTTACATACGTCTAAACATGAATACCTAATAAGTCCTATATAAAATCGAAATACACAAAAAGCTGTGAAATCATAAAATATACGTACAGAAATTGAAACCGAGCTTAATTGAATATATTAACAAAACATTTGGTCCTTCGAGCCGGATTAAACCAGCAGTTACAGATTATTATATTTTCGAAAAAATCAATATTCACAATCTCGATTTCACAACTTAAACAAAACGTACAACAATAAAAGGAAACTTACTGGACTTCATAACTATATTTTACAAGAAAGCTACGATATATCACAAATTCAAAATACTAATCGAAAGCAAGTTTGATGACTACCACCATTGACTGGATGACTACCACCCCTGGTCTAAAGTATGTCACCATAACAACCTTGAGTTGTGTTCCGGCATTAGTGACCAGGTTCCAGTCTCCCTTAAGAGAGCAGCAGCGCATTTGTAGCAACTTTGGTGTTGCAAATGTCCATAGGCGATGGTAACCGCTTTCCATTAAGTGGGCCGTCTGCCTGTCTGCTGATCTCCTGCAATAAAAAAAAAAGGTTTCTTTGAAGTGAATACCAAATCAGGTAGTAAAAAATTGTATAAAATGGGTACGTAGTATTAGTACGCTCTCTAAATACAAAAATACTTACAAGCTGCGTCGTTATGATTACAGGTTCTAATATTATACTTAATACCTGCCCACTGTATAATGATTTACAAGAACTTTGCCCGACTTATAATTACGAAACGATTACAACGCCCCGTATCGATGATAAGCGTGAAATCAATAATCTTTTAACGAGTATCGATTTTAATACTATTCGTATAGTCGATTATCCAAGAATGGGCCTAAATTAAAAAGTATACAATCAACAAAATTCCTATCTTAGACTAAGGCTGGTGTGCATAAACATTTAACCAATGGTTAAAATATAAAATAGATAAGTAGAAAATAAGGCAAAATGTAATAGCATAATAGTAAAAACAAAATGTAATAGAATAAGGACCTTTGTAAGCTAGTTTCTTGAAATAAAGTAAAAAACAAAAAAGACAAAAGAAAAAGAAAAGATAATAAAATAAATGCATAGAAAGCGGATGCATGCAATAAATAAATAAAAGAAAACATTTACACCCAAAAAAAAAGATAAACTTATAACAAGATAAAAAAAGGACCGGACAAATCTAGTTCGTCTGGCGGAGGAGAATAAAAAAAAATGGTTAAAATAAAATAATTGCTAGAAATATATGGCAAAACAGCGATTATTTTATTTTAACCGTTGCTTATATGTGTATGCACACTAGCCTTAGTCCCACGTTAGTAATAATTACGATACGAAAAAGTTATTAGTAGCTCGTAAAAGCATATCATTATATCAATACGTGAAGCAAAAACTTTGTACCCTTTTTAGGAAAATTGTGCGGACGGAGGAGTATGAACTTCCGCACACTTATAGTTTATATAGAGAAGGAATGCAGCTAATATTTTTTTTAAATTATGCATAAAAAATACATTAAATCAATAAAAAAACATTACACACACTACCATGTATCACACACACGCATATATAATCTTTTGTTTATTGTTAAAGTCAAATTAACAGTGTATAAGCCTTGGCGAAATCTGTGATTATAGAAGTATATAGTCTTTGACAACAGAACCTTAATAATGTTCAAACTTATAATTTAAATTAATTATGGTTGAATTTCGACCACTGGGTGACCACTAGTTTAATTAAACAGTTGAAACTTTCAACATAAATCCACAATTATTCGCTAAATACGATCATTATCCCTTTACGATTGCTCCTTTAAGGCGGGGCTTCATCTGAGTTAGTATTAAAGATTTAGGACGTTTCAAGCATATATGACGATGGATGCGTTATTCGAGATGCGACAATGTTAATACCGTCTTTATATTGAGTAGGTTCGCGTTTGACCAACATTGCGGATGTCAGGTGGAAATGCAGTCTAAGGTGGAGCACGCTTACCTAGAGAATACCTGTTCACGCGAGACTTGAAGACCCCTAGATTGTATGTTTCAGGAAAAACAGACGACGGTAAAGAGTTCCACTCTTCAGCGGTGCGTATGATAAAAGTGGAAGCATAGCGTTTCGTCCGCTTTGTTGCTATTTCCACCATATATCTGTAACGTCTGCGTGTCCGAAGATAAAATGATGAAGGAGGATTTAATTCGTGCAATTTCGTGGCACACTCGCAGATAACGTATAAATCTTCTCCGTGCCTTAATGGAAAAAGATCACTAATTCCTGCCGTCGGACGGCCTGTTGTAAAAGACGGCAAAACAACCCACAGCCACTTGGTAGGGCATTTGCCGGACTGGATGGCTACCATCCCTGGTCTAAAGTATGCCGCCATAACAACTTTGAGTCGTGTTCCGGCATCAGTGGCCAGGTTTCAGTTTCTCCTTCAACTCCGGCAGCACATTGGCAGCACCTCTAGTATTGCTAATGTCCATAGGCGACGGTAACCACTTCCCATCATAGTTGGGCTGTCAGCCTGTCTGCTGTGCTTCAACAATAATAAAAAATACACTAATGTGGCTGTGCGTTAATGACGTTATTTTATAACGCTTTAAATAAGACGCATTAGGCTACAGCGTCAATTTTTAACACGCAGATGAAGCCCCAGCATTTCAGGGCAGGCTGTCAAACTTTGGAATGCCGCTGACTCATATTATCAGAGTATTCAAAACATTGCCTACATTTAAGAACTCGTTCAGGAAAGACTACTTTTCCTTAAATAATTATACTTATTTATTATACTGTTAACGATATAATAATAAAAATAATAACTTTATATTAATTTGTCGACGGTATGGTACAATAGTAGAAGTTATTTAATAAGTTCAAAGTATGTATATGCCTTACAAATATGTTTGTATGTATTTAATTTGTTAAGTATTTTAGGTATGGGTATTTAAGTTATGTCCTATCTAATACTCTGCATCATCTAAATTGTCAGATTAGTTTAAATTATTCTTTAAATTAGGTTACCTGGAGAGATTGCTGTAAGCGACAAGGCCTATTGTTGTATTGGTTAAAATTAATGGGCGTCCTTATTGCTTAATGATGTTGTAGAAAGTACTTATTTTTTGCTTCTTGTTTTTTTAATTTTTTATTGCACGAGTTCAGCAGTCAGGCAGACGGCCCGCTGGATGGAAAACGGTTACCATCGCCTATGGACATTTGCAACACCAAAGGTGCTACAAATGCCTGCTGCTCTCTTAAGTGAGTCTGGAACCTGGTCACTAATACCGGAACACAACTCAAAGTTGTTATGGCGGCATGCTCTAGACCAGGGGTGGTAGCCATCCAGTCGGGCAAATGCCCTACCACCAGGCTGTGGGTTGTTTAGTCGCCTCTTACGACAGGCCGCCCGGCCGCAGGAAATTGTATTTTGTCTCCGTTCCTGCACGGATAAAAGAATGAAGTTGGTTTTGTTTTTGATAAACAAATCTACTTTCAGTTGCTTGAATAGCTTTAGAAATAATATTTTAAGCGCCTGTAGAAATTGTTCTAAAACTGACAAGCGTATACAAGTTTCCCATTAAAAGAGATTAGGCGCTCGGCGCTCTTCAACAAGGCTTGCTCTCATTTTCCCCGGGATCCACTCATCAGCTTCTGACTTGGATACAATAGGATCACCTCAGGAGTATACTTTTCGAAAAATTTGAAAATCGGTTCACAATTGACAGGGAAATTGCTTAATAAACATACAGAACAACGTACAGTCGAACTAAGAACCTCCTTTTGGAAGTCGATTAATAAAAAAACGACACGTGGCGCCATCTAGTCTGTAGGATTTAAACGTTTTGCACTGGGCGATTATATTCTACCACTGCCTATGTATAGAAATATGAAAACAACAACACAATAATAATTTTATCAGTGCTTAATAAATTCAATAAAGACATAGCTGTTTTTTTTACTATGTGAAGTTATTTTGTAATTTGATTGTTGTTTATTATATTATTTTCCTGTTGAAAATAATAAATAATAATAAATTAACAGTCATGTTATTGTTAAATACGGGATGTCCCTTCCGAAGTATAATCCCGAAGTACGTTAGCACTTGCTGGCTGGCGTCAAGCGATGTTTTCGACGGGAAATCCTATTGCGTATTATTATAATGCTTTATTCACTGGAAGCTATTACTAAAAACAAGTGAACTGAACCAACGTTAAGTGACTTAATGGGTGGTAAGAAGACCAGACCACACCTGATCCGGTTTTGCCTGAAGGTCGCGCAAGACGCAATCCAAAGAAATAAAACAAGATAATCGCCAAGCTTCACATTAATTAGAATATTATAAATATTAGATTACATAATAGCTCCTCCGTCACTGCCGGAGGAGCTGCCACACTTCAAGAAACCCTGAAACGCCGCAAATATGCATCCATCGGTGACGTATACATATTCTTGGCTTTCGGGGTTGAGACTTTGGGGCCATGGGGACGTGAGGCTCATCAACTTTATCGAGACCTTTCAAAGCGATTGAAAGAAGTCTCGCGTGACCAAAGGGCTGGCCTATATTTAGGGCAACGTATTAGCGTTGCCATACAACGCGGGAATGCGGCCAGCATTTTGGGAACGCTCCCCACCGAGAGCGATCTGGACTACATCTTTTACTTGTAAATATGTATATAATAGTAGTTACCCTTTATATGTTATAACTTTGTATTGTACATAGCATTAGTTACGATTAGATAACTTCGACTAGATAATTTACATAATATATTATTTCTAATATTCTATATTAGATGATATATAATATTAGAAAAATATAAAATACTAGCTGTCCCGGCAGACGTTGTTCTGCCCTGAAGAAATAAAATTTAGAACCCGATTGCAGCGCCACCTACCGGGTCCAATTGTGAATCTAAACCATCCTCGAATCCACTTGAACCTTCACTATATATATGTGTGTGTGTGTGTGTGAAGTTGAATATAGTCGCTGACTACGTTAGGGGAAATGCAGGGCTCACCAGGCCCTATTATAAAAAATAAATAAATAATAAAACTTCTTAACCCATTCGATCGGTCAACATTTGAACTTGGCCCCTTAGCCTCTAAGCGATCACTAATTTAGAAAGTCAATAACCATGTCTAATTGTAATAATGTATAACAGCCCATGAATGTCCCACTGCTGCCTCCCATTACTGGGGCACGGACAGTATACCCGCCACGCTTGTCCAAGGCGGCTTGGCAGGTTTGACACATCGGTTAGGTTAGCATGGTTTTTTTTCCACCTTTGATACCTGCTACCTGAAAAATGGCCCCGCTTCCAGCTTAGCGAGTACCCATTCCTTACTAAGTTTATGTTAAACTACCGATACTGAACATTTAATTTTTCTTAAAATCACGTAAGTCTGGGGTGACCGGATCTCAATCTATTAAGTTTGGTTGCCTGGAAGAGATTGCTTTAAGCGATAAGGCCGTCTATTATTTCTACCATGACAATATTGTATTATAATTGTGCATTTTTGAAATTGTATATTTGGTAAGCAATAAACTGTTATCTATCTAAAATAATCCTCCAGTTCCCACCAAAAAAACCCTTCTTTTAACCTGTGTTAGGAGCCAAGTCTCTGCGATTGCTCGCATTCAAACCCACATGCGCCGAGACGCCACGTGCGTCACATAAAACCTCTTTTGGTTGTATTATTTTACTTTTTTCTTAACAAACGTTTTTGCTGCAAGGGTGACAAAACTTACAGCGTTCTATTTTTAAAACATTTTAATGATGCTTTTTATAGTTTTTGTATCTGTAGAAGGGTTAAGAATGTTTTAATAGACCTGTAACTGACTTATGCTGGTGTGCATAGACATTTAACAGACGTATAAAATAAAATTATATATATATTATTGACAATATAATTACGACAAATCTGTATTCTTTAACGGCTTCTGTGGTTAAGTGGTCTAAGCTTTAGCGTGTTTAACGCACTAGACACAGAGGCTCCGGGTTCGATTCTTAGCAGTAAATTACATAAACGAACTTTACGTTATTTACTACGGTCTGGTTGTCTGGGATCGGCTACAAAGTAGTACATTGTATTACCCATAAAACAACCATAGCTTGCTTAGCTTGGGGATGTACAATGTGTGTGTTTATCTGCCGATTATTATTAATGCACTAATCTCAAGAATCATATTACGAGTGTTTAGACATTAGACACATCACAATGTCACTGAGCGATTCTCTAAAAGCAGCTGCTTTAGACCCTCTTGTCGGATGTTTAGCCGTCAACGATTAACAAGCAGATTTTCATCACTTAGCAGTGTGCACAGAAAAAGAGTAGAATTGTAAGCCAGTCTTTCCCGGGACCGATATTATTTGTGTTATCTTCGAGTCCCTTGTAAAAAGCCATCTAAAGATTACGTCACAGGTTAGGAGGGGTTTAGAGGGGATCGACGAAGTGTGACATTGTGTGATAAGGGGTGGAAGGATCCTAAATATCATTACGTCACATTTCAAAATCTAATATATTGTTACGAGTGCGGGACTCGAATTAAAATGCCGTTGGAATTACTATAGAATTTATTAGAACTATACAAACACGTATAACACAGGTACAAATATAACTGGACACAAACGATACATACTGCACGATTCAATAACACGCGCAAAGTTCGTCGCTATACAGCTTATCGAATGTACACACGTTTTGCTTGTATCGTAATCCTCGCTTGACTGCGGTTCTCGCTAGACTGTCTCTCTCTGCATTGGGCCATCGCTTTATAATGCACCAATACCATATGTCTACCTGGCAAGCGTCGGCGCAATTCCCAGAAAACATAATCGGCACACTTGCGTAATTATGCCTGCAAACGGCCATGAGTAAAATACACAATAGGCATGAATAGGCTATTGTCTAGTTACAAATTTTAAACACAAAGAAAACAAAAGAAGATAGTCATAAAATAGTTTCAACGTTATTAGCACAAACGCCGCGGCAAGTAATAAATACAGTTATGCAGGAGGCCCAACTTGTAACAATATGTAAATGATCACGGAACATCTGTTTTAAATTAATAATTTCTTTATGTAAAATTGCAAAATATATGACGTCACACTAGGAAGGGAGGTGTCTCACGAATGTGACCAACTGTGACGAGGACGGGAGAGGGTTCAAAGATCATGAAATTCGTGTGACGTAGTCTGTGGACGGCCCCTAAATACCTTAGTACGGTCCCTTTTAGGTACGCCTGCTCCATCCTAGATCATATCTCCGTTGAACTAACTACAAGAATAAAATTTACAAGATTTATATGAGAAATGATTACATAATCTTACCGATAAGCAGTAGTGGGATATCAACTCCGACAGTCCACCAAAGGTTTTTTCTGTTAACACAACCCCTAATTTGCGCCTGTGATTCTACATCTCTTTTCTGTAACAAAAAATGATATATAAATTAATGCTGGTATTGGATGGACGGACCAATATATATATATATATATATATATATATATATATATATATATATATATATATATATATATATATATATATATATATATATATATATATATATATATATATATATATCTTATACTGATATATAAAACTGAACAGTTTGTTGAACGCGCTAATCTCAGGAACTCCTGGTCTGATTTGAAGAATTCTTTCAGTGTTAGATAGCCCATTTATCGAGGAAGGCATTATAGGCTACATATCATCAAGCTAAGACCAAATTATTTTTATTTTAACTATTCCACGCGGACAAAGTCGCGGGCAGAAGCTAGTATATATATACACTACCGGCAGACTTTGTCCTGCCCTGAAAAACATAAAAATGTAGAATCCCATTATAGTGCCACCTACCGGTTCCAATTGTGAATCTAAACTATCCCCACTCAAACACGCAAAAATAAAATCATCAAAATCGGTCCTGGAAATTAGGAGGATTCTAGAATGCGATCCCAGCGCTACCTACCGGTTTCAATTGTGAAAGAATGGGTGGGACTTAAAGTATGTATAAGTAAAGTATGGTATTATCTGTTTGATGCTTACGTAACTTAGTTGACAGCAGGTCTCTTATCGACTTCTCGGGTTAAAAAAATATAATTAAAAAAAATGTTATCATTATAAATTGTATATTGTGTTTGTTGTGTTATTATGCTTAACACAAGCGTAACTTGTTAAGAATATATAAATATATGTATTAGGATATGCCCACGTTTGACTCGAAATTCCCGCGGGATGCCCGAGACACAAAGTACCGCAACTATTAACTATAAACTCGTTTTAGTAAAAACTGTGTCGAAATAAGCTAATTTTTATGCACCTGGACAACTACAAACCGCTTTTGGGAAAATTCCCGCGGGATTGCCGGGATAAAAAGTAGCGCTGATTTTAAGCCCAATAATTAGACGTCGATCAGCGAAAACCGTATCGAAATTGGCCCAGTAGATTTTACGTGAATCCCGAACAAACAGACAAGAAATCTAAAAAAATTGCATCATGTTCTTCATCATTTTTTATAATATTATAGATGATACAAAAAATACGTTAAAATTACTACGACGAGACGACTTCAAAGCTTTTATAAAAATAATTTTAAAATGTAACAAGAGAAGAGTTATGAATGTCAAACAAGTAAGTGAGGTGTGTAAGAATAAGCCTAAATGGCGCTCTGTTGATCGTGCCTACCCCGCAAGGGAACCGGCCTGAAGCTATGTATGTTTGTATGTGTATGTAAGTTAAAAATGAAGTAATATTGTAAATTGAAATTCTACTAAGCGAAGCACATTTCTAAAAGGTGGTAATAAATTACGTCTACATAAAACTTTCACTGTGTAACGAAAGGGCGTACTCGTCTGAGTGTACCAGTAAGGTCGCCGCGACCTTGGTCCATTCGACCTTCAACATTGACCTTTGCACTCAAGGACCGTTGACCTTAACTCGGTTTGCTTAACCGTCCACAGCGTCAGTGATTTATGTGTACTATCCATTCCTACGGTACGGGGCGCTTTAGACCTTGTACTAAATACTACTTGTATTTTGTTTGTTGTTCATTTATCATTGTGAAACTGCATTATATATTATGTAATTGTTCTATGTGTTGTATTGTACACCGTGACTTTATTTTTTGGTCGCAGGCGGAAGATCAGCGCTAGTCCCTGTTGGCTAGCCTTATACTGAGACTGGGTCCAATTTCGGACTTACTTGTTTCTATTGTCTTTCCATTTAGTTTATCTTTGTTTTTGTCCTCAATAAAAAAATTTCTTTCTAAAATTACCATTATGGCGGCAAGAGGCCCCGTAACGTTTTAAACAAATAAGTAATCAGCAGACAAAATTTTATATCCCCAAATTAAGCAAGTTACGCTTGTGATATGGATAATATACAATGGACTACTCTGGGGCTGATCCCAGATATCCAGATCATAGAAATAATAAAAAATTCGTTACCGAAATTTGCCATGCCAGGAATCAAACCTGGAGCCTCTGTATTGCTGTGAGGTACGCCGGCAAGGTCTTAACCCGGTGAATCTTAAAATCTTTTTTTGGCTTATATAATACTATAAAATAGTTTTTGGATTTTTGTTATATGTTGTATGGGACTAGTTCAACGTAACTCTGATTTAATAGCACATCTTTGAAATACACACATATATATATATACATATATATATATCTTCATCTTTTTTTCTAATCTTCACTGAATTGCAGTTACGCTCTTCGCACCACAGAGAAGTTAGTTTTTTTAGCCGCGTCGCAAGCGAGATACCTTCTGGGCGACTTAGACCCCGTTTCGCAGTAAACGTGTTAAGCGTATCTCGGTGTCATTTTAAGTTATAAGCGGTTTAATCCTTAGAGCTTTGGGGACATAAATTTGCAATTGTAAATGATATTTATGTTTAATCTTGTTAAATATACAGTTAGTTTGCATAAGAAGATCAGTTAAAGGAGGGATTTAAACTAAAACAAATTAAGTAACATATTTTAATTAAAAAATTTATATTATACTAGCAGCCCCGGCAGACGTTGTCCTGCTCTGAAAAAATATAAATCTAGCACCCGATCCCAGCGCTACCTACCGGTTCCAATTGTGGATTTAAACCATCCGGGGAACCACTCAAACACACAAAAACAAAATCAAAATCGATCCAGGTGATTAGGAGGATTCTAGAACCCGATCCCAGCGCCACTTACCGGTACCAACGGGATAAAAAGTATCCTATGTCCGTCTTCTAATTTTAAGCTGTCTCCCCACCAATTTTCAGCCAAATCAGTACAGCCGTTTTTGAGTTATAAATAGTGTAACTAACACGACTTCCTTTTATATATATATATATATATATATATATATATATATATATATATATAGATAATATAACAATTTTAAGCTTGATAGGGAAATAAGTAATTATTATTTGTGATGTGTATATATAGCTAAGATTATACTAGGGTTGCCATCTATACCTATATATAGATACTATAGATAGATAACACTTTATTGTACACCATTACAGAACTTAGAACTAGTATTACCCTAATTGTGTACAAAGGGCGGTCTTATCGCTAAAAAGCGATCTCTTCCAGACAACCCATGGCAAGAATATTGCTGATTAGGAATGGCGATGATGGTATTCATAATTATTGTACGATTACTTACATCTTAATAATAAATATATATATGTATATATACATATATATTTTTATATATATATATATATATATATATATATATATATATATATATATAAATGCAACTATTTAAACATATTAAATATACAACTATATACAATATAATATCTACTAATTATATAAAATTAAATATCATTATATTGCAGACAGTATTTCCTGACCATGTTCTTAAATGTTATTAGAGATTTTGCTTGTCTGATAGCAGCAGGCAATGTATTCCAAAGTTGGACAGCTTTAACCGTGAAAGAATTATTGAAAAACGTATTATGAATAGGAGAAATAAATTTATGTTGACTGGAAGGGTTGACGTAAATTGTGAGAGCAAGAAATAAATTCGAAACGTCGGTAAACAGTTGAAAGTCTTAGGGCCGCTTGCATAACGATCGCCTTTAAATAAAATTAGTTAATTATATTAAACTGCCTAAATACGTTTTACACAAAACGTATTGACAGTTCTTTAAATATATTTAGTGGCAAATTTTGTGTTCTGCAAGACGCTAATTGTATTTAAGGGTGTTAAATACGTTTTGTGTTTCTTAAATAAATTTAAGCCACCTTATCCCTATTTATCTATAAGATTAAAAAAACTGTTCTTTGTTAAGGAACGCTTTCTGCTTTCCTTAATAAATAAAAACAGTTTTTAAGCGTTTTATCAAGTCTTTAATTGATTGCTTATCAGGACACTACTATATTTAATCGGTCATATAGATATTATACACAATATTGTTTTTATTCGTCTGTTCATGTAGTATTTAGGTCCTTTCAACGGATACGCTTCCATACATTGTTGAGCCCAGATTGTAATAAGATGACACTGATTTAAAAATAAAAATATTGCAAGAGTTCAGCAGACAGACCATGAGTCGTGGTAGCGTAATGGCTAGCGCACGCGTCCCAAACTCATCCTGGCCGGAACGCATGCACCACTTAGTCAGTTTTCTGATCTAATGTGCATATTGTTACATTTACCACGTGCTAACAACGGTGAAGGGAAACATCGAGATAACCGATGTGTCAAACTTGCCAAGCCGCCTTGGACAAGGTCAGCAGACAGATAGACGGCCCACTTGATGGAAAGCGGTTACCATCGCGTGTCCACTTTTGTACAAAGGTGCTACCAATGTGCTGCCACTCTCTAAAGAAAGACTGGAACTTGGCCACTAATTCCGGAACACAACTCAAGGTTATTAGGCGGCATCATCCACGCGGGCAAATAACCTACCATCTGGTTTTAAGATTTATTTTGTTGATATTTTTAGTGTGATAGTAGTGGGTTTAAATATTTTGAATGAATTAATCGTGTAGTGCAATGGTTTTCATATTATTGTTGAAGTTCATTTAGATAAACGTATTATGGTAATCGATAATGTACAAAGTATGTATAATAGTCAGCATTTTACAAATAAACAACTGCGGCCTAATGCTTAACAACTTGTTTATATTCGCATATTTTAAATAATAGAATCAGTGTCGTTCCAGCGCTTGTTGGGTTTGGTATTTCTTCCATTTTACCCTTTCCTCCTAAACTGAAACTGTATACGCACTACAGTGTTTTGGTCCTTCGAGCCGGATTACAGTTTTTTGGTCCTTCGAGTCTACTATTACAGATAACTTATATGTAACCTTATTATTATGCTTTCTCGTCTTCCAGATGGAATTTTGAGCTGATGTTTTCAACTTCGTAAAAGAAAAATATAACGCTTTTGTAAGCCATATCTCAATTTATTTCTTTGTCCCAAAAGACCCGTCTCCTTAAAAAAATTAACTGATATGCACAAGCTCAGATTCGTGTAAACCGGTCTGTGTACTATGTACACTCATCTTATGCTGTTATTACGTAAAGTGTACTCGGTCCGAGACTCCTCTGATCGTGTGAACACGGCTTTAAGAAATTGCGTCATTAAATATTATAAGGGCTACTCATAATCCTTATTTATAAAAAGCACGTATCCATAATCTATTTGTCATCAAAGAATTTAAATGATCTTATGACTTGTTGTTTTTATTTGGGTTCCGTAGATATTGTAGCTACAAAGAAACCCTTATACAATAGGAATAGCTGACCATGTGCATATTATGTAGGTAGTATATAATTTTTGGAACTAAAGATTAAATGGCGTTATACAATGTAAGTGAGGAATCACAAGAGGAGTTCAGTGACATTCACACAAGCAGAAAAAAATTATATGTAAAGATATCAGCCTGTATATGTCTCAGCCCTGGCCACTGACCCCCAATTTTAAGGAAGTGGAAAGTATACCCACCACCTGTTTTCAAGGTGGATTACCGGGTTTCACAATGTGATTCAAAATAAATAAATTACGACATTAAAAAACAATTACCCGATATCCATTCAATGTTCCATAATATGTGTTTTGATTCATTTTTTCAAATATAAAAAATCACTTTAAAACACTACTTTACGTTTGATATGATATTGAATATGTTGTGTTACAATCAGGTACTTATAATGACTAAATGCGTAAAGCTATGACTAATTGAACATATACATTTCAATCTTATCTGTCTATCTTTGGATATCAGGCTGTGAAAGCTAGCCAAGTTTTGACAAAGAATTATTCACCAAAATAGGTTAATCTCTTGTGAGCAAGCGGATAACAGTTGGTTTAATATATTAATATATTAAACTATCTATATTAAACTAGCTGCTGTTAGTTGCTAATTTATTTTATTTATACATTTATATTTATTTTATAGCACAACTAAAAAACCTGTAAACATAATTATGGAATATTAATTGTATTTCATTCTACCTATAATTTATACGTAGAATAAAATATATATAGGTACTTCGCATTCATTACTAATTATTGAACAGATATTTTTATTATATTACAATAGGATGCTATATGATATGATACAATACAAAACTCTTTATTGTACACCAATATTATATAATAAAAACTTACACGTATGAGTTTTTAATTTCGAAATTAAGAGAATAATGCATATAAACGATACACGACATATCTATACTAATATTATAAAGATGTAAAGTTCGTGAGTTTGTGACGTTGTAGGGGGTAATCTCTGGATCTACTAAACCGATTTTGAAAATTCTTTCACCAGTGAAAGGCTACATTATTCCTGAGTGACATAGAGCATATTTGATTGTGATTAATAATAGGTATTTTTTATTATTTTTCTGATGCCCAACGAAGTGGGCACGGGTCAGCTAGTCTTTTTATAACTTACTAAATATAATTACAACATCAATTATAATTAATTAAGTTAGGCGCTAAGAACCTCAACCAGAAGGCCCAGCTTGCCATACACAACGCGGTGCTGGTACCTACGCTCACGTATGGAAGCGAGAGTTGGGTATGTATAGAGAGCATGAAAGTAGAGTAAACGCGGTCGAGATGCGAGCACTGCGCAAACTCTGCGGAGTGACACTCGCGGACCGCGTTCGTAATACCGAAGTAAGAAAGAGAGTTGGTCTGAAAGAGAGTGTCGGGGTGAAGGTAAGGAAAGGAATGCTCCGGTGGTTCGGGCATGTGGAAAGAATGCATGATGAAAGAATGACTAAACAGATATACAATGCAAAAGTGGATGGATGCAGAAGTCGTAGAAGGCCACGACACACCTTCCATGATCAAATTGATCGTGGACTAGCAGAAGGTGATGTCAGGAGCCTTAAGAACAGACGAGCGTGCATGACAAGAGTTATGAATGTCAAAGAAACAAGTGAGGTGTGTAAGAATAAGCCTAAATGGCGCTCTGTTGTTCATGCCTACCCCGCAAGGGAACTGGCGTGAAGTTATGTATGTATGTTTGTATTAATATTATAATTGTATTTATTTATTTTAATTATTTTGTAACAAATATACTAAGAAAACATTATTTTATAAAATAAATATTTTTTTATTATTTCTTATAATTACTACATCAGTCATAATAAAACTTGGCTCGTGTTGAAAATTTCAACATATCTTTTCTGACACCTGACTTGAAAAGTTTTATCAGAAGTGCGTGAATTAGGAGAATATCATTGATTACTCATTCGTGCAATTTAAGTGATATTGATAAAGAATATATTATCTTTGCTTTGTTTTTCTTTATCATGCTACACGTATAGACATTTTAATGACACAGTCCATGACGATACTTGTTTATCAATACTCGAGGGAGTGTTACAATCGTACAAATGACGAAACAAAGCGCACCCAGACCGGATACAAACTGTTCGAAGTAAAAAATAATATCAACCTAATCAATCTATGTATGAACAGGTTACTTTAAGGAAATAAACACGAGAAAGGAAATATATACAATTTTCTGACCAGTCTACCTCTTCTATTTAATCTACTAGCATCAAAAGACTGATGCAAATAAACGAGTTTGATAGCAGACGTAGCGAAAAAAGGCTCGCTCACTTACCACTATAACCTACAATTGTTGTGGTAGCGTTTTGACCCGTAAGAAATGTGATTGCCCATTCCAGGCCAAAATTTGCTATATCTATACTAATATTATAAAGAGGTAAAGTTTGTGACGTTGTGGGGGGTAAACTCGGGATCTACTGAACCGATTTTAATTTTTTTTTACTTTTGGAAAGCTACGTTAACAGGGAGTGTCATAGGCTATATAACATGACGTTATCTACCACGGGAGCGGGACAGAGCGCGGGTGAAACCGCGCAGGACCGCTAGTTAGCTATATACGAGCATATGAAGAATTCTAAAATTAAACTTTTAAAGTTTTAAGGAGTTTTTGTATCAATAATTAAAATTTGAAAGTTTTTATTCAAAATAAGTTCCACTGGAGAATACTTTTTGAAGGTCATACATATAAGTTAAAATTTGCTTTTACTTTCTATGCTATATTTTTTTTTTTTTTATTGCAGGAGGTCAGCAGACAGGCAGACGGCCCACTTGATGGAAAGCGGTTACCATCGCCTATGGACATTTGCAACACCAAAGGTGCTACAAATGCGCTGCTGCTCTCTTAAGGGAAACTGGAACCTGGTCACTAATGCCGGAACACAACTCGAGGTTGTTATGGCGACATACTTTAGACCAGGAGTGGTAGCCATCCAGTCGGGCAAATGCCCTACCACCTGGCTGTGGGTTGTTAAGTCGCCTCTTACGACAGGCCGCCCGGCCGCAGGAAATTGTATTCTTTCTCCGTTCCAGCACGGATAGGATATACACCGCTTCGCAACATGTTATTGATGTTAAGGAGAAGAAGCGGCAAGGAACTCCCCAGCAACACGACTAGCTAAAAATTTATTTTCTTTATATTTCTTATTCTATTTATATCTCAAGTTCTTTTATTTATAAGTTATATACAGAAGTATGTTACAGGATTACTTTTATAAGAATTAATGGAGTTGTAGCAAAGAGTGCATACTCAGTAAGACAAAGACACAGTAAGAGGAAAGAAGAATATTATTATTGTTATAATAATGATGAGACGTACTAAAAGTTTGTACTGCAACTAACTACTGTATCTTACTAACGATTCACTTGCCTTACTAGTATTGACATAAACTCAATTTTCTACCAATGATAAAACAGATTTATTATTACCTCTTTAACTAAACATTTAGTGACAGAAGCCATCCTCTTCAACCCTTCTATGCTCGTCCGCACAGTGGAATTTCGAACCATTTCAAAAATCACCAAAAGTTTAACACTGTCACTGCAACGTGTTTATAATCGAATAAAATAATACTCTGTTATAAAATAAATGATATATCATTCTAACTTTCAAATTTCGAATAATTATTTTACAAAGTATACAATAAAACGCTTTACTGCTCGCAATTTATATCAAGTTTACCGGATTTGCGTACGTGCTTTACATTTTATACTGTACTCTTGTCTGACTAATTAAAAGGAAAATTGTTAGCTCGATTTTAATACGTCAATTGTGCGTATAACCCACTTTATTCAATTTATTAGTAAATAAACGTCTTATTATAAGAAAAAGTTACAGTTTATTCATTGATCGGGGACATTTTGCTATGATTGACCTATTTAACATGTCATTAGTCATTGATTTTAAGGGCACTTTTACTTCTTATTTAAGTGAATGGGTAAAACCGAATATATTGACTGCTAAAATGAAAAAAAAAAAATAACAGTAAGTATTTGATATAATGACTTCAAATAGTATTTCGTTAGGTTTCAAGACTTTTCTATTTCACCATTTTCTAATAATTTTGTGAGATATATTGGAGCATGACTCTTCTTCCAATACTCCTCTATTAAGGCATATGTCCTTTTTCACACCACAAATCATCATCATCATTGCCATACATTTAGTTACCTGATTTTAATTCTTTTTCGTGACTTGCCTATAGCACTTTAATCTTTTTCCTCTCAATTTTTTTTAATTATTGATACTAAAAGAATATTATATTTATTTTACAACAGACTTTTGTCCTTGTCAGAATCTTAGGTACATATAATTATGACACTCTTAGTGCCAGTTTAAATATGGTCTAAAAAAAACGGTACTAGAAATATGTCTGTTAATTTTACCCTTCTTGTTGTTAAAGTGTTAAAATTATTTTGGTTGTGAAATTTTATAAAATATAAAATAAATTATAATATAAAATAAACACACCTTCCATGATCAAATTGATCATGTACTAGCGGAGGGTGATGTCAGGAGCCTTAAGAACAGACGAGTGTGCATGACAAGAGTTATGAATGTCAAAGAAGCAAGTGAGGTGTGTAATAATGGGTCTAAATGGCGCTCTGTTGTTCGTGCCTACCCCGCAAGGGAGCTGGCGTGAAGTTATGTATGTATGTATGTGTATAAAATAAATTAAAAAATAAACGCTAGCTTTTAGTTTGAAAATTTAATACAATCAAGATTAAGTGCCGCTTGCATAAGGTGGCTTAAATTTATTTAAGAAACACAAAACGTATTTAACACCCTTAAATACAATTAGCGTCTTGCACAACGCAAAATTTGCCGCTAAATATGTTTAAAGAACTGTCAATACGTTTTGTGTAAAACATTTTTAGGCAGTTTAGTATGATTAACTAATTTTATTTAAAGGCGATCGTTATGCAAGCGGCCCTTAATGTTGCAAATAAATTAAAATGCATCACGTAATTATCGTCAACAATTACGTAAGTCTAGACACGGGTCGCGACAAATCGAGATGATAAATAACAGTTCCTTAGCGCGTGTAATTTATTTATAAATTATCATATTGCTATGATCTTTGTGTTTGTATACAAGAATGTTAGTATTATTTAATCTCGAAGGTTCCGTAACTGTTTTGGTAAATAACCCTTATATAATAGTTATAATGATGAGTTATGTTTATAAAATAAAATATAAATAATAATGTTACAACTTAGGCCCCGACAAAGACAAATTCCACGAACAGATCTGTAAAAGCACATTTTATTATCTGTCGGCATTTGAACTAATTGTAATCATTTTATGGTCGTCTTCTTTTATTCACTAATTTATTTGCATACGTTTCTAAGTTGTTGTGGAGAACAGCCTATTGTTCTAGATTACGGCCGCTTGCAGGCTGCATCATTAGGTGTTGCGAATTACAATTACAAGCTAATTCTAGGAAATTGTGTCGACGTTGCCGGGCGGGCACATTTACATTTGTGAAGTATAAAACGACGGCCTGATTGGTCAGTGGAGCTACAACTAAGATACAGGAGTGACGTGTGTTCATTCAGGAATCTAACAGTGACGGACTTTGCGCGTTTTATTGAATTACGAACTTCTGCATTACGTTTGGATTTGTTGTGTTCGGTTATATTTGTACCTGTGCTATACGTGTTTGTATAGTTCTTATAAACTCTATAGTAATTCTAACGGCATTCTAATTCGAGTGCCTCTAACTCGTAACAATAATAACAGCCTATAAACGTCCCACTGCTGAGTTCGGCTTCCCACAATTGGGGAACGGACAGTATACCCGCCACGCTTGTCCAAGGCGGGTCGACACGTTTGACACATCGTTTATCTCCATATGCAGGTTTCATCACGATGTTTTCCTTTACCGTTGGCACGGGGTAATTGTAACCATATATGAAATATTACTATGTTAATAATATGGTTAAGAGCTATGAATGTCAAAGAAGCAAGTGAGGTGTATAAGAATAAGCCTAAATGGCGCTCTGTTGGTCGTGCCTACCCCGCAAGGGAACTGGCGTGAAGTTATGTATGTATGTAATAATATGGTACTTTCCAAGTCGCTCAACGAGCTATGGATCAAGCTATGTTGGGTGTTTCTCTTATGGATAGAAATTCGAAATGAGGATATCCGTAAGAGTACCAAGGTAACCGACATAGCTCGCAAAATTAGCAAGTTGAAGTGGCAGTGGGCCAGACACGTCCGCCCCAGGACCGATGGCCGATGAAGGAGACGAGTCCTGGAGTGGAGACCGCGTCTCCATAAACCTAGTGTCGGACGCCCTCCAACCCGATGGACCGACAACCTGTGCAAGGTCGCTGGCAGGCGCTGGATGAGGAAATCAGAGGACAGGGATGCGTGGTGCCTTCTTGCGAAGGCATTCTTCCAGCAGTGGACTGCGAATGGCTGACGACGATGCAATATTAGGTCAGAAAACTGACTAAGTGGTGCATACGTTCCGGCCAGGATTCGAACCCGCGTTCTTTGAGTTTGGGACGCGTGCGCTAGCCATTACGCTACCACGACTTATAAAATGCTTATCTATAATATAAAATTCTAAAAGCGTAGTCTTTTGTTTCTTACATTTTTTTGTTTGTCTGTTTGTTCGGGATTCCCGTAAAAACTACTGGACCGATATCGATGCGGTTTTCGCTGATCGATAGTAAATTCCCGGACTTAAGATCTCCGGTACTTTATATCCCGAGAATCCTATTGGAATTTTTTTGGGGAGGTACAATGTGGCCAGGGCGAAAAAAATTGATTTCGATGCGAAATTTTCACTGATTGATAAAACCTTTAGTAAAATAATTGTAGTTGTATGCCTTTAGCGACATTACTTATCCCGAGCTTTTTCGGAAATTTCCGGAATTCATGTATTTGTTTACTAAAAATCTTTTTTAAAACAACTCTACAGGCTCGAGTTCCGTACCCTTTTTTACAACTTAATTTAGAATAAAGCGATTTAGAATTTATACACGCTTATTTGTTACTGTGTCATTGTGTGTGATATTTATTGAATGATGTTTGTGTTGCGGTGTACCTTACGAATATCTTATTATATTAATTTATTCTAATTTTAATACTAAACTTATACTAATGTAGAGTGTATCTGTTACATGCTGGTGTTGTGAGGAAGTGCATGTACAGTGTGTATGTCTATACCTATATATATTAACATAACTAGTACCGTGTGTGTTGTTGTTTTTTTTTATTGCAGGAGATCAGCAGACAGGCAGACGGCCCACTTGATGGAAAGCGGTTACCATCGCCTATGGACATTTGCAACATCAAAGTTGCTACAAATGCGCTGCTGCTCTCTTAAGGGAGACTGGAACCTGGTCACTAATGCCGGAACACAGCTCAAGGTTGTTTTGGCGACATACTTCAGACCAGGGGTGGTAGCCGTCCAGTCGGGCAAATGCCCTACCACCTGGCTGTGGGTTGTTAAGTCGCCTCTTACGACAGGCCGCCCGGCCGCAGGAAATTGTATTCTTTCTCCGTTCTTGCACGGATAGAGATGTTTTTCGTTTCTACTAAAAATCTATTGCAGTGTAATAGAATAAGAATAACCTTTGATTTTATATTTAGCTGTCCAATCTGGAGAAAGTCGCGGACAAATGCTAGTATAATATATTTAAAAAATCTTTATATTATGTACAAATAATGATTTGTGTATAATGAAACATATGTAGTATTAGAACTGGTTTGTTTAAGTGTGGTATAAGTAAATTCACACGAAGATGCGAGTGGTTAAATTATAAATAGTGTAATAAATCCCGTCAGGCATGCAAGGTGCGAGGTTATCGTTGTATCTGACAAGGGATGGCAGTATGCAGAATATGTCGCGTTTTATTGTCAATTTTAACAATTATTTATTTTTCTCTCTAAAGATGAAATTTTAAACAGAGAATTATTGCAGTATCTGTGATTAAGGAATCCGTTCCTTTTTCTTGAAGTAGCAACATGATCAAAATCTAATTTACAAAATAGGGATTCTGCTTTAATAGAACGAATTACGTTTGTTTATGATTGCACATTAAATACCTATATTAATTGTTATTACTACTCTTACAGTTATTTAGTAGCTTAGTTGTTCTTTTCATATGTATTTTTAAAGTTAATAATTAATTTTGTTATGTACCCTCTTATTTCTAAACGATACAATCGGCCATTTCTTTCATTGAATATAAATGTCATATTTTTATTTAGTATTCGGTGATTAGCGCTTGTTTTGTATAGAGTACGTAGTTCTCTATAATTTAACATAATTTTATGTCATAATATTTATCTCTAATATGTGGTGATTCTGTTCAGATTATAATTCAAAATCTCTCAATTGTATATAGACGGTATTCACTACATTTTATTTTCATGTTGGCAGACGCGATACATTTGTACTGTGTTCGGTTTATTTTATTACATGTTAAACACTTAAGTATAATATTGTATATAAAATATTATCTAAAATTTCCAAACAACAATGTATTAAATTCTTTTCATTTATAACTCTTTAATCAAAATAGGTGGGTGAATTTTATCTGGTCATTGAAACAAAACAAAAAAAAATACACGACGAATTGATTCCTCTTTTTTTGAAGTCGGTTAAAAATCGGCCCTTAGTGGCATTAGACCGTCCTGAAGTAAGCAAGAATATAATTTAAGATGGTGCGTATGATATTCGAAACGCCATGCATTCGTGCAAACAAACCATAACTCAATATAAATAATTGAATAAACTTTATAACACTTCTCGTTATATAATTAACACATAAAACTGCAATTAATTATATAAATTATGTTAATACTTCCATATTATATTAAGAATATTATTTACTTTTTTTCGCTCTAAATCACACTGAAATTTTTATGTTAATATGATGATAAATTATGTGTTTTTTTTGTTAAGAATTAATTTAAAACTAACTGTGCCCGCTTGTTTGTTCGCGGACGTGTAGGTGATTATCATATCTTCTAGCCTGCAAGGTATTGAAATTAAACATAATGTTACGAGTGCGGGACTCGAATTAAAATGCCGTTGGAATTACTATAGAATTTATTAGAACTATACAAACACGTATAACACAGGTACAAATATAACTGGACGCAACCAGTACAAATGTAATTCACGATTCAATAACACGCGCCAAAGTCCGTCACTAGATAGCTTATCGAATATACACACGTCTTGCCTTGCTGGTGACTATCGCTATACTACCGATCTCTTCATTGGGCCATTCTTTTATAATGCACCGCCGCAATATGTCTACCTGGCAAGCGTCGACGCAATTTCCCAGAAATCGTAATCCACACACCTGCGTAATTATGCCTGCGAACGGCCATAAACGAGTACAATACACAATAGGCTGTTTTCTAATTACAAATTTTAAACACAAAGTAATCAAGTTACATAAATTGCATATGGACATTATTTATGTGTTTTTTTATTACATACATATATACTCAGAATCAATAAATAAAAAAACCTGAATGATAATTGCAGAATGTTTCAACTTTAGTAAAAATGTGGTCAAAACTTAACCGGAACGAACATCAAACGTTTGACATTCAAAACCAAAAAAATGAAAAGAAAACTTCACTTTTAAATTTAATTTGATTTCTGAACGACTTTTAAATTTAATTAATTTCTAAACGACGGGACGAACATCAAATGTTTGACAGGTAGAAATAGTTTCTAAGGGAAACAGAAATTGTTGTTTTTACTATATTCCAAGTATTTTATCATATTTACTCATCTTTTAAACCTTCCCTGGACTTCCAAAAATAATTCAAAAACAAAATTAGCCAAATCAGTCCAGCCGTTCTCGAGTTTTAGCGAGACTAACGAACAGCTGTCCCGGCAGACGTTGTTCTGCCCTGAAGAAATAAAATTTAGAACCCGATTCCAGCGCCACCTACCGGGTCCAAATGTAAGCTATCCTATCTTTCAAGTCGGATCAAACTGCATGCGGTGTGCAAATTTGATTCAAATCAGTCAAGTAGTTTAGGAGTATTTGGTATTTTAACAAATAATTTATTTTTATTGCTCTCGTTTAAACCAAAATGTCTCCTACTGTCGACTGTTCGGAAACTGAATACCTCAGTTTGGTAGAATTTGAAAAATAAGCCAATAACAAAAAAAAAAAAATTAATTATGAAAACACGTAAAAATTAAACTACTTTTCATATAGCAATCCATGTTTGCGAATCAAAACATTAAAAAAAAAGTTCTTATCCAATATGCTTACATTCATATACATTAGAATCAGATCCGTGCAGGAACGGAGAAAGAATACAATTTCGTGCGGCCGGGCGGCCTGTCGTAAGAGGTGACTTAACAACCCACAGCCAGGTGGTAGGGCATTTGCCCGGCTGGATGGCTACCACCCCTGGTCTAAAGTATGTCGCCATAACAACCTTGAGTTGTGTTCCGGCATTAGTGACCAGGTTCCAGTCTCCCTTAAGAGAGCAGCAGCGCATTTGTAGCACCTTTGGTGTTGCAAATGTCCATAGGCGATGGTAACCGCTTTCCATCAAGTGGGCCGTCTGCCTGTCTGCTGAACTCCTGCAATAAAAAATTAAAAAGCACTTGACTGTGGCACAGAAACCTCATGGATTTATTCGTGCCGCAGAGAGTCATGCACACAATATTGTTATATCAAAAATAGGAGCAGAGGCGAGTAATTGTTATCATCATTCTAGTGTTTTGTTCTGATTTGATAAACATATTGTTCCAACATTTGTAGTCTTCTCCTGTAGACATGTAAAACTTTTTTTGTGTTTGACCCAAGGATGCGACAGCAGGAACTGGAAGGGGGTCGTCGGAACTCTTATTCATCACACGAAACACCATTAGTTCAAGAATAACCGTGTCACGCCGATTTTTTGTGAAAGCGTGTTATCACACTGCTCGGGCCGGCCCGAAGACATGTAATCAAAATAATGCTTCCAGCATGAGTCTATCACGTCTAATTTCTTCCGAGCAGGAATGGAGATAGAATACAATTTCCTGCGTCGGGGCGGCCTGTCGTAAGAGGCGACAAAACAGCCCACAGTCAGGTGGTTGGGCATTTGCCCGTCTGGATAGCTACCACCCCTTGAATCTAGAATATACCCCCCCCCCCCCCCCCGTGACAAGCTTGAGTTGTGTTCCGGCATTAGTGGCCAAGTTCAAGTCTCCATTTACAGAGCAGCAACTCATTAGTAGCACCTTTGGTGTTACAAATGTCCATAGGCGATGGTAACCGTTTTCCTTCAGTTATGCCGTCCGCCTGTTTGCTGAACTCATGCAATATAAAAAATATATAAAAAAATCTAAAAATAGTAATTTATAAAAAGCAGATTTTACTTAAATGTTTGCATATATTTCAAAGTCACAGACAGACATTCAGATTCTATTAATATAGATCAGCTGATTTATGTAATGTTTACTTTCCTAATTTGGTTATATATTAAAATCATTAATTAAATATAAGAGCTAAAAAATTTAAATTTAATCCATTTTGTATTGTATTTATTAATGATATATTTTAATATGAGTTATTTATAGATGAAACTTAATAGTTAATTTTATGTATTAAACATTTTCTAATTTGCTTCTTTTTTCGGTAATATATAGTCTATACTTATATAAAATAAACATATTAATAACAACAACAACAATTCACTTTATTGTCTTAACTATAAGGTAGTACAATGGGCGACCTTATTACTTAAAGCAATCAAGATCCCTTCCAGGCAACCTTTGCCTGAACAAAATCTTGTTAATAACTATTTGTTAAATTAGAATTTTATTTTAAAACTAGCTGACCCGGCAAACTTCGTACCGCCTCAGAATCAATATATAAAAAAGCTGAATGGTCATTGCAGAATGTTTCAACTTTAGTAAAAAATGTGGTCAAACCTTAACCAGAACGAACATCAAACGTTTGACATTCAAAACCAAAAAAATGAAAAAAAAAACTTCACTTTTAAATTTAATTTGATTTCCGAACGACGGGACGAACATCAAATGTTTGACAGGTAGGAATAGTTTCTAAGGGAAAGCGAAATTGTTGTTTTTACTATATTCCAAGCATTTTTTCATATTTACTCATCTTTTAAACCTTTCCTGGACTTCCACAAATCATCAAAACCAAAATCACCCAAATCAGTCTAGCCGTTCTCGAGTTTTGGCGAGGCTAACGAACGGCAATTGATTTTTATATATATTGATTAATGTTATAATTCTTTAAATGATTTTCTAATGTTTTTCTTTTATTTTTATTGCATGAGTTCAGCAAACAGGCAGACGGCCCACCTGATTGAAAGTGGTTACCATCGCCTACGGATAATTTGTAACACCAAAGGTGCTGCCGCTCTCTAGAGGGGGTCTGGATCCTGGTCACAAATGCCGGAACACAATTCAAGGTATTATAGTGGTATACTCTAGGCTAGGGTTGGTAGTTATCCAGTCAGGCAAATACCCTACCACCGGACTGTAGGTTGTTTTACCGCCTCTTACGACAGGCCACCTGGCCGCAGGCAATTGTATTCTTTCTCCGTTCCTGCACGGATTAGATTTATATCATTTATTTAAACAATTAACATAAAATATGACACCTTAAATGAAGAATTTTTTTTAAAGGGCTACCTAATTAGAATACGCTGTCTCGCTCGCACATCAGTACGTTTTTGAAGGTATAAGTTGTCAGAATTGACTTATGATAAATGTATAAATTATATTCCACGAAGCTTAATAATAAAACTACGAACGTTTTACAGAATTTTCATTTTGATTCATATACATTTCTATGCTGTACAGTCCACTTACGAGGGCTGTATGGCATGCGTGCGGGTGGATGGCAGCCTGTCGCCCTGGTTTGAGGTCAATATTGGCGTCCGCCAGGGCTGCGTGCTGTCTGCTTTGCTGTTCATTCTATACCTGGACGATTGTCTCCAGAGAATAAGATTGATGGATGTTGGGGTGCGGATGAGTGATCTAGTTGTAAGCACCTTGCTTTATACGGATGATGCCGTGCTTTTAGTCGCATCGCCGTCGGATCTGCAAACACTAGTCACAATGAGAAGAGAGAGCATGAAAGTAGAGTAAACGCGGTCGAGATGCGAGTACTGCGCAAAATCTGCGGAGTAACGCTCGCGGACTGCGTTCGAAATACCGAAGTAAGTAAGAGAGTTGGTCTGAAAGAGAGTGTCGGGGTAAAGGTAAGGAAAGAATGCATGATGAAAGAATGACTAAACAGATATACAATGCAAAAGTGGATGGATGCAGAAGTCGTGGAAGGCCACGACACACCTTCCATGATCAAAATGATCGTGTACTAGCAGAAGGTGATGTCATTAGCCTTAAGAACAGACGAGCGTGCATGACAAGAGTTATGAATATCAAAGAAGCAAGTGAGGTGTGTAAGAATAAGCCTAAATGGCGCTCTGTTGTTCGTGCCTACCCTGCAAGGGAACTGGCGTGAAGTTATGTATGTATGTATGTACATTTCTATATTTAAAAATTTATTCTTGTGAAAAAAATAGATTCTATTTTTATGTACGTAAACCTTGTTTGAAACATTTTTCTTATGATAAACGCTATTTAATAAAAGCTTATATAATATTGCTTAAAATTGAGCAATAAATAACACTGGGCCACCAAAAATAAAGAGTGATCTGCACTTTTGTCCACACCCTTATTCTTATGTATTTCGATACGCTGAATCTAAATCTGGGATCTAATTGGTCCATAAACCCTACCTACCGGGTCCAATGCATCCATCCACTTTTGCATTGTAATATCTGTTTAGTCACAAGACAAAGTAAAACGAGCCAAAAACTACGACGGGTCCTATCATTGTAAATAGTACAGGAGTTCATATGGCCACACTTAGGATACTTCCTATCATCAGATAAGCTGAAGTCGTTACCATAAATTAATATAATAAGCATTCGTAAGGTACACCACAACACAAACATACATTCATTAAATGCGATACTAACAAATAAGCGTGCATAATTTCATACTCCTAAATTAAATTGGAAACATACAAGCTTTTGAGATCTGGATATCATTTAAGCAGAGTTAGCCAACAAGTAAAACGAGCCCAAACACGACGGGTCTATCTTGTTTAGTACTGAAGTTCCTAACCCGACTCCATCATCAGATACATACCATTGTCACGCGTTACATATGCGTGCAAAATTTCCGCTCAAAAACCGGAAGTTGGTACGGATTCCACTCTTTAACTAAAATACATAATATCCATTTAAAACAAATAAAATAAAAACGGGTACGGAATTGCGATGTTTAAAAAAATATATTTATCGCTGTATATATATATGTTATACTAATATATAAAGCTGAAGAGTTTGTTTGTTTGAACGCGTTAATCTCAGAAACTACTGGTCCGATTTGAAAAATTCTTTAAGTGATAGATAGCCCGTTTATCAAGGAAAGCTATATATCATCACGCTAAGACCAATAGGAGCGGAGTACTAATGAAGAATACTTCAAAATCAGGGGGTTTTGAAAACAAATTCCACGCGGACGACGTCGCGGGCATAGCTAGTTATTGTAATAATTAAAGTAGCCTGTTTATAATAATAATCGGCAAACAAACACACATATTGTATATACATCCCCAAGCTAAGCAAACTATGCTTTTGTTATGGGTATTATACAACGGTGAAGCCGATCCCGAACACCCAGACTATATTGCAAATAACGGAAAGTTCGTTTATATAATTTACCATGCCGGGAATCGAACCCAGAATCTCTGCATTCCAGTGTGCTAGGCCGGCAAAGGCTTTGGCCCGCTGACAGTGGTGGATTTACCAATAGACTGAGTAGGCAAATTTGGGGCCAATTTTTTTTTTATATTATGTCTTACACAATCTTCAAACTACGGTTAAAAGCAGGTCTAATTTAAGACTACACATCTCACGATATGTACACAAATCATAAAGTTACAATTTCATTGACAAAAAAATCATCTAATTAATATGATTGTGAATTAAGGTATCGATTTATCGGTAGGGGCGGTAAAATTTGAATAGCCTACAGGCGTCATATTTCTAAATCCGCCCCTGCCCGCTGAACTATAGAAGCCGTTTTATATTATTGTGATAATCATATATTATTAAATATTTAGATAAGTACTAAATAGCGACGCAGTAAAATAAAAAAGAATAATAATACATTTATTATTCATATTCATTAATACTAAAATATTTATAATTAATATTCATTCATGTTCATTTCAATAATTTATATTAATTAAAATTCATAAATTATTTCTTTAATCTATTAACTTAAATTTAGTACGCCTACCTTACATCTATGATGGCTGATTCCTTGCCTTCGGTTGGATTTTGACATGACGTGTATGGAGCTTATGTCGAATTTTAACCGATAGTAAAGCAAATGAACGGTCGGCAGGATACAGGAACCGGTCGTGAGTGTGATTGTTAGGTTTTTATGAAACTAGTACAAGGAATGACAACGTGCATAAATGAGTAATAATCTAGCTGGACTAGGAATATTACTAATTAGCGCATAGACACATTTAGGTGTCCTACACTACGACTGCGACTGAGTATGATTAATTGGAAAATTGTGTCAATTGGCAAGAATTTTACGATACTTATGAACTGATGCTAGAAGTAGAATAACAAGCTCACACCTGGATGATAATTCAGCGGAAACGTTTTAATATCCTCTAACACTTCGTCAATTCGATAAGCCTCAATGTTTAGATTTTATATATAAATCTTTCCCTATTTTTATTTAGGGTCACATAAAAAAATACGACAAGACTGTTTAGATTTTTCTACGTCTATATTTAAAAAGCGCCATCTGTTGTCGAGTAGCTCAAACTAATATTATAAAATAAACATTTCTGCAGATTAAAAACTAAGAATAAAATGAAGATTCCTTCTATTCTTATCTACTGTTTTTAACTAATTATGTAAACTTGATACGAGTAATGTTAATTGCCTACCAATAGTAAGGCAAAGTTATGCCAACTAATTTAAGTTATAATTAATTTTTAATATAATATATGTAAGTGATCCACCCCGCCCGTGATCAGAAGGCTGGCTCATATTTCGCCCAACAAATAAGCATCGCCATACAGCGCGGCGATGCAGCCAGCCTTCTGGGCACGCTCCCATCTGGCAGCGATTCGTTACACAGTCTATAATCGCCTGTACTTTATAACTTAGTTTATTTTAGTTTTTAGAAGTCGGTTAAATGTGAAGTGTTTATAAATGCCAGTAGAAATAATAATAAAAAAAATATGTAAGTATCACATAAAAACATAATTAAAAATAATAAAACTACGTTTTAACGGTTTTAAGCGCGGTAATTTTAGTTGATTTTGATTTTTTTCCGACGTTTCGTGATCACGGAAGACAAAGATGTCAAGTGTCAACGAGTATTGTTAAAGTTTTATTTAGCCTACCGCCAACTTGCTAATTTTAATTATTTAATTTTAATTTTGTTTATGGTTATTATTTAGTCTATGGGAGCCTAATCTAATTTACTACCGCTTCGCAACATGTTATGGCTTGAAGAGAAGAAGCGGCGCAAGAAACTCTTCAGCAAACATGCCTAGCTCTAATAATTTTATATAATATTAAAATGGGTGGAAGGAAAAATAAAAGTAATTATCAGTCAAGTTGGTTTGTGTTCCGTTGTACGCAGAAAGAGCTCACAGTGTCTTGAGGTCTGGCAGCTGGTTTTTGCTGGGTTTGGGTCTTAATAGTTTTGATGATTGGATCCCAAACAGGTGGTACTTGCCAACCATCTTCTCTATTGAAATTTGGGTGTTTTTTGATTTCAATAGCCTCACGCATCATTCTAGGTTAGCGGTAGGCTAAATAAAACTTTAACAATACTCGTTGACACTTGACATCTTTGCCTTCCGTGATCACGGCCACTGAAAAGTGGCCGAAACGTCGGAAAAACCAAAATCAAATAAAATTACCGCGCTTAAAACCGTTAAAACGTAGTTTTATTATGTATACAAGTCGCGAAAACTTAAGAAAATATTATAATTAAAAATGTTTATATCGAGAGCTTCATAACATATAGGCGTATACGCAGAAATGGCATTTTTTTGTTGTTTACTAAAATCTATGCATGTTGCAATTTAGAAAGTCTTACCAGTATGCAAGTGTACCTAAAAAGAAGGGTATTCCAAATTTCAGCCTTATACAATCAACCAGTTTTGTTTTATTCACAATTTTATCCCTTGTGTGAAACTGCACTTTTGTCTATACGCCCATTTGTTATGAAGCCCTCGATATATAGATACGATTCTTTAAAAAAAACCTGAATAAATTTATTTACCTCTTCATGTTAAAATTATGACATTAATTATTAACATTTAACATACAAACAAGGTGGTCTTAGTAGCACCCAGACCAAAAAAAAATTGGATAGGAATGAATGATATACTGTCGTATAAGACTAAGCTATTATAATAAATACAATTAAAAACTAAAAATAAATTAAGTTATAAATAGTACAAGCTATTATAGACTGTATAACAAATCGCTGCCAGATGGGAGCGTGCCCAGAAGGCTGGCTGCATTGCCGCGCTGTATGGCGGCATTTACCTCTTTACTAGGGATGGGCCGAAAGTGGTTTGAACCGAATACGAACTTCGGCCGAACATTCGATTAGAACAAAAAATTCGGCTGAAATTCGGTCGAACTTCGGTTTGATTTCGCCACGCTTTCTCAAGAGCAACACATCTGACCTGTTGAGAACGTCAACTTCATAACACCGAAATTTTGGCTCTTTTACACCATAAACTGCCTCTAATAAATTTTAAGTATGAGTAGGTGGATAACAGAATAGATTTTTAGACCTTTGTATGAAAAAAAATCACCATTTCCTAATTCTAAATTCATAATGTTCAAATTATAAAAAGTGATTTCAAACAAAATTAAATTTATAATTTTAATTTGATCTCTATTTAGTTAGGCAAAGACTCAATAAAGAAGTAATTTTATTTATTTTTTATCACATTGCACGTTAAGATTTACATGTTCCTAACTAAAATAAATGACCATGAGTATATAGATGCCAATTTTCATATTAAGGTTATGATAATATGATTTCTATAATATCGTGTACTAGCAGAAGGTGATGTCAGGAGCTTTAAGAACAGACGAGCTGCATGACAAGAGTTATAAATGTCAAAGAAGCAAGTGAGGTGTGTAAGAATAAGCCTAAATGGCGCTCTGTTGTTCGTGCCTACCCCGCAAGGGAACTGGCGTGAAGTTATTTATGTATATAATATCAGCCCATAAATGTCCCACTGCTGGGCTCGGGCCTCCCATGATAGGAGAACGGACGTATACCCGCCACGCTTGTCCAAGGCGGCTTGGCAGGTTTGACACATCGGTTATCTCGATGTGCAGGTTGCATCACGATGTTTTCCTTCACCGTTATTAGCACGTGATAATTGTAAGAATGTATGTATGTATAATGTATGTATGTATGTATGTATAATATGATTTCTATTAACTTCAGTCAAAATAGTACAAGTAGGTATCTTACTTTTTCCTTGCACCGAATGTTCGGAATTTAAACCAAATTTCGGCCGAATGCCGAAGTTCGCCTCAAGTTGCCGAAATTCGGTCAAACCGAATGTAAAACGAATTTCGGCCCATCCCTACTCTTTGCATATATTTTATAAATGTTCTTAGAAGTAATATAATTCTGGAAATTTTAAGTATAGACACATCTATTTTAGTGCATATGAGAATTTAATTATAACATTTGTATAACGTAAATAGTGTCAATCTGCAAATTGTTTGATTTACAAAATGGTTCCATAAGAAGTTGACAGTGTGTTATGTACGTCATCTTTGTTTTTTTCTTAAGCCGCGTACTCACCGGCGAGCCGTAACCCTAAGGGTCAGCGCAGACAGAACGGAGCGCAGCGGAGAGGATTTTATTAACGCACTTGAAAATAAACTTTAAAATTATTACATTAAAGTGCATAAATGCTTGAACCTGACAAACGCGTCCTCGAAGATAAGCGGGAATCCTCGCGCGGCGTCGAGTCGGCGCCCGCGTCGTACGCATACTTCCAGTGTTGTCACTGAGTTTAAAGAGGGATGACGTCATTTTGTTAGATTTTAAATTCGAAATACCTACATAACGAATAATAAATATAACCATTATTATACATTTATGAAGTTGCTTTGTTTGTTAAAAATAATCTACATTTATACACTAAATGAACATACATAAATAACGTCGAACACAGTGTATTAAATTCACCAAAACTACACCTTTCTTGCCAACATTCCTCGACCCATGTTCTTCGTCTAACTTTCTGACGCCTTATGTTATTAACATGTTCTTCCATTTCTTCTTCCGCCAAAAGCACAATTATAGTATCCCAGTCCACCATCGTTGACGAACTTTCGCGACAAACTGGCATGTTTACTGTAGAGTGGTAACCCAGAACGGTTTACTCGCGCACGCCCGCGAGACGCGCGCAAGCTCAAGCATACGCAATCCGTCCGCGCGGGGATTATTCCTCTCTGTCTGCGCTGACCCTAATCCTTGCAGCCAGTGTAACCAAAAATCATAGGGTGTGTATAGTTTTAACGGGATCTTTTATTCTATTTAAAATTTCATTGCCTCTTTTAGGCTGATCAGACGAAATTATGGTACCACCCAGATAGAAAAATAATATAGTACGAAATGTGCTAAGTATATTTTCATCGCTAGTTAAATTTTCGCGCTTTTTGTTTAGATTCTTATGATTATTTTAAAAATAATCATAAGATAATTCATTAATGAAATAAATAAAATACACAATATATAATGGAAATAAATGTGTAGGTAGTATTTTTATCCGTAAATTTGCCAAAAGTACTATATTTATACAGCTTAAAAACAAAAATAATATATTGTCTTCTATGCGAATCGGATTGTTGTCGGGAGGCTTCAATTATATAACACAACTAGTTGTCCCGGCAGACGTTGTTGTGTCCTGAAGAAATAAAATTTAGAACCCGATTGCAGCGCCACCTACCGAGTCCAATTGTAAATCTAAACCATCCTCGAATCCACTTGAACACACACAAAAAAAATTCATTCAAATCGGTCCAGCCGTTTAGGAGGAGTTCACTGTCAACACACGTACAGAAGAATTATATATATAAAGATGTGGATACGAAACCTAATTATATTCGACTTTTGCTTTTTTTGAAGTAAATCTTCTTTAAAATCGTTGTGATTTGAAACTTGATGAAACGAAAAACTTACACTAAAAAGAAAAAAACACACAAGTCTATGGACCACACCGCAAGAGAATGAGATAGAATACATTATATTCAATAATTAATATATAAAAAAGTAGTGGTAGCGTAGGTATTGGCTAGCGCACGCGTGCCAAACTCAAAGTGCGCGGGTTCGATCCTGGCCGGAACGCATGCACGACTTAGGCAGTTTTCTGACCTAATGTGCATATTGTTACAATTATCACGTGCTAACAACGATGAAGGAAAACATCGTGATGCAACCTGCGCATCGAGATAACTGATGTGTCAAACCTACCAAACCGCCTTGGACAAGCGTGGCACATTTATGGGCTGAAATTATTATTATATTATATATACAAGTATATATTTAATATTTTAAACATTATGCGATAGAGTTAAAAATGTTTCGAAGTTTTTCGTGAATAATTCCAATTTCGTGTTAAATATAGTATAATGATATACATACATAACTTCACGCCAGTTCCCTTGCGGGGTAGGCATGAACAACAGAGCGCCATTCAGGCTTATTCTTACACACCTCACTTGCTTCTTTGACATTCATAGCTCTTGTCATGCACGCTCGTCTGTTCTTAAGGCTCCTGACATCACCTTCTGCTAGTACACGATCAATTTGATCATGGAAGGTGTGTCGTGGCCTTCCGCGACTTCTGCATCCATCCACTTTTGCATTGTATATCTGTTTAGTCATTCTTTCCACATGCCCGAACCACCGGAGCATTCCTTTCCTTACCTTCACCCCGACACTCTCTTTCAGACCAACTCTTAGAATGATATAATATATGAAATGTGACGTCTCGAAATCTAGAATCCCTCCCACCCTTTGTTACATTTTGTTTCACTTCTACTGCGTGTGAACTTCACACACACAGACAATTTTTTTAACCAAATTATTCTGCGCAAAACAATTTGTGAATAATTAAATTTCATGACGTTTTCTACCAAGGCCTTTAAGGAACGTTACGTTTTAGTAATCTGCTTACGTATTTTAGAATTATGGGAAAAGCATGGAAAGGGAGCTACGTCTAAAACTTATACACATTTATTTATTTCATATCCAACAGCTTTACAAAAGCAAGGCCGCTATAAAGAGTTCATAATAAGATCTGATATAAATTTTATTTATTTATTAACATAATGTAAATGTAAATATATTATAATAATTAAGGAAAATTATATACATTTTTTCATGTATATGTTTGGGTAATTTGAAGAGTCTAGATTTGGTATGTATTCAACTAGAAGTTATTGCTGTTTATGAATAAACTGGTGGCCCGACGCGGTTTCACCCGCGCTCTGTCCCGCTCCCGTGGTATATAGCGTCGTGTTATATAGCCTATGACACTCCCTGTTAACGTAGCTTTTGAACAGTAAAAGAATTTTTAAAATCGGTTTAGTAGATCCAGAGATTACCCCCTACAACGTCACAAACTCACAAACTTTACCTCTTTATAATATTAGTATAGATTGGGTTAGTGATACATTTTATAACAAATTCTAGATCATTATTCATAAGAAATAATGTACATTAGAATACCTTGAAACCATTTTACTTATAAAATTATAAAATACTATATTGTTTTCACTAGTACCAATTAATGTTTTGATACACTAGTTGATTGGCTACATTAGTATCTGTATGTCGGAGAAGCATTGTTCTTGGTGACATCTTCTTCAGTGGTTGCGGGTTTAGTGGAGTCGATCATGGAGGCATTCCCAGAAGGGGCAATCCAAACAATAATCAACCGGCTTGTGTGGAGACTCGAGCCCAAATGGCTAATACCCACTAAAACCACCCTCCTCCGATGCCCCGCGCTTATGGCAGGAAAGGCATGAGACTTAGAACGTAGTTACGCCCACGCCGATCCTAGCGCAATAAGTGCCTGAGAAAGCCCCTGGAAGAGCTAACTCACTTCGACGACAGGGGTGAAGACTCCTCTGCTCCCTTGATGCATGAGGGCCCCTGAAGCGGTAATGATCATCGCTCTGCAGCATGGCTTGCACCAGGCTGCCAAGCGAATCAATCGGACCTACTATTGTCTCGAGTTCAAACCTCTGTGGTGCCCAGGCTGCGCACTCGACTAGCGTATGAAACGCCGTGTCAAGCGCGCCACACTGGTGGCATTGGGGTGAAGGCTGACAGCCCGCAATCTGAAGGTCAGAGTCCCGCGTTTCCGCGAGAGCCATCGCAACAGCTGCGGTCGAGTCGCTTCCACCGTATCAACGCCGGCCACAGGGTTTTCCAACTCTACCGACCAAGATTAGCAGAACCGCGCTGGGCGGAGCAGAGCTCGACGCTGGCGGTCGTCGTCGGAAGGGAGGGGTGTTTGGGGAGGAGGTTTGGGAGGAAGGGGAAGGAATACAAGGACTAAGGGCCCCGGGGACGCATCCCCTTGTACCGCTTCCTGGGAAAACTCGCCAGTCTACCTTAAGTACAGATAGCGCCACGATCCCGCTCGAGGCACGTGCTCTGCTCTGATTGGTCAGATAACAATATTCATAACTTTTATTACATTAAGAACATTTTCACGTTATAAAAAGATTTAACAAATCAAATAAAATTAAATTAAGGATTTTAAAAGTAATTAAAATGTAAACTAATAATATTGTAAATTATACTCGTACATCCAAACAACAATCAACTCGGCTCATAGCTTCCTACGATATGTCAATTATCGGTTAATCTTTAATGTCACTAATAATGTCTCGTCTCAAATGACGCATCAAAACCTTGTCTACATTTGCATGTATAGTCTTTGTTAGCACGTTAGTTAGAGCATTACCATGTGTAGTAGACGCATCATGGATAATGTCACTTCTGAGTCTATCCAGAGAAACACCCAATGTAGCTCGTTAGATAATACTGTTACGACTCTGGTCCCGAGTAAAACAAATTCACACCTGCATACCTGTAAAAACACATTTTATTACCTTTCGGCATTAGAATTTCTTTTGTTTACTTTGTGTTTAAATTTTGTGATTAGAAAACAACCCATTGTTGTATTGTAATCTTTTACGGCCTATTGTTGTATTGTGATCATTAGCCTGGTGTTCGGATTTAAAGTACAAACTGATTCTAGGAAATTCAGTCCACGCAGCCGGACGGACATATTTTATTTATTTATTTTTTTATTAGTTAGACCCGGGTGTCTCCGTCTTGGGGCATGACAGAGGTACTCTTTTCTTATTTATTATAACTATTCATAGGTTTCAATTTTTTCCTATCTCTATAGCTGCTTAACTATTACATAAGGAATTATACTGCAGGGTATGGTTAGGATAGGTGCAGTGGGATGAATAAAGGTTTTGTATAGATACTTATATATTTATATTAGGTGTTTTAATAGGTATAGGGGCTATTTGGATAATGCTGGATTAGGTTGGTGTTATGAGTTGGTTAGGATTGGTTTTGGTTGGGTAGGGTTGGTACTATGTTTTCTTTATTTATTAATATTTTCTTACATTTCCTTAATGCTATTACATTTTCTTATTTTATATATGTATATATGCTTCTATTCTTTTTACAATAAATTTCGGTGCCAGATCTCAGATACATATTTTATACGATTCTGTGTCCCGAGTAAAACAAATTCACACCTGCATACCTGTAAAAACTACATTTTATTACCTTTCGGCATTAGAATTTCTGAGCAGCTTTACTTTGTGTTTAAATTTTGTGATTACTTATAAACATCCATTGTTGTATTGTAATCTTTTACGGCCTATTGTTGTATTGTGATCATTAGCCTGGTGTTCGGATTTAAAGTACAAACTGATTCTAGGAAATTCAGTCCACGCAGCCGGACGGACATATTGCATCTGTGTAGTATAAAGCAATGGCCCGATGGAGGGACGAGGCAGTCGAGCGATAACCACGAGCGAAGCAAGACGAGTGTACTACAATCGGGAATTTTTTAGTGACGGACTCTGCGCGTTTTTATGGAATTACGACCTTCTGCATTACGTTTGGACTTGTTGTGTTCGGTTATATTTGTACCTGTATTATACGTGTCTGTATAGTTCTAATAAACTCTATAGTAATTCTAACGGCATTTTAATTCGAGTCTCGCGACTCGTAACAATACATTCCTTAAAACAAAAATTGAGCAAAATTGAGGACGTACTTGATTGAAGTCATTTAAAAAAACATTACGTGTCAACCGTCTCAATTTCAATTAAGTCCTAAACAGGCCAATTTTGTGTGAGATCAGATTTCCGTCTCCAAGAACCACTTTGTTATGATAATAGCTTGCGAAAACGTATGACCGCAATAGTCTGATTCATCGGTAAAAATCAACATTTGCATTTTTTGTCTGTACGGTTTATTTGCTTGTCTTACTTTTATTTGAAAATAGAATTCGTCCACGTTGGACAAGTAACGTAGATTAAAGTTGTTTTGCAATATTTAATATTGTTACGAACTTGTGGGATGTAAATTCAAAAGAGAAACCCCCAACACAGCTCGCTCCATAGTCCATTGAGTTGAGTTGTTGGGTGTTTCTCTTATGGATAGAGTTAGAAATGAGGATAAGAGGACCAAGGTAACCGACATAGCTCGCAAAATTAGCAAGTTGAAGTGGCAGAGGCCCGGTCACATTTGTCGCAAGACCGATGGCCGATGGAGCAGACAAGTCCTAGAGTGGAGACGGCGTCTCGGTAAACATAGTGTCGGACGCTCTCCAGCCCAATGGACTGACGACCTGTGCAAGATGGGTAAGGCAGAGGACCGTCATAGGTGGCGTCGACTTAGGGAGGCCTACATCCTGGCGACGACGAAATTCAAAATGCCGTTGGAATTATCAAAAAGTTTATTACAAGTACACACAAGTAATTTACAGTTCTTACAAGTACAACTAAATACAACAAGTCCAAATCAAAAATCAGAAAATCGTAATCACAAATTGCGCAAAGTCCGTTGTTATAAGATACTCGCTCCAAAAGTACACTAGGTAACGCTTCAATCGTAGTCGAAAGACGACTGACTCCTTCCTTGACTAACTGACCTATCCATCGGCAAATTAGACATGACCTCCTACTTCCTAACAACATCCCCATCATTATTTTAATTTTTTTATTTATAAACTTTATGGCTTCCATGAATTTGCATTGAATACAAACAGAAGAAAGAAGGTTTTATGACGTCTTACGGCAGCGTGAACAAAGAGATTTGCGCGAGCAACAGATCACTCAAATCAAAGGGGTAATAAAACACCTGCAAGGACCAGTTTGCATCAATATGAAAGTACCTAATAAATTAATTTTTATGTGACCTAACAACTTGAAACTTCTTCTTGGTGTCATTTCATCACGGATGTAATGACAGAGAATTTGCTATCGATCAGTGAAAATATCGCATCAGAATCAGAACTTTTTTTCAACTTGGCCACTTTAATACCGCTCCCAAGGGAATTGATGCGGGATTCCTGGGATATAAAGTACTGTAGAATTTTAGGTCCGCAAATTTACTACCTATCAGCGAAACCCGCATTGAAATCGGCTCAGTAATTTTTACGTGTATCCCGAACAAACAGACAAACACAAAAATATATAAAAAATAACAGACTAAATTTTATAATATTACTAGGATATGCCCGCAACTTTGTCCACGCTTGACCTAAAATTCCCGCGCGATTCCCGGGACACCAAGTACAGTAGCAATTAAAAAAACATATAAGCTATCGCTTTAGTGAAGACTGTGTCGGAATAAGCTAATTTTTATGCACCCAAACATGCAAACCGCTCCCGGGAAAATTCCCGCGGGTTTCCCAGATCGATCCATAAAAATCCCATCGAAATCGGCTCAATAGTTTTAACGTGAATCCCGAACAAACAGAAAAATAGACAAGAAATCTTTAACAAAATGCATCGTGTTCTCCATCGTTTATATAGTCTACTCCAGCGGTTATTTTTCATATAGCTTCAATGTACAGACCCGGTGTTTTTAGAATTTTATAATATTGTAGAAGAATACTGCAATTAATTTATTATTTAACATAGTACTGCCGGCGAATCTGCGTTCGCGCTGCTACAATGACGTATATAATAAATATATTTTGTAAGTGAATTCAAACGGCAACACCCAAACATACGATCGCAACGCCACCTATTTGACTATCTCACGCGAAACGTCGTCGACCTAAAAAAATGTAATACAAAGTGTAGACCTGGGGCCCAATTCTGCTATTTCAATATGTTGTCGTTTTTAAGAATAATTCATATGTTTTTTATTTTATTAATTGCATGAGTTCAGCAGACAGGCAGACGGCCCACCCGATGGAAAGCGGTTCTATTTTACTACTGGCGCAGAAGGTTTGCCGAAGGCCTCATGCGTCGATGGTCAGTAGGGTTGACAAAACAGATTACATAATATAAATAGTTGTTGCCATAATTTTTTTATTGTATATACTTTACGTAAATATATACAATAGTAGTAAGTAATACAATACAATAATAGTAAGTAGTCAACGGCAAACCTTCTGCGCGCGGCTATTATTATATTATTCTACTAAAGCCGCATTATCTTCTCGATATTGTCGCGTCGGAATACAGGTAGAATAATATTGGTATTACCATTAGCAGAAATGACTTTAGCTGAAAAGAATATTGAAAAGTTAGCAAAACTTTAAACATTTATTTCTCGAGTTTTCGCTTAATAAATATTTATAAAGATAGTGGCGTATCATGGGCACGCCATTGGAGTTGAGAGAATAGCAGGATTGGGCCCCAGTAGTTATGTTATGTAAGCATAATGTTATGCTCTCATAATTTACGCCCTTCTACTAAACTTAAATTGAACACTGCTGCGCATAACTCAACTTTTTATAACAATTCTTTTACTGTTAAGGTTATACAGCTCTGGAACGCGCTTCCTGTTACAATCAGACAAGCAAAATCGCTAGCGATATTTAAAAATATGATCAAAACAAGTCGTTGGAATATGATATTTAAATTCATTTATAAACATTTATATATTTTGTAGATATGTATATTAAGTATATATCTATGTAATATATAAAATGTCTGCATATATATATATATATATATATATATATATATATATATATATACATATATGTATATATATATACGGCCTCTGTGGTTGAGCGGGCTAAGCCTTTGCCGGCCTACCTCACTTTAACGCAGAGGCTCCGGGTTCGATTCCTGGTATAGTAAATTTCGGAAACGTATTTTCTCCGTTATTTACTATGGTTTGGGTGTCTGGGATCGGCCCCAGAGTAGTCCGTTGTATATTTCCCGTAACACAAGCGTAACTTGCTTAATTTGGGGATATACAATGTGTGTGCTTGTCTGCCGATTATTAAAAAAAAAATAAAAAATATATATACATATAAATATAGATATATATATATATATATATATACATATATATATATATATATATATATATATACATATATATATATATATATATATATAATTTATGTATTTATTATTAAAATGCAAATTAGCTGTACATAACTAGATATAATTTTAGCCTTTAAGTTCATGTTTGTATTGGCGTACAATAAAGAGTTATCTATCTATCTATCTATCATATTTCTCAAACCAAATTAATCAAACTTTGAAAGCTTTGATAAGTTCAATTTTAATAACAGGCTTTAGGGTGGCCCGTATGGAGCGGAGAAGCGAGATGGAATGCTCCTCCGTCTCAAAAGGAAGATCTTCCAGCGAGGCTATTGTTCATTGTTGTTCATTGCAAGTCTAGACCCGTCTTATTGTTGGAAATTTGTACGTTTCGGGAATCGTTTGCGACCTCAATTATTGTACAGCGCCATCTATTGGCTTGTAAGTGTTCCATTACAGGGTAAAGTTCAGTTTTTGGAGTTACGATCTCAAAATATCTTTGTAAGTAAGATCATAAAGCAACAGAATTATCTTAGTTAGGTACATATAAAACGTTTTAAATTTAGCTATCTGAGTCATTGTAATTATGATATTGTGGTTAAATGTACACAAGTAGTCATTGTAAACATAACTACTTTATATTTGTTTTAGAGTACACCAGTATCTTTCTACTTGGTAGTTACATTTCTGACGGTCCTATTTATAGCCGGTTCCTATATCTTACTACTAGCTTTTAAACGCGACTTCACTCGCATTATTGTTATCCCACGGAAACCGTACATTCTCATGGAATAAAAAGTAGCTTATCTGCTATTCTAGACTATAATCTACCTTTGTGCCAAATTTCATCCCGATCCGTTCAGCCGTTCTAACGTGATTGAGTAAGAAAGACCCATCCACACTATTTCTTTGATTATTCTTCACAGTTATACATTAAAATTATAAATATCATAAACACAAAAATCTTTGAGAAACAATGGCAGAGATTCACTCACTTGCCTGACTATTGATAGAAATTTGACATGACTTGTATGGAGCTTATGTCAAATTTTAACTGATAGTGAAGTCAATTAACGGTTAATAAAATATAGGAAACGGCTATTAATCTACACGATTTTTCAATACATAGTCGTGTGGGGTACCGTTAATCGCAATTAAAGCTGTGTAGGTATTATAAGTAGAATACTGAGCCTAGGTCACCGTCTTCTGTGGGTAAGGTGCCCAGAATACTGGCTACGTCTCCTCGCTGGATCGACTGATCGTTGTCTGAAATAGGCACAAGCCCTCTGATCACCTGAAGAGTTGATGAGTCCTTTTTATAGGTCTTTGTAGGCTCATGGCCTCAGGAACCCATGGTACAAATCTCACACCATTTTTTTTTAAATTGATTTGTTATGATAATAACCTATTTATGTAGGATTTAGCAGCTTATTACAGTTAGGTTTACTGGATGATATTAATTCTCGGTATTTCCTTTTATATGGAAGGTGAAATACGAAACGAATATGTTGACGCGGGCTCTACCTGAGAACTCGTTTACCCCAACGGTTGTAGCACACTGTAAATGGCAACCTGCAGTTCAGTTGTTTACTTGATTCACTGATTGAATATATACTTAGCTGTAACGACTTCATTGATTACTAAATTATTTCTTAATAGGTATGTAAAGATGATTCTACTTTGATACCTACTGTCCCTGCTCTTTAGTTCTCTGTATACATCGAGATGTATGCTAGCTTACAACAGACAGATGGACGGCGCACCAGATGGAAAATGTTTACCGTCTAGAGTTGGGTAGGACATGATTATAAAACGAGTTTGTAAGAGTAACACGACATTCAGAAATGTTCGTTACGAAACGGATGTGATCGGCTTTGGTCACCTCATTACACTAGCAGTCGTACTGTGTCATGTCAAGTTGTTCCTTGTTGTCGGGCGTGTATCCGTAAGTTATTCTACTGTTGAGCATAAGCCTCGTTCTGTTCTTCCTCTTACGTTTGAGGAGTGAGTAGTACCGCGACAAAAATTTTGAAGTCTTGCATTTTAAATAGGCCGTATCAGGACAAATGTATTTTATAAGAGACAGTTGTACCGGCTCACACGTTTACTACTCATAAAGGCGCTTATGGTCATTTGCAAATCCAGAGGTGCTGGAATTGTACTGTCGACCTCGAAATATAGATTGGAAACTGACCACTGATGCCGGAACAGAGGTTCTTATGGCGGCATATCCGAGACCATGTCTAGTAGCCGTCCAAATGGATAAATGTTCTATCACTTGGGTATACGAGGTGTGGTAGAAAAGTAATGAGACTGATTTTTTATTCACTAGTATTATTTTTTCAAACATCAATGTTATCCCCTTTAAAGTAGTTCCCTTGGGCAGCTACCCACCGATGGAGACATCGTTCCCACTGTTGGTAGCAGCGCTGGAAATCTTCAACCGATATGGTCTTCAGTATGTCCGTTACACTGTTACGGATATTTTCTAAACTCTGCCTCTTGGTCTCAGGATTGTATTCAAAAATCCATTTGTGAGGTTTTTCGACACCATTTAGGGTACAGACCTTTCGCATATGCAAACGTTCAGTCAAAATTTTATGAACGGTAAATCTGTTCAAATTTAATTGTTGACTCAACATTCTTAATGTTAAACAACGGTCTAATCTTACTAGAGTGTTTACACGTTTAATGTTCTCATCGTGCTGAACGATGCTCATCTTCAACATGTCCTCTGCCTTCCAAAAATTATTTGTGCCAGCTAAAAAATTAAGCTCGGGCTAAAGAACGTTTACCCTATGCATGTTTTAACTTTTCATACTTCATACTTGCAGATTCTACAAAGTTGCTCAAAATTCCACTGTTCCGTCGTTTAGGTACATAGTCTATTTCAATTGCTTTTTTTTAAATAGCTTCAATGTACAGAGACGGCATTTTTAGAATATTATCATATTATAGATTAAATGATTTTGTGTAATTTTTGCAAGAGCTTGGTCAATGGTAGCGATTGGATTATTACAATCAGCAGGTCGGTCGTCTACAAAATCTTTTATCGTATAATAATAGCAAAATGGAACAAAAAGGAAAATTAATTTACATACATACATACATACATAACTTCACGCCAGTTCCCTTGCGGGGTAGGCACGAACAACAGAGTGCCATTTAGGCTTATTCTTACACACCTCACTTGTCTCTTTGACATTCATAACTCTTGTCATGCAAGCTCGTCTGTTCTTAAGGCTCCTGACATCACCTTCTGCTAGTACACGATCAATTTGATCATGGAAGGTGTGTCGTGGCCTTCCACGACTTCTGCAAATTTACTGAAAATTAATTTACTTGTATTATTTGATGCTGGGAACGAACGGTATACCCGCCACGCATGTCTGAGGTGGATTCTTCTCCGTCATTCTTCACCGTTAGCACCTAGTAACAACATGCACATTAGGCAAAAAAAAAACTGCCTGAGTACGTTCTTACGAGTCTGGATTAAAACCCGCGCTTTTTGAGTTTGGGACGCGAGAGTGTTAATCACTTAAACTTGCGCAGAAGATTTACCGATAGCCTCACGATATCACGCGTCGATGGTTAGTACGGTTGACAAAAAAGGTTACATAAATAGTTGTTACGTGAAGCAAAAACTTTGTACCCCTTTTTAAGAAAATTGCGCGGACGGAGGAGTATGAAATTTCGCACACTTATAGTTTATATAGAGAAGAAGCGATGGATGCTAACATTTTAAAAAAAGTTATGCCTAAAAAATCAATAAAAAAATTATATATATCATAAATACTCAAACTATATATTTATATAGTTTGAGTATTTATGAGTCCCTTGCCTTTTTCCTGCATCACCTATATCGCCTGATTCAATTTTGTTTTTGATTTAGGTTGCCTGGAAGAGATCGCTTTGAGCGATAAGGCCGCCTATTGTATCGCCTAGAAAATATTGTAAATATGGTCTGTTTTTGTAATTGTATGTTTTGGTGTGCAATAAAGAGCTATCTCTCTCTCTCTCTCTCTAAAAAAAAACATTACACACACTACCATGTATTTGACACACACACGCGTATATACTCTTTTTTTATTGTTAAAGTCAAATCAACAGTGTAGCTTTGGCGAAATCTGTGATTTTAGAAGTATATAGTCTTTGAAATCAGAACCTTAATAATGTTCAAACTTATAATTTAAATTAATTATGGTCGAATTTCGACCGCTGGGCGACCACTAGTAATAGTAAGTAATCATCGGCAAACCTGCGCGCGGCTTATAACTACAATCAATTCATGGTCGTAAAAAACTAGCCCACTTTCTTATTTGTTATCTAATTCATAACGTACATACAGTACAGGAAACCATTAAAGAGCTCCCTTTTGAAAACAACTTTCATAAAACAATCAAAACTTACCGGTTCATTCAAGGTGGTGGACGAAGCCATTGGCACGGTGAATACCTCTGTGCTCTCCGTAGGACTCATTTTGTTAACACAATCCAATGCTCCCATTGTATTTATTATCAATAATACAATGTTGATAGGTGATGATAAACAGGTGACAAGATAACAAGATAACTTGTCAAATAATATCCGCAGGTATTATAGATACTTTTAAGTTTTTTATTTATTTTTGAAAATTATCTGTCACTATGATAAGTGTAAATTGATATTTCTTCACCACTATTAACACAGTTCTTTGTAACAATTGTAATTTACACTATGTAAGTTATTAAAATACTTCCTATTATGTTATCACAAACAAGTTATTTCATATTTTGAAAACAAATTAAGTTATATTATTTTTATTAAGCAATATTTATTTGGATTACTAGGAATTGTGATCTACTTTACATGTTTTAAATATTAGAATTAATTTTACACTTAAACACATTTTAATCTAAAGGACGCACACTTAAGTGCTACTACTTGTAGATGTGTGAGCGGACTGACAGCAACTCACGCGCATGTAGATTATATGTGGGGAAATACTCACTGGATGCGCTATGTTTTTATGTCTGCTGTCGTAAGTGTTACTTTAGACTTGATCAAGAAATTATAATATAATGTAGTTGACATATGTGATTGCGTTGCAAGCCTTTACCATGAGATACATGCGATGTGATAGGTTGGAATAGGGCTAAGGGGAAGTGGGCATTTGAAACTCTCAATCATCCTACAAAATATGATTAATCAAGGCTAACCGTTTGACGTCGATAATCTGTGAGAGCTTGGTAGTACACTGATCAAGCCAGCCCTAAGTTCAATAACTAAGATAATGATTTTAGCAAGGTTATTGGTGGCAGTTGCTTCTTCCAAATAAAACTCGATGTGGACTGTGTGACTGATTATTGGCGTTTTTTACAATTAAATTAAAACTATAAATAGATAAAATGCAGAGATGAATAGCAGAGAGTAGAGGGTGCGTATTGGTGCCATATGTATGTGAGCAATTGAGAACAATTTCCGGCCTCCAAGGCCGCTTCTTATATCCCCCGTTCCGTCTGATGCCTAGCTGCTAACTGTGCGAGCTATGGGCGTCGGCGGTATGCGGGGCGTGGAGAGTCTCTCTGTCCACAACAATCGGTTTACCATGTCAATGAGTTTCATTTCATATCTACATATGCAGCTAAGAAAAGTACAAGTTTGATTTAAAATAATGTTTAGCGTTTAATTGTCCGTTTCTTGAGGAAGGTTTTTGGCTATATATTTTTTTTGAGCACCTACAGTATAGAACCAGTATTTTAAATCAAGTAACCTATATGGTAGATAGTTAACAGTTTAAAAGCAAAAATAACAGGTGACACAAATGCAGCGGTGGTAGCGCTGGTGAGTCCGAAGTTTGAGGTTATGTATATATGATAATTTAAAACTTATACTCTATCAGATTAATGCTATCATAAGTATGATATTTGAACAACATTAAACTTTAACTACATAGATTTTTTTATTGCAGGAGTTCGGTAGACAGGCCTACGGCCCACTTGATGGAAAGCAGTTACCATCGCCTATGGACAATTGCAACACCAACACCAAATGCGCTGCTGCTATTTTAAGGGAGACTGAAACCTGGTCACTAATGCCGGAACACAACTCAAGGTTGTTATGGCGGCATACTCTAGACCAGGGTTGGTAACTATCCAATCGGTCAAATACCCTACCATCTGGCTGTGGGTTGTTTTGTCCCCTCTTACGACAGGCCGCCCGGCCGCAAGAAATTGTACTCTTTCTCCGTTCCTGTACGGATTCGGTGAATAAAGAATTTACCTTGCTTAAAGAACCGATATGCTCATATAAAACATACATTTTATTATACATTAGCCAATCAACATCAAGCTCCATAGCTTTTTGGATTTTTACAAAGATTTCATCCCAAAACCCTAAGGCACATTAATAAGAGTCACAAACTATACAACTACCTAAGTAATCTTTTGTAACAATATTTATGGTAACAAATCGTATTAAGTCTTTTGCGTGGTTTTACGCAATGTATTTAAAACACATTTTTCTATAATTTAATCAATTTTAACCAATTTTTAGACGATTAGTATTATAAACGACCTATGGAACTGCCTCATCTAGCATGTATTACATCAAAGTTCGATAATCGTGTGTTGAGGTGATTCACGTGTTTAATTGTACTATCAATGTCAGTCGAAATCGTGTATGTTTCAAATGTCAATTTAGGCTGTGTTTATATTTTTGCAACACCAGAGATGTCACCAACGCGCTACCGGTCTCGAAGAAATTTTATGACACCCTTTTTAAAGAACCCCATTTTGTATTAGGAGCTCATTCCAAATCCCCACGATGCGCAAGAGAAACGTTCTAGAGAATCGTTGCGTACAAGAGCGAAGCGGCTCTAGGAAGTGGGGATGAACGCCCAGCCGATGGCATGCGGTGCGGTGGTAAAAGGAAGACGAAGGCACCAATCTGAACAGTTCCTCGAAACACTCCCCATTGTACAGTCGATAGAATACGCAGAGAGACGCAAAGTCTCTTCGAAGGCCAAGCGTATCTAAACCGTCTGTGAGTATGGGATCGAATATTGTCATCAGTCAACCGTGATGCTCGGCTTCAAAGCCTCGAGCATCGTCGCGGGGTAGCAGGTCTGTTCGCTTTCTATCGGATACACTTAGGAGAGTGCTCTGGAACTACACGACTTGGTTCCCCCATCCCCTTTCTGTAATCGGACAACCAGACGCACCAAGTTGCCATCGTTACATAGTGAACATACCAAAATGCTGGCTGCATTGTCGTTGTGTAAATGCCGATGCGCTTATGATACACTAGCCATGTTATATAGCCTATGACACTCCCTGCTAACGTAGCTTTTAAACAGTAAGAGAATTTTTAAAATCGGTTTAGTAGATCCAGAGATTACCCTCTACAACGTCACAAGCTTTACCTCTTTATAATATTATAGTATATTATAGTATAGATATGTATATTTATTAAACATCAATCGTATGATTCATTGGAAGTCAGTTTGTAGGTCACTGGGCAGATAGGCTGCGGTTACTATATTTAGTTCCGGGTACCAAGAAACGTGATTTATCTTCACTATTCTGCATCTAGGGGTCATCGATGTTTACTTCCGTATTAAGAAGTGAAAGAAAAATAAGTTTAAGAAAATAGACATTAGCTAAATAATAAAAATGATTGCATTACAGAATATGTGACCCTTAGAGTAGGGTGTAAATTTGAGTCATTTGGAGTGGAGACTTTGGATCAATTGGGTCCGTGGCAAGTCCCCAAAATCTATTCAAAAAATATAAAAAAGCTGAGCAAGGCGACAGGTGACCGGAAGGCTGGAGATTACCTCTCTCAAAGAATTAGCCTTTATATCCAGCGAGATAATGCTGCCAGTTTATAAAACTGTTAACTTAGTAGATAACAAAAAATCAACATACGAGAAAGACTTTTTGTATTTTATCCATATAAAATATTGTTAAGACCGAGGTGCCGACAAAGGCAAATTCACACCTGCGTCTGTAGAAACACATTTTATTACCTTTTCAGCATTTGGACTTTTGTTTACTATGTGCTTAAAATTTGTGATTAGAAAAACAGCCCATTATGTATTGTAATCTTTTATGGCAGTCATTAGCCAGGTGTGATTCTAGGAAATTAGGATTAGGACATATTGCATCCGGGCAGTAAAGCAATGCCTCGGTTGATGGACGAGGCAGTCGAGCGATAACCGCAAGCGGAGCAAGACTTGTGTACATTCGGTAATCTATTTAGTGACGGACTTTGCGCGTGTTATTGAATCGTGCTTTACGTTTTTTTTTGCAGGAGTTCAGCAGACAGGCAGACGGCCCACTTGATGGAAAGCGGTTACCATCGCCTATGGACATTTGCAACACTAATAGTGCTACAAATGCGCTGCTGCTCTCTTAAGGCAGACTGGAACCTGATCACTAATGCCGGAATACAACTGAAGGTTGTTATGGCGACATACTTTAGACTAGGGGTGGTAGCCATCCAGTCGGGCAAATGCCCTACCACCTGACTGTGGGTTGTTTTGTCACCTCTTACGACAGGCCGCCTGGCCGCAGGAAATTGTATTCTTTCTCTGTTCCTGCACGGATAAAACGTTTGGACTGGTTGTGTCTACCTGTGTTATACGTGTTTGTATAGTTCTAATAAACTCTATAGTAATTCCAACGGCATTTTAATTCGAGTCCTGCAACTCGTAACGATATTAAAATTTTTGATATATAAATCTAATGGATGAAGATAAAAGTATTATGATAATTGTAATATACTAAGCACGATCATTAGGGACTTTTTTACAATCTAATCATAATATTACACTATTGATTACAATTGTATTAGCAGAAGGTGATGTCAGGACCCTTAAGAACAGACGAGCGTGCATGACAAGAGTTATGAATGTCAAAGAAGCAAGTGAGGTGTGTAAGAATAAGCCTAAATGGCGCTCTGTTGTTCGTGCCTACCCCGCAAGGGAACTGGCGTGAAGTTATGTATGTATGTATTTATTTTAGATATTAGCAGCAGGTGATGTCAGGAGCCTTAAGAACAGACGAGCGTGCATGACAAGAGTTATGAATGTCAAAGAAGCAAGTGAGGTGTGTAAGAATAAGCCTAAATGGCGCTCTGTAGTTCGTGCCTACCCCGCAAGAAACTGGCGTGAAGTTATGTATGTATGTATGATTACAATAATTCATATTCCTATGGATAACATGTATGCTTTTCTATCATACTCGTGAATGCTTATCTATGAATTTGATTGAAAATTAAAACACTTTATTTTGAACATTTGGAGCCTTGTGCAGTAGATATTTATATACATACTAGGATATGCCCGCGACTTCGTTCACGCTTGACTTGAAATTCCTCCGGGATTTCCGGGACACAAATGATCGTAGCAATCGTTTTAGTGAAAACTGTGCCGGAATAAGCTAATTTTACACAGAAGAAGAACTACAAACCGCTCCCGGGAAAGTGCCCGCGAGATTCCCGGGATAAAAAATACCACACATTTTATTACATAAAATTTGGAATTTCTTTTTTTTTTAATCTGGCTATTTTAAACCATTCCCAGAAAAATTCCCGCGGGATTCCCATGGTAAAAAGTAGCGCAGAGTTTAAGTATAAAAATTAATTAGATCTCGGCCTAGTGGTTTTTATGTGAATCCCGAACAAACAGACAAGAAATCTAAAAAAATGCATCGTGTGTAGTATTTTTTAAATAGCTTCAATGTACACACGGCATGTTTAGAATTTTATAATATTGTTACGAGTTACGGGACTCGAGTTAAAATGCCGTTGGAATTACTATAGAATTTATTAGAACTATACAAACACGTATAACACAGGTACAAATATAACCGGACGCAATAAGTCCAAATATAATGCACATTTCAATAACACGCGCAAAGTCCGTCCTTAAATGTACACACGTCTTGCCTCGCTCGTGTTATCGCTTTGACTGCCTCACCCCTCCGTTCGGACATTGCTTTATACTGCACCGATACAATACGGCTGCCAGCCCGCGAAGATCGGATTTCTTAGAATCAGTTCGACACACCTGTCTAATCACTGCCGTAAAAGATTAAAATATACGATAGGCTGTTTTACTAGTTACAAATTTTATACACAAAGCAAACAAAAGAAGTCCAAATGCCGAATAAGGTAATAAAATGTGTTTCTACAAACGCAGGTGTGATTTTGTCTTTTGTCAGCATTTGGTCGTAACAATATTATAGATATACATATATTTATTAAAAGGTCAGATTCTGTTTGGCACCATTTTTAACAATAATTTTATTTGATATCCATAAAAATATATTTAGAACTAAAAGTTAAAAAAACAAATCACTTCCTACATTATATATTTGGAAATGTCCATATTGTACAATTTTGAAAATTAAACAATTGAACTTATCCCCTTATACCCCGGCCGTGTTACGCAGCGCGGCTTCATCTGCGATAATGTTAAAGATTTAGACTGTGGCCAAATGCGTCTTATTTAAGAGTTAGAAAATAACACCCTTATCGAATGGTCACATTACTATAGGTAAATACGTTATTTATCTATATTTAAACGTAAACATAATATATCACGCCTGTTTCCCATGGGGGTAGGCAGAGACTATGAATCTCCACTCGTGACGATCCTGACAAACAACTTGCGCTTCATCTATTTTCATTAACCTATTCATACATGCGCGTTTATTTGAGATGCTTTTTACCTGATCTCTCTTTAACACTTCTGATATTTGACCATGGTGTGTTCGTCTCGGTCTACCGGCAGCAACTCTACCATTCTCAATACTGTCATACACCTGTTTTGTGATTCTACTTTTATCAATTCTCTCTACATGTCCAAACCACCTTAACATTCCTTTTCCAACTCTTGTTATTATATCTTCTTGCAATCCACAACGTTCTCTTATCACACTGTTCCTTATCATATCATTCAAACTAACCGCACATATACTTCTCAAAGCTATTATTTCAACTGCATTTATCCTATTTTCTATATACTATCTAAATAACGCGTTAAATTCATTGCCATATCTGCGTGAAACGGCCTATATCGCAGTAAAAGCCGCACCATATTCAAAACTGGACAGTGAGAAAAGGCTTTGTTAAGCAATATTTAAAAATAGAAGTAAATAGATAAAAATCAGTTAAAGTAGTTGTGGTTTAAGACAGACGTTACTCAAGTATTTGCATATTATAAAACGTACATACAAATGCCGTAAGTTGGACGGCGCCTCGCATGACTCATATATTAGTATTTACTTTCGAGTTTCGCAGCACTGACTCATCGCATACCTTAGCCTGCAGGTATTTTATATAAAAAGTATACGTTCAAATTAAAATTCAAAAGTTTTTATTCAAAATAAATTCATCTGGAGAATATCTTTTGAATGTCACCGCTTCGCAACGTGTTATTGCTGTTAAGGAGAAGAAGCGGCAAGAAACTCCCCAGCAACACGTGTAGCTAAAATTGATTAACACCACTTTATACAGAAATATGTTACACGATTACTCTTCGAAGAATTAATAGAGTTGTAGCAAACAGTGCATAATCAGTAGGACACAATAAAAGAAAAATCTTCTAATATATAAAATTCTCGTGTCACAGTGTTAGTTACCATACTCCTCCGAAACGGCTTGACCGATTCTCATGAAATGTTGTGTGCATACTGGGTCGGTCTGAGAATCGGACAACATCTATTTTTCATCCCCCTAAATGTTAAGGGTAGTCGATCCCTAAATTTTTTTTTTTGATTTTTTTTTTTATTTTTTTTAGGATACAGCATTAAAAAATACATACAACCCTAAATTTTCGTCCCTCTAAGATCAACCCCTATTTTTTATTTGTTAATTATAAACTTTAATTTTTTGGAAAGATTTTTAATCTTATTTTGTCATGACTTAGAATAAAAAAAATATATTACTCTTTTAGATTCACAATTAGAACCGGTACGTGGCTCTGGGATCGGGTTCTAGAATTTTATTTTTTAAAGGCAGGGCAACGTGTGCCGGGGCTGCTAGTATTACTATAGTTTTAACATATCTCCATAAATTCCTTAGATGCTTGGCAAGATAAAAACGTTACACAAAATATAGTATAAGAGGCTGGAGCGAGCTGCTGTGTAAATGATGTTTTGTCATTTACATATAAGAATTCTTTAGTAGTGTAGTATCCCTTTCTTAGCAAGATAATTTTAATTTGGTTTTAAATTTAGTGAAAGTTTACCTGAGTAGCTATTTAATCTGGTTTGACTAAACTTACTTTAAAAAAAATACAATTAAATTCTAAAAATATAGAATATTAATTTTATGAACCGACCTTTTGATCACGAGTGGCATCAAAGAGTTTCTTACTTTCTTTTATAAAACTTTGTTGATGAAATTTTACTTAAATTACGTGTTTAGTTAATTTAAAACATTTCCACTTAAACGTCAATTCATTCTTGTAGCTAAACGACTCATTGATTCTTCAGGTGATCAGAGGGTGCCTTGGACAACGGATCAGTATGGCAGATCCAGCGAGGAAACGTAACCAGCCTTCTATGCACCTTAGAATAAGGTGACCTAGGCTCAGTATTCTATTTATAGTCTTATGGGACTACGGGTAGAAAGGTACATACATACATACATACATACATACATAACTTCACGCCAGTTCCCTTGCGGGGTAGGCACGAACAACAGAGCGCCATTTAGGCTTATTCTTACACACCTCACTTGCTTCTTTGACATTTATAACTCTTGTCATGCACGCTCGTCTGTTCTTAAGGCTCCTGACATCACCTTCTGCTAGTACACGATCAATTTGATCATGGAAGGTGTGTCGTGGCCTTCCACGACTTCTGCATCCATCCACTTTTGCATTGTATATCTGTTTAGTCATTCTTTAATCAAGAAGAAAGTATACAATAAAACTAAGTTTTCTTTTATTGTATTAGTTTATAAAGATAGATATTTAGGGATATCTCGACTAGGTGTGGGAGCGAGATGGAATGCTCCTCCGTCTCAAAGGAAGATCTTCCAGCGAGACTAGTGTTGTGTCTCGCAGGCCGAGGCCTATCTGTTATTGTTGGAAATTTGTATATATTCTTTGTACCTGTCGGGAATCGTTTGCGACCTCAATTATTCAGCGCTATCTATTGGCTTGTAAGTGTTCCACTACAGATACAATATCTATCTAATCTAACATTGAAACGCGCAGAAATGAAAGGAAATGATGATTCTCAACGACATTGATACAATTTTATCTTTACAGAAATCACTTTGGTTGCTACATCCAAATTGAAAAACAGAGATGGACCATGCGTTTTAAATTCACATATTTCTGATATTAGACGTTTCATTTCTGTCTTTCAATGTGGATGGCTCAACCAAAGTGATACATATAAAGATAAAATAGAATCATTCAATATCCTTAAATTCCGTCGTTTCCTTTCATTTTGGGTCTTTTGGAAATTGAATCAATTTGGTTGATTCGTCTATTAATTATAACTAGTGGTCGCCCGTGGTCGAAATTCGACCATAATAGTCTGTTGTCAAAGACTATACATCTATAATTACAAATTTCGCCAAGGTTAATTTGACTTGAATAATAAACAAAAGAGTATATATGTGTGTGTCAAATACACGGTAGTGTGGGTAATGTTTTTTTTATTGATTAAATGTATTTTTATGCATAATTTTGCATAACTTACCGAAGTAAGAAAGAGAGTTGGTCTAAAAGAGAGTGTCCGGGTGAAGGTAAGGAAAGGAATGCTCCGGTGGTTCGGGCATGTGGAAAGAATGTGTAAAACAGATATACAATACAAAAGTGGATGGATGCAGAAGTCGTGGAAGGCCACGACACACCTTCCATGATCAAATTGATCGTGTACTAGCAGAAGGTGATGTCAGGAGCCTTAAGAACAGACAAGCGTGCATGACAAGAGTTATGACTGTCAGGGAAGGAAGTGAGGTGTGTAAGAATAAGCCTAAATGGCGCTCTGTTGTTCATGCCTACCCTGCAAGGGAACTGGCGTGAAGTTATGTATGTATGTAATTTTGCATAACATATTTGTCCCGTTTGGAGTTGAAACATTAGGTCCGTGGGGTCGTCGGCAAAGAGTTTCTTCAAAGAGATTTGTAAGTAACTCTTTGATGCCACCCGTGTTCAGAAGGCTGGCTCATATTTCGCCCAACAAATAAGCTTCGCCATACAGTGCGGCAATGCAGCCAGCCTTCTGGGCACGCTCCCATCTGGCAGTGATTTGTTACACAGTCTATAATCGCTTGTACTTTATAACTTAGTTTATTTTAGTTTTTAAAAGACAATTTTATATGTTAATTTAATGTATAATGCATAAATTTTAAAATATAATTAGATTTCGTCGCTTCTTCTCTATATAAACTACTAGCTGTGCCCGCGACGTCGTTCGCGTGGAATTTGTTTGCAAGACCCCCCGATTTTGAAACATTCTTCATTGGTGCTCCGCTCCTATTGGTCTTAGCGTGATGATATATAGCCTATAGCCTTCCTCAATAAATGGGCTATTTAAAACTGAAAGAATTTTTCAAATCAGACCAGTAATTTCTGAGATTAGCGCGTTCAAATGAACAAACTCTTCAGCTTTATTAGTATAAGTGTGCGAAATTTCTTACTCCTCCGTCCGCGCAATTGTCGTAAAAAGGAGTACAAAGTTTTTGCTTCACGTATTAATATATAGATTACTTCACAAACCTCTCATTTTTATTCTGTTTAACTATAATTATTTACATAAAATTGGAGGCGGTAATTTTTTTTGACAATGTTAATCAAATTTCAACCGTCACATAGTATACCTCGATTGCAATAAAATACGTCAAAGCCTACGTATTGATGCTAGTTATTACGCGAATGAACAAAACGTGTAAATGTTTTCAGACTGTCGCCAAGTCGCACCCGGTGTGGTTACAACTTTATGACTAAACAGGAAAAACCATAAAAAATGTACTAGTACACTTTGATCCGCTATATACTTTACTACACCATAGTTGCTTGACGTATAGCAACAGATACATGATAATAAATGTCATGACTCACGTGAAGAGAGACGATAGTAGAGTTGACTAATAATAAAAATGGCTAAGTGCGTATCGGTCCACACCGTAGTCAAAGATTCCATTGAAGTCATTTTTACGTCGACTGTTTTCTATTTGTTATGGAGAAACACTGAAAATTGACAAACACTGAAAATTGACAAACGCATTGGACCTGTCCCCAGAGCTAAAGACTATAGACGATAACTTATTTGCGCTAGCGATGGTTTAGATCGCTGAAGATAAAATAATACAAAGTTTTCATATATACATACATATTGTCACGCCTATTTCCCATTGGGGCAGGCAGACCTGCTACGATCCTGACAAACTTTTCGCTTCATCAACTTTCATTAATCTTTTCATACATACACACTTATTTAAACTACTTTTTATCTGAACTTTCTTCAAAATATCTTCAATTTGATCATGGTAGCATTTCGGTCTACCGGCACCGACTCTACCAGTCATATTGCTGTCATATACTTGTTTTGTGATTCTGCTTTAATTCATTCTCTCCACATGCCCAAACCACCTTAATATTCCTTTTTCAACTCTTGCCACTCATCTTCTTTCAATCCACAACGCTCCCTTATCACACTGTTTCTTATCATATCATTTACATTAACCTTACATATACTTCTTAAAGCTCTCATTTCAACTGCATTTATCCTACTTTCATGCTTCTTCTGCCATACTCAACCTTCACTTTTTTTTTATTGCAGGAGTTCAGCAGACAGGCAGACGGCCCACTTGATGGAAAGCGGTTATCATCGCCTATGGACATTTGCAACACCAAAGGTGCTACAAATGCGCTGCTGCTCTCTTAAAGGAGACTGGAACCTGGTCACTAATGCCGGAACACAACACAAGGTTGTTATGGCGGCATACTCTAGACCAGGGGTGGTCGTCATCCAGTCGAGCAAATACCCTACCACCTGGCTGTGGGTTGTTTAGTCGCCTCGTACGACAGGCCGCCCCAACGCAGGAAATTGTATTCTTTCTCCGTTCCAGCACGGATTCACTGCCGTACATTAGCATAATTTAATTAAATAACTCTAAATTGCCTAAATCTTCTTTCAGTCCACAACAACACAAAATGTTTATAACTTCGGATTAACACCTTTTTTGTAAAAATGTTTATCTGTGCTCTTGAGAATAATAAAATAGATTTAAATCGTTTGACATACTGACATGACATCTTACACGTGACGCTGCTTTTTATATATATATATAAGTTTTATCTATGACACTGTTTATTGACAAAATTTTCTAATAATGAATTCGCCGCTACCAGAAATCAAATCTTATGAAGAAAGAGCTATTGATATTGTAGTAAATGTCATTAATAGAGCCAAAGAAGAATTGCGTGTAAGACTTACTTTGAAAGAGCTTGCGGGTAAGTTATACACGTCCTTTATACCTGCAACTGAGTTGTTGATCTACTATAATATCAAAGAATAAGTAGTAACATTGGATGGATAGAAAATTCTTTATTGTTCACCATATATACGTATAATAAATTTACAGTCATTTCATGTCAAGGCAGGAGCAAGGGGCGGTCTTATCGCTTTAGAGCGATCTCTTCCAGACAACACGGGCTGTGGATGGTGTGAAAGGGATGGAAAGTGTATGACGGTGGTGTGCAAATTAAATACATGTAAATAGAATATATAAATATTACACAGTACATATAACTAGAATAAATACAGAGAAAAAAAAATAGTCGGTAACACATGTTAGTACCATGTTAATACAAATGTTTTGCTGTACATATATTAATATTGTATATATATTAAACTAAATATATATATATATATATATATATATATATATATACAACTTCATTTATAAAAGATAAAAAATAAAATGAAACGTGGTAATGCGGCCAGCGTTTTGGGAACGTTCCCAACTGACGGTGGTTTGGAACCTATTTACTATTTGTAGTTTTATCTTTTATAAATTAAGTTGTATATATATATATACATACATATAAATAAATGAACGGTTGGTACGATGCAAGAGCGAGACATTCCTTGATAGATAAACGTGAAAATTGTAATATTTCTGGCAATATCAAAGCAGTTGTATCGAATGCAATGTTTTGCTATACACATATTAATAGTGTACATATTTTTATATATATAAATAATATATATAAATAATATATATATATATATATATATAGTCCTTAATATTCATGCTTTTAGTAAGAGGGATACACTTATCCAGCGTTTCCGCGAAGCGAGCGAAGTAAGAAAATACATGCGAAGTTGTTTATGATGAAAAATTATAAGTTTGCTTGATTCGCAGATAGTCGCAATGCGCTTACTATCAAAACGAAAATCGCCTTGACAAGTCTCCACGAACCTCTAGCAATATCAAGTGAGAGGTTCATAGCACGAACTATAGAAAAGGAATGGAAATTAACTGAAACCTTCGCTTACGTTCTGAGATATTTGGGGGGATCTCAAGACGAATGCTCGCAATATTATTATTTTGAGGTAAGCAACTATAATAAGTTCCGGGATTAATAGACAGCTTCCAGTCGCCCTTTTGAGGCCGGCATTACATTACATTACATTTACATTACATTACATTTACATTACATTTACATTACATTTACATTACATTACATTTACATTACATTTACATTACATTTACATTACATTTACATTACATTTACATTACATTTACATTACATTTACATTTACATTACATTACATTTGCATTACATTACATTTACATTACATTACATTTGCATTACATTACATTTGCATTACATTCGCATTATATTCACATTACATTTACTTTACATTACATTGACATTTATATTACGTTACATTTTTGTTGCAAATTCCCATAGGAGACGGTAACCGCTTTCTATCATGTGGACCGTAAACCTGTCTGCTGTATTCTAGAAATAAATAAAAAATTATAATAAATAAATTACTATTAATTTTTTTAAATAAATTGCGCATAGCTTAACACCATATCTATACATCTATTAAATAAAAATAAATCAATTTTAAGTGTCTGTTCGTAATGTCATAATTACAGGTTTTTACTAAATGCATATGAAAATATATACGGTATTTATACCAAAAATCAATTTTTAAATTGTTTGTCTATCTGTCTGTTTGTTCCAGCTAATCTCTGAAACGGCTGGACAGATATTGATGGGACTTTCACTGCCAGATAGCTGATGATATAAGAAGTAACTTAGGCTACTTTGAAAATTAGGGTCCCGCGATAAATAATTGCACGCGGACGAAGTCGCGAGTAACAGTTAGTTCTATATATGCAAACATGGCATGGATAACTGTCTTACGAACTATGTAGTAATGAGGTTAGAGTGCAAATGGTTTTACAGGGTCTTAAGTTTATTCATCAGGGATGGAGCAGAAGAATAAGCCTAAATGGCGCTCTGTTGTTCGTGCCTACCCCGCAAGGGAACTGGCGTGAAGTTATGTTTGTATGTATGGATGGAGTAGTGTTAGCGAATATGTGAACTTGACACTGTCATCCATTAAATGAATCAATACCATATCACCTCTATTAGGCACTGGTAAATCCGTATGACGTCAGCAGTACAACGTGCCTTTCTACTCGTAGGACGTCGCGCCAGTGTCCTCCTATTCACTCCGGCAGTCGTGTTTCGACTGATGATGTGCCTCCATTCATCTGTACTTTATATACTAAATACTATATACAACTACCCTCATATATATTAGGGGCCATCCACAAATTACGTAACACGAATTTCATGATTTTTGACCTCTCGTCCTTGTCACAGCTAGTCACATTCGTAAGACTCCTGCCTCCCTGATGTGACGTCACATATTTTGCAGTTTTACATCGAGAAATATCATATCAAATGAAAACAGCAGTTCTGTAATCTATATATTAATACGTGAAGCAAAAACTTTGTACCCATTTTTACGAAAATTGCGTGGACGGAGGAGTATGAAATTTCGCACACTTATAGTTTATATAGAGAAGAAGCGACGAATGCTAATTTTTTTTAAATTATGCACAAAAAAATACATGAAATCAATAAAAAAAAACAACATTACATATTTGACACACACATATATACTCTTTTGTTTATTGTCGAAGTCAAATTATTAACAAGGTAGCCTTGGCGAAATCTGTGATTATAGAAGTATAAGTATAGTCTTTGACATTAATTATTGTGGTCGAATTTCGACCACGGGCGACCACTAGTTAGATTAAATATGTATATTACATTTTGAAATGCGACGTCACAAAATTTAGGACCCCTCCCACCCCTTGTCGCACAATGTCACACAACGTTGACCCCCCCCCTCCCCCCTCCCCATTAACGTTGACGTAATTTGTGGATGCCTCTTACAGTCTTCATCTCTAAATAATTCTCTCACCAGGCAGTCTTCAGTCAGCCAACAGTCTCTTACCCTATACCTCAGGCTACCGTATCGGTGTTTTTTAGGGTTGAAGACAAGCACATAGAGCCACCAGAGACCAGGGGTCTTCCTATGGTAAAGTTGCATTACTATTCATATCTTCCATTTTTTTTTTAATTTTGATATCATCATACTTAATGCATGAATGAATGAACATGCTTTATCGTGTTTTAAAAGATACAGTTAACAGAAATATATATTTATTCATGATTATTATTTTCTCTATTTCTGGTATATACTAGGGGAGACTGGGGCTGGTTGTGAATTTTTTTTTACAAAAGGTCATATTTTTTATTCGTTTGATTTTTTAACCTATAGGTTTGTTTAATTAAGTAACTACTCAAAATTGGAATGTAATATATTTTTATATACCAGACTATCAGAAACGAAATAAATGAACAAATTTTGGGAAAAGAGGCGTGTAATTTTCAACCCCACCCCAGGGGCTGATTGTTACACTACACGGGGAAAAATGTTACAACAAAAAACAAACGTTATATAAGACTTTTTATTATTAACAATCATCATAATCAGTTTCGATTCTTAATTTAAATAGCATATTATAAAGTCTACAAAGCAGTATATATATATATATATATATATATATATATATATATATATATATATATATATATATGTGTGTGTGTGTGTGTGTGTGTGTGTGTATATGTAGGAATCGTATTTTGTATTATAAAATAACCATATGACGGAAGTAGTCAATAACCGGATAGTGTTCTTTAATGTTAGTAATCGGAAGTCGTATAACTGGATGTCAACGTAGAAGCATTTATTATTAAGCTAACGGATATCGGAAATGGAGTAACCGGATGTTGGTAGTTACTATGGATGGCGGAAGTTTTATGAAGGAAGTGTAACTAAAGTGGCGCCACAGCATTACCGGATATTGTCACTGCACGCTACGAGGACCTTATAAATACTGGGTGTTCGGGAAGAGGGGGCAGTATTGAACCAGCAGTCTTAAACCGACAGTCTACGAGGCTACAACGAAGTCTACGACCGACAGTCTGCATTGGTAGTCTTGGACGAGGAGCACATAATATACCGTGGTCGATAATTACTGCTTGATAATCGCAGTATTCTTGGAGGGCAAATTGCTGCTCGACACCTGACAAGCGTGGATGCAACTCTTGGAGTTGTCCTAATATATCTGTGTATTATTGTGCAATATTTAATATTGTAATTGTGATAATTCTAGTGTAATAAACTTTGATTATAATATTCCTGATTATTATTGTGTCATTCTCGGAGCGTCATTTGTTCGCTCCCGGCGTGAACCCGACATATATATATATATATATATAATTTAAGATTCTACCTTCATGCTTTGCAATTATGTAATAATAATAATAATAATAATCGGCAGACAAACACACACATTGTATATCCCCAAATTAAGCAAGTTACGCTTGTGTTATGGGTAATATACAACGGACTACTCTGGGGCCGATCCCAGACACCCAGACCATAGTAAATAGCGGAGAAAATACGTTTCCGAAATTTACTATACAAGGAATCGAACCCGGAGCCTCTGCGTTGCAGGGAGGTGGGCCGGCAAAGGCTTGGCCCGCTCAACCACAAAGGCCGTCTGTCTGCCGTGACAGTACCTTAAGAGCTCAGCCGAAGATCAGCGCTGGTTTTAAAAGACCAGCATTATTCCGAGTCTGATGCCCCTTTCAGGGCAAGATTATGTAGTTAGTTTTAAATTTGTTTACAATTATACCTACACTACACCAATATAATTTGTCTTGAATGAAATGATTTTCATTCTTTCTTCTTTCTTAAATAAAATTTTGCAATACAATAGGCGATCTTATCGCTATTAGCGATTTCTTCCAGACAACCTTTAGATAGACAAAAAATTTGATAAGAACAGAGGTATGTTGCATTATTCTCACTACCGAATCAGTATCTTATAAATATATACATACATTAATAAAATATAAAAATTATACTAATATGATATATGTAAATAAAATATTATAAAATACACTTACATCAATAAATATGCTAGAACTAGCTATCAGACTAGAAAAAGCTGACAATAACTGCTACTGCATCCTTAAATTAAGCTATTTGAGCTATAATTTGCCAGGTGGTAGGGCATTTGCCCGACTGGATGGCTACCACCCCTGGTCTAAAGTATGTCGCCATAACAACCTCGAGTTGTATTCCGGCATTAGTGACCAGGTTCCAGTCTCCCTTAAGAGAGCAGCAGCGCATTTGTAGCAACTTTGCTGTTGCAAATGTCCATAGGCGATGGTAACCGCTTTCCATTAAGTGGGCCGTCTGCCCGTCTGCTGATCTCCTGCAATAAAAAAAAAAAAAAAATTTCACAAGTACATACATACATACATACATAACTTCACGCCAGTTCCCTTGCGGGGTAGGCACGAACAACAGAGCGCCATTTAGGCCCATTCTTACACACCTCACTTGCTTCTTTGACATTCATAACTCTTGTCATGCACACTCGTCTGTTCTTAAGGCTCCTGACATCACCCTCCGCTAGTACACGATCAATTTGATCATGGAAGGTGTGTCGTGGCCTTCCACGACTTCTGCATCCATCCACTTTTGCATTGTATATCTGTTTAGTCATTCTTTCATCATGCATTCTTTTCACATGCCCGAACCACCGGAGCATTCCTTTCCTTACCTTCACCCCGACACTCTCTTTCAGACCAACTCTCTTTCTTATTTCGGTATTACGAACGCGGTCCGCGAGCGTCACTCCGCAGATTTTGCGCAGTGCTCGCATCTCAACCGCGTTTACTCTACTTTCATGCTCTCTCTTCCATACCCAACTCTCGCTTCCATACGTGAGCGTAGGTACCAGCACCGCGTTGTGTATGGCGAGCTGGGCCTTCTGGCTGAGGTTCTTAGCGCCTAGAAGTTTACCTAACGCTCCATTCAAACTATTCCCCAAATTTACTCTTCTTTCTATATCAGCGGTGTACCTTCCATCCCTGCTAAAAGCACATCCAAGATATACAAACTCATTCACTTGTTCCAGCATAACATCATCGACCATTATCCTTGCATTCGTTCTGGTTTCTTCTCTTTCAAACACCATAACCTTTGTTTTCTTCGCATTCAAATGTAAGCCTCTCGCCTGACAGTCATCTTTCATCATTGTGACTAGTGTTTGCAGTTCTGATGGCGATTCGGCTAAAAGCACGGCATCATCCGCATAAAGCAAGGTGCTTACAACAAGATCACTCATTCGCACCCCAACATCCATCAATCTTATTCTCTGGAGACAATCGTCCAGGTATAGGATGAACAGCAAAGCCGACAGCACGCAGCCCTGCCTGACGCCAATATTGACGTCAAACCAGGGCGACAGGCTGCCATCCACTCGCACGCATGCCATACAGTCCTCCGATCTCTTCCAACGTGATCTCGGATGCTGACTCCTCGGAGTCAGTCACAGACTCAGTCGTGGTGCCAGCATCCGGGATATCATCATACATTTCTCTAAAATATTCACTCCATCGCGCTAACACCTCTTGTGGGTTAGCAAGAACGTCCCCTGCTTTAGATTTTATTCTTTCCATTCTGGAAGCTGACGAACAACCCCGAGACTTCTTAACCTCTCTCCAAAAGAGTTTGGTATTCGCCTTGAAGTTCTCCGTCAGCTTCTCTTCTTCTTTCAATTTTATACTTTCGCGCTTCTCTTTCACTAAAGCTTTGGTTTCGTTCTTGCAGAGGCGATAAATTTCTTTCTTCATCTCTTTCATACTGTCATTCTGTTGCAAAGAAGCAACATAATCCAGCCAGGCTTTTCTCTTTCTCTCTACGCTGGATTTAACATCCGCGTCCCACCATTCATCACCTTTCGTTGTTATGTGCCTCTTTGCGCATCCACATGCTTCTTTTGCGCTTTCCACTATACTTTCTTTCATACTATCCCAGTCATTATCCACATCTAAGTCGGAGAAGTCCGCTTTTGCAAGCCTTTCTTCGACTAGGCGCGCATACATACTCCTTACACTAACATCTTCCAATTTTTCACACTTTATTCTTTCAAGCTCCCCGAAATTGGTACGCACTCGCCAGTGTCTCCACTTCCTGAAAAGGCCCACAAACCGGCTTATCACCAGGTAGTGGTCCGTTTCAAGAGTGGGGCCTCTGTAGGCTCTTGTATCCATTATTGTGTTTCGGAGGCGACTATCTATTAAAATCAGATCAATCATACTTTTCTGATCATTCATTCCCCATGTATACGTGTGAATATCCTTATGATGGAATAAGGTGTTCGACACAAGCAAGTTTCTTTCCATGCATACGTCTATGATTGGCCTACCAGCATCGTTCACTCTCTTGTCACCATAGGGTCCAAGGACAGCCTCAAGGCCGTCTCGTTTGGTGCCCACCCAGCCATTAAGATCACCACACATAATTATTCTTTCATTCCCTTCAGCCAGATCCAGAATTTCTCTCACAGACTCCCAAAACTTCTCGAGTTCTTGGGGATCCGCTGAGCTTACGGGAGCATAAGCTGCGACCAGAAAAACTCGCGTAATCCCCAGTTTTAGACGGACCCAGAGAAGTCTCGGGTTCACCAGACAATAGTCTTTTACTCCAGACACAAAGCGGGTTGAGAGTACGACGCCTACCCCCCCACTTGCACGCTCGTCCAGGTCCACGCCGGACCACAGAGCAAGCATGCCACCGGGGAGGTCATCGATGTCGCACCCCTTCCGCTTTGTCTCTGTCAGACATAAGGCATCCAGGCTTCTCTCATTCATTATATCAATCATTTCGTCCATCTTATCTTTCATTCCACCTCTCACATTCCACGTGCCTATACGGCACTCTGCTCCTCTCGACCCGCCAGGTTTGGCGCTGCGTGAAGGGTGGCGGCCCCCTTCGCCGCATGCGCGAGAGTTCACACCGACGGGGGCGCATCGGTGAGCGTCGCCTGCGGGGGACGCCCTATCGTGCACTGCACGTGTGTGAACTCGGGTCAGAAGTTTCATTCAAATATGGATCTTGTAGAATTCGGAAGATATAGAGTCTAAACGCTCATACACTAAATTCGATGCCACCGAAGTTTAAAAGACTACTAGTCGACCACAAAAATCTACCACTTATGAATCATAATTTAAATAATTCCAGTGGTTTGGATGTTTAATGACGCTTTTATGTATTGTATTTAATAGAAAATAGACAATAGTTAAATACGTAATTGCACCCGTAACGGAATAATTGAGAGGAAGTAGACTAAAATGGTATCGGTATATACAATGAGTGGAGGATGAGAGCCATCACAAAATGAATATTAAACTGGAAGATCGATGGATACAAGTGTAAAGATAGATTTTTACAGAATGGATGGATTGTGCGAAACATGAGATGATGATTGGTGCTGTGACAGAACGTATGCCAGAGTAGAGGAATATGTGTGGGGGATGTTGCTTCTATGACAGTTACCCCGTTAGATAGGGTGAGGCACCACTGGCGAGAACCTGTAGCTCAATCGCCCTATAGGGGAGTACCAAATAAGACGACGAGTTGTTGTACTACATACATACATAACTTCACGCCAGTACCCTTGCGGGGTAGGCACGAACAACAGAGCGCCATTTAGGCTTATTCCTACACACCTCACTTGCTTCTTGGACATTCATAACATTTGTAATGCACGCTCGTCTGTTCTTAAGGCTCCTGACATCACCTTCTGCTAGTACACGATCAATTTGATCATGGAAGGTGTGTCGTGGCCTTCTACGACTTCTGCATCCATCCACTTTTGCATTGTATATTTGTTTAGTCATTCTTTCATCATGCATTCTTTCCATATGCCCGAACCACCGAGTATTCCTTTCTTTACCTTCACCCCGACACTCTCTTTCAGACCAACTCTCTTTCTTACTTCGGGATTACGAACGCGGTCCAGGAGCGTCACTCCGCAGATTTTGCGCAGTGCTAATTTATAATATTACCGTATATCTAATGATATGTATGTATATATAATAGTTTATTTATGTTTTATTTTAGTTTAGTATACCACCAAAAATCGTTTCTTGTAATTTTCTTTAAAATCTCCTTCGACACTGGGTTGCCTGGAAGAGATCGCTATAAGCGATAAGGCCGCCCATTGTTCTAATGCAAATGCATCCATATCAATTGTCTAGATTTAAGATTATGGTGAACAATAAAGAGTTTTCATTCATTCATTCATCCATTCATAATTCCAATTCATAAACTCCCTCATTTGCTGTATTAACAGATGTCTTTTTTCAGATGTTCTTCAGAATCGAAGGACAGCATAGAGATCACGATGTACGCTTCATCCGTCTTACAGAGGACTGGATCCTGGCGATGTTAAAAATGAAGACTAAATTCTTCAAGAGGATCGAGGGAATAAGACTTTTTTAAAAGTAAATTAAATGATGATGAAATTTAAATGCAAATTTCAGATTTTATTTCCATCTGTTAAAGCAGTAAGTTATACTTTATCCGTGGCCCGTGAGCCGCATGTGGGGTGCCGAGCTTTTGTAAGTGGCCCGTCTGATATACTAATAGTTGTACAATTACATTGGTAACACCTTTGGTGTTGCAAAAGTCCATAGATGACGGTAACTACTTTCCATTAGGTAGGTGGCAAGCATCTTTTATACTATAGCAATAAAAAAACACCTAAATAAATTTATGTTGTGGCCCGCAGTACGTAATTTAATACATCTAAGGTTGATTATCGCTGTGTTAGAGCATTTTATTGCAGGAGTTCAGCAGACAGGCAGACGGCTTACTTGATGGAAAGCAGTTACCATCGCCTATAGATATTTGCAACACCAAAGGTGCTACAAATGCGCTGCTGCTCTCTTAAGGGAGACTGGGAACTGGTCACTAATGCCGGAACACAACTCAAGATTGTTATGGCGACATACTTTAGACCAGGGGTGGTAGCCATCCATTCGGGCAAATGCCCTACCACCTGGCTGTGGGTTGTTTTGTCGCCTCTTACGACAGGCCGCCCGGCCGCAGGAAATTGTATTCTTTCTCCGTTCCTGCACAGATAAAGCATCATATGAAAAATAGAATTTAAATAGAAATCGTAGACTCTGTCTCACGAAAGAATTCTCGTAGACGCGGCGCTTCGGCCGTGCAGCGGAATGTTAGTAAGATAAAATAATTTTAGAAAGATTAGCAAATAAAATAATAATATAATGTAACATTTATATTAAAACGCTTGATAAAAACAACATAACAACGTCACTGCGCTAATCTGTAATATAGTAGGACCTCGATAAGTCAAAAACCTCCTAAACTCCAAGAAAAGTTATATTCCCTTGCTGTTCATCCTATATCTGGACGATTGTCTCCAGAGAATAAGATTGATGGATGTTGGGGTACGGATGAGTGATCTAGTTGTAAGCACCTTGCTTTATGCGGATGATGCCGTGCTTTTAGCCGAATCGCCATCAGAACTGCAATCACTAGTCACAATGTCAGGCGAGAGGCTTACATTTGAATGCGAAGAAAACAAAGGTTATGGTGTTTGAAAGAGAAGAAACCAGAACGAATGCAAGGATAATGGTCGATGATGTTATGCTGGAGCAAGTGAATGAGTTTGTATATCTTGGATGTGCTTTTAGCAGGGATGGAAGGTACACCGCTGATATAGAAAGAAGAGTGAATTTGGGGAATAGATTAAATGGAGCGTTAGGTAAACTTCTAGGCGCTAAGAACCTCAGCCAGAAGGCCCAGCTCGCCGTACACAACGCGGTGCTGGTACCTACGCTCGCGTATGGAAGCGAGAGTTGGGTATGGAAGAAAGAGCATGAAAGTAGAGTAAACGCGGTCGAGATGCGAGCACTGCGCAAAATCTGCGGAGTGACGCTCGCGGACCGCGTTCGTAATACCGAAGTAAGAAAGAGAGTTGGTCTGAAAGAGAGTGTCGGGGTGAAGGTAAGGAAAGGAATGCTCCGGTGGTTCGGGCATGTGGAAAGAATGCATGATGAAAGAATGACTAAACAGATATACAATGCAAAAGTGGATGGATGCAGAAGTCGTGGAAGGCCACGACACACCTTCCATGATCAAATTGCTCGTGTACTAGCAGAAGGTGATGTCAGGAGCCTTAAGAACAGACGAGCTTGCATGACAAGAGTTATGAATGTCAAAGAGGCAAGTGAGGTGTGTAAGAATAAGCCTAAATGGCACTCTGTTGTTCGTGCCTGCCCCGCAAGGGAACTGGCGTGAAGTTATGTATGTATGTATGTATGTATGTAATTTCTGTCTATAACTCGAAAAAATAAATTAGACCTCAGTATTTGGAACAAAGCAATATGTTATAACCTTTACAATTTGATTATATTTGAACAAATTTTAATCTCGAAAAATATGCTTAACCCTTAAGACAATTATCGATATACCAAAAAGCCGCAAGACTAACACTATCACTATCTCGTAATATACCAACAAAATATACCCATTTCATACAAATCATACAACTCCTGTATAAACAGAGTGAGACAACAACACAATTAACGATCACGTGCAGAAACGCGATCTGCACTCTCATTGCGGACACATATGTGCTAATAGTGAGCGAGCTAAAGGGTTCCCCATAAGTCGAAAATTCTATAACTCAATTTTTTTTTACTGAAATTAGTTCCATTTTTTGCCGCGGCACTTATTTTGCGAGACACATTCTACAGAGTTAGCTTACTTATTAAGGGAGAGATGTGCGGACGCGACTCACGGGTACCGACGTCTGTTCGGAGGCGCAGATATATGCAAAATGTCCTCCCGTGATTCCGTCACAGGGATCCACCTACATCTGGTGATGCGGTGGAACTAATTCTCTGTTGGTGAAGTCAGTCATTCTGCTTCCCGGAGCGACGCATTTTCTGCCAACCCAAGCGCGGGAGCATGGGCGGCAGGTTCGGGTTTAATGATGTATTTGATGATGATTTGCTTTTATCAGAGTCCGACATAAGCCGTGCAGCGCTTAATCTCTCCGCGTAAGGTCTAACCCTCCACAAAAGGCCCGGTATTGTACGAAACGCATTCTCCCTCAACAAAAAAAAACCCCGGTACTAGGGATAGTTTTACTCCGATCTTTCGTTCACCATCGTCAGACGTGCACGTCGTGCGCTCGGAGACGCATTCTTTTTCATATTTACTCACCTTTTAAACCTTCCCTGGACTTCCACAAATAATTCAAAAGGAAAATTAGCCAAATCAGTCCAGCCGTTCTTGAGTTTTAGCGAGACTAACGAACAGCAATTGATTTTTATATATGTATATTATATTATACTAGCGGCCCCGGCAGACGTTGTCCTGCCTTTAAAAAATAAAACTCCAGAACCCGATCCCAGAGCCACGTACCGGTTCTAATTGCGAATCCAAACCATCCGGGAACCCACTCAAACACACAAAAACAAAATCACCAAAATCGCTCCAGGTGATTAGGAGGATTCCAGAACACGATCTCAGCGCCACCTACCCGTTCTAATTGTAAATCTAAAAGAGTAATATATTTTTTTAAATTCTAAGTCATGACAAAATGAGATTATCTTGTCAAAAAATTGAAAGTTTATAATTAACAAATAAAAAATAGGGGTTGATCGTAGAGGGGTGAAAATTTAGGGTTGTATGTATTTTTGTATGTTGTATCATAAAAAAATAGAAATTAAAAATTTAGTGGGATGAAAAATAGATGTTGGCCGATTCTCATAGATACCGGATAAGCACAAAAACTTTCATCAAAATCGGTCAAGCCGTTTCGGAGGAGTATGGCAACGAAAACTGTGACACGAGAATTTTATATATTAGATATGTAAAGTACCGAATTAAGTTTTTATGTAAGTAAAATAAACCTGCTGCCTAGTATTATAATTACGTTTGTTATAGCCGGTTTATAACCACGTAAGCACAGGGGCCGGTCCCAATGAACAAGCGATATACTGCGGTTTGCAACATTACTATTCAGACCACCATTCGTAAACCAGGCTATTTAGGTAAAATACATATCGAGTATTTACCCAGTAGTCATTGTATTGTTTTACAGGCATATACATTTGGTTATGTAAATTGTTGTTACGTGACTATCATAATGTTTTTTTTTTTTAATAATATTAATATTTATTGACACCAAAATTACATATAAAAAGTCACAAATACAAAATAAAGATCTTTTCTTAATAATTAAGTTAATTCGTTAACTAACACCTAAACTAGGCCGAGCCTGTTTTTTAGGTGTTATTCCCTTCCTGGGTCTTAAAGAGAAAATGTAAGATTTAAATGTTATATTTTGCAATGTAATTTAGAGGATTTCCCTCGATGCTGCGACATAGGTTCTTTTCTTCCAGGGTCTTCTTCCTCGGTTTGTAATGAGGAGGTTGGGGCCTCGAGGGCCTCTTTACCTCGGCTGCAACTCAGTAGGCAACTACCCACCGGTAATTGGGTTTGGAGCTGCTGGAGTCTTCTCCGCGTGGCGATGGCTTCTCAGCAGCTCTCGTTAGACAATCTGCGGCGTTCGGTGGCCTTCGCGGGCTTTCCGCTGGCCACTTCCGCGGCTTAGTTGGCCATCTGTGGCATCTGGTGGCCTGTCAGCAGCTTTGTGGGTTTTGCGACCTCACGCCATCGCCCTGATTAGGTGAGCGTATGAGATCAAACATAGGTTCATTTTTGAAGTGAAACTTCAATATACACGGGGGCGTATTAGGATTTTTCTGTCACGAAAATCCGTTACGGCCGCGTGGAGGAGCGGCATAAGTTTAGAGTAGACGTGGTGAGAGGCGACATAATTTTAGAGTACACTATGGATGCGTTTTTTGTTTCCGGATCGAATTTAGTTTTTTTGTTTGATAAAATAAAATATGTTTAAATAAAAATGCATTCATTAAAATATATCTAATCTAACCAAATCATAATTTGCAGTAAACCAGCGAAAAATCGAAATGTGTGCTGGGACACATAGTAGAAGTGAAACTTCAACGGACAAGTGGAAAACAAATTGATATGTATTTAGTTATTAAAATAAAATTTATTATTTATTTAGTTGTTCAGGTGCATAAAGTTAGCTTATTCGGACATATGTACTAGCTGTCCCGGCAGACGTTGTTCTACCCAGAAGAAATAAAATTTAGAACCCGATTGCAGCGCCACCTACCGGGTCCAATTGTGAATTTAAATCATCCTCGAATCCACTTGAATACACACAAAAAAATTCATTCAAATCGGTCCAGCCGTTTAGGAGGAGTTCACTGTCAACACACGTACAGAAGAATTATATATATAAAGTGAAGTTATGTATGTATGTATAATGTATATATATATATATATATATACATACATATATATATATTTATATATATATATACATATATATATATATATATATATAATTTATGTATTTATTATTTAAATGCTTCACTTGCTTTTTTGACATTCATAACTGGCGTGAAGTTATGTATGTATGTATTATTTAAAAGTAAGTACTCTTACTATATGTTACGTATACCACCATCGCCATTATCGACGCAAGTCATTCCTGGGCTTGTCTGGAAGAGTTCGCTTTTTAGCGATAACACCGCCCTTTGGGCACAATTAGGTATAGTATTAGTCTGTAATTTCATTTCTGTATTGATGCACAATGGAGAGTTATCTATCTATCTATCATCAAAAATGTAATAATCTGTGACCGAGACATCTGTTTAAAAGTATAAAATAGGTTTTTTATTATCATAATCATATGGTTCCCACGCTGCTGTTGTTGGCAAAATTCTTTCAACCATAACCGTGACTCATGTTGTACAGCATTCAGAAAAAACGCCATTAAAATAGAATTCGTTTTAGATGAAGATTTTTCGGAAAAGATTTTGAATTTAGCAGAACTATGCCTATGAGTCATCTAAATGGTCCTTCAGACAGGATAAATAGTTTTATGATATAATAAATTTCGGGGTGTCGAGCTTGTTCAATAAGTTTAAAGATGAGAAACACTCAGAGGGGCTAATAAGGTCCAGTTCTCGGAAATACAATTTTTAGATTTTTTGTATATCCGCCTGCTAAAACACCATATGAAAACCACTGCACGGATTTTAATAAAACTCGAAAAAAAGCAAGCTTTCAAGCTTGTTACGAATCAACACTTATGATAGAAGAAGAGTCTCCGTATGATAGAAGAATATAGCCAAGAAGATAGTGCTGAAAATGATAAACGCCTTGTTATTGGTGCCACCGTTATAATTTCGTATGAAGACGTAGGTAAGAAATAAAGTCGCATTCGGATTTATCATATTTTAGGTTGGATTATGTCATCGACTTAATTATCTTCTCTCTCTTTTATTTCACCCTCTCCCAATTATTTGAGGTTGGCACATTATATTTTTCTTCCATACTCCTTTATTCTGACATACATCCGCTGTCACACCACAAATCATCATATCATCCTTCACACAATCATCTCTTTTTTGGTCTACCTTTCATCCCTCCTTATTACATGCCCATACCACCGCAGTCTTGTTCCTCTCAATTTTTTAGGTTCTTTTTTCAATTATGTACTATATATATATATATATATATATATATATATATATATATATATATATATATATATATACACACATATATATATATATATATATATATATATATATATATATATATATATATATATATATATATATATATATATATATATATATATATATATAAATTCTTTGTCACAGAGTTTGACCGCAATGAATTCCGAAACTTCTCAACCTATTTTGATGATTTTTTTTTGTTGCTGGATGTGTTCCAACTTTGGACATAGGATTAGGTTTCATTTCAAAATTCAAAAGTTTTTATTAGAATAAGTTCCACTGGAGAAAACTTTTTGAAAGTCATACATATATGTTAAAATTTAATTTTACTTCCTAGTCTATGTAAACCGCTTCGCAACGTGTTATAATATATGTTACACAATTATTTTTCGAAGAATTAATTAATGGAGTTGTAGCATCAGTAACACTAAGACTCAATAAAAAGAAAGAAAAATATTATTATAGTTATAATGACATGACGTACTAAAATTTTATACTGCCACAGTATAGTTACGACCTAGACGCCGACAAAGATAAATTCACACCTGCATACCTGTAGAAACACATTTTATTACCTTGCGGCATTTGGACTTCTTTTGTTTATTTTTTGTTTAAAATTTGTGATTAGAAAACAACCCATTGTGTATTGTAATCTTTTATGGCAGTCATTAGCCAGGTGTGACGGATTTAAAGTACAAACTGATTCTAGGAAATTCGGTCCACGCGGCTGGGCAGACATATTTCATCTGTGCAGTATAAAGCAATGCCTCGATTGAGGGACGAGGCATTCTAGCGATAAACACGAGCGGAGCAAGACGTGTGTACTACATTCGGTAATCTATTTAGTGACGGACTTTGCGCGTTTTATGGAATTACGATCTTCTGCATTACGTTTGGACTTCTTATGTTCGGTTATATTTGTACCTGTGTTATACGTGTTTGTATAGTTCTAATAAACGCTATAATAATTCCAACGGCATTTTAATTCAAGATAAAAATGTTATACAAAATATAGTATAAGAGGCTGCTATGTAAATGAAGTTTTGTTATTTAAGTATTCTTCAATAGTGTAGTATCCCTTTTTTAGCAAGATACTTTTTATTTTGGTTTTCAATTTAGTGAAAAGTAGATCATACATTTCATTCGTAATCTTATTGAAGAAGCTTGTACGAACCCCCAAGACAGAGGACAATAATTTTTGCAATCTAAAATTTAATTTATAATCTAAAAAATATTGCTACTGTCAATTAAGTTACATACATAAGCATCAAATAGATGGCGCCATACTTTAACTCTCACCCTTTCTTTGATTAATGTGAACCTTAATCAATATAAATCTAAAAAATGAATCGCAGACATGTATGTACGCGCATAACTTGAGAACGACTTTACCGATTTTGGTGACATTTTTTGTTTGTATTTGAGTGGACTCCTGGATGGTTTAGATTCACAATTGGAACCGATAGAAAGCACTAGAATCAGGTCCTAGATTTTTATTTTTTCAAGGCAGGACAAGGTCTATCTGGACTGCTAGTATTACAGATAACACTATTTAAATGGTAGATAAACGTTAGATAATTCTAATTCACTTTTAATGAAGCTATAATGTCTAATAACTACTGAGTTGATGACTCATACTGTGGATGTAGGCTTCGGGGATTTCCTCGAATCGAGCGTGTTGCAAACCAGCCTTCGTTTTATGCCTTATGCGGGCTATTTGCAAGTTATACATAAAAACTGCATTTAATTACTACCTACTTATACACAAGTCGTGGTAGCGTAATGGCTAGCGCACGCGTCCCGAACTCAAACGGCGCGGTATCGATCCTAGCCGGAAGGCATGCACCACTTAGTCAGTTTTCTGATGTAATGTGCATATCGTTATAATTACCACGTGCTTACAATGGTGAAGGAAAACATGGTGATGCAACCTGCACATCGAGATAACCCATGTGTCACGCCTGCCAAGCCGCCTTGGACAAGTGTGGCGGGTATACTGCCCGTTCGGTACCGGGTATAATACGAGGCCCGAGCCCAGCAGTGAGAAAATGGGCTGATATTATTTATATTATTATAAATGAAGGGTGAGCCCCGATGGGGTGGAGGAGCGTGATGGAATGCTCCTCCGTCTTAAAGGAACATCTTCCAGCGAGGCTAATGTTGTTCCTCGCAGGCCTAGGCCCATCTGTTATAGTTGAAATTTTTGTATATATTCTTTGTATGTTTCGGGAAACATTTGTGACATCAATTATTGCACAGCGCCATCTATTGGCTTGTAAGTGTTCCACTACATATACATAAAACTACCTGTTACTCGCCACTTCTTACACGTATACTTTTTTAAATATTAGAATTAGATAACAAAACACCCAACTGTAACCATAAAATACATCTATCTTATATATAAAATTCTCGTGTCACAGTGTTAGTTACCATACTCCTCCGAAACGGCTTGACCGATTTTCATGAAATTTTGTGCGAATATTGGGTAAGTCTGAGAATCGGACAACATCTATCTTTCATCCCCCTAAATGTTAAGGGTAGTCCACCCCTATTTTTTTTTAATTTTTAGATTACTTTTTGTTTTTTTTAATTTTTTTAGGATACAGCATTAAAAAATACCTACAACCCTAAATTGTCACCCCTCTAGGATCAACCCCTATTTTTTATTTGTTAATTATATACTTTAATTTTTTGGCAAGTTTTTTAATCTTATTTTGTCATGACTTAGAATAAAAATAAATATATTACTCTTTTAGATTCACAATTAGAACCGGTAGATGGCGCTGAGATCGGATTCTGGAATCCTCCTAATCACCTGGAGCGATTTTGGTGATTTTGTTTTTGTGTGTTTGAGTGGGTTCCCGGATGGTTTAGATTCACAATTGGAACCGGTAGGTGGCGCTGCGATCGGGTCCTAATTTTTTATTTTTTTCAGAGCAGGACAACGTCTGCCGGAGCCGCTAGTATATAAATAAAAATCAATTGCTGTTCGTTAATCTAGCTAAAACTCGAGAAAGGCTGGACTGAATGGCTAATTTTGGTTTTGACTTATTTGTGGTAGTCCAGGGAAAGTTTAAAAGATGAGTAAATATGAAAAAAATGCTTGGAATATAGTAAAAACAACAATTTCGCTTTCCCTTAGAAACTATTCCCACCTGTCAAACATTTGCTGTTCGTCCCGTCGTTTAGAAATCAACGTTTTTTAATTATTGATTCTGAGGCGGTACGAAGATTGCCCGGTCAGCTAGTAGTTAATAAAACTACGTTTTTACGGTTTTAAGCGCGGTAGTTTATTTGATTTTTATTATTCCGACGTTTCGGCTACTTTTCAGCGACCGTGATCACGGAATACAAAGATGTCAAGTGTCAATGAGTAGTGTTAAAGTTTTATTTAGCCTACCGCCAACTTGTTTATTTTAATTATTTAGTTTTAATTTTGTTTATGGTTATTATTTACTCTATGGGAGCCTAATTTAATTTACCAATGTTTCGCAACATGTTTTATGGCTTGAAGAGCAGACGCGACGCAATACACTCTTCAGCAAACATGCCTAACTCTTATAATTTTATTTAATATTAAAATGGTGATAGGAAAAATAAAAGAAATTATCAAACAAGTTGATTTAACTACCGGAACACAAACCAACTTGATTGATAATTTCTTGGGCTTGCGGGCGCAGGGTCGCCCTAAATGAAACACCCCTTAGCAAGTTAACTGTATATATATTTATAGACGCTGCAACAGCAACAGGTGCGATCAGTACAACTGTATCACACGGCACGTTCGAGTTTAATCGACACAACTTAGCACTAGCCCCGGACGTTACACTGAACGTAGATAGCACTAATTATACCGATTACACCGATCAACACGAGTGGCACTAATCACAATCACTGGTGGTTCACAATATCCACGTAGACACGCTGAGAGTCCGTTGGCTGTAAAGTCTTCCGAATGCCCCTTGATCTTCCTGGTCTTCTTAGTCTTCCTTGTGTGTATATACTCTTCCTTGTGTGTATATATTTGACCGAACGAACAAGGTATACTTGGTTGCGTGGCGTGTCGTAGGCTCGCCCCGTGCTTACTAAGGTACTACAAAAATGCAGACGCTTAGCAGCTAACGGAGCGAGCTACGTATCCGCGGTAAGCGGGGCCTGGGGGTACGAGATTTACGGGGGAGAGGTCAGGGGGGTGATTCTGTCCGCAACATCCTCCCCCCGGCGCAGATCCTCGGAGCCATCTTCCTTCGTCAGGACAATCAGCCGCCTGACCGGTCGCCTGAAGATACCTCCCTTCGTACGTACCTCCGCGCTTCGTACGACGTTATCTGGCCCGATGTATGTCCGCTCGACGACACCTCGGGGCCACACGTTCCGTGGTAACAAGCCGTCGGCGATTATTACCACGTCCCCGACGTGCACGCGTTCTTCCTTACGGCGCACGTCGTCCCTGGCTGCTAGCGTTGGCAAGTATTCTCGGAGCCAACGCGTCCAGAACTTGTCCGCCAATGCCTGGCTGGCGAACCATGTCTTCCTGTCCGCTATTTCAGTCACTCCTGTAATCGGCAGGCCCGTCGCTGAACCGATCAGGAAGTGATTGGGAGTGAGCGCGTCTTCATCTTCCGCGCTTACTGACACATGCGTTAATGGGCGAGAATTCACCGTGTGCTCGATCTCGGCCATCGTCGTAATCAACACCTCTTCCTTGGGAGCTTGCTCCGCGAGCGTAGCGTGGAGTGCCGTCTTCACCGTCCTGATGAGGCGCTCCCACGCTCCCCCCTGGTTTGGTGCGCCGGGATCGATGTACCGCCAGGCCAGTGGTCTCTTTTTTACATAGCTTGGCGCTTCCTGCACCCATCTGGCGTGCGCCGTTCGTAATTCGGCGTCTGCCCCATGAAAATTGGTCCCATTATCCGACCACATCGTCTTCGGCCACCCGCGACGTGCACCCATCCTTCTGATTGCCATGATGGCAGAATCTGTGCTCAAGCTCGCGATGAGCTCTATGTGAACGGCGCGGGTCACGAGACAAGTGAACAGCATCCCCCAACGCTTCTCCCTGCGGCGTCCTATGGTTACCCACATAGGTCCGAAACAATCCACTCCGCAGTTGGAGAAGGGTCGTGTGTAGGCAGCCAGGCGGTCCCTCGGCAGGTCACCTTTGACAGGTACTGTCGGCGCGGTCTTCCTAAGTCGGCAGTTTATGCACTGATGCATGACGTGACGTGCTGCAGGTCGAAGTCGCAGGATCCAATACTTCTGCCTCATGTTGTTCACAATGTGCTCCGTCCCGACGTGATGATGTGCCTCGTGCTCCTGTCTGATCATCAGTCGGGTGATGTGGTGTGCTCCATCGAGGATCGGCGGGCTTCTTACAAGCTCGGCGAGGGGGGCTGCCTTAATCCTTCCGTTCAGCCTGATGATTCCATCCCCTCCGTACTCCGGGTCGAGCTTGTGAAGCCGACTGCCGCGCTTGACTCGTTCTCCCCTCTTCAGGCGCTCGTAATCCTCAGAGAAACTCTCCCTTTGCGCCTGTCGAACGAGCAAGCGTTCAGCCTCTTCCGTGTGTCGCGCCTCCATAGACTTCGTCTTGCGGCGACACATGTCAATGAACGTGAGCGCGTATGCGGTCGCTCGCAACAGCTTCCCATATGTCGAAAACCTCGTGGCGTCGATGAACGGTTCTGCATCAGTGGCGAAGTTGACCAGGACTTCCGTGGTTTCGTCGTTCGCCGGGAGTTCCTTCGGCCATTCGTTCCTGGGTCCGTAAAGAAAACCCGGGCCAACGAACCACCGGTCGTCCGTCTTCAGGATCGAACCGCCTATCCTGGTCGCGTCGTCTGCTACATTTTCCTTGGTCGGTACCCATCGCCATTGCCCTGGCTCAGTGAGCTCTCCTATCTCACCAAGCCTGTGAGCCACAAATGGCGTGTACCGTGCCGAGTCGTTCCTCACCCAGTGCAGCACTGTCTTGGAGTCGCTCCAAAACGTCACGTCACGTGGTTCGAAGCCGTGCTCTCTTCGTATCTCCGCGGCCAGTCTTGCCCCAATCAGAGCAGCCTGCAGCTCCATCCGTGGAATGCTCTGAGCCTTCATCGGGGCTACCTTCGCCTTCCCAGCTATCAATGCGACGCTGACGCTCCCGTCTCTTCGCTCGAAGCGCCAGTACGCTGCCGCCGCGTAAGCTTGTTCACTGGCATCCGTGAAGATATGAAGTTCTGTGTTTACGACATCTTCATCCCTGCCGTAACACCGTGGTAGCCGCAGCTCCTTAATGGAATCCAAGTCCTGGATCCACTCTTCAAATTCCCTTGCTTCCTCTTCCGGCAAGGGTTCGTCCCATCCCAACTTGATCCGCCAGAGTTTCTGTAACGTAATCTTCGCCCTTACGGTATACGGGCTCAACAGGCCTAGGGGATCGAATAACGACATTACCATACCCAAGGCCTCCCGTTTGGTGGGTGTCCGCGAGCCGTCCCTGATATCCTCTGGGACTCTGGGCATCAAGGTGTTGAATGCCAGTTCGTCTGTCTCCGGTATCCACAAAACACCCAACGTCTTCCCGTAAGGGTGTGCGTTGGCTCCCAGCTCCTTGGGCTGCCTGGCTCTGTCTTCCTCTGGGATGTCAATCATGAGGTGCTCGCGGTTCGAGTCCCAACCGGCGAGCTCAAAACCGGCCTTCCCGTGCACTTCCCTTACCTCGGCGATCGTTCGGGCTGCTTCTGCCTCGTCCGCGAAGCTCTGCACCCAATCGTCCATGTAGTGGTTCTGGGTTATAGCCAGATACGCTCGTGGGTGCGTCTCCTTGTTGTCCTCCGCATTCCTGTTGCGTACGCTGTGTGCCAGGAATGGTGAACTCCGTGCCCCGAAGATCATCGACGTCATCACATATCGTCGAGGTATGCCGCGGCGGTCATCTCCTCGCCACAGGAAATGCTGCACTGTCCGGTCTTTTCTCCGGATCTTCACTCGGAGAAACATCTCCCTTATGTCGGCCGTCACTGCGATCTTCCCTTCGCGGAACCGGAACAAGATGCCATACAAAGCCTGCAGTAAGTCTGGCCCATCCAGCAGTACGTCGTTCAGGCACACTCCGTCTGAGCGTGCTGCGGCGTCAAAAACCAGCCTTACCTTTCCGGGCTTGTTCGGGTTCGTGACGGCGAAGTGAGGTACATACCACGTGCGTCCGTTCACGACGTGGCCTTCTTCGCACGGCTCGGCGTATCCCTTGTCCAGCAGCTTGTTGACCTGGGTCGTGTACGCTTCCCTGAACTGCGGCGACCTGTCCATCTTCCTTTCGATGCCTCGCAGACGTTGTATGGCCATGTCGTAACTTGACGGCATGGAGACGACGTCCTCTCGCCAGGGCAGTCCCACCTCGAAGCGTCCATCTACCTTCCTCACGGTGTCCGAAAAGATTTTCAGAGCCCGTTCTTCTTCGGCCACAGGCTTCTTCTTGCTGGATATGCCAAGCGCGTCCATGTCGAAATGGGATTTGACCATTTCGAATAATTCATCTCGTGAGCCATCTCCTTGCCACGAGCGAATATGAAGCACTCTGTCTATTCCCTGACTCATCACCACTCCCCTGGGCGCACTCCCATGGACGGTCCACCCCAGGAGAGTCAGGGAGGCGGCTGGCTGGTTCTTCTTACCTGCCAGCAATTTCCTCGTGACAATCAAATGCCAATTGTCAGCTCCAATCAGCACGCGTGGCTTGACGTTCTCATAGCACACGTCGTCCTCTCGCAGCGTCTTCAAGTGGCGTAGCTGTTGCACGACTTCTCGCCTCACAGAGTGGTTCCCTAAGGTGAGCTTCTTCACCGTGCGCGCTTTTATTTGATGGTAGTGCGGTTGCTCCTTACCGCGAACCGCCAGACTTACCATCCTACTCTGGGCCTCACGCTGGCTTGAGTTGATCCCGTGGATGTTCAGAGGTCGCTTCGGGCCATCTGCTCCAATCTTCGCGGCAATCTCCTCATCCACCAACGTGATCGTTGATCCCTCGTCCAAGAGCGCGTATGTGCTCACCTCCTCACCGTTGCGTCCTTTAACGGTGATCGGGCACACCTTCAGCAACACCTTCTCATTCGTGTTGGCCTTGTGTGCCGATGCCGTCATTACCGACTCCTCGTTCCTGGTCGGTTTTCCTGCCGACTCCTTCCTCTCGGTCGGCTCACGAACGGCTTCCGCGTCCTTCCGCAGGTGTAACAGTGCGTGGTGTGGCTCGCGGCACTCGTTCACCCCGCACTTCTTTGCCCCGCAACGGAACCGTTGGTGCTTGCTGCGTAGGCACAAGAAACATATCCTGGCTTCCTTGGCCCACTTCCATCTTTCTGGCACCGTCATTGCTGCCAGTCTGCCGCATTGCGTGGTCAGGTGTCCTTCTCCACAACAGTGACATACGTCCTTTTTCTCGGCTGATGTGGTATACACGCGACGACGCTCGTTAATCCGTGGCGGCTTCGCCCTGGTTTCCCTGGCGACATTCATATCCGTTGTAGACCTCGATGGTGTCGAGTAGGAGTGTCGCATGGCTTTGTCCGCTTCACCCATCAGAAACCTGGATAGCCTCACAATCTCTGGTTCGCCTTCGCCCGTAGACTGCTCGGCGAAGTCCCACCATTTAACCTGCAGAGGCAAGCTAAGCTTGTCGATGACCTGTCTCGCAAGCATAGGGTTCAACAAGTAGCCTCTGTTGTCAACGCACGAGATGGACGTGACAATGTTCTGCAGTTTCGTGGCTAACGTATTCAGTTCGCTGGCGGACGAGCCCGATCGCGGCAACTTCTTAATTTCCTCTAGCGCGCGATCAATTATGATTTCCGGGCGACCATATGTTTGCTCCAGCGTCTTCATAATCACCGCGGGATCCGTAGCAGTGTACAACAGACCTGACACATGCTCCCTGGCTTCCCCCTTGAGGCAGTTGCGCAAACGCCCCAAGTTCTCGGCGGCCGTAAACCCATGCACGACCGTGGATTCGCGCATGGCCGCCTTGAATGGCAACCACTCACCAGGAGCTCCACTGAAGGTGGGCAGATCTTGGCACTGCCGCGGCGTCGGTCTGGTGCGGATGATCCTTTCCAAAGCGTCTGCCAGACGATCGATGCCTCGGTCCCTCGATCTCGTCGGTGTCGGTGATCTCGCTGTTCGCGGTGTCCGGAAGGTCACGTGAGCGGCCCGGTCATTAATCTCCGCAGACCGGTCACGTGAGTCCCCATATAACTCCGTCGACCTTTCTACGACGTCACGTGGTGGTCGTGGCTCGGCGCCTCTCGTTCTGGGCGTCGACCTCTCACCTGCGTTCGGCGACTCCCCCCGTATGCGGGTGTTCTTCAGCCATTCCGTGATATGGTGTTCTGTATCCATACCTTCGTCTCCACACACGCTCGCCCTGTCTGAGTGTTCCCGTAGAGCGGCTATGTTCGCAGCCGTTCTCTTCCTTATGAGCGCGGCCTGCAGCTGGAGCTCTTCTCGGCGGATCGCAAGCGCGGCGATCTGCTCCTCTGCCTCCAACTCCATCTGCCTAATCTGGTCGGCGGCACTCACATGTGATCGCACAGACGGGGACCGTGATCGGCGTTCGGTACGATGCACGGTGTGTGTGGGCGCGATCGTCGTCTCCTGTACACCGGGCGACGCGGGTCTCGACGTAATCGGCGCAGACGCGGACGCAGAGATGTGTACCGACGGCGACGCAGGAGGTTCTTCATGTACCTTCTGTACTCTCTCTTCAGCGGCCTTGCTTCTTGTGCTCGGCATCTTAGTTTCAGTCCCGAGAAAACACTGACACTAAACACTTGTCACTTGCACTGTCACTTGCACTGTCACTTATCACTGTCACTTATCCGGGCTGACTTCGATGCACTCCTCTTGCTGTTGCGATCCGGCTCGAAGGACCATAAAATTTGTTGGGCTTGCGGGCGCAGGGTCGCCCTAAATGAAACACCCCTTAGCAAGTTAACTGTATATATATTTATAGACGCTGCAACAGCAACAGGTGCGATCAGTACAACTGTATCACACGGCACGTTCGAGTTTAATCGACACAACTTAGCACTAGCCCCGGACGTTACACTGAACGTAGATAGCACTAATTATACCGATTACACCGATCAACACGAGTGGCACTAATCACAATCACTGGTGGTTCACAATATCCACGTAGACACGCTGAGAGTCCGTTGGCTGTAAAGTCTTCCGAATGCCCCTTGATCTTCCTGGTCTTCTTAGTCTTCCTTGTGTGTATATACTCTTCCTTGTGTGTATATATTTGACCGAACGAACAAGGTATACTTGGTTGCGTGGCGTGTCGTAGGCTCGCCCCGTGCTTACTAAGGTACTACAAAAATGCAGACGCTTAGCAGCTAACGGAGCGAGCTACGTATCCGCGGTAAGCGGGGCCTGGTACTAAAATGTCAGATATTTCTACTAGTAGGTACTATAAACAAAACTAGTCTAACACTTTTGCAAAAGAAAATAATTTATAAATCAAGATATAATAATGTTTTATGTTCAGGTCGTATGAATGTTTCTCAGAATAGAACCTAATTTGAATTCTTGTAGGTTTTTGCGGTCTTTCTTAGTATCTGTTATAATTATGTTTCCATACCTTTATTTTTAGATTCAATGTGTAGCCCTTTTTCATTTTAATAGCCACATAGCAGTGATCCCATGATCAAAAGTTAAAAATATTATTTAAGAGGTTGCCTATATGGAATTCATACATACATACATACATAACTTCACGCCAGTTCCCTTGCGGGGTAGGCACGAACAACAGAGCGCCATTTAGGCCCATTCTTACACACCTCACTTGCTTCTTTGACATTCATAACTCTTGTCATGCACACTCGTCTGTTCTTAAGGCTCCTGACATCACCCTCCGCTAGTACACGATCAATTTGATCATGGAAGGTGTGTCGTGGCCTTCCACGATTTCTGCATCCATCCACTTTTGCATTGTATATCTGTTTAGTCATTCTTTCATCATGCATTCTTTCCACATGCCCGAACCACCGGAGCATTCCTTTCCTTACCTTCACCCCGACACTCTCTTTCAGACCAACTCTCTTTCTTACTTCGGTATTACGAACGCGGTCCGCGAGCGTCACTCCGCAGATTTTTTGCAGTGTTCGCATCTCAACCGCGTTTACTCTACTTTCATGCTCTCTCTTCCATACCCAACTCTCGCTTCCATACGTGAGCGTAGGTACCAGCACCGCGTTGTGTATGGCGAGCTGGGCCTTCTGGCTGAGGTTCTTAGCGCCTAGAAGTTTACCTAACGCTCCATTCAAACTATTCCCCAAATTCACTCATTCATTCATTTCACCTATATGGAATTCGAATTGCTAAATGTGTTATCGACCTTTAAGTAACTTCTTGGTATCTATTTTACATTCAGCCCATTCATTCGATATGAGCTCAAAACGATTAAACTAGTTATCGATTCATAGTATTATGAATCATTCGATTCAGTGGTACACGGCTAGAGATTTGTCCTTGTTTGCGCAACTGGTAATACTTTCACTCGTGCGTTCAATGGACGATTTGTGATGCAAATTTCGTTGGGTGTTGCCAGTGTGAAAATTAAAATGAATTTATTTATTTTAAAATTGAATTCTTATTTGAATCTAAAACCGCTTCCAAAGCAATTGTAGCCAAACTCTCCAATAACATAATAATTATTTATTTTATAATAATGATTATGCGTGGTTTTTTTTTTGTATTTTCGTCGCCGTTGTCGTCAGCCAATCACAGTCCACTGCTGGATGTAGACCTCCCCAAGTTGACGCCACTCATTACGGTCCTCCGCCTCCGCCTATATATTTTTTATAATGAACATTTTAATATTTGTGTGTACTTACATTACTTATTTATATTTTTAAAATACTTAGAGTATTGTATCCCAGAAAATGCAACTTTACAAACAGGATACAGATCTGAAGTTTATGCGGGCAAAGTTGCATAGGAATCCCAATAATATTTTCTTAAGTTTTCGCGACTTGTACATACATAATAAAACTACGTTTTAACGGTTTTAAGCGCGGTAATTTTATTTGATTTTGGTTTTTCCGACGACTCCCATAGAGTAAATAATAACCATAAACAAAATTAAAATTAAATAATTAAAATTAACAAGTTGGCGGTAGGCTAAATAAAACTTTAACAATACTCGTTGACACTTGACATCTTTGTCTTCCGTGATCACGGCCACTGAAAAGTGGCCGAAACGTCGGAAAAACCAAAATCAAATAAAATTACCGCGCTTAAAACCGTTGAAACGTAATTTTATCAGGAATCCCAATGTTTCATAAGCATATATGCATACCCATTTATACTAACGAGTTTCTTTATAAAGTTTTACCTGTAATAAGAGTCGCAGAACACAACTAGAGAGAAACAAAAAATCGCAAAAATTTTACGAAACTTAAAAAGCCTCAAAAATTCTAAGGCACTAATGATTCTGTATGGAATTTTAGTTCAATATTCTACAAAATTAATTTAGTCACAGCTAAATCTTCGTTCATTCTTCATAGATGAGTAGCTAAAATATTATCAAGTGGATCCAACACTGACTAATAGCATGCACTTCTAACTTATACATCGAATTACCAATGTCTGAAAAAGATCGCTTTACTTACATACCGAGATTACCAATTATCGTTAAGAAATCGTTTTACTTACACATAAAGATTACCAATGTCTTGAAGGGACCACTTTATTTACACTTCAAAAATACCAATTTCTGGAAGGGATCGCTTTACTGACGAATCAAGATACCCAATGTCCTGAAGGGATCACTTTACTTAGGTACACGTCGAGATGACTAAAGTCTGAAAGAGATTGCGTTACTTACACATCAAGATTATCAAAGTTTGGAAGGGATCGCTTTACTTACACGTCGAGATAACCAATGCCTGAAACAGATCACTTTACTTAAACCGGAAGACATTGCTTCACTTACATATCGAGATTACCAATTATCGTTAAGAAATCGTTTTACTTACACATAAAGATTACCAATGTCTTGAAGGGACCACTTTATTTACACTTCAAAAATACCAATATCTGGAAGGGATCGTTTTACTTACACATCAAGATTATCAAAGTCTGGAAGGGATCGCTTTACTTACACGTCGAGATAACCAATGCCTGAAACAGATCACTTTACTTAAACCGGAAGACATTGCTTCACTTACATATCGAGATTACCAATTATCGTTAAGAAATCGTTTTACTTACACATCGAGATTACTAATGTCTTGAAGGGACCACTTTATTTACACTTCAAAAATACCAATTTCTGGAAGAGATCGCTTTACTGACACGTCGAGATAACCAATGTCCTGAAGGGATCACTTTAGTTACACGTCGAGATTACTAATATCTGGAAGGGATCGCTTTACTTACACGTCGAGATAACCAATGCCTGAAACAGATCACTTTACTTAATCCGGAAGACATTGCTTCACTTACCTATAGAGGTTACCAATTATCGTTAAGAAATCGTTTTAATTACACATCGAGATTACTAATGTCTTGAAGGGACCACTTTATTTACACTTCAAAAATACCAATTTCTGGAAGAGATCGCTTTACTGACGCGTCGAGATAACCAATGTCCTGAAGGGATCACTTTAGTTACACGTCGAGATTACTAATATCTGGAAGGGATCGCTTTACTTACACGTCGAGATAACCAATGCCTGAAACAGATCACTTTACTTAAACCGGAAGACATTGCTTCACTTACATATAGAGATTACCAATTATCGTTAAGAAATCGTTTTACTTACACATCGAGATTACTAATGTCTTGAAGGGACCACTTTATTTACACTTCAAAAATACCAATTTCTGGAAGAGATCGCTTTACTGACGCTTCGAGATAACCAATGTCCTGAAGGGATCACTTTAGTTACACATCGAGATTACTAATATCTGGAAGGCATCGCTTTACTTACACGTCGAGATAATCAATGCCTGAAACAGATCACTTTACTTAAACCGGAAGACTGCTTCACTTACATATCGAGATTGCCTCTGCTTGAAAGAGATCGCTTTTTAGCGATAAGATCGTCATTTGTGTACAATTAGATAAATTTTAATCTGAAGGTTTATTTGTGTATTGATGTATAAGGAATTATCAATATATTAATTTGTAAATGTGTGCGAAGTTTTAATGTATTTTATGCAGGGAATTGTATTCTTTCTCCGTTACTGCACGGATAAAAGGTGTTTGGAATAGGAAGGTATTCGGAATAGGAAGGTGTTACCACAGCAAAGACATTAAGATTCCCTACGTGGGAGTGAATATTTCACAACAAGTTTTTCGTAATTAGTCAAAAAGCACATTAACTATCTAATGCCAAAACACACAAAAATATATTATGCATTATAGAACACAAAATGGAAACTTCCATAAGGTTTAAAATACTTAGTGTTATTTTCTACATACCCCTTGCTTGCAAATCGAAAATTATCCGTAATTACTGTTATTATGGCCCGCTTGGCAACATTTTTTGTACCTGAATTCGTGATCTTTTGCACGCAAAATTACATATTGTACGATAAACTGTCGTCAAAGGAATTTGATATTTGAAGTGATGTCATATAAGGTTCACTTTGGGATGAAACGTTTTTTTTTTTTTTCCTGGGGGGAGCTCTTGGATAGCTTAAATCAAGACCCTTGGGGACGCCCTTTCAAAATAGCTCGGAATAAGCTCCGTGCTTGGGCGCCCCCGCTAACCGAGTCTCTCCCCAGGGACGTTGTTCAGGATTTATTTTTACGATGGCAATATTGAATATTAAGTTAGTGAGCCTATCCCCCGCTATTCATAAAAGTAAAGGGGCTTCATCTGGGATAATGTTAAAAATTTAGGCCGTTATATGCAGATATGGCGGTGGGTTTAATGCGTTATTTTAAATGCGACCCTATTAATGACGTTAAAAATTCAAAGATAAGTATGTATATACACTAATGTGTCTATGCGTTAACGGCGTTATTTTTAACGCTTTAAATAAAACGCAAATCTTTGATACTAACGAAGATGAAGCAGGAGCATAATACATACATACATAACTTCACGCCAGTTCCCTTGCGGGGTAGGCACGAACAACAGAGCGCCATTCAGGCTTATTCTTACACACCTTACTTGCTTCTTTTTTTTTTTTTATTGCAGGAGATCAGCAGAGAGGCAGACGGCCCACTTGATGGAAAGCGGTTACCATCGCCTATGGATATTTGCAACACCAAAGTTGCTACAAATGCGCTGCTGCTCTCTTAAGGGAGACTGGAACCTGGTCACTAATGCCGGAACACAACTCAAAGTTGTTATGGCGACATACTTTAGACCAGGGGTGGTAGACATCCAGTCGGACAAATGCCCTACCACCTGGCTTCTTTGACTTCATAACTCTTGTCATGCACGCTCGTCTGTTCTTAAGGCTCCTGACATCACCTTCTGCTAGTACACGATCAATTTGATCATGGAAGATGTGTCTTGGCCTTCCACGACTTCTGCATCCATCCACTTTTGCACTGTATATCTGTTTAGTCATTCTTTCATCATGCATTCTTTCCACAAGGAGCATAATAGTTGAGGTTTATTAATGCGTTTCTGAGTCAAAATAATTCCATTTTTTTTTTTGCATGACATCAGTAGACAGGCAAATGGCCCATCTGATGAAAAGTGGTTACCATCGCCTATTGTGCACATTTAGAATATTTTGGGCTGTAAGATTTTCTGTGTTTTCTGTTATGGTATACAATAAAGTGTTATCTCTCTCTCTCTAAAATATCGGCGTTATTGGTGGCAGTTGCTTCTTGTTTTTAGAAATTAAAACTCGATGTAATAATGAACTGTATGATCATTATTAAATTACAAATATACATAGAATGAGTACAAGAAAATATGCAAGAGAGTCGAGTACAATATATGAATGGCTGAAGAATGTCTGAACTAATTATTGTTCAGGTTCAGGTCTTTAAATTTTTTTTTTTTTTGGAGCTGAACCCAGTTTAATACCCGCAGATGGCTGTTTCAGCGATACCGGACTTTGGGGGCTTCCCGACTGCGTGGGAGCGGAGACGTTCAGCCCGGAAGCAGCGCGCTCGAGGAGGCACCTCCTGTGAGGTTCGACCTCGGCTCGACCGCTGCGGGGGATTGACTCTATATTGAGAATTAGCCGTTAAAGGCTGAAAGAGCTAAGCCAACAGGCTGAAGTGATTATTTGGGGACCAATTATTGACTCCGCCGGCGGAGCCGATCCTAGTCTATCATTACTACCGCTTAGCAACGTGTTATAGCTGGAGGAGAAGAAGCGGCGGAAGAAACTCTCCAGCAACACGCCTAAGCTAATCAAGTCTTTAAATGGGCAATTTATGCCTCCTATATCTCGCATCCCGTCCGACGCCTAGTTGCTAATTGCGCCAGCTTTGGGCGTCGGCGGTATGCGGGGCGCGGAGAGTAGGCGTGCTCCGGCGGGCGGGTCAGGGGGGTGCTCTCTGTCCGCAACAGGCGTTTTAACTGTTGAGTTACGTGACCTATCTGGTACGACATTTTTCGTATAATAAAGTGAACAATAAAAAATATTTTTTTATAAAAAAAAAACACTTCAGTTGAAATCTCCATATTTTACACGAAAAATTGCAAAATAAAGTGCCAAAATTCAGGATTTTACTATTGTCGAACACTGGTTCATGCAACATGAGGGTAGCTAAAAAGTTTAGCTAAACAGATATACAATGCAAAAATGATCCATGATCAAATTGATCGTGTACTAGCAGAAGGTGATGTCAGGAGCCTTAAGAACAGATGAGCGTACTTGACAAGAGTTATGAATGTCAAAGAAGCAAGTGAGGTGTGTAAGAATAAGCCTGAATGGCGCTCTGTTGTTCGTGCCTACCCCGCAAGGGAACTGGCGTGGAGTTATGTATGTATGTATGTATGTATGTAAAAAGTTCACATCTCAACAGTTGAGACGCCGACATTTTAGCTAATTGATTCATCCACATTGTAAGACCGAAATACTGGTTTAACGTACCGTGTTGACTTGTGAATAACTTTTAGAAAAAGTCAATGTTTATATAAGAATACGATCGCTTAAATGTTAAAAAGCAATTAAGTGGAGCTGTTATTTCGCAAACTTTATTACTATACAAGGTTAAATGGATTCCGATGTCGTAAAAGATTTTAAATAACTACTGCTCACAACACGTTAATAATCATAAAACAGTAATAAAAATTAATAGGCCCATTTTCACAAAATTTCTTGGTAACTTTTTTTTTTTAATATTAATCGACAGATGATCACACGTATTGCATATCCCCAAATTACGCTTGTGTTATGGCTGACATGCAACTGACCACTCTAGCAGCGATCCCAGACACCCAGACCATAGTAAATAACGGAGAAAATTCGTTTTCGAAGTTTACCAGTCAGGTAAGCCGGCAAAGGCTTAACCCCCTGGACAAAGGAGGTATACTTATGGAGTCTTCTTCTTCTTAATTATGAATATAGATCTGTACGATTTATGTGTATATTTAGTGCTAAGTATGCGTAAATATATAGTGGAACACTTACAAGCCAATAGATGGCGCTGTGCAATAATTGAAGTCGCAATAAAGATTGCCGAAACATACAAACCATATATACAAATTTCAAATAATAACAGATGGGCCTAGGCCTGCGGGGCATAACAATGGCCTCGCTGGAAGATCTTCCTTTGAGACGGAGGAGCATACCATCTCGCTCCTTCACCCTAGTAGGGACATTCCTAAGAATTTTCAAGTTATACCTCCAAAATAATCTTCAAACTAAAGGCAGATTTACATTAATCCAGCTATTGACTTTGAGAGCGTTCTGACTTCAAAATATGGGATATTTAAATAGGTACTGATTGGTAGCTCTGTAATGACTTCAAAACAATTTACACGACGCCAGTATGAACTCAGCACGGACTTCCTTCGAATTTGAAGTCAGTAGTTGGATCAATACAAATCAGCTTTGAAGGTTTTTACTGACGATAAACGAGTGAGTTCTTAAGGTACCTCGAAAAGGTATCTGTCTACATATAAGTAAAAATTTGAAACTTTCAACACAAAACTGCTATTTCAAGAAGGGACAAACAATACTGAATCCTACAGACGGTCACAAGAAGTGACGGAACAACCCATAGCCGTACGGTAGGTTTCTTTTCTTCAGTTCTGTTTTATTAATGGCCAATTTGGGAATTGGGTTCCTTCTACGCGCATTTTGATAGCACATTTGTTGCTCCAAATTTCCATCGGCGACAGCAACCACTTTCCATCAGGTGTGTCCGTTAGATATAATTTATACTACAGCATTAAAAATAAAAACCTACTGATTTCCATCTGCCGTAGACGTATGACCGCGGGTAACAGCCCTTAGAGGTTACATTGGCCATCACCTACACCAAGGCCGCAGAAACGGAGCCGCACAGAAGTTCAACTCTATCAGCTGGTAACTCAGAACGCTAGAAGCTCTGACTTCCTCCAGTTCATGCAGAGGCTCGCGCTCTGCTATAAGTCGGCCTACATAAACCAGGATGATGTCGTTGGAAACGTCTTTATTTCAGCCTATATTGACAAGAGAAACAGGGATATTTCACTAACAATCAAGCTGGAAACTTTAAATGTAGGTCTTCGAACAGTAAGATATGCGTAAACTGTATTTGAACTCAAATCCTTAAGTCAATATTGATTCCTATTTACCTCAAAAATGCTTTTATCGACTTTTATCTCGTGCTTAGATAACAATAGCTACCTGAATGATTCAGACACCAACAACCAGAAACGGTACAACCGTACATTATGAAACCTGTCATTCAAGCGCGACTAGTATGCGCGCGCGCACGGAAATCGCGTTCCATTTTCAAATAATTTACGCCATTTGTAAATATTTTGATGTTTTGAGTGATAAGTGTCGTTTTACTACGCTACATTCGAAATTCAAATTTTTATTTATTAGTGATGTATTAAATGACATGTGTAAAAGTGACACTGACATATTGAGTGTTCTAAAATAAATATTTTTGTGAAGATTGCGTGTTATTAAATATGCGTTTATTTAAAAGATAACAGAAAAATTCATTAAATACATAAGATAATGTCTTTTAAAATAACTGAAGTATTTATTTAGGTGATTTCATCAACAAAATATATAGCATGTGTTGATTTAGTTGTGTAATATTATTGCGTCTTTTAAGAAGTGCAAAACACCTGGATTACTTTTTAAACTGGTTATTATTCATAACTAATAAAACGAGGCGTTTGAAAGTGTTAACATATCAATTAAAGTGCCCCAGTGATATTATCATAATATGATTTTACACAAGTCAAGGTTTTTTTTAATAATTGAACGTTAAATGAAAATTTAAATTTATTTAGTTGCTGAGAAATAAAATAATAGTTTATATTTATGCATCAAACTCAGAATCATTTTATTCGTGTGTGTAATTTGAGTATAATTCCCAGTTGTGTCTGAGTGTAATCATCTAAATATTTCTAGTTGTAGTGCAATTTGTGAATATTGAAAATGGTGCGCACGTTCAAAGTGGTGGGATGCTTTCGGCTTCCAAAACGTGGGGGGAAGGTCCTCCCGGCGCCAAGTGGTGATGGTATTTTCACCATAGATATGTCGTCGACGTCTACTTTAGACGTAAATGTAAGTATATACTTTGGTTTAAGGCTTTCACGGCAAAAGATCAAAAGGGGTGCAAACAAATAACATTTTGTTGATATTTACTGGTCAATAATTTACCAAAAAAAATTATCGTACATCGTCACGATATAAGACATAATGCGGGATTTTGTTGTTATTAAACAATTTTGGCTATACTTGTATGGTTGTACAAGAATATACATATTATGTATTTAATAATATATTCACAGTAAACACAGGTGTACAGGGAGTAGGAAGTATGTTATGACCTTCAAGAATGTTCTATAATGGAAGTTATTGGAATGCAAACTTTTTCATTGGAATTAAATTTATTTTACATAATTTACCTATACTAATAATATCTATATACAAACAGCTTAATTTACAAAAAGATAAAAACTACAAATAGTAAATAGGTCCTAAATCAACGTCAGTTGGGAACGTTCCCAAAACGCTGGCCGCATTACCACGTTGTATGGCAACGCTTACGCGTTGCCCAAAATACAGGCCAGCCTTTTGGTTTCGTGAGACATCTATGAAGCGTTTTTATCCGTGCAGGAACGGAGAAAGAATACCATTTCCTTGGGCCGGACGGCCTGTCGTAACAGGCGACAAAACAACCCACAGCCAGGTGGTAGAGCATTTGCCCGACTGGATGGCTACCACCCCTAGTCTAGAGCATGCCGCCATAACAACTTTGATTTGTGTTCCGGCATTAGTGACCAGGTTCCAGACTCACTTAAGAGAGCAGCAGCGCATTTGTAGCACCTTTGGTGTTGCAAATGTCCATAAGCGATGATAACCGCTTTCCATCCAGTGCGCCGTCTGCCTGTCTGCTGAACTCCTGCAATAAAAAAAAATTATATAGCCATACCACCTAAATCTTCTTCCTCTCAATTTTTCAGTTACGGGTGCAACTATCAAAAATACCCTTATGTACTCATTTCTCACCTTATTTGAAATACTATACTATGAAAATCACATGAAGGAAATAATTTTTAATATCTTATAAAGTATAATAACCATGTTCTCAGTCCTTAATATAGCTACACGAACACTTGCGTGTCGATTATCGGTACTCAATATAATGGGGATTGTTCACTTTTTTTCAATTTAGCTTTTTGAAAAACCATTTCGAGGAATAGTGTTCCTAATCATTTCTGTCTAGTTAAAATTCCAAAAAACGTACAATCCCCTTGTATTTTGAAAGAAATGCGTTTGACCTTTATTTGACCTTACTAAATCCTATGACGTCATTTACGTCTGGTGAAATGCATATAAATACCGTAGCCATTCAGTTTCAAAATACAAAAGGACCGACATTTTCCTTTTTATGTCATTGTTATGTCATACAACATCAACATAAACAAACATTTTATTCGACGTACTCCAGAATAGAATTATGTATATATTATCTCTTCAGACCAATATTTCTTAAATATCTGTAAAGAGAATACTTACATATGGTCTCTAACTAAAAGTCAAAGAAAAGTGCATTATATAAACGAGCGTCTTCGTAAATGGCGATTGGAACGATATCGAAATCTTTTCAAGAGATACGATCCAAAAAATAATCTGTTTACTGATGAGAAGATCATCACGGTGGAAGAAAATTTAACTGGCAAAACAATACACCTTGCGCCAGAAGTTAGAAGGACGTCCAAAATCACATATTGGAAACAATGATTTAAGCATTAAGTGATACTTTATTCGCTGGATAGCAGTGGATTTTCCAACAGGGCTCTGTACCCTCCCATGAAGCTAATTCAATCCAACATTGGTTGCAAGCCAATTTGTCAGACTTTGTTCAGAGCATAGGTTGGCCTTCATCGAGTTCTGACTTGAATTCTTTGGAGTATTCTTTATGAACTGCATTGGAGCTAATGGCATACAAAAAGTTCACCAGAACCTGAATTATCTCAAGCGAGCCCAAATCAATAAATGGAAACTGATTGAAAAGATTAGTACCACCATAGAAGAATGGTCTATATCTTTAAAGCTTAATTAATTGAAAACAAGGATGGCTATTTTAAATAACTTATTTTTATATATACATAAATCTAGATGTTATTAGTTATAATTCATGTAAACAATATGTGAATATTTAACATTCCTCCAAAAATATTTTAGCTTTACGTTGACTGATGTCTTAAGAGTTCACATTACGAGTTATAAGAATAAGATGGTTTCTATACTGAAAGCAAACTATTGTGAGTTATAAATTTGTATGTGCCATATATTTATATGAATTGATTAATAAAATATATCTTTTGACTTATTATTTTGCAAGATGAAATAATAAATAACTTTTAGCAGTTAAACTTGTTTATTTACTTAAACACTTATTAATAATAATTTAGGACATATTATATAATCTTTTCAGAAATGTTCAGTTTTATCTTTTTCTTTTTTCTGCAGGCTAGCATTTGGTTTTTTCTATACATAAAGTTTTCATGTAAACTGCAGTGGATAAGTCATAAAATTCTATGATCAAGCATAACCCTTGCTTATGCAGAAAAGTTGTTGCTAATTTTTTCTGAACCTGAAAAAAAAAGATATAAAGTGTCTATTTAATTACTCGCATAGTCCTTATTTAACTCATAATTTTTCATATTAGTAACTATGTTACACATCAAAATCATATTATTAAGAGATTTACAATCATTAAGGTATTTGTCACAAATCTTCATATTCCATGAAATCCTTCAAGCCATAGATGTGCTAAGTTAATCACTTTTAAGCCGGCAAGTGAATATATTTAAAACTACTGGAGAGTTTCATATTTTCCATAACATACATTAGCAATCAAACACACTATCTAACCGCCAGGGCAGTGGTGCAATGTCTGTTACTTTATTTGTATGTATTTATATGAGATACTTTACTTGTATTATAGATTATTAAGAAAGTAATATAGGTTGCTGATTTATTTATTGTACCAAATTATCAAATAAGTAATTAATATTATTTTAATTAGTTTCTAATGAATGAGTGAGACATGTAGCTATTTTTCTATAAATAGGTGCACATTTTAGATGAATTTTGACTTCAACACAAAGTATACTTACATCAATCATATATTAACTAAAAATTAACATTACTGATTTCTTATATGGATGAAATTTACAGACAGGAATAGTAATATACTACACAGGTTATAAAAGGAAAGAAGGAAGGAAGATCTATGGACGAACATGTTGAATTTAGAAACCTTCACAAAACTACTTACATCAGGATTTTAGCTCCTCTTATTTCTCCAATATGTACTACGAGTATAGCTATGTACTCTAATAACATTACATGTTAGGTAGGTTTAGCGTATCAGCCTTTACAAAATTAACACTCCTATTTGAAGATCCGGCCATGTTTAGAAAGAGAAAATATTTAATACATTTTCATTAATAAAACAGTTCACTTTTTTGTCGGATGACTTTAGAAGATTTTTCTAAGGACGAAATTAATTGTAATGAATAATATTAGAATTTAGAAATGCTGCATTAACCGCCGATCTAAAGCCTAAATACCCAATGTTGCCAGGTTGCTAATATGGAAATTACTAAAATTTGTAATTCTTGTAGGTACACACGTGTGTATAAAAGTAACTCCCAACATATTGACTTAAAAAAGACCTTATCGAACATCGCCATGATTTTTAAATTGAAAACTTCGGTAGATACTTCTAGGATGAAGAAAATGCACTGAATTCGCACGACCGTCACGCTCAGATACCAAGTTTTTATCTCTGAAGTGCAGACCTAACGACTGATATTTTTTTAAAGGTCTGACAAATTATACTCCCCCCCCCCCCTCAATTGAAACTGACAATACAACCTTTTTATTTTAACTGGATTGACAACATCATTGGATAATGAGACTATGTCTAGGTATCAGACATTAAAAATGATAACCCAAATGTGATACCAAATCAAAGTATTTTAGTGGTCGAATGAGCTTTATCTGTTGTAATCGCCGAAAGAATACTTTATTACAAATTAAGAAAAGTAATGACATCGCTATGGTGTCTAATAGGTAATTTATGCCTGATTATCAATTAATGGTATTCAGTCTAACTGTACATTATTCAGTTTAAGTTATATTATATTGATTTTTCACTAAAGGTCACTTTAAATAACTTAACGGTAACTTTAGAAAATAATAAATGTTGAACACCAAAATATATAAAATAAATCTACCGATAAAATTGCTAAGCTGGCCACACTAAAATGATCACGATGTGTCATAATGAATAATGACAGTAACATTTAAATAGTAGCACAGATTAATATGATTATTTTCTTTTTATAGGCAAAGGAATTAATGTAAAGTTGTCCCCAATGACGTCATCGGATAATTTGTTTTAAAATCGAATTAAAAAAAAACTAACTCTTAAAACACAAAAATATTCAAATTAGTATCTTAAAATACCCTATTTTACATAATAAAAATATAAAATCAGAGGGTAATTTTTTTTGAACAATCCCCATTGTGTTTACGTAAAAAGCGAGACACGCTAGCCTTGGAGCGGGAATTGAACCGAAAACCTTTGCAGTAACCGCTTGGCCGTCAAACTGCGGAATTTAACAATATTATAAACGGAGGGAATCAATCAATCTACGATATGTCGGTCTTGGCATTGATTTACAATGTCCAGCTGTTATAGAGCGTTCAATATTCACTTATATTGCTGTCAGATAACTATAATTTAATAGATTTCATACGTCATCGTGACATCAATCTTAACTTATATATTATTATACTATATTCGCGGTGCTGGTACCTACGCTTACGTATGGATGCGAGAGTTGGGTATGGAAGAGAGAGCATGAAAGTAGAGTAAACGCGGTCGAGATGCGAGCACTGCGCAAAACCTGCGGAGTGACGCTCGCGAACCGCGTTCGTAATACCGAAGTAAGAAAGAGAGTTGGTCTGAAAGAGAGTGTCGGGGTGAAGGTAAGGAAAGGAATGCTCCGGTGGTTCGGGCATGTGGAAAGAATGCATGATGAAAGAATGACTAAACAGATATACAATGCAAAAGTGGATGGATGCAGGAGTCGTGGAAGGCCATGACACACCTTCTATGATAAAATTGATCGTGTTCTAGCAGAAGGTGATGTCAGGAGCCTTAAGAACAGACGAGCGTGCATGACAAGAGTTATGAATGTCAAAGAAGCAAGTGAGGTGTGTAAGAATAAGCCTAAATGGCGCTCTGTTGTTCGTGCCTACCCCGCAAGGGAACTGGCGTGAAGTTTGACAATCCTACGATTGAGACGATAGGCGATTTAGACGAGATTGTAATAGTAGAATTGGGCCCCAGGAGTAAAGACGACAGGCTGACTGCCATCTGAATGTAAGTGGTAAACGTTGCCCATAGACATTTGCAACACCAAATATGCTGCTGATGGTCTCGAAAGGAGGATTGGTACCTGGCCCCTGATTCTGGAACATAAATCAAGAATGTTATAGCAGCTTACTTTAGACCAGGGGCGGTAGCAATCCAGTCGGGCAAATGCCCTACCACCTAGCTGTGGGTTGTTCTGTCGCCTCTTAAGACAGGCCGCCCGGCCGCAGGATATTGTATTCTTTCTCCGTTCCTGCACGGATTAAAAATATAAAAATAAACTTGCATCATTTTCACTAAATTGCAAAATAAGTCATTATTACTTTTTTAGGTATTTTGTATAAGTAGTATTAAACATTAAATATATATCTATAATATTATAACATTCTAAACATGCCGTGTCTGTACGTTGAAGCTATTTAAAAAAAAACAACTGGATTACATTATAAACGATGGAGAACACGATGCAATTTTTTTAGATTTCTTGTCTGATTCACGTAAAAACTACTATTCGGCCTGTTTTCGCTGATCGACAGCTAATTTTTAGACTTAAATTCAAATTCATTTATTTATATAAACTTATTTCTAGGCCTTATATAATTATATCTAAAACTTATGGTAGTAACACATTTTGAATGAAAATTAAGGCTACAATTTTTTTGGCGGCGGTTGCTGCACTGGAATCTAGGTCTGTATCGCGGCACCCAACACAATTCTATTGTAGGTACTTAAATATAATTGATTTATTCATTAATTAACCTAAAACTATGAGTGCGTGTGTGTCTGTCTGTGGGTGTGTGTGTGTGTGTGTGCCCAGTGTGTGGTCAGTTTAGTTACTCTGCGTTTTTTTTATCCTGGGAATATCGCGGAGATTTTTCTGGTAATGATTTAAAATTGTCAGATAAAAAACATCGAATTCCAAAGGGATTTTTTTACTGATCGATAGCAAAAATGTAATAAAGTGATATTTTTTATATCGGGAATCCCGCGGGAAGTTCAAGTCAAACGTAGACGAAGTAGCGGGCATATCTTAGTTAATAAATAAAAGAGTAAAATAAGTAAAAACATAATCTTGCATGAAACAATACTTCATAATTGTATTTTATTTTACAAAGGAAACTTTTGTATGCAAATTTACTCGCACGCGGCTTCTTGCTTTTTGTCTTAACGGTTGAATTTTACAGTATATCCAACACAATATATTCGTTTTAAAGCTAATCTTATAATCTGAAATACAATTAAATGTATATAAGGTGTAAAATTCAGAAAGAAATAATAACATTACATACATCTGTGGCGTTCTTCGAACGCAACTATTAATATTTAGTACTGACAACACTAGGACGGCCATTTTTCAATTTGACAGCTGCAGTCAGCAGCACACGAGGGGTTTGATCAAAACAGTTTTATTATTGTATTCGTAGCATAAGAAGATATGGAAACCTATCGGAATATATTATACCTAGTGATAAATCGTATGTTTAATATTTCCTATATCGCATAACAAGTAAAGGAGCCCTCAATAACCACATCGTCGTATCGACGTCCTTTGAGGTTCCAAACATCTTTAACAATGACAATCATTATAACAAATAGTTCTAAGAACTTTCTTAACTCTTTTTAGATTTAAGCTCATCCTTGTACGTCACTATTTTATAGTTTTACTAGCTGTCCCGGCAGACGTTGTTCTGCCCTCAAGAAATAAAATTTAGAACCCGATTCCAACGCCACCTACCGGGTCCAAATGTAAGCTATCCTATCTTTTAAGTCGGATCAAACTGCACACGGTGTGCAAATTTGATCAAAATCGGTCAAGTAGTTTAGGAGTCCATTGAGGACAAACATTGTGACACGAGATTTATATATATTAAGATAAGGAGGTTACTATTTTGTGTATAATAAAGAAAGACAATAAATACAGAGCAATTTCAAACAGCATAAAGTTTTTTTTTAAGTCTCTTCCGCCGGACGGACAAGGTTATCTGGCCTATTTTACTTTTTTAGATTTATATATTTTATTCTTATATTTATGTTTTCTTCTATCTTTTTTTTAAATTTCATTTTCTCTTTTTTTATTATTTGTTACAAAAACTGCTTATTACCTTTACATTTAGTCAGAAAAACAACATAATGTTGTCTGCTTGTTCAAAACCAATTTCGTTAATTTCTTTGAACGTTTTTTAAATGATTCCCCAGCCAAGTTCATATATTTTATAGCATTGAAAAAAATGTATGCCAGTCTTGATCATATTTCTTAGGAAAATACCTTACACTGCGTTCACGATAACTTGACGCACAGGGTTACCAACAATCAAAAATATTAACACCTAAAGCTAAAGTCAAAACACCTAAAATCACGATAAGTACTAAAAAATTCCATCAAAAATTAAGAATAATTCACTTTTTGTAATAATCGCTATTTATATTTTTTTTTTATTGCAGGAGATCAGCAGACAGGCAGACGGCCCACTCGATGGAAAACGGTTACCATCGCCTATGGACATTTGCAACACCAAAGGTGCTACAAATGCGCTGCTGGTCTCTTAAGGGAGACTGGAACCTGGTCACTAATGCCAGAACACAACTCAAGGTTGTTATGGCGACATACTTTAGACCAGGGGTGGTAGCTATTTAGTCGGGCAAATGCCCTACCACCTGGCCATTTATAATTTATTTCGTAACATAATATTATGTGATGTTACTTTTTAGAATTTGGTAACCCTGCGCGTCAAGATATCGTGAACGGGGAGTAATAGCTGTAGCGCATTTTCGATATTTTTCTCGATAGAAAAAAAAATCTATTTTAAGATAGATATTACATTATATATTATTAAAATATAAGTAGTTCGTACTATATGCTACGTATACCACCATCACCATTATCATCTCAATTCATTCCTGGGGTTGTCTGGAAGAGATCGCTTTTTAGCGATAAGATCGCCCTTTGTACATAACTAGAGATTATTTTAGTATTTAAGTTCATTCTTGTATTGGTGTATAATGTGTTATCTATCTATCTAAGACACATGCAAGCAATTTTCCTTCCTTTCTTGATTACTTTACTTGAAGTGCATATTGTTGGATGGCTAAACTATTTCTATATTTTTGGTTCACTTGTCAGATTTGTGATTACTACCCGTGCGCAGGTTTGCCGATAGCCTCACGAGGTCACGCGTCGATGGTCAGTAGGGTTGACAAAAAAGGTTACATAAGTCGTTGTTGCAATAAATTGATTATTGTATATATCCGTGCAGGAACGGAGAAAGAATACAATTTCCTGCGGCCGGGCGGCCTGTCGTAAGAGGCGACTTAACAACCCACAGCCAGGTGGTAGGGCATTTGCCCGACTGAGTGGCTACCACCCCTGGTCTAAAGTATGTCGCCATAACAACCTTGAGTTATGTTCCGGCATTAGTGGTCAGGTTCCAGTCTCCCTTAAGAGAGCAGCAGCGCATTTGTAGCAACTTTGGTGGTGCATATGTCCATAGGCGATGGTAACCGCTTTCCAACAAGTGGGCCGTCTGCCAGTCTGCTGATCTCCTGCAATAAATATATATATATATATATATATATATATATATATATATACACTTTACATAAGTATATACAATAATAGTAAGTAATACAATATAATAATAGTAAGTAGTCATCGGCAAATCTGCGCATGGCATATAATCACCTAAGGTTATGAGCGGAACGGCTTCATGTGCATAGTGTTACGACCTAGGTGCCGACAAAGACAAATTCACGCATGCAGTTCTGTAGAAACACATTTTATTACCTTTTTGGCATTTGGACTTCTTTTGTTTACTTTGTGTTTAAAAATTGTTATTAAGAAAACAGCCCATTGTGTATTGTAATCTTTTACGGCCTATTGTTGTATTGTGATCGATGCCAGATGTCTCGGATTTAAAAGTACAAATTGATTCTAAGGAATTCGGTGTACGTGGCCGGACAGACATATTGCATCTGTGCAGTATAAAGCATTGCCCCAATGGAGATAGGAGGCAGTCAAGCGAAAACCACGAGCGAAGCAAGATTTGTATACATTCGGTAATCAATTGAGATAGAAGAACTTTGCGCGTGTTATTGAATTACGATCTTCTGCATTACGTTTGGACTTGTTGCGTTCAGTCATATTTTTACCTGTGTTATACGTGTTTGTATAGTTCTAATAAACTCTATAATAATTCCAACGTCATTTTAATTCGAGTCCTGCAACTCGTAACAATATGAACAACTATGCATATTTTAGATTATCTCTATATTTTTAGTATTTAAAACTATATTGTTTTGAAATCTGTACAATCTTATAAAAGTAATAGAATGTTGAATTAAATCAATTCATAGTACGTATAATACAATATACTAGTGATATACTATACTAGTGGTCACCCGTGGTCGAAATTCGACCATAATAATTAATGTCAAAGACTATTATACTTCTATAATCACAGATTTCGCCAAGGCTACACTGTTAATTTGACTTGAACAATAAACAAAAGAGTATATATATGTGTGTCAAATACATAGTAGTGTGTTATGTTTTTTTTATTGATTTAATGTATTTTCTATGCATAATTTTAAAAAAAATAGCATTAGTCGCTTCTTCTCCATATAAACTATAAGTGTGCGAAATTTCATACTCCTGCGTCCGCGCAATTTTCGTAAAAAGAAGTACAAAGTTTTTCCTTCACGTATTAATATAGTTATATAGATGTACAATACATGTAGATTCCATACGTTTTAAAGCTTCAAGCTTTCAGTGTATTCAGGCGTACTTCCTCCACTGTTACACTACAAACCTTCACTTGACATCCTTCACACTATCAGTACTATGGCTATGTATACAATGTTACAATTAATACTGTTTTAATTAAGTAATATAAATCATTCTACTTGTCACTTTGATAAAATGCTGTGTAACAGCAGCTGTTCTGACATGTCTTAACGCGGCACTATAATTAATAATGTAATGATATAATGAAATTAATTAAAAGTACGAGATAAGATTTCCGAGAAACTTAAAATGCTTTGTTTGGTCTTATATATGTTATTTTATATTATGTTAACTTGTTAAGATACAAAATGATTAAGTATGGAGGAGGATAAAGGACGCGTACCCCATCTGCAGACGGCGGAGTGGCTGTCGGAGGGAAAGACCATCATAGAAAGCTGTGGAGATCGGGGGACCTCTGTGATTCTGAGAAAACCATCTATTGGTGAAGTAGGGTAGCCCTTCTTGAGGTATCCTAGGACAGACTTTCATAGTTCAGTCACGATGAGTGCGTATAGCTCTAGTCTCCGTGGCACCTCGTAAAAACGCGGATTAGGGGCGCTGGATTTATTTCTTGCAATGCTGTATGGCAACATGCAGACAGTTTAGCTAGTACAAGTAGTTACCTTTACCAGCCTTTAGGATGGAATAGAGAGCATGAAGGGCATGAGATAGAGCAGGGCGTAGGGAAGATAGTATACGGGTAGAGAGGGGTGGGGTATAGATATGTGCCCGTTTTATTATTATGAATTTAATGGTGATATATCTTTAGGAATATATTTATGACTTATTTATAACAACTAAAACTGTTTATGAGTGTAGAAAAAAGTTATTAATGAATTGGGTCACATTTTATTTCTAATGAACAGGTCCAAACCTTTTTACTATAGGTTTGAACGCTCAGGCTGGAGCGAAGCGAAACGGAACTCCCGCCTTGGCTTTCGTGGTTATTTTTTTTATACATACATACATAACTTCACGCCAGTTCCCTTGCGGGGTAGGCACGAACAACAGAGCGCCATTTAGGCTTATTCTTACACACCTCACTTGCTTCTTTGACATTCATAACTCTTGTCATGCACGCTCGTCTGTTCTTAAGGCTCCTGACATCACCTTCTGCTAGAACACGATCAATTTGATCATAGAAGGTGTGTCATGGCCTTCCACGACTTCTGCATCCATCCACTTTTGCATTGTATATCTGTTTAGTCATTCTCTCATCATGCATTCTTTCCACATGCCCGAACCACCGGAGCATTCCTTTCCTTACCTTCACCTCGACACTCTCTTTCAGACCAACTCTCTTTCTTACTTCGGTATTACGAACGCGGTCCGCGAGCGTCACTCCGCAGATTTTGCGCAGTGCTCGCATCTCGACCGCGTTTACTCTACTTTCATGCTCTCTCTTCCATACCCAACTCTCGCTTCCATACGTGAGCGTAGGTACCAGCACCGCGTTGTGTATGGCAAGCTGGGCCTTCTGGCTGAGGTTCTTCGCACCTAGAAGTTTACCTAACGCTCCATTCACACTATTCCCCAAATTCACTCTTCTTTCTATGTCAGCGGTATATTTTTTTTATAACCACCCAAAAATCATTTTATATCACAAATAATAAATAAAAGTGTCTCATAGCACACCCTCCCCTCCCTCTCTTCCCTTCCTCTCTTCCCTCCCTCTCTACCCTGTCATTACGTATAATAAAACAAGCACATATAACTGATTGGAACTGGTTAAGTATAATGGGTAACTTGGCGTTCGGTTCGTCGCGACTGGTTCTCTCTGGAAGATAGTTTGGAGGACCGGCCGTTGGTGTCCCATATGGCCTCCAGCAAACTCCCCGGGCCTATGTAGTGCACCAATGCATTCCCTAGCGACATACAAAAAAGAATAAAATTGATCATTTTTCTTCACTTCATCTTGTCATGAATGTTCACTACTGGATGTAGGCCTCTTCAAGCTTGCGCTACATCTCAATCATCAGCTACTTCTAGTCAATACCGGCAACCTTGCGCAGGTTGTATGTAAAGTATTCAATTAAAAGAATGGCTCTTAAATAGAATGTTTTACTCGGTGGACAAATTCCTCAATCTATATATATAAAAGAAAGTCGTGTTAGTTACACTATTTATAACCCAAGAACGGCTGTACCGATTTGACTGAAAATTGGTGGGGAGGTAGCTTAGAACCAGGAGACGGACATAAAATACTTTTTATCCCGTTGGAACCGGTAGGTGGCGCTGAGATCGGGTTCTAAAATCCTCCTAATCACCTGGAGCGATTTTGGTGATTTTGTTTTTGTGTGTTTGAGTGGGTTCCCGGATGGTTTAGATTCACAATTAGAACCGGTAGGTGGCGCTGAGATTGGGTTCTAGAATCCTCCTAATCACCTGGAGCGATTTTGTTTTTATGTGTTTGAGTGGGTTCCCGGATGGTTTAGATTCACAATTGGAACCGGTAGGTGGCGCTGGGATCGGGTCCTAATTTTTTAATTTTTCACAGCAGGACAACGTCTGCCGGGGCCGCTAGTTGTAAATAAATACCTTCCTTGACTTATAAATGTTATTATTATTACTATTATTTTTTGACATTCATTCATTTAACGTTATATAATTTAATAAAATATATTATAAATATGTGTACACTATAACATATATGCCAACTGTTTAACCATATTTTGAACAAATAAATTTGATTAGTAATTAACAAAACTCCATATAAGTAATCACGATGTGTGACTTTCCTCTTTTCCTCTGTATCACTATCACTAGTGGTTTCCTTCACTATCAGCTCGCGGTCTCAAATCATCCTGGCTAAGTGTTTTGTTAGATTGAATGTGCCCTTTGGGTCGCCCGCCTGCCAGGACATGTGGAGTTGGTTGAGTTTCCGCTTTCCTGTAACCCTGTCACAAGGCAAAGTAAGCAACACCGAGGGGTTTTAGGGTATCCAACTAGAGTGGCAATAGTACTTCTTCGGGGGTACTAGTGCCACACCAAGATGGCGACTCTTATACGCCCCCGCCACGATTCTCTCGCTGCGATTAATCCTTAGGATTTCCTCGCATCAACAAAAAAGGAGTTTAATCGATGTAGTCAGTACGAGACGTGTTTTAGTAGAATTTGCATAAGGTTACGCAGTAACTATTTTGTAATAAAAATATTCTATTTTGTAGCCATCTGTTGCTTACTAAACGCTACCAAGATTGGCGTGGGGTATACCAACACGTCATTTTTTAAATAATTCACTAAGTTATTTTTCACATTAACAAGATTCACGCTGACCAATATCAATGCTTCGCGCTAAATGATGAGGTTGACTATGAAAAATCAATTTACTTAGAACGTTGGTACTTGTTTGCATAAGATTAATGTCTGCTGTAAAACGATGCGTTTTTTGCTATTGCATGAGTTTAGCAGATAGGCAGCCCACCTTATGGAAAGCAGTTACCATCGCCTATAGACACTTGCAACACCAAAGGTGCTACAAATGCGCTGCTGCTCTCTAGAAGAGGACTGGAATGTGGCCACTAATGCCGAAACATAAGACCAGGGATGGTAACCATCCAGTCGGGCAAATACCCTACCACCTAGCAATATGGAATTATATTTTGGGGTAACCCCACAGATAAAAATGATATATTTATCGCACAAAAGAAATGTATACGTTCAATTTGTAATTCGGGTCCCAGAGAGATTTTTTTTATTGCAGGAGATCAGCAGACAGACAGACGGCCCACTTGATGTAAAGCGGTTACCATCGCCTATGGACATTTGCAACACCACAGTTGCTACAAATGCGCTGCTGCTCTCTTAAGGGAGACTGAAACCTGGTCACCAATGCCGGAACACAACTCAAGGTTGTTATGGCGACATACTTTAAACCAGGGGTGGTAGCCATCCAGTCGAGAAAATGCCCTACCACCTGGCTATGGGTTGTTAAGTCGCCTCTTACGACAGGCCGCCCGGCCGCAGGAAATTTTTGCACATAGATAAATATGTATACCATTTTTACTTAATTAATGTATTCTCAACTAACTTATTTTGTAATTCGAAATGAAATGAAATGAAATGAAATGAAATGAAATGAAATATTTATTCTTGCATAAATGTAGTCATATACAGGTGTTATTCTTAGAAATACATGGTTCAGTACATTTTACCAGTTCCACTGGTGTGCAAGTAAGCAGGTTCTTAATAGTTGTAAATAGTTAGTTCCTATTTTTATTAAGTACCTTTTATGTAACCTGGATAATATTTATTACCTTTATTTATTAATTATATACATATCTGTTTTTGATTCAATTATTATTGTAATATGTGTATGTCAATTATTTAATGTCTAATTTAAATATTATTATTAATTATGTATTGATATTATGTTTCAAATTTGTCATTTAGGAATTCGTTTGTGGAATAATATGATTTGTCTATTAATAATTGCTTTAGTCTTGTTTTAAATATATTTCGTGCCTACCCCGCAAGGGAACTGGCGTGAAGTTATGTATGTATGTATGTATGTATGTATATACTTTTAATTAGCTTCAATTTTTATCATTACATATTATTTTAAAATTTGTTACATTTATTTATATGTCTGTTTAAAATGTATCCGTGTATGTATACTTATAATAGTATTATTAAAATTTATTATTCGAAAGTACAATATCTGGACTATAGGAGATGTTTGATTGTTGTTAGTATTAAGTAAAATTGTTTTAAATTTGCTTCAAAAGGGCAAAAAGAAGTTATTTGTTTGGGTCACTTGTGACTTGATGGAGGCTGGTACTGAAAATCAGCACTGTATCAGTTCTTGGCACAGCATAACGCTGAGTTACCAGCCTTATTGCCGTGATTGTTATGTACATTGTTATATTAAAGTTGTATATTTTATAAAATTCAAAATGGCTTTATGTTTTATGAGTGATATTCTGTTAATTTAGTTTATTTTTTAGTTTTATGTGCATTCATTCGCGACAATAAATATTTTTCTTTCTTTCTTTTATTCAAGAATAAATATTTCATTTCGTTTCAATTCATTTCGTTAGCTGTGGGTTGTTTTGTCGCCTCTTACCATAGGCCGCCTGGCCGCAGGAAATTATATTCTTTCACCGTTCCTGCACGGATAATGACGACTTTATAGAACGCGCCAATTATTTAACAACCCAATCCACTACACACATATGCATACTGCTTATTATAATGGCTAGTCGGCAAAAGCCTTGCGTAAGTCTGTCTTTGACAGTTTTTTTTTAATGGCCCGTGTGGCTATGCGTCCCCCTAACGCAGTCTTTGACAGTATTCTCATTATTATTATTTAAGTTTATGGCTTGGCAGCTAGGCCTTTAAGCCAGATCTTAGTTTATAATACAGTTTCTTAATTTTCTTAAGCCTATGTGTAGCACAGCTGAACTGTAGGTAATCAGCTAGTGCCATTCAACAGAGTTCTTGTGACAACTCAAAAGGCCACATTTGACGTTACAGTTCACATTTCTCACAAAATACATGATTACTACTCAAAAACTATCAATATGCTACAACTATTGTTAATTTTAGAGTAATTTTACACATTTTTAGAAAATAAAACTGCGCAGTACAACATCTTTCAGTTCCCGCCAAAAACTCACAGTATTCTCAAACATCACTCATTCACAGAAAAGTGGAATAATATTATTGTTTATTTACCGCAACGTCTAAATATAGTACTATGTTATCATTCAATAAATAACCAGACACGCGTCTGAGAAATTGGCATTATTTAAAGGCACAGTACACTACGTACTTTACACGGTGAGGCGACGTGAGGATCGGAGAACCCTTCAATCGTGTGACACGTGTGGTTAGTTGATGTAATTTCTTTGAATTTGGCCCACTTTACAATAAATACTATGTAATTGATTGACTAACATATTCGTTTACTACAGTTCGTTATTTAATTAATGAAAATAATTTAATTCACGTAATATATACCTACATATTATTATATTATGGGATCACTAAACAGATATGCAATATCTCGAGACATTGTACAAAGTACTTTCATTAATTGTTTTTGAAAGGCTATGGATATTGTATGTATTTACCTCAATTATCTTGGATTTTGGAGTTATAATAAATGGAAAAGTTTTTTAGTGAGAGGCATATTGACACACATACGAAGAATGACATATAAGGATTATTATTATTTATTTAGGTTTATGGCTTGGCAGCTAGGCCTTTAAGCCAGATCTTAGTTTACAATATAGTTTCTTCATTTTCTTAAGCCTATGTGTAGCACAGTTGAACTGTAGGTTATCAGCTGGTGCCATTCAACGGAGTTCTTGTGACAACTCAAAAGGCCACATTTGAGTATACAGTTCACATTTCTCACAAAACACATAATTGCTACTCAAAAACTATCAATATCCTAACAACTATTGTTCATTTTAGAACAATTTATTTTTAGAAAATAAAACTGCACAACACAACATCTCCTTTCAGTTCCCGCCAAAAACTCCGACGTGTAAGGAGGCGAATGACAGATACAGACAATACAAAAAAAAAGTAAAAATTGCATAAATAACGAAATAGAGCGCTCTATTCACTATTTATCATCCTCCGATCATCATCCGATTTAAGCAGTATACTTGTTTGTGTGTAGTAGTATCCTTCGTTAAAATATCAGTGACCATTTCGCTTCCTTTGCAGTAATAAAATTTAACTAAAAATCTAAAATTAGATTTTTTTATCATTATCCAATATTAGCATTATCCCACTTAGTTTAACGGGACCTACCGCAGAGGCTGAATTCCCCAATAAAATGAATTTGTCTGAAGTCAGCGCCCGAGATGTCTATATTTGTCACTCCGAATACAGGTAAACTTGCTTAGCTTGGGAATATAAAAAATATATTATATAGATATATTCAAAACAGTAAAAAGCAGTAGGTGTCTGTTAAATTCATATCAAAATAATGAATGAATGAAGAACTATTTGTAATAAGTCTGCAAACCTATTAGATCTAGCACTTGTTTATGTCTCTCTAGACTCTAGAAGTCTAGATTGCTGTTTTGGCGAACCTGCCCCCTTAGACAATTGACATTAGCGCTAAACGAATAGAATAGAAACTATATCGGAATGACATATCGTTACGCTAAGTAATACGTCATTCATGTACATTTTCATTCGATTAGTTTAGCATTAATACCACTCTTCTATATTGCTTAGCTGTAAGCGAGAGGAGCCAGCTTTGTTATTCGATGTAGACTACCGCCATCTTTATGAAATATAAAGTATTTCATACATAACAGTAAGCATTTAGTTACTGTTCTGATATCTGTTCAGAATTTTGTAATTTTTCTCAGTGATTTAGGATCTACCTTATCTCTTTGCGAAAACGAAGTGTTAATTAACTCCAAACATGCAATTTTACCAGATATTACTTAGAAACAAAAACCACTGAAATATTTCCTTTCCTTATGTATGAGTCGTTGTTTGTCATAAAAAAAATCTAGGCATAAGATGATTTTAACGCCTCTATAACACAGACTATTGCAATAATTTTGGTTATAGTATATGTTCACTTAAGTCATTGAAGATTTTAAGCGAAAGTGAAGGTAGGAAGCGTTTTATTTTCAAAAAACTTATAAATGGATGTAAAAATCTGAACAAGGCATTTAGGTAAATTTGACGTTTTGTGTTACCATTACAACTTTGTTCTTAGACGTCAGTCTATAATAGGGTTGCCACCTTTTTTTGAAGAAAATATAGTATTGGTTTCGCCAACGTTGTATATAGGAAGATGAGAAATAAAGCTTAGGACTGACTGATTGTGATGTTGGTGAATTTACTGTAGAGCGGATATTTAACACTTCACTTAATTTTAAGTTATCAGGTAAGCCGGCACGGCGTGCGCGCACGGTTGCCGTTGTTTAGAAGTCACTGGCGGGACGCGATTTGGGCTGATAGGGATGTGCCACTGCGGTCAGTAGTGTTGTGCGCATATTAACGTCGCGCTTGGCGTGAACAAGTATTTTTGTTTATAAGCTGTAAAAATATAGTAGATACTTTTCGGAAAATTAAAAGGGAAAAAAGAGTAGACCTTTATTTTTTACATTTATTATATATCTTATTTATTTCATTATTGAATTTTCCATGTGTATTTATTACTACTTTTTGCTTTGGCCAGCAAAGGTCTATTATTCTTAAAATAATCATAAGTATATGAACTAAAAGCGCGACAATTGAATTAGCGATGAAAATATAGCACATCTTGTACTTATATTATTATTCTATAATATATAGTAAAACTGGCTAAATATAATAGGATACTGTACATTAAAGTACGTTTGGCAACCCTAGTCTAAGACCTACAGTTTAGTGGAAAGGTTTATAGTTTCGGGTAAATGGGCGTGGCCAACATAATTTGAATCATAAGTTCACATGGCCTTGAGTGCAAATAAAGCCTAGTATGTACTGTGATTGTAGATTAATCAATAATTAAAATTTTCATAAACACTTTACAAAAGCTAAACCCTCCAAGAGTGCCAAGCGATCATTATCAAATCGTCGAATAAATGTTCGTCGAATTCAACAAAGTATGTCGTCTATTGTATCGTGTACAAAGATGCAAATCTAGTTTTGATAAACGTTTGACATTTATATTGTGAGAAGATACATTGAGGGTCCCCGTTTGTTTTGAATCACGACAGACGTCGATAGCATTGCGGAAATGGTTATTGTTTTATGGAATATGGTAGATCACAGTCAAATAAATTGATATATTTGTCATTACCTTCCAAAACGTCGCGGCCTTATAGATTTAGCACAAAAAAATTATGACGTCATAATTTTTTACAAGTAATGTCAGTGAAAACTGTGTCGGAATAAGCTTTTATGTATCTGAACAACTTCAAACCGCTCACAAGAAAATTCTCACGGGATTTCCGGGATAAAATTTTATCCGTGCAAGAACGGAGAAAGAATACAATTTCCTGCGGCCGGGCGGCCTGTCGTAAGAGGCGACAAAACCACCCACAGCCAGGTGGTAGGGCATTTGTCCGACTGGATGTCTACCACCCCTGGTCTAGAGTATGTCGCCATAACAACCTTGTATTGTGTTCCGGCATTAGTGACCAGGTTCCAGTTTCCCTTAAAAGAGCAGCAGCGCATGTGTAGCAACTTTGGTGTTGCAAATGTCCATAGGCGATGGTAACCGCTTTCCATCTAGTGGGCCGTCTGCCTGTCTGCTGATATCCTGCAATAAAAAAAAATTAAAAAAAATAAAAAGTAGCGCAGATTTTAAGTCTTAAAATTAGCTGTCGATCAGTGAAAACAGTAGTTTTTACGTGAATCCCGAACAAACCGACAATCAGATGAGAAATCTACCAAAACTGGCATCGTGTTTTCCGTCGTTTATATAGTCTATTCCAAGTTTTTTAAGTAGCTTCAATGTACAGACACGGCATATTTAGAATTTTATAATATTACAGATATGCACTAAAATAACATTATTATTATCTCGCTTTTAAAATACAATAGAAATAGTTTTAATTACTGATTAAACACTACTTAATGCGCTATTTGACTTTTAGGTCCTACTTAAAAGTGCTTCAATTTACCGAAGGAATCCCATCCGTACTATTATAATATATAGTAACTTGCTATATTTTAGCCAATTGTGCTATATATTATAGAAAAATAATATAGTATTAAATGTACTATACATATATATATTTTTTTTATTGCAGGAGATCAGCAGACAGGCAGACGGCCCACTTGTTGGAAAGCGGTTACCATCGCCTATAGACATATGCACCACCAAAGTTGCTACAAATGCGCTGCTGCTCTCTTAAGGGAGACTGGAACCTGGCCATTAATGCTGGAACATAACTCAAGGTTGTTATGGCGACATACTTTAGACCAGGGGTGGTAGCCACTCAGTCGGGCAAATGCCCTACCACCTGGCTGTGGGTTGTTAAGTCGCCTCTTACGACAGGCCGCCCGGCCGCAGGAAATTGTATTCTTTCTCCGTTCCTGCACGCATCGCTAATTCAATTGTCATCCCTTTTTCCTTAAATTCTTATAATTATTTTAAAAATAATAAATCTTTGTTAGCCAAAGGAAAAACTAAATACACAGTCATGGAAAATTCAATAATTATGATTTATATTGTATGTCATTGTAGACCATGGACCATGAAAATGACCCGGATTTTTGGAGCACTTGCGTGGGGCCATGGGTAGGTCACCACGTAGAGGTCTTTAAGACAAATGTAATGTAATAAGTTCAACCCAACAGCCCGGTATTCTTTGTCCTCAGTTCCCACAATAGTTCTACACTGGCCGGGGCTTGTCCTTGGGTGCATTACTATATGGTGTAGACAGGGATCATCGCCGGTCAGTGTCACGCCACATTTACATTAAGTTTGTCAAAGGGCCTCTACGTGTTGGCCTTTCCATGGCCCCACGCAAGCCCTCCAAATATCCGGGCCATTTTTATGGCCCGTGGTCTTCGAAGACATACATTATAATAATAATAATCGGCAGAAAAACACACTTATTACATATCCCCAAATTAAGCAAGTTACGCTTGTGTTATGGGTAATATACAACGGACTACTCTGGGGCCGATCCCAGACACCCAGACCATAGTAAGTAACGGAGAAAATACGTTTCCGAAATTTACTATACCAGCAATCGAACCCGGAACCTCTGCGTTGCAGTGAGGTACGCCGGCAAAGACTTAGCCCGCTCAACCACAGAGGCCGTCTGTGCAATGTAAATGTGGCGTGACACTGACCGACGATTATCCCTGTCTACGCTACATCAAAATGCACCCAAGGACAAGCCCCGGTCAGTGTAGGAAATGAGTACAAAAGATACCGGGCTATTGGGGTGAACTGCTAGTGGAGTTGCAGATCGGGGACTAAGGGGACTATCGCGTCCGCCTGTCGCAATGTTCAAGGAACATGGAAAAATGGGTAGACGGTGATTCGCCACTCTATGCATAGGTCCCTAAAAATGCCAAGATTGACGAGGGCCAACATGGGTGTGAGTGGATAAGGCGTGTCGGGAGGTGGGCTGCAGGTTCACCGAAGCTACTTCCGACTATTTTTTATTATTATTAGTAATTATAATAAGTCAATATAGGTAACTAAAGAGTTCTGTTAACCAATAAAAAGTATTTTTAATAATGTAATATTTTTTATTTTTTTTTGGATTATTTTAGGGACAAATAACAGAAAAATTTAATGACATCTTAATAATAATATTATATAATTGCCTGGCAACATTATAAACTGCCTGTATTGCACGTTCGAAAGGACAAACGGTCGTTCCTACAAAGAACACAACATCTTCTTGAAATTATATGTATGTGACAGTTTATGCAATAAATGATATTCTATTCTATTCTATTCTAAAAATTGGTATCATAAGAAACATAATTTAACGTAAAAAATAACCATATAGGCTTGCCTGCAAAAAACCGTTCATGCGATATTATTGCCATGCTTTTAAGACTTTAGAAATAGCTATGAACACTTTTCAATTGGCAAGCTATCATAGGCGTCTTTACAAATAAATACAATTTGATAAAAAATATGCCTCATCTGGTTATCAGATGGATGAAGGTCGATCTTCAGCGTCTCGTAGACTATAAAGGCATAAGTCGACGTAACAAGCTGAATCCAATTCACCCAGCTGTCACGCTTTCAAAAATTCGTTTAATGTACGTAGATGAAGCCTACGGACCTTAGGCCTGCGTTTTGGAGTGTGGATGTACAATCCGCAAAATCTCAAATAGGATAATGGACTTTCATTGGAAAACCATAGCGCAATGCTATTCGACAGTGCTGCCATCTAGTTCGTGAAATATAATAAATAATAAAAAAATAAATGTATGTTATTTTCCCCCTAAATTTCCGATAAATTCTATATTTTTAGATCTTAAAAACATTTTAAAGTCGGTGCTTTGTAATTTTCAAAAAAATTTAGTAATATTTATGTTTTACTTTGCACCGACTTCAAGATGTTTTAAATAATATATATTAATAATAATAGCTTTAGAAATAAGTTATTTTATACTTTTTAGTTTTTGAAGTCGGTTTTCTTAAACGAAGTTTTTTAATTTTATTTGTTTCTTTTTAGTGTCTAGCTATGTATGGGTAGACCTACGAAAGGTGCTCCGCCGCGCTCCTTAAAAAATATAGGTCCCAAGAAACGGGAACAAAAAAATGTTCGTAAAATGGAAACTACTGGACCAAACTATGTTACATTTTTAGGGGACCAAATGGCAACTATTCCGCATCAAACTAAACAAGAATCACGTAAATCGGATCATAAATCTCAACGTAATCGGTGTACATATGGAACGAAATGGAAAAAATTTCATAAAATGAAAACTTCGGGGCTAAACTATGTAAAATTTTTAGGGGATCAAATGGCAACTATTCCGTATCAAACTAAACAAGAATCACGTAAATCGGATCATAAATCTCGGAGTAATCGGTGAACATACATAAAAAAAGCAAAAAAAAAAGATCCCGACGAATTGAGAACCTCCTCCTTTTTTTAAGTCGGTTAAAAATTAAAAATAATTGATTTTCTTAAAAATGTGGCAACCCTACTTTATTGGCACCTACTCAGGTTCTAAGCATATTAATTCTTATGATATTTGCCACTTTTTTATTCTATGATTTCTTAAAGTATATTTTGCAATCCAAACAGCCGGCCATTGTGTTCACCCGCCATATTGCTAAACGTTAAAACTCACCGTATACTTACCTGCTTTTTTCTATTTACAACGCAGTTTGCTGTCTCCAACATGCTTATCGTAACGAAATAAAGTTCAGTTTAGCAAGTTCAATAGCTAAAAGAGCTTTTTTCTAATCTCAAGTTAGTTATTTGCAGGCAATTTAGATCATAATAGCATGTATAAAGAGTTCATTTCGCTTTGTGTTTTGTACAGAAAGGAAATTCCTAAGATGACTAAACAACCTTTAAGACCATGAAGTCTATGAGAACTATTCTTTGTAAGTTGTATTAAGAAAATGGTCACGTAACTGGATGTTGTATCATTGTTCGAATATTAGAGATGTTAGGCGTTTGTTTTAAAAAAGAAAGTAGGATAGCTGCTCGCAAGATATTAAGGCTGCTCGCGACTGTTGCCGTATTTACTAGAGATGCCACGAATATGTGTTGCTATTCGGCCACTTTTTTAACAATTCGGCAATCGGCCGAATACTGTGTACAATTCGGCCAAACACCGAATATCAAATCGTGAAAAAAAACCGCACGTATTGCTCAAAATTATATATACTTCCATCAAAATTGATAGTTAAAACTACGTTTTAACAGTATTCAAAGTGATTTCGATTAATTTTTATTTTAATATTACGTGTCAGCCAGTTTTTAAAATATCAGAATTAAATAGAAAATAATTTAAAATCGCGCTTAAAACCGTTAAAACGACGTTACCATTCGCGATAACTTAGAAAATACTTCACAAATTATTGCTTTATTATATATTACGCGCGAATTGTACATATCTTACGCCGAATTATCGGCGTTTCGGTCAAGAGCGTGGCCGAATATTCGGCATCTCTAGTATTTAATATTGCAAGCCTTGTTTCTTGTTTCCGTGGTTTGATTACAATTAATTTATCATTATACAGACTAAAAGTAATTGATAATTGGCTAGCCAGTATAATTAATGCACTAGTTTAGTTGTATTAGCTTATAATATAATATGGCAGCATGCAGACTTAAGGCTCCTCTTGCCGCAAAAAGTCGAAAGTGGAGTGTAAAAGAAACATTTACTGATCAATAATTTACCAAAAAAAAAACATAAATCTTTTCGATATGAGACGTAACGCGATGTTGTTGTAATTATTCTATAGTTTTTTTTTAAAGTTAAGATTAAAATTCAACAAATCGCCTCCAAATTATTAATATGAAACCATATTACTTCTTTAATTTTTATTAAAACAGGATAAAAAAATATAGCCACATCTTTATAAAAAAGAGATAAAATAAAGTAGTATTAGATTATATAATAAAACTTAATATTTTTTTAACGACTACTATAGTAGTTTAAATATTCTAATCTACCACAAGATACTGTAATTAATGTTAGAGATAAATTTAGATTTATTTAGATTTTAGAAAACGTCTTATAATATAGCAGACATAAGCGAAGTCTGTCTTTCATGACATCAACATTATATCATTTCACATTGGTGAAGGTTGCTGCTCAAGCGTAAAACCTTCGTGTTACACTACCTTATTTTATTCACAATAAAATAATAATGCATCTGAAAAACCAATCCCTGCTATCGCCCGAAAAATCAGTACGGAGAAATCCTCATGGACGTCGGCGTTGCTACAAGCCTTAACGTGCGCGCGCCCGCTTTAACTGGCTGGTAATGTTGTTATTTTATTAGTTTATGCTTTCACAAGCTTTGTACAGTTAATCAAATTTTTATGATACTGGCCGGTAATATAACAGGAATTTGAAAAAATGGTATTTGTTGAGTTATTGGTGGAAACTTGAAGGATGTTTTACTATGCATATACATCGCTTCGCAACGAGAAGTGGTATGAATCTCCCCAATACCTCTAGCTAAAATATTTGAAATGAATGAAAACAGTATTGTTCATCAAAAATTAAAACTACATTCTTAAAAACTAGATACAATAAATCAAATATATATTGAACAAAGGGCGGCCCTAAACTAAGGAAAATATTATAAAACAACAATGGCGGTAAATTTAATTTCCTACAAAAAAAGTCTCATAGACCTAATTGCTTAGATCAATATTTTCTGAGATATTCAACTTTAACTCATTAGTGGTAAATTTTATGGTTAAACTTAATTGGGTATATATATATATATATATATATATATATATATATATATATATATATATATATATATATATATATATATATTAAGAACAGACGAGTGTGCATGACAAGAGTTATGAATGTCAAGGAAGCAAGTGAGGTGTGTAAGAATGGGCGTAAATGGCGCTCTGTTGTTCGTGCCTACCCCGCAAGGGAACTGGCGTGAAGTTATGTATGTATGTATGTATATGTACCTAATTAAGTTTTTATGTAAGTAAAATATAGCCACTTGCATGACCCGCCACGTAGCCGCGGAGCAAACTATGATTTTTAGTAAATAGAGGTTGTATTTTATATAATTACTTTCGGAAGTATTAATGTAGCTGTCGCAAACTTTGCACAGTAAGAGAAAAAAATATCATGCTGAGTTACAGCAAAGCGTGACCAGATCTAATCGGTGCTTATATTTTACAAAAATAAAACTGCAAAGCCAAATGTCACCCAATAAGTTTCCGCGTAAAACCTGTAATATATACCTATACCTACGAATTACTGGAGTGCTAACTTATGATTACAGCTAATCGCTAAAGTTTTATGTCAAAAGAGTTATTACTTCGAAGGCGCCTTACCCTCGGCCTTCGCTCGCTCAGGCCATTGGCCTAGCTTAGGTCGATTCGTCGTTTATTATGTGACATGTTTGATTGATCATAACATAAAATTCTATGCTTGTATACGTGCAAATGGATTAATACTTGAAAAAAAAAATCACTTTGTTTTAAACAAAGCACAGTTATTTTCCCTCTGTGTATTTAAAATAAATATGAAAATTAACAAATCAATTTATTTTATAAGCAAACTCATGAAATAAACTAGACAAATGAAAATTAATCTAGAAAATCTAGTACCAGACCACTGCCAGTTGGGAACGTTGCCAAAAGACTGGTCCGTTACCTCGTTGAAAGGCAATGCTAATGCGACAGTTACACACGGTGCTAGTAACAACCAATCTATCCCAGGAGCTATCCGATTGGCTACCCGAGTGACTATCCGAGAGGCTATCCGAGTGGCTATCCGAGTGCCTGTCCGAGTAGCTATCCAAATAGATATCCGAGTAGATATCCGTGTGTAATAGGCCCGAGTGTACTCTGGTCGTATCAACGCGGTATAATAGAAAAAATCACATTACGCATTCATGAGTAACATGGCCACGACAAGATAATGGTATTTCAACGTGGAGTTGACCAACCCATTTAATCCATGAATGGCAGGAAACACGTCGCCTTTTAATTGTATTTAACCTTTTATTTATATTTGCTTTTGTATGTATTGTAGTATTGTTACTATTGGCGTAATATGCTTTGTTTTATAAATACAAAGTGTTTTAAATATTTCTATGAATCAATTTGAAGGATAAAACCTAATTGTTTTGAGAGACCTTTGAAAGAGATTAATTATTAATAATACCACCGCCATTTTGTTCAACTGAACGCGCATCCAAAATGGCGGTGTTATGATTACTGGTATGGATAGACGGGAGACTAACCTTCGTGCCTCTGGGCTGCAATGACTATGCGTGCTGATCACCAAGTCGTGAGCCTTGCAACAAACCTGGCTTGTCTCCTTCTTGCGGACATCGATATTATAAATACACACGCGGCGCGGTTAACTGCACTTGTAGGGAATTGGTGGCGGAAAGATATGCGGGTTGTCGTACAATGGTTGTGTGCAAGGAATCCGAAAGTAAAAAAAAACCCTGAATGATCCGTACACACGAAGCCGCTAAAGATAATAGTATAATTTTGTTGATTTTTGCTGTGTAAATGTTTGCCCAATAACAATAAATAAATACAATATAATTAAATAGACTCACCCAAACCCTCGTCGACTAAGAATGTCCGCCATAGCTTCAAAACTAGATATCATACATGCACGGAAATTGGAACCACCTTAATCAATCACTCAATCAATATCCATTACTTTTCAGGGCGGCCGCCATTTAGTTTGTTTCAACAACTCACAGCACTTGCCAAAAACCTTATTATTTCTCACAGGTCTGTCGTTTTTAATATCGCAAAAGAATCCGACGATAAAATGGCGACATCTTGCCAGTAGCAACCAAAATTGTGGAGACAGAGATAGATATACTATTATACAAAAAGAGAAGGAATATTTATATATTAAGAATGAGTATTGAGGGTTGAACAAGAGATGGCGGTATCATGACTTGAAAACTATGGTTCTACAATAAATAATAAACAAGGGTCGACAGCAGACTCACTCGTAAAGACGTGTAGTATGAGTACAGCGGTAAATACGACAAAGATAGTCGTAATGAAAGGGAAGATGGCTGCTAGGAAAAGGCTGGGACAACGCGGTTAGGAAAAGCGGGTAGTTCGGCAATAATTTGACGGGACAGGATTTTAAACTAAGCAGCGCGAACAATAGGCTTTTTTCATTCTAATTTGAGCAGATGGAAAGAGGTTACCATTATGGACATTTGCAATATCAAAGGTGATACCAATGTGCTGCCAGCTTTAAAGGTGGTACTGAAACCGGTTCTCTGATGCCAGATTAAAAATAAAGGTTGCTATGCAACATACTCTAGACCAGAAATGGTAGCCATCTAGACTGGCAAATACCGTAAAAAATAGCAAAGTTATTAACGGACATAGATTGTAGCTAAGACAAGTTTAAATATTTAACAAGATCTGGCGTCTTCTACCGACTTTGCCTTACCAGTTAACGAAGTAATCAACAAGGCTATGAAGCAATTACATTTCGTCCACTTATTAAAACACGGTGATAGAAACGATCAAGACATCTTACATTATAACAGGAAGATTAACATCTGTGTGAAACCGGTTCTGACATTTTCTAATGCCGGATGCATACGTATTGCTATGCGATGTGCCTTATATCTACACAAATATTATAAAGAGGTAAAGTTTGTGACGTTGTAGGATCTCTGGATCTACTAAACCAATTTTAAAAATTCTTTTACTGTTAGAAAGCTACGTTAACAGGGAATGTCATAGACTATATATCATGACGCTATATACCACGGGAGCGGGACAGAGCCCTTGTGAAACCGCGCTGGGCCGCTAGTTACTCATAAAACTAATTGCAAAGTATTTTCTTAAGTTTTTGCAACTAGTATATGTAATAAAACTACGTTTTAACGGTTTTAGCCGCGGTATCTTATTTGATTTTATTCCGACATTTCGGCCAAATCACGGAAGACAAATATGTCTACTGAGTGTAATAAAATTTTAGTTTTACTAATTGCAGTTTTAATTCATGTTTATACATTAATTTGCTTTGTGGGGCTAACCTGTGGCATCACTTAGAGGTACTTGCGGAAGATTAGGACACCATAATTAATGTAATATCTATTATCTTTTATCTCTTTTTGTATTTTGTCCTAAATATATTTTTTTTCCTTTCCTATTAGAAGATTATATACACTTGCGGGAAGCCTGCCCAAAGCGAAGCAGCGAAAATGATAATCGGTAAAAATAAAATGTCTCCCCAATATGTGACACCTTGAATATTGAAAATACTTTATATTTATCATCTCAAAATTCGTCTAGATAAGTTTGAATGTCTTTTAAGCATAATTTACATTTGCTTTTAAGTAATTACTTAACATGCGAATAAATCCTTCTCATTAATTGGACAAAATTCCACTTAATCGACGACTATGATAAAGACTTAACTTGTTACTTTCGTAATTTAATATGTACTATAACATATTTTAGAGCAAACCAATTAAAACCTGAGATAAATAATAAGTTTCTTTCAACTTTGATTGATTATTTTATAAAAATACATTCACTAAGGCTGGTTTGCATAGACATTTAACGATTAGTAAAAAAAAACGCAAAAAAAATGGCTAAACAGGGATTATTTTATTTTAACCGTCGATTAAATGCCTATGCACACCAGCCTACGGGACAATTTTTCAAACACTAAGTAAAAGTTATTCATAACATACAACATGGGAACATTAAAAAAGACAGTTGCATGAATAATAAAAATGCAACAATTTCTTAATCTAGTCAGGTTATAATTTATTAAAATTTGACTGTTAACTTTTATCTGATGATTGTAAAATCAGCCCTAACTCTTTGAAATCTGAACCACTATATCGTTTTGACAGCTTTGCTGTAGAATTAATTATTGATAGTTAAACGTAGCTCAAGCGATTTCTGTACTGGCCTTTACTGGATGTTTACCTTAAAACAAGGAAACTGATTTATAGTCTATAACAATCTATGTCAGAACTTGCCAATCATTATAAATACATTTACTTTTTTTTTAAGTTGGACTATTTACTCTAATGGTGCGACTTCATCTGGGATAAAGTTATAAAGGTATAAGTCGTTTCACGCAGATGTGGCGATAGGTGTAAATGCGCAATTTGAGATGCGACATTGCTAATGACGTTAAATATTATAAGGTAACGTATGTATATTTATTGTAATGTTATTTTTTAACGCTTTAAATAAGACGTATTCGGCCACAGACTAAATCTTTAATAGTAATGCAGATGAAACCCTAGCATAAATGATATGTTATCTAAAGTTTTTGTTATCTATGGTGAAAAGGCAATGTTGCGTGATTACAGTCCATATGAGATTTAAAAAAAAGTTCAACATATACTTACATCACACAGTACATTAATATAATAGGAGAACCTATATATTATGAGTAAGACGTGCGTGCTTTTAATTAAAGTAAAAATTCCACAAAAATGTTTATCGTGTAACCAATAATTTTTGTATTACACTGCAAAGACGGCGTAATAATAATGTTACATGCCGACAAAAGTGAATGCATACCTGCCTGCCACAAAGCACAGTTTATTACCTTCCCGCATTTTAACTTCTTTTGTTTACTTTGTGTTTAAAATTTGTAATTAGAAAAGCAGTCTATTGTGTATTGTAATCCTTTATGATGGTCGTTAGCCAGGTGTGGTTCTTGGAAAATTCAGTCCACGCGGTCGAGTATTGTATTGTATAGTTTAGTATAAAACAATGCCCGAACGGAGGGGTGAGGCAGTCAAGCGACGTTTACGATACGAGCAAGACGTGTGTACATTCGATGAGCTATATAGTGACGGACTTTGCGCGTGTTATTAAATCGTGCATCAGGTTTGTACTGGTTGCGTCCAGTTATATTTGTACCTGTGTTATACGTGTTTGTATAGTTCTAATAAATTCTATAGTAATTCCAACGGCATTTTAATTCGAGTCCTGTAACTGGTAACAATAAAAAAAACCGACTTCAAAGACTAAAAAGTATAAAATAACTTATTTCTAAAGCTATTTTTATTTATAATATCTTATTGTTTATATATTATATCTAAAACATCTTGAAGTCGGTGCGAATTAAAACATAAAAATTACTATATTTTGAAAATAACTAAGTACCGACTTTAAGATGTTTTAGATATAATATATAAAAAATAAGATATTATAATTAAAAATAGCTTTAGAAATAAGTTATTTTATACTTTTTAGTTTTTGAAGTCGGTTTTTTTAAACGAGGTTTTTTTTTATTTGTTAATTTTTAGTGTCTAGCTATGGGTAGGCCTACGAAAGGTGCCGCGCCTTAAAAAATATAGGTCCTAAGGACGGAACGGAACGGAATTTTTTTTCACAAAAAAACGTTCATAAAATTAAAACTACTGGGCCAAACTATGTTAAATTTTTAGGAGACCAAATGGCAACTATTCCGCATCAAACTAAAGAAGAATCACGTAAATCGGATCATAAATCTCAACGTAATCGGTGTACATACGGAACGAAACGGAAAAAAAAACATAAAAAATGCTCATAAAATTAAAACTACTGGGCCAAACTATGTTGAATTTTTAGGGGACCCAATGGCAACTATTCCGCATCAAACTAAAGAAGAATCACGTAAATCGGATCATAAATTTCACCGTAATCGGTGTACATACGGAACGGACTGGAAACATTTTTCATGAAAAATGTTCATAAACTGAAAACCACTGAGCGAAACTATTTTTAATTTTTAGGGGACCAAATGGCATCGAACTAAAAAAGAATCACGTAAATCGGATCGTAAATCTCAGAGTAATCGGTGAACATACATAAAAAAAAGATTCCGACGAATTGAGAACCTCCTCCTTTTTTTGAAGTCGGTTAACAAAAAAAAAAGACATTAACTCTTTGCATATTCATAAGGTTCTAAGAAATATAATTAGCATCCATTATTCAGTCTAACCTTCAGATAACTCCAACTATAATGCCAAAGTAAAATTTATAATAACTACTTAACTAGCTGGACCGTAAATAATGTTCATATTTTTATATCTTGTTTTAGACATTTTAGATCAAATATGGATTATTTTTTTATTTATTTTTTATTGAAGGAGTTCAACAGACAGGCAGATGACCCACTGGATGGAAAGCGGTTATCATCGCCTATGGACATTTGCAACACCAATGGTGCTACAAATGCGCTGCTGCTCTCTTAAAGGAGACTGGAACCTGGTCACTAATGCCGGAACACAACACAAGGTTGTTATGGCGGCATACTCTATACCAGGGGTGGTCGCCATCCAGTCGAGCAAATACCCTACCACCTGGCTGTGGGTTGTTAAGTCATCTCTTACGACAGGCCGCCAGGCCGCAGGACATTGTATTCTTTCTCCGTTCCTGCACGGATAGATTACATATAATCGAATACAATAAAAGGAAACTTAACTTATTTGTATTGTATTCTACCCATAGTCCCTCAAGACTATAAGTAGAATACTGAGCCTAGGTCACCGTCTTCTATGGGTAAGGTGCCCAGAAGCCTGGCTACGTTTCCTCGCTGGATCGCCATACTAGTCCGGTGCCCGAGGTAAGCACCAGCCTTCTGATTACCTGAAAAGTCAATGACTCGTTTTGATAAATTTTGGTAGAGGCTCATGGCCTCAGGACCCCACGGTCCAAGCGTCTCGACAGCAAACGGCACAAACAAATAAGTTTAATTGAAGGTTGCATATTTGCGCCGCTAGAGTAATTCAGGTGTTATTAAATTAAAATAGCAGTTTCGTAATTTGCTTAAATACGTGACGTCACGAAATTTAGGACTCCTCCCACCTCTTATAACACATCGTCTACCCCCTCCCCGCCCCCTAAGATACACGTGCGAAACCACGGGCCAAGCTAGGTATCTTATAAAACAGACAGTAAAAGTTATAATCCCTTTCTAGCCTTTCACGCTTCATAAAATACCGCGAACCCGTCATTAAACTTTTAAAAGTTGACTATAAATCCCATTGTTAAGACCATTAGGGAAACGGCCCTTTAATGGGAGCCGAAACTTTTTCGCGGGCGAAGTTTACGCGGGCCAATGAACTCTGTTGCGATGTTATTTATTTGTTTTAAGAAAAGGATTTTGAGTTTAAAACAGCCATTCAATCTTTTTTATAGGGGTTACATACAGCGCCTTTCACTAATAGCTCACAACGCCCAAAATGGTCCGTTAGCCGTTCCACGAGGCGACCGCAGTTGTTGTGCTCGTGGCGAAAACGTCACTAATGACGTCATCATTTTCGATCACACAACGCTCACAACGACCCATGTCAAGAGGTGGGTCAAATAACCGTTCCACTTGGATTTACGATGGTAATGCCAGCAAGCATCCGTGCAGGAACGGAGAAAGAATACAATTTCCTGCGGCCGGGCGACCTGTCGTAAGAGGCGACTTAACAACCCACAGGCAGGTGGTAGGGCATTTGCCCAACTGGATGGCTACCACCCCTGGTCTAAAGTATGTCGCCATAACAACCTTGAGTTGTGTTCCGGCATTAGTGACCAGGTTCCAGTCTCCCTTAAGAGAGCAGCAGCGCATTTGTAGCAACTTTGGTGTTGCAAATGTCCATAGGCGATGGTAACCGCTTTCCATCAAGTGGGCCGTCTGCCTGTCTGCTGAGCTCCTGCAATAAAAAAAAAAGCAAGTGGAACGGGAAAAATCGTGGTCGTGAACGTTGTCATTGTGAGTCCCTAATGGAAAGTAGCCATTGACGTATTAGAGTAGGTGTCGTGGACCTCAGCATTATTGGTGTATGGCGTTCTTCGTACGCAACTATTAAATTTTAGTACTGACAACACTAAGACGGCTATTTTAAACAACACTAGAGGTCGATACCTTAATTTGACAGCTGCACACAAGGGTCTTGATAAAACAATATTATTGTGGAATTCGTAACATAAAAAGTTCATGTAAACTAATCGGAATGCATTATAATCAGTGATAAGTCCTGTGTTTAATTATTTTCTCTCAGTAACCATAACCATTACCGCCGTATCGACGTCTTATGAGGCTCTAAAGGTGTTTTTGGAGCGAAATGGTTTTACAACGCTTAAAGGAGTAAACTGGCAGTATGCTATGAAGTATGCTACAAAAGCTCGACGGGTCATAGGTTGTGTATAGCGGATTAGACGAATGAATTTAGATTAGTCAAAGAAGCAAGTGAGGTGTGTGAAAATGGGCCTAAATGGCGCTCTGTTGTTCGTGCCTACCCCGCAAGGGAACTGGCGTGAAGTTATGTATGTATGTATGTATGTAATTTAGATTAAAAACGAACATTAAAATATAATCCTAAAAAACTAGCAACATCAAAAACTCTTTCAAACGTCTAAAACTCGTTTTAATTGGCTCTAATCGGTTCATTAAAATTCATGAATAGACTACAACTAATTCAAGGCAAATATGTAGTTTATTTTATCAACTAGCAAAAAAAGCTGATGCAGATGAACTTCAATTAAAATTGTCAACCATTAATCTGTTTTGCCAATTATGTCGTGTGACCAGCGGACGAAAACTTATCTATATTTAAATACAATATTAATTAATATACCTACCTACCTATTAGCTGCGATACCAAAATGTACCTACCTTTTTATAAACACTGATATTATGTTATGCCATCTAGCGACAAGTAGCGTAAACCAATCGTTGTGCCATTCACCGCTATCTACTTACACTGCCATCTGTTATCGAATCGGAAATACTAAATTTAAAAATAAAAATACTTGTTACTACACATGTTAAACTAATTAAAATTATTATTGTGGTTTTTGGAGATTTAATTTGGTTTATAATTATCCTCACATCAATTAAAATAAAATATTTTTTTATTATTATTATTTCATCACTGTCCCAATACATGCATAATTGTCATCCATTCCTCAGGATATATCAATCAAGACAGCATCTTTTGAGTATACCTCTTTTACCGCGACCTGGCAGATGTAGCATGACTAGACAAGTAATTTCCCACGCAACTCGCCCTAAAATTAATGAACCTATAGTATTAATTTTATTGTGGATGTAACTTTTGACGAGTTTTTCTCTGAGATTTAATTTATTAAGGTAAAGTCCTAGGTCATCGCGATAATCTTATTTATAGTTCTACGCACTGTTATCCATCTTTGTCCAACTTTACGAAGACGTAAAGCTTCGCATATTTGCTATGTAACTGACTCTAGTTACATACTTTACACAACAATTTTTCCGTATATGAAACAATTAACCAGCAAAAAAATCTTAGATCACTTTGTAAACTGTCTAACGAAGCACATCTGTATTTATTACACCGAAACCTATTACATATTTACAACGACGATGTTAAAACAAAATAAACAAACATACGTCGTAAAAACGCCGGTTCAGTTCAAGCGCACTCGGCTCTCCCTTCAATTTTTTAATTCAATGAGCTCGGATCACAAGTTCAGAAAGTCAGTCGAATGCATAGCGCGCTTCGCGAACGTACGTCGCTTGCTTCCCGCGTTTTCGACGAACGAGCGTATTCACGATATTATACGAAGTGACTTTTAATTTTCAAAATAAATATTAACGAACGAAATAAATATTTCTGTAGTAAATTTCGAATAAATTAATAAAGGAATTAGTTTAGTTTTTAAAGGTCGTCAAATTGGTGATTCTTGATATTAACAATAATAATATTGTTTGAAAAAAAATGGCAATAAGAGTCCAGTGCTCGAATTAAGGATTTATTTTTTTGGTAAGTAATAGAGGATATTAATATTTTTTTAATAATTAAAATTTTAGTTGCGTTTTATTAATATTGGTACATATTACGTATGCGTTTTTATTTGTTAATTGATAGCATTTGAGATATCAATTATATCACCAGATTTGTTCTAAATTTTTGTATAATATTAATGATTATGAGGTATATAAATAATTTAACATAGGAATAAAATAAAAATACAACAAATTTTAGACAAAAAAAAATCTCAACAATATTATCATAAGATTGAAAATAATAGTAACGATAGGTATGTACAAATAGTCAAACTAAAAATTAGTCTCAAGCACCTATTTCTCACCAGAAACCTAAAAGGGTGCAATCGTTACCATAAAAGAGCTGTCTGCAAAAAGAAAAAAAAACAAATTCACTTTATTACAAGACAAATTTTTTTTTAAATCCTTACAAATTGATTACAAAATATTTAAGCAATTTAGAACGAAATTGTTAATAATTTTTTTACAAACAATATAAGTTACGTATTTAAAATATAATTCACAGAAAATCTTGAAGTCTTCTAGTCACGAGTGAATAGGTACCTTCTAGCTAAGCGTGCTCCATCCTAGACTGCGTCATCACTCAACATCGAGTGAGACAGTGGTCAAACTCAAACCTATAAAACTTCCATAAGCAAAAAGGATTCAATATTTCCTGCTAAATTATCACGGATTGATTCACGTATATTAATTGCGAGATATTAGGTATATTGAATTACATAATTAGGTAAGTAAGTAATGATGTGGATTACAATAAGTTTAACTAATAATCGATGACGATATCTCAATGCAAGTAATAATTTGTAGATTGTAAACCTGTTTCTTGTTTAATAGTTCTTAGTTGCATAAAATTTGTAATGAATGTAATTTGTTTTGTGCATCAATAAATTATTAAAAATGGAATTGATCAGTAAAGTTCGTAAAGCGGGAATTACACAGTGCACTAATGGCCGGTTCTTATAATTGGACCTACTTATGCAAAACAGAACCAATCCACAAACATGCCAAAATTGGGTTAAGGATGCAGAAGACTTTCAAAATGCACCTTCTATCGACTCAATATGAATCATAACGAGCTGAGGACAAAATATAATATACAATATTCTAAATGTTTTTTTCCAAAATATAGACATATTTTTTTGTACGCAAAATTTTAATAAAAACGGCTTTTTCTCAAAACTGTCAGTATGTGGGTTGGTTCCATTTTGCATAAGTAGGTCCAATTATACTATACATTCGGTTGCCCTACCATTGGTTGAATTTTGACATTACTTGTAGAGTATGGAGGGTAGAGGTAAGCAGTTAAAGTTGAAAAAGTTACCAGCTATGAACAGTAAATAATAGTTCAAAAACCTTCCGAAATGGCGCTAGCGTAGGCAATTGGTGTGGTATGAATGTAGCAATAGTTAACGGATTAAGATAATGTCGAGTTAGAAAAATTAATATTTTTTGTGACTAGAGTAGTTGGTGATAGTACGCTTGTTAAAACATCGACTAGGTGTTTTCGTAGTATAAAATAATTTAGTAAATATTAAATAACCTCAAAGATTTATTGTTATGAAAAAACCTGAAGAGTGATTTAATTTCGTGAACTTTGAATAATATTTATAATAACACACCTTCCATGATCAAATTGATCGTGTACTAGCAGAAGGTGATGTTAGGAGCCTTAAGAACAGACGAGCATACATGACAAGAGTTATGAATTTCAAAGAAGCAAGTGAGGTGTGTAAGAATAAGCCTAAATGGCGCTCTGTTGTCCGTGCCTACCCCGCAAGGAAACTGGCGTGAAGTTATGTATGTATCTTTGAATAATATGCTTAGTAATTATTTAATATTTAATTTTATAAAACTAAAATAATTTATAATACTCTATAATATAACTCTAATAACTTTCTTTAAATTTCTTATCTCTACCCTCCGCAGCATGGAGCTTATGTCAAATTTCAATCAATAGTAAGGTAAATGAACCGTCGGTAAGATATAGGAACCGGCCATTAATGAACAAGCACGGCAGGTCCCATACGATTATACATACAATACATATAATACAATTTTTATTTTTTTGTCTGTCTGTTTGTTCCGGCTAATCTCTGAACGTCTATTCACTGGCAGATAGTTGATGTTGTATATAAGTATATATAAAGGCCTTGACGAATAAAAAAATAATAATAAATATTTAAAAATAATAATAATAATAATAAATTGTGGAAAAATAATGTGACATTTTAAAATTATTGTATAGTGTAATGTTATTATGGACCAAATAAAAAAAGGCTTTTTATTTTATTTTATTTTATAAGTATATATAAGGAGTAATTTAGGCTACTTTTTTTAGGGTACCACGAAAAAAATTCCACAATATTTTAAGACTCGTATTGTACAAGAAAGTATATTGTCATCGTAAAATTTCACTTTAAAATTATTTCTTCCCTTACTTGAACGCAGCGCTCCAATTCGTTATCAAGTTATGCCGCATGCGCCTTGACCTCTGACAACGTGCGAACGTAAATTTTTATAGCGATAACCGATAAGCGAGGAGTTCCGTGAAGATGTTATTTAAACAACTACAAAGTTGGATTGCTTTTATAATACTAAGGCACTTGAAAGGCACTTACGGTTTACTGTACTTTATATCGGCACACAACTTGTACAAACACAATACGAAATTATTATCAAACTAATTTTCCAACGGCTCCTCCGTCCAACGAGCACAGTATATCTCCAAGCGAGTAGATAATATAAGCAACTCACTTCACACGCTATACGAAATTGCCCAGCCAACCACCTCCTTTACAAACATTTAAGATTAATACGTCGAGTACACTCGGTGATACAAGTTTGATTTTCTGCATACATGAATTTCACCCGGGTGCACTCGCACATTAAAAATATTTTTTTTTTATTGCAGGAGGTCAGTAAACAGGCAGACGGCCCACTTGATGGAAAGCGGTTACCATCGCCTATGGACATTTGCAACACCGAAAGTGCTACAAATGCGCTGCTGCTCTCTTAAGGGAGACTGGAACTTGGTCACTAACGCCGGAACACAACACAAGGTTGTTATGGCGACATACTTTAGACCAGGGGTGGTAGCCATCCAGTCGGGCAAATGCCCTACCACCTGGCTATGGGTTGTTTGGTCGCCCCTTACGACAGGCCGCCCGGCCGCAGGAAATTGTATTCTTTCTCCGTTCCTGCACGGATATAATATTTATAGTAGAAAGTGAAGTGCCTACAATACAAATCTTTTTTATTAATTTTTTTATTGCATGAGTTCAGCAGACAGGCAGACGGCCCACTTGATTAAAACGGTTACTATCGCCTATGGACATTTGCCACACCAAAGGTGCTAGAAATGCGCTGCTGCTCTCTTAAGGGACACTGGAACCTAGTCACTAATTCCGGAACACAATTCAAGGTTGTTATGGCGACATACTCTAGATAAGGGGTGGTAGCCATCCAGTCGGGCAAATGCCCTACCACCTGGCAAATCTTCTCATGGATAGCATTTTTTTTCGCTTAAGTACAGGACACAGGCTAGCGGCTGACCTGGTGCTCAATTCTGTTATTTCAATATCTTTGCGTTGTGAAGATCGCCAAAAAAGAAGAAAGTCGTGGTAGCGTAATGGCTAGCGCACGCATCCCAAACTCAAAGGGCGCGGGTTCGATCCTGGCCGGAAAGCATGCACCACTTAGGCAGTTTTCTGACCTAATATGCATATTATTACAATTACCACGTGCTAATAACGGTGAAGGAAAACATCGTGATGCAGCCTGCACATCGAGATAACCGATGTGTCAAACCTGACAAGCCGCCTTGGACATGCGTGGCGGGTATACTGTCCACTCCTACCTAGCGATAGGCCCGAGCCCAACAGTGGGACATTTATGGGCTGTTAATACATATATATGTGTGTGTGTGTAGATATTTTAAGTAAGATTCCATTGCGATAGAGTTAAAAATTCGTATTCTACTAAATCCATAATATCTTCGCGATATCGTCGCGGCAGAATAATAGTAGAAAAAATTGGTATTCACATTAGCAGAAATAACGTAAGCCGAAACGAATATCGAAAAGCTATCAAAAATTCATAACAGTTTGTCCCGAGTTCTCGCTTATAAATGTCTACGAAAATAGAGTGGCGTGCCACGGGCACACTATTGGTATTAACAGAATATCGAATCCAGGGAATCCTACGATTGAGACGATAGTGTCAGGCGATTTTGACGAGATTGTAGTCGCAGAATTGGGCCCCTGATGCCAAGTGATTATCGTCGCCTATGGACATATTATACTGCTGTAGCTACTAATGCTAGAATACAACTTAAGGTTGTTATGGGGGTATACTCTAGAGTAGAAGTGGTTGGTATCCAGATGGACAAATGCTATGTAGCTGTGGGTTGTTTTGTCGCCTATTGTGACAGGCCCCTTGGTCGCAGGAATTAGTGTTCCTTCTCTGTTCCTGCTCTGATGTAAAATAAAAAAAGTGTAAGATGCCTTCCATCTCAGTAGTAATGACATACGTAAGGACGCTAGCTGGGGCTGGGTGAGGAAAGCGACCGATCGGAATATGTGGCACAGACTTGGGCTGGTCTACGTCTAGCAGTTAGCTGAAGATGAAGACATAAAAAAATTAAAATAATCGGCAGACAAACACACATGTTGTATATATCCCCAAATTAAGTATGTTATTCTTGTATTATGAGTAATATACAACGGTTTAATCTGGGGCCGATCCCAGACACCCAGACTATAGTAAATAATGCAGAATATTTATTTCCGAAATTTACCATACCAGGAATCGAACCCGGAGCCTCTGCGTTGCAGTGAGTTAAGCCGTCAAAGGCTTAGCCCACTCAACCACAGGGGCCGTCGATATGATGATGATGATGATATGATGCCATAAATTTTGTAGTGTTGTTGTTATTAGTAGTTCCAGAATTTTCCACTTCACAATTACTTAGAGGGGAGCTAATATTTCGCCACTTAGGCTTAATAATAAAAAATCTGAAAATAACTTTCTAGCGCTATACAGACTACACCTTCTTGTGAAATTTCTTTTATTTAGAACCAACCAGTAGTTTGTGAGAAAAATTACTCTGACACGGACAGACAGACAGCCGTACAAGGCGATTACATAAGGCCTCTATTTTTGCTAAAATAGCTACGGAACCCTAAACACGTAACTAAGGGTAACCAAATAAAATTTACTGAGAGATTCATATCAACACGTAGGTTTATTGCGTCCATGTTGGCTCTAGGTTGTGAATAATAGAATATATCATGCGAAGTCAAGTTTTACAGAAACAATTTTCTTCTTTAATAAGGGTGGGAAGTTTAACCATAATATTTTATGTACTTTTACATGGGAATTGTATTATAATCGATTAATAAAATTAATCGAATTTCCATGAAATTTTGAGAACGTCACACATTGCAGATTCTCATGGTAATCATTTACGATCATGTAATGAATAGTAGAAAACTGGCTGCGTTGCCTTGACGATGTATTTGTTAGCGAATTGCGACGGTAGCTCCAAAAAACAACTATCCCGTGGACAGCACGTCATTTATCGAGATAAAACGTATCCTAAGTGTTACATGCATACATAGATAAATAACTTCACACCAATTCCCTTGCGGGATAGGCACGAACAACAGAGCGCCATTTAGGCTTATTCTTACACACCTCACTTGCTTCTTTGACATTCATAACTCTTGTCATTCTTCACTTGCTTCTTTGACATTCATAACTCTTGACATTCATACACGCTCGTCTGTTCTTAAGGCTCCTGACATCACCTTCTGCTAGTACACGATCAATTTGATCATGGAAGGTATGTCGTGGCCTTCCGCGACTTCTGCATCCATCCACTTTTGCATTGTATATCTGTTTAGTCATTCTTTCATTATGCATTCTTTCCACATGCCCGAACCACCGGAGCATTCCTTTCCTTACCTTCACCCCGACACTCTCTTTCAGACCAACTCTCTTTCTTACTTCGGTATTACGAACGCGGTCCGCGATCGTCACTCCGCAGATTTTGCGCAGTGCTCGCATCTCGACCGCGTTTACTCTACTTTCATGCTCTCTCTTCCATACCCAACTCTCGCTTCCATACGTGAGCGTAGGTACCAGCACCGCGTTGTGTACGGCGAGCTGGGCCTTCTGGCTGAGGTTCTTAGCGCCCTAAGTGTTGGTCGGGTATATAAGCTATCTCTTTGTCTAGTTTCATTTAAATCCGTTCTGTAGTTTTAAGACAGATAAAAATTCTAAGAGTTTCGTTTTCGAATTCTGCTGGTCCGAATTAGCAAACCCGATATTTTTCTAATTTTTAAACGCGTTGTACAAACTCAACATTCTCAACAGATTTATTATATTATAGACTATAGAATTATAGTTAATTACCCAGACCAAAGACACTTGAGACCAGACAAAGATTCTTGGAGCGGATCCTATTTTTAGAAAAAAAAAATGTGTGTGTGCAGTTCATACGCAGTAGAAGTGAAACAATGTATAACAAGGGGTGGGAGGGATTCTGAATTTTGTGAAGTCACATTCCATATATTACATCGTTATAATATATTTAAGCTATAAGACCAAAATTTGAAGTATTAACGAAAAATTTCAAACATTTCCAACTATCTGTATGAAAAAGTTTTTAAATTATTAAATATAGTATATATATTTAGTTCTTTTATTGTCCATGAGATTTCTATTGTGGCGCGGACTCTAGAAAGTCATTTACGCGGTTTCTATTATTATTTTTTCTATTTTTTTTTTCTATATACAGCCGATGTTACATCGATTAACCGAAGATCATTTTTCAAATAGATATGTGGGAAGAATTCTTTTTTCAAATAATGCATATCATTAAGATGGCGGCCGGCGATGCAATCGTACATCAAGTCATCGTTCTTAATTCGTAACAACTATCCATGTATAATCCTAATTTCCGCCGAAAACTAGAACACTTTGGACCAATAAATTTATTCTTGTATGCTTTAAAGTGTTTATAATTATTTTTATTCATATTTTAGATGAGTTATTGATTATGTAATATCCCGTCGACACCGATACGGTGTTGGTTTATTCGTAATAGTTAATTTCCGTGGTTCTATTTTGAGGAACGTGTAGGTATTTTGGAATGTTTGGTTTACAAGCCCAAGTTGATATTTAGAGGTAGCGCTTACATGGTTCGTTAAGTATTAATAGATGCCTAGAGGCATTAACTATACTGAATTTCTGTCTTATTGTGCTATTCGAAATGAATTTCTGATGGTTTATTTTTGATTGGGTTTTTGTTTTGTTAGTAATGGCATATTGGAAAAGAAGGAAAAGTACAAAAGAGGATCCTGGGTGTCGAATCTAACGCTCCGAATGTAACCGAGACTTCATGCTCGGATACTGATGAGTAACGGCACTCGGATGATAATAAATTTTGTCACGTGTTAACCTCTTAGCGTGCAGGTTTTATAACACTTCTAGAACTAAACACCCCAAGTCCTTTAAAAAGGTTTCCATGATGAAGTCACAAGACTTTGAACTTTATAAATTGTAACTTACAGTAGTCGCATAAGTATGCATTTTTTATTCTTGTATCAGGTGAATGAAAAAAGGACAAAAATAGATTACCTTTTAGTAGGCCTTTGGGTCAAGACCAATAATTAGACTTAAAACAGCAAACTTCTTACAACATCTATTTTTTTCAACTACCTTCAAAATACCGAAAACGAAATTCAACCTGAAAGCCAATTTACTAACCTTAATAAACAAACAATCCCCTTAAAATTAATAGAAAATATTTTATTATTATTTATTTGAAACATTCGAAACAATCATTTATTAACCCAAAGGTCTACTAAAAGGTAATAAATGAAAAAAATCACTGGAAAACACCGTCATGATTTTTTAAGACATGAATAACTGTTAACATTCACACTACTGTTGACCGGTTCCTATATCTTACCGACCGTTCACTTGCCTTAAAATAAATAAAAAGATAAATTACAATTTGACATAAGCTCCATACAAGTAATGTCAAAATTCAACCGATCGACAGTAAGGCAAGTGAATGAATAGTAAGTAAGATATAGGAATCGGCCCTAAGTTTACATTGCAAAAAAATCTTTACTTTTTGCTATTTTACTACAGCATTTAGTAGCGGCATATAAATTACATATTTCCATGAAATTTCATCCAAATAAACTCAGAAGTTTCCGAGAAAAATTACCGTGACATACAAAAAGTGACGGACAGACGGACGAACGCATATGACGATTTCATTTTTGCCAAAATTGCTACGGAAATCAAAAAATGACTGACAGACCAATTGGTCTTACAAACTATGTAGAATTATTTACAAAGAACACAATATCACAGTTAAAGTACGAATTATGTAAAATACTTTGTATAAAAAAAATAAACGACAATTAACATTTACTTCGAATTAACATGAAACATGTTTATGTTTACAAATTGCTATTAAATACAAATTTTATGCGTCAAATGAATGCAATCACGAACGCTTTTAACGAGATACGTAATAAACGCCGATGTTTTGATTCCTCTTTGCGTGTGGTCGTTTGTGTAGTCTGTGACATGTTTTTTTAAATACCGCTATGTATACTAGGCGCCACGAAAAAAGTCCCGCAAAGGCGGCGCTGCGATCGCTGTGCATAATAATGCCAGAGTTTATCTGCTGATTCGTGAATCTATGTAGGAAATTACAGAATAAGAAATACTAAACATTCAATAATTGAAAACAAATTTATGTTCTGGCTGCTCTATGAACAAAATCACAACAAAAGAGCTGTCACTGTTTTAGTTCCTTTATTTTCTGTGGGACTTGTTTTACGGCGCGATGTGTAAGTAAGAGATATTTATGCCGGCCGCTTTATTATACAAACATTATTTCAGATTTTATTGTAAAATACGTCACCTACCACCAATTGGCTGGATTATGATAATTATTTGTGAATAATCGACAATGGCCCACAAATCCACACGTCAGGATCCACAAACTATACAAAGCAAAACTTAAATATTTGTTTTCACTGGTCTTCAGAAATAACGATCGAATATCGAAAGGGAATCCGTTATTACAGGTAGGTTAAACTACGTCGAGGAAATTTATTTCGTTGCCTATAGTGCGTAGGTACCATTTTTATACTCAAGTATATGAATTATATGGAATGAAATTATTTTTATTATTGAAGTTTTATTGACTACACGTGACGCGAACGTAAAAATATTTACGTGAATAAAATTAAATACGTAATGAATCGTCTACTATAGCTATTGGTCGGTTCCTATGTCTTACTATTCATTCACTTTCTTTAGCGTCGGTTTGATTTTGACACTACTTGTATGGAGCTTATAACGAATTTTAACCAATAGCAAGGCGAGTAAACAATTGGTAAGTTGGCAGGATATAGATTGACTAGGCATCTATAGATGACGATTGACTAGACCTTGTAAAAAATACTAGCCTAATAAAAAAGGCCCCTAATCTCTACAATTGTACCTTAACGGTCATATTCATAGAAAGTTATAGTAAGGTTGAACACTTCTTTAAGGATCATAAAAAGTGTTCAAACTTACTCTAACTCTTTATGAATAAGACCGACAGTCTACACGAGACGACACACGTTCTTCTCTTGATTTTTATAATATAGAAAAACATGCTTACATTTATCATCTAATGTTTTATTATTTAAACATATTTTTCTAGACTTCAATCATATTTTGAAAGTCTTGTTTTACATATTTTGTTTAAACAATTATTTAAAATAATTATCTTGGAATTTTGAATGTAAGATAATGAAGTAAGATATATTTAAAAGGACGCTTTCTTCTGTACATCGTTTTAGATTTTATTTGTACATACATACATACATACATAACTTCACGCCAGTTCCCTTGCGGGATTTTATTTATAAATGTGTCAAATACCCAAATAAACACATTCATTGGGTTACGGGAAGTATTTTTCCGTATTTAGTTTTCGTACTGTGCGTCAGTTAGAGTCCACGCCACAAAAGAAGTCCCACGGAAAATAAAAGAACTAAAAGTGGCGGCTCCGCTATTTGATAGAATTTTGTTCGTAAAGTAGCCAGGAAATAAACACAGCTTTAACTATGGAATATTTTGTATTTATTATTCAGTAATTACTTTAATAGATTTATGGATTAGCAAATAATTACTCAGATATAATTAAGTACGGCGATTACAGCGCCGCGTCTGTGGGACTTTTTTTTGTGGCGCGCTCTCTATGTCATTATCTTGCCCTAGTGCAGGAGTGAATTTTCTAAGTTCCTAAGTTTGTTGATCTCTTTCTTAAGTTAAGTAAGATTTTATAAGTTTAAAAGTTCAAATTAATTTAGTAAGTTTGATCATAATGTACTTTTATTGCATGCATAGTGTAAATTATTTATGGTTATATATTATATAAAATAGCTAATTATAACTTTCACTTCCTGTTCGTAGTGAACAGATGACAATCTCTTAATTGCTTCACTTGATCCGATAATGTTAATGAACATAAATTTTGTATATAATTATGTAACCTACACCTGCATAGACTCGAAGATATTAAAAAAAATATTAAAAATAACTAAAATACATTTATTGAACTTATTAATGTTTTGTCATTTAAAATATTTTAAAATTATTTTTTTTTACATTATTTATCAAGTGATTTTATTTTTAATTATTAAGTCTAAACATATCATATTCTACGTATAGATCAATAAATATAGGCACTGAAAAATGATAACAATTATTATTTTTCAATAGCAAATGATACTCAAAACAAATACTATAAATAAACTAAGTCTAACTAACATCTATCAACAAAAACTAAAATATCCTATAAATAAACCTAAAATAAAAATATATATACAATAGTAAACAAAACTATATTAAAGCCCGTCCAGCCCCACCAGACCACTGTCGCTGGGCATTGTACCTAGAAGGCTGGCAGCATTACCTCGCTGGATACAAAGGCTAATCCTTTCAGCGAGGTAAGCTCCAGCCTTCCGGTCTCCTGTTTTGTCGACTAGGCGTTTTTTAATGATCTATCGATTAGCAAATAATTACTCAGACATAATTAAGTACGGCGATTACAGCGCCGCGTCTGTGGGAATTCTTTTGTGACGCGGACTCTAGATTATTTTCTTGCCGTGCGGGAGTGAATTTATCTAAGTTTCTTTATCTTTTTCTCTTTATCACTTACCTCATATGTGAGGTAGGTATCATTTGCTAGGTAAGTAAAAATAATAGTGCATATAGGTGCACTATTATATTGTATATAAATTAATAGTGCACATAAGTGTACTATTATATATTATACACTATTATATTGTATATTAAATAATAGCGAACATATATGCATTATTATTTTTACCTCATAGTTACCATATTTATATTTCACAACATTGCGATACCATTCTTATAGCGGATCTTAGAAGACATTTTCCTTAAAAATTTCATATATATATTCATTAATCTATAATAATATTATAAAGAGGTAAAGTTTATCTGTAAGAAGTAATTTCTTTAACTACTAAATCGATTTTATAAATTCTTACACCAGTAGAAAGATACATTATTCCTGAGTGACATAAGCTATATTTGTTTGTGATTATGTAATAATATTTCTTAATACGCCAGCCGAAGTGGGCACGTGTTAGATAGCTCTAAATAAAATGTTTGTCACTTATGGCCAGCCAGGCAGATAGAACGTGATTATGTGGTGTTTTCCCGTTACGGAACTCCAACGCCATCGTTGAAAAGCTTTTTCACCTTTTACCTATTTCTTAGTTTTATTCGTTCCTTAAGAAATCTGCGGAGTGACGCTCGCGGACCGCGTTCGTAATACCGAAATAAGAAAGAGAGTTGGTCTAAAAGCGAGTGTCGGGGTGAAGGTAAGGAAAGGAATGCTCCGGTGGTTCGGGCATGTGGAAAGAATGCATGACGAAAGAATGACTAAACAAATATACAATGCAAAAGTGGATGGATGCAGAAGTCGTGGAAGGCCACGACACACCTTCCATGATCAAATTGATCGTATACTAGCAGAAGGTGATGTCAGGAGCTTTAAGAACAGACGAGCGTGCATGTCAAGAGCTATGAATGTCAAAAAAGCGAGTGAGGTGTGTAAGAATAAGCCTGAATGGCGCTCTATTGCTCGTGCCTACCCCGTAAGGGAACTGGCGTGAAGCTATGTATGTATAAGAAATGGAGTGTTGTCCGAAACTTGAAAGTCTTTTAAATTCCAAAATGCCTTGAAAGTATAGACGATGACTTGGACCTGATTTAATGACTAACTGTGAGATTTCTTAACCAACATCCTTAATATGTGGTTTCAATATGAAAAAACCATTGGAATTCATTAGTCATCTCTGAAAGCCTTTTTAGTATCCTTGCTCAATAAAGAAATGAGGTTCCAATCTTTTTGTCTTCAATATTGATTGCAAAATTAAGTGAATGCACGTTTTCGAGAATTGCACTTAATTTGATGATTTATGACTAAGTTTCTCTTTGAATATGTGGATTGATTTCACAAGATCTGTATGTGATTTTTTTTAAAGCGTCTTTAAGGTAAAAAAGAAAGAAATAAATAAATTATTTGTTAGGAAAGCGACAATACAAGGATGCAGAAACATTTATACGTACATTTTTAATGATAAAATTCAATATATTGTACACCGCATTTACTACAAATAAGGTCGGCAACTCAGCATAAATTTGTGTTGGAGTTTCTCCAGCACAGCGCTGATATTCAGTGCCGACCCCGCCTCATCTTTATATATATAATTCTTTTGTACGTGTGTTGACACTGAACTCCTCCTAAACGGCTGGACCGATTTGAATGAGTTTTTTGTGTGTATTCAAGTGGATTCGAGGATGGTTTAGATTCACAATTGGACCCGGTAGGTGGCGCTGCAATCGGTTTCTAAATTTTATTTCTTCAGGGCAGGACAACGTCTGCCGGGACAGCTAGTAGATTTATATATATTAGACCCATCACCACAGTAAATGTACATTTACAGTAACAGGAAATGTAATAAGACAGAGTAACACAGTATATGAAAACATGTTTTGTATGTTTTCATTTGATGCGTGATTTGACAAACACGCGCACACAAAATAAAAAGAATCATTATCCTATATAGTAATAAAAAATAAATAAATAAAAAGAATACGAAACATATACGTTAAACAGAGCTCCGATAATTAAATACTATTAATTGAAACAAATAAATTAAGTAAAACAGAAAGAAACAATCAATTCAATGGACAAGCCTTCAAATCCTTAGGAAGTTTGAGTTGCCTTCTTACAGATGAATTTTAAATAAAAGTATACTCATTATTTAAAAAGAAGTCAAAACGTCATATCTAAAAAATGTTAAGCATATCTAAGGTCCTCTTTCTGTGATTGTAGTAAATATTTTTTTTAATGGAATTTGAAGGTAATTAAGGGAATAATTTAATCTATCTAAATAGAGACGTTATCAGTCGTGGTAGCGTAATGGCTAGTGCACGCGTCCCAAACTCAAAGGGCGCGGGTTCGATCCTGGCCGGAACGCATGCACCACTTAGTCAGTTTTCTGATCTAATGTGCATATTCTTACAATTATCACGTGCTAATAACGGTGAAGGAAAACATCGTGATGCAACCTGCACATCGAGATAACCGATGTGTCAAACCTGCCAAGCCGCCTTGGACAAGTGCGGCGGGTATACGTCCGTTCCCCTATCATGGGAGGCCCGAGCCCAGCAGTGGGACATTTATGGGCTGATATTATATTATATTTATTATAAATAGAGACACTCAAACGGCCTTTTTTTATTGCTGAAGCACAGCGACAGCCTTACAGCCCAACTGTTATGGAAAGTGGTTACCTTCGCCTATGGACATTAGTAATACCAGAAATGCTGCCAATGTGCTGCCGGCCTTGAAGGAGAAACTGGAACCTGGCCACTGATGCCGGAACACAACTAAAAGTTGTTATGGCGGCATACTCTAGACCAGGAGTGGTAGCCATCCACTCGGGCAAATGCCTTACAACTGGCTGTGGGTTGTTCTATCGCCTCTTCCGACAGGCCGCCCGGCCACAGGAATTTGTATTCTTTGCTTCGATACTTATTCTATTTTTTTTGTAGTCTAGTATTACTAAAAGGTAACACCAATCAACATTTTTTTATATAGTTTACTCATGTGGGGAAATTCGACTGATATAGACAGAGTATTTAGATATAAAAATAAATATATACGAGCAATTAGTAGCGCAGACTATCTAGACTCTTAAGCCATGTAGGCTACTTTATAAAAAGCTTCAGCTGCTAACTCTACCTTCTCTGTACATTAAATAACTAGCAATATTTGCAAAAGAAAATTCTGTGATGTTTGCTGGACATCACGAATTCAGGACACGGCAACTTAGGGTGAAAACATAATAAATTATTGTTCCCCGGTTGCAAATTTTGATTACAATAATTCACTTAGTAGGTTAGTATAAGTAGTTTTTTTTTTTTTATTGCAGGAGTTCAGCAGACAGGCAGACGGCCCACTTGATGCAAAGCGGTTACCATCGCCTATAGACATTTGCAACACCAAAGGTGCTACAATTGCGCTGCTGCTCTCTTAAGGCAGACTGGAACCTGGTCATTAATGCCGGAACACAACACAAGGTTGTTATGGCGGCATATTCTAGACCAGGGGTGGTCGCCATCCAGTCGAGCAAATACCCTACCACTTGTATTCTTTCTCCGTTCCTGCACAGATGAAACAAATACTTGCTTTAAATACCTCTGAACATCACTCTTTCCAGATTTCCAAAAATAAGACAAATTTTCTTAACAATCACGGATCCAAAGCGTTGTCTTCAAATTCCTTTGTATCTGACTGACCTAATAATGATATCAGTTAAAAGGGAATTTAAAATAAAACATCACAAGAATCCAATTTGTGTCTGTTACCAAAACCCATTGTGCATGTTTTATGTCCTTTCCAAACTAAACAAATTCACGGAAGCTAAACTTTATTGGTTGGTTGTGACGAAATTTTCTCTTTTATATAGTTAACTGGGTAACGATTTTCCGTTTCTGGTAAGTCTGGTCGACCATTAGAAGGTAGTTTTATAGGCTTTTGAGTAATTTTAGTGTTTATTATTACTTAATATTAAATACGTGAAGGAAAAACTTTGTACCCCTTTTTACGAAAATTGCGCGGACGGAGGAGTATGAAACTTCCCACACTTATAGTTTATATAGAGAAGGAGTGCAGAATGCTAATACATTTTTTTTTTAATTATGTATAAAAATGCATTAAATCAATAAATAAAAAACATTACACACACTATCATGTATTTGACACACACACGCATATATACTCTTGTTTATTGTTAAGATGCCGAGGATGAACATAGGATACTTTTTTATTGATGGGTGTGTTCTTCAGAAAATAGCGCTCGATAGCTTTCATAAGTTTCATAAGAAAATGGTGACCGCTAAATATTAGGTAAGTTCTGCAGTACTGGCCATTTAAAAGAAATATTTTTGTTTCGCTAAGATATATAATTTCAAATTAATTTTACTTTGAAAACATGAAATTCTTTTTTTAAAATTAGTCATTTGTTTATTGATAAGTGTTATGTTTTCTTCGCATTTGAATCTTTTTCATCATCATGGATAGTTAAAAATTCGAGTAATTATGGAATAAGAGTACCGTCGTGGCAGCAACGCGGCAAGAGCGACAAGCAACATCAACAACCTTTATGAGCGAACACTACAATGAACGTACCACTTGTTATTGGTTTTCCCGCTTCCATTCTGGAAATTTCGACCTTTCTTTATAGCTGGAGCACAACAGACAGGCTGACGGCCCACCTGATGGAAAGCGGTTACTGTCGCTTATGGACATTTGCAACACCAGAGATTTCATCAACCCGCTGCCAGCCTCGAAGAAATTTTATGACACCCTTTTTGAAGAACTCCATATCGTAGCGCTGTGGAAAAACCTCGGCTGGGAGCTCATTCCAAATCCCCACGGTATGCAGGAAAAAGGTTCTACAGAACCGTTGCGTACATGAGCGAAACGGCTTAAGGAAGTGGGGGTGAAATCCCAACACATGGTGAGCGGTTCGGTGGTAGAAAGAGGACGAATACACCATTCTATACAGTTCTTCCGAATACACTCCGTTATACAGTCAGTAGAATACGTAGAGAGAGCGAAGTCTCTCATAAGGCCAAGCGTATCTAGACCACCTGTGAGTATGGGATCATCAACAACGTGAACAGCTCGACGTTGAATACTGTCTAGGGGATCGAGTTGGTAGCCAGGTGCTCCAGCCCAAAAGTGTGAGCAGTACTCCATATGCGGGCTCACCTGGGTTTTACAAAGCACAAAGCGTTGCCGCGGTGTGAAGTACTGCTTGGACCGGTTTAACATTCCCAGCTTCTTAGAGGCAAGTTTTGCCTTGCCTTCAAGATGGCTCCTCAACATCGTTCGCGATGTCAACACTGAGGATCCCAATACTCTTGGAGGTGGTAAGGGGAGTTCCTTGGAACTGAAGCGATTGCTCGAATGGAGTTTTTTTGGCAGATAATACGCAGACCTATGTCTTCTTGGGGTTGAAATGGACAAGGTTTTGTCTCCCTCATTCAGAGACTCTCTCTAAGGAATACTCTACTCAGATACAAGTCTAACCCAACTTTCCTCCACAAATGATCGAGGGACGTTTGCACGACCAGAGTACTGCGCATCGCCTGTGCTGGCATCCGCATTGGAATGAATGTTGCGAATAGACAACATATCAATGATATGTAAGATGAACAACGTTGGCGATAGCACACAACCCTGGGGCACACCAGCGTTGATGGGCTTGAAACTTGAGCAACAACCGTCGACAACGACTTGAATGCTGCGCTCATCAAAAGAGATGGATAGCCAGGTGCAAGGCCCTTCGGGTATTTCATACGATGGCCGCTCCGATAGAAGAGCCCTGTGCCAGACCCGGTCGAAGGCCTTAGCAATATCTAGAATTCTAGACTAACTGCCAGTGCTTCCTCTTTGCTCTCAATGGCTTCAGCCCAACGGTGGGTTAGGTAAACCAAGAGATCTTGAGCTGAGCGACTGTGGCGGAAGCCGTATTGCCGATCGTTTAGCAGCTGGTAATCTTCGACGTAACACAGGAGCTGCGCGTTGATAATGCGCTCCATCACTATTGAGAGTAAAAAGGTTATTGCTATAGGCCTATTCGACGTGTCTGTTACGTACCCTTTTTTGGGGACAAGGTGCACGTGGGCAATCTTCCACGAAGCGAGGACACAACCCTTGTAGTAAGAGAGAGTGAAACGTCGGGCAAGGACTGGCTGGGGACAGCTCAGCTAAACACGTCTGCAGCACAATGGCAGAAATGCCATCAGGGCCAGAAGACTTTTTGACGTCGAGGGAGAAGAGAGCACATCGGACTGCTTTTTGAGTAAAGCGCACCTCCAACATTCTAGACTCACACAGGGATTGTAGGTGGAGTTTCTCCTATGTCTCAAGAGTTGAATTGGCCGCAAAGATTTCACCCAGAAGATTGACTTTATCTTTGGCGGCGTGTACCAGACGGTCGTCCACTGTGCGCAGAGGTGGAAGAGACGCCCGACAAAAGTTTCCTTGGACAGCTGAGTGAATCCATGGGCGAGAGCAAAATCGTAGGCAGTAGTTCCTGACAGATCAATTCTCGAGGAACCCAACCACTCAACGTAATGAGCATTAAAATTTCGATTATGACTACCTCTGCTAAAGGATACTGCCCAAAAACTTTGTCGATCACCTCATGAACGAGTTCAAAAAAGCAAGCTGTTTTAGTCTTTGTGCATTCCCTGCCATGGGACCGATATACGCACGCATAGATTCGGGTGGAACCACCAAAATCTACGCGTACCTACAAGATGGAAATATCCCTATCTTCAAGGCCGTGGAGATTAGAATAAAAAAATATAATAAAATTAGGTTAACTTATTTCAGAAAAAACGGCAATTTCATAGGCAAGGGACCTAATAATGATTATTATTTGATTTTTGTGAGTATTTTATTTACATAACCTAACACCTGACGGTATTTTGTATTTTGTAATTTGTATTTTGTATTTTAAATACATATAGTTGAAATGCTGTATTTTATATTTTAAATACCCGACTTAAAAGACCATTCCCCCTTCACAGTTTAAATAAGTGCCAGAAGGAGTCAGGGGTGTATTTGGATATATTTTCATGTGATGTTTTTTATTCAATATTGCTTATTATTAGCAGCAGCTTTTATAAAATTCTCCAAATATTCTTATATGAATATAGTAATAACAAATTAAAATAATAACATGCTTTTGAATGGTTTTTTTATGGAGTCAGTGTCAAGTATTCATGAATAATTAAAGTATTAAAATCATCTTTAAAAATCAGACACGAGACGAAAGCCTGGTTCATAAAAACCTCTCTTCCCAATAGGATTGTAAGTCTGAGTTTAAACGTTAGTCGTTTTACCAAAAGTTTTTTTTATATATTTATTGTAACTTCATTATTTATTTATTTCTTTTTTTCTTCTTAAATTATTATGTACACGATGTCTATTTCTAATACATGCTGTGTTCGCAACCATATTTTCAGCCTTCTACTATAGATTTGTTTAAAAGTACGTAAGCTGAGTAGACCAGTTTACAAATCAAACTTTAAAAAAAAACCAAAAACTTTCATCGACTTATTATTAAGATTTTAGTGTAATCTATTCTTGTTCTGTTAATTTGTTTTAGTTTGTGATTTTGATCAAAGACTTTAAAAACACAATAAGAAGTGTTGTGTCGCTTGTTTTCATTGGAACACAAGATTCCTTTCGAATTATTCCACCTATAAAGCAGGTCGAAAAGGATATAGACAGTACAGGAGTCGGATGTCGCTAAAAACACAGATGGTCTTGGCTTCCGTTGTATTATGCGTCGCGAAAGTAAGCAGGGTTTGTTGAATTCGCTAATAATTCTTGTAAGTATACAATTTTGGCCGGAACTTAAATTAAATGTTTTATGTTTTGCTGTGTATTTTTATTTTCGAAAACTTATAACTTTTGTCTCAAAATAAACAAACGAACAATAGAAATTTCAAGGCGATTGAAAGAAGTCTTGCGTGACCAAAGGGCTGGCCTATATTTAGGACAACGGATTAGCGTTGCCATACAAGGTGGGAATGCGGCCAGTATTTTGGGAACGCTCCTCACCGACAGCGATCTGCACCACATCTTTTACTCGTAAACAATAGTTAAATATTCAATAAGTAAATAATAATTGAATGAGGTTGCGACAAGAACTCCTTAGTAGCAAGCGTCACCATTTTCTAGCAAAAGAAGTTTATATATCTCCTGTTTCCGCTTGATAGTTATTTGCTTGAAGATTATACCTATACTTGAATGAATAAGCCTCAGGAAAATAAAAAATCGAAAGACAAATAATAATGAATTAAAAGAATGCTTAAAACGTGTTTCTTGGGAGTTTACTTTATTAAAGTAACTCCATTAACTTAACTACGATATGATCTTTTAAAATGAGTTAAGTAAATTTTTATTTTTACGCAATTATAGGGTTACAACTTAACAAGGATTACCTAACAACTAGGTACAATTAATAAAACAAAACAAGGTACTAAGGGAAATTAAACAAAACAAAGCACAAAGGGATTTTAGAAAATACAATAAATTTATTTGAAATCTACGAAAGCTTTGTATTAACGGTAAAATAAATATTGTTTTGCTGTTAATTAATATTTACTCTTAGTCGAGTCAAAGTAGGACTTTTGAGTTTAAACGGGTTACCCGAATAGAAAGTGTTTGTTTAGGTCCCAACCCTAATATTGTGTAGGTCGAGCAGGTTTTTTAGACAAATAATGTACATGTTCATTAAAGGGTAAATAAAGTACAATGACCTTTATAATGAGACTAGTATGCACGTTTGGCTTTGTACATACAGATGGTATCTTACTACAGTAAGGCCTTGTTAATCCGGAATCCCGCTTATTCGGTAATCGCGATAATCCAAACAGGCGGCGTCCTTAAACACTGCTTTGAAATGGGCGGAAAATAACGAATTTTTCAGCCACGAAGTTATGTTTCTGCGTCGATTTAGAGACCGAGCCTTTGAAATAAAGTGTAAAAATTATAATTAGATTTTTTCAAGCAGGAATAAACTTGTTTTTTTAACTTCATGTCAAGTGTGCAAATTTATTGCAGACCACAATCCGGACGCCTTAATAATCCGCAAAGGGCCTTAATTTTGCCTGTCCGGATTATCAAGACCCTACTGTATTATATAAAAATAAAAAAGTAATAAATAAATAAAAGTAAATACTTCGTACTAAATGTTACGTATACCACCATCGCCATTATCATCTCAATTCATTCCTGGGGTTGTCTGGAAGAGCTCGCGTTTAGCGATAAGACCGCCCTTTGTACTTAACTAGATATAATTTTAAGTTTAAGTCTTTAAGTTCATTTTTGTATTGGTGTATAATAAAGTGTTATCTATATATCTATCAATAAACTAAAATCGTTATTCACTACATCTTACTGCTTTGATAGCTACATGATGGTTAATTCTATTAATTCGCTATATGCCAAGGTTCTGTGGAAAATTAGTGATTTAGTTTTGTTACTGTGGTTAAATACGAACAGTAATACAAATATTTTATTTGTACGGCTACAAATATTTTTAACAATAATATATTTGGGACTCAAAAATGTCATAAGTAATTCTTTTCGTCAGTTTAGTTAATGCATTATTACAATTATATCGGTAACACGATGTTTGTCTCCTTGTAGCGTGGCAGAAAGGTGAGAGTAAAATTAGGGTTACAACACATTTCACAATAAATCCTAATAAAATTTACTTATTATTATAACATGTATGTATGTGTAAAATAACAACTACTCCCCCTTGCTATCATCTCACTTTGTTGTTATTATAATAAATACAATTATAATTACTGTATAGACATTAAATAATAATTTTACTCCTTAGACTTTTAACCTCATAATTCACTACACTAATACAAAAACGAGCTTATGACATTTGACCACAATAATTTTAAAAAAATCTTTAAAATTAAATTAAATTGCCTAATAAAATCAATTTATAATGACATACTAATACAATTAACTTAAGTCCGCTTTTTTAATCATTAGATAAAAATCAATTAATCGATTAAAATACAACACGAATAAATTAAAAAATACAGTTGTGTGAATGAAACAGTTCAGCTATTTCCCTTTTACATTCACTCAGGTTATAATTTATTCTATGGTAACTTTTATCTGATGATTGAAAAATCGAGACTTAAAAACTTATATACAATAAGAAAGAAACCTAAATTAAAAGTTTGTAACATGATAAAAAGTGTCACAGTTCATTTGAGTGTCAACTTTCATTTAATTAATTATGACACACACTATCCAATGGAAGTTCTTCTATTACTATAGACAAACAAACATGAGGAATCAATGTATACGTTATATGCGCATGGTTTGTATGCATAATTATATGCTATAAGATTTGAATGTCTGAAATGCGGCCCTGTTCGAACTAAAATCTTCATAAATATTATACTATAGTTTAAGTTGAATCAGCTGTTGCCTGCGCCTATAGGCGCATCATTTAATAAGATATTTTATCATCGATTTAGTATCCTGCATTTGGAATGATGACTTTATTCGAATCGTAATTTTTACTTATGAGTAGTTAGTTTTTAGGCGTGTCTGTATTCGTTGTTCTATGAATGTGAATTTTTAGCTAAATAAATTGCACGTAATATTGCAGGATGACAGGTTTGAGGTAATTATTTAAGAAAAGCTATGTCGACCGGTCAAGGAAACCTGTTTTCTAAAAATATGTGGTTTTTTTTAAAGTGAGACTTCTTTAGAATCATTGTGATTTGAAAGCCGTTGAAAAAAAAGGGAAACTAAAAAGACATATTTCATAATTTAAACACAATGCTCATAAAGATAGAGTTGGAAATATTTTGAACTTTTGAAATTCATAAATCAAATTGAAACTAGAGCATTTGTTTTCTATTTTATTTCTTATAAGCCTCTCGCCTCATTTGTTCAAAGTGAAACCATGGAATGTGAATAATGTGTGCTATAATATATTTTAAATATGTAATATATGAAATGTAATATTTTGCGTTAAAATATAAAATAATTTTTGACCTTGGTAAAAATATTGTTACGACTTGCAGGACTCGAATTAAAATGTCGTTGGAATTATTATAGAGTTTATTAGAACTATACAAACACGTATAACATAGGTACAAATATAACTGAACACAACCAGTCCAAACGTAATGCACAATTCAATAACACGCGCAAAGTCCGCCACTAAACAGATTACCGAATGTACCCTCGTCTTGCTTCGCTTGTGGTTATCGCTTGATTGCCTCATGTCTCAATTGGGACATTGCTTCATACTGTACAAATGCAATATGTCTGCTCGGCCGCGTGGCCTGAATTTCCGTGAATCACACCTGGCTAATGACTACCATAAAAGATACGTAATGGGCTGTTTTTCTAATCACAAATTTTAAACACAAAGTAAACAAAAGGAGTCCAAATGCTGAAAAGGTAATAAAATTTCTACAGATATGCAGGTGTGAATTTGTCTTTTGTCAGCGTTCAGGTCGTAACAATATAATAAAAATAATAAACCTTATAATAATTATCCTAATAGTCTCGTTGGCTACTTATCTGAAGTTTCACTTCTGCCGTGTATGAATTGCACACATACACACTTTTTTTTTAATTAAATCGTCCGCTCCTTGCATTTCAAAGCAGAGGTTTTTTTCTACTTTTACATTATTCACATATTTTCTATATAAACTACGACCTACTTAATTACAAAGACCGATTATATTATGACTACTATAATACTAAACTTAGATCTAATCTGTGACTACGGTGTTTTACTTTTTTTCATTTTTATTCAATTAAAAAAAGTTCATTCATTTCATTTAATCATAATCAAATATAGCCTATATCATTCAGGAATAATGTAGTTTTGTACCGATAAAAGAATTTTCAAAGTCGATTCAGTAGTTCATGGAATTACTTCCTACAAACAAACAAACTGACAAAGTACCTCTTTGTAATATTATATATTTTATAACTAATGCTTGCTAGTGTATATATGATTATATACAAGCAGCAATTTACTGACTTTTGCTTTTTTTATTGCAGGCGTTCAGCAGACAGGCAGACGGCCTACTTGATTGAAAGCGGTTACCATCGCCTATGGACATTTGCAACACCGAAGGTGCTACAAATGCGTTGCTGTTCTCTTAAAGGGGACTGGAACCTGGTCACTAATGCCGGAACACAGCTTAAGGTTGTTATGCCGACATACTTTAGACCAGGGGTGGTAGCCATCCAGTCGGGCAAATGCCCTACCACCTGGCTGTGGGTTGTTAAGTCGCCTCTTACGACAGGCCGCCCGGCCGCAGGAAATTGTATTCTTTCTCCGTTCCTGCACGGATGTTCCTCTTATTGACCTTCTCAATTATGATCATCGGGTATCTTTAAAAGTCTTCGGATGTTAGCAAATGATGTTGTCTCATGTGATGTGTCAGCGTAGGGTGTTAGACGAACTGTGCCTCTTACACATGAGGGGGGAGGGGGGGAGTGTAGTCAAATAAAAAAAACCATCGTCATAGTAGCATTATCCCAGGTGTGGTAAGGGTAGAGTATAATGCGTTATTTGAAATGCGACATTGTTAATGACGTGAAACATTAACAGGTGCCTCATGTACATATAGTCCCCGGCACGATTCGTGACCGGTCGCGTTTTCGTACGAACAGTGAAATTTCGATTCTTTTTCGATGTATGAGGTATTTGTCTCTTTTGTATAAAGAAATTTAAAACATAATATTGTCGATATGTCGATAAATCTCATTACATTGGCTACGATCAATGCGCAAAGCGATCCCTACTGTTCCGCCGACCGCTCAAGATTCGTGCCGGGTACTATACAATACATACATACATACATACATAACTTCACGCCAGTTCCCTTGCGGGGTAGGCACGAACAACAGAGCGCCATTTAGGCCCATTCTTACACACCTCACTTGCTTCTTTGACATTCATAACTCTTGTCATGCACACTCGTCTGTTCTTAAGGCTCCTGACATCACCCTCCGCTAGTACACGATCAATTATATTTGATCATGGAAGGTGTGTCGTGGCCTTCCACGACTTCTGCATCCATCCACTTTTGCATTGTATATCTGTTTAGTCATTCTTTCATCATGCATTCTTTCCACATGCCCGAACCACCGGAGCATTCCTTTCCTTACCTTCACCCCGACACTCGCTTTCAGACCAACTCTCTTTCTTACTTCGGTATTACTATACAATAATGTAGCTAAATTGTTAACGCGTTATTATTTAACTCTATAAGTCAGTCGTATTTTGTCACAGCCATTAACACTAATGCAGGAGCGTTGGATGATAAAAAGAATATCAGTCGGTTGATTACACCTTCATCTACCATATTCAGTCGGCGAGTTTTGCTTACTTCGTTAGCATTATTAACAAGGTAGATATTATGTCATTTATTTTTAATGTTCCTAATATACAAATTACTCTAAGATACTACTCAAGAGAAAGCTATTTAAATCTAATGTATACCCACAAGCTTTTTTAATCTTAAAAGCCCATTTTATTAATGTTATTGGCCATTGACTATTTGAGAGAATTCTTCACACTTGGCTCAGTCAGTGCAACAAACTTCATTGGCGCCAGGGTGAAACAATATAAATATTACGTGTAATCAAAACCTTATTTTTTAATACATAAGGAACATTATTGATCAAGGTAACAGCATAATTAAGTTTGCTTTCATTCGTAGTTCTGGCAACGTAATTATTCAGTATAAAAGAGCCTTATTTATATTACAATAAAGTTGATAATAGTATGAATACGTAGTAAAAAGGTTTGTCAAGATATAACTTAAGGTTGCGGTTTATATTTACCTTATTTCATTTGTGATAAAGTTAAAAATAGAATACTCTGCATGCAGAAATAGATTTGCTTCCGTTCTTTACCGCATTTGCGGGTTAATAAGGTTTTATTATCGTAAACATTAAGTTGAGAATTGCGTGTTTGAATGTATAAATAATGCAGTCAACTAATTGCAGTGAGTAACGACTGTGTAATAAAGTCGGTGCATTGTGCGTTGCTATGGCAACGTGTGTTACATACTTGGGGTTCCATAGATTTTTTACAATGACAGTACTATTAAAGACGTCGATTATAATTGTTTGTCATATTGAAGGTAAGTTTGTTAGCGTCATAGATATGATTTTAAGTACAATCCTATCAACAATGTGAACGAGAAAGTTTACGAGAATGGATGTTTGTTTTATTACACAAAAACAACTTTTTTTATTAAACAGTCGTATTAGTTGATACTCTAGTATTTATATTTAGACAGACTGGCAAAACTTCTATGTCACATTTTCGAAATCTACTGGTCCAAATTAGCCCTCCTGATTTTTTCTCATTTTTAAATGCATTGTACAAAATCTACACCTCCTATTATAGAAAGTGTTAAACAATTCTTTAAATATTAATCTCTTAGCGGACTTTAAATAATATAATAAAAAAATCGTGCGTCTCGGGACGCCCGACAAAAGTGATAACTTAAACTAATCTAAGTTGAACTATTTAATATTTGAAATTGTTTGTCTATTGAGACAGCAGGAGCCTGCCTACCGCTGCCGTATGCGTAAGAGAAAGGGAAGCTAGACAGACTGGCACCGTAACGCGTTACGTAACGAAGCGGTTTACCCTCCCATAAGAAGTTATCACTTCAATAAAATACTGCATATGACGATTCTAATGGTAAGAAAAAAATGACGTCACAAAAACAAAAGAACATCGATGTTCCAAATTCAAAAATTATATATATTTGCGGCCAGTACTATGTATGCCGCGCCAAGTAAATAAAAACCATTTGTTGGAGAATGCATTATGTCACAATTTGTAGACTAGTTATTTTCATTAATTAATATTTTTCTTTACGGAACCCTAAGAAAAAAAAGGTAATGTTAGACTCGTATTTTTAGTGTTATTCATAGTGCAAAGCAATAAACTATTGAAGTTATAAGGATGTGTTTTATGTGCTTATACTGTTAAGGTAAGGTTCGACTTCGTCGCGATGATCTTGGCCAAGATAGTGGCGTAACTATATGAGGCCCGTAGTGAAATCATCACTTGGAGCCGTTCCTTAATTTAAAGAAGCATAACTAGCGTTGTAGTTCCTTTTTAATAAGTTCCTACGTAAATAACATCTGGGTAATTGCTTTTCTGTGCATTTCAAATAAATTTTTTAGAAACTTGATAATTTATAGAACTTAATGGCTCAAGTCAAAAATTATATATTTTTTTACCAATATGCTAAAAATTTAATACTTTTTTTGCATGATTTTATACCTTAACTAATAACTTAAATTATTTTAAAACCAAATATTTTATTTAATTCGTTATTTCAATTAATTATAATAACTAAATTTTAAAAGGAACTTATTTAAAATTCAGTCAAATTATTTTTTTTTATTAAAGGAGACGGATACGCTTTAATACATTCTCAATTCGTCTATATGTTTTTTATGTTCATTACTCGATTTCTCCGTCAATTGTGAACCAATTTTCAAATGTTTTCTTTTATTCGAAAGGTTATACTACCGAATTGGTCCCATTGTCATTATGTCAGGACCTGATGAGTAGATTCCAAGTAATTAGAGAAATTCACGAAAATTGTTAACCTACTTCTTCAGAATACGATATCTCCGTCAATTGTAAACCGATTTTCAAATTGTTTTCTTTACTCGTAAGTTTATACTCTCGAGGTAGTTCCAATGTCACCAAGTCAAGATTTAATCACTGGGTGGTTCCCTGGGGAACGGGTTCCCCGCCTACAGTTATGCCGTTGAGATGGGGGCGCGACGTATTCCGCCCGCGCTCACTTCTCCTCTCGTGGGGCGCATTACAGACCGCCCCACACAATAAGAACATGAAGATGCCAGGAGACAAAAGTAGTTTCCTGGCAGTGGATGAGGCCGATGTGCCACCGCCTGCTAGGGCCAGCGGAGAGGCTTTGCCATAAACCCGTGACCCTGGCATTAAGGGCGAAGAACGGAATATCGAGGGGTTTCAGTGGGTATCCCTAACTGTGGTATGGCAATAGCATCTTTAGTTCTACCTAGAGGTGCTAGTGCCACCCCGACCTGGCGAATCCTCACACACCGGCTGCGATTTTCCCCCTACGCGAGGCTGATGGCCATCAAATGGGTTTCCCCTCGTTAAAAAAATAAAAAAAGAGGATTGTAATAAAAGAATAGGATAGGAAAGACGAGACTCGAAACACAATTAGCTTAAGGGTTTTTTTTACTGCAGAAGCACAGGAGACAGGCTAATGGCCCAATTGTGATGGAAAGTGGTCACCGTCGCCCAAAGACATTAGCAATACCAGAGGTGCTACCAATGTGCTGTCGCCTCTTATAATGGGCCGCTTTGACGCCTTACGTGAGGATGTGGTTTTTTTTTATTGCAGGAGATCAGCAGACAGGCAGACGGCCCACTTGATGGAAAGCGGTTACCATCGCCTATGGACATTTGCAACACCAAAGTTGCTACAAATACGTTGCTGCTCTCTTATCGGTGGTATCACACCGATCAAGTCGGCCTAGCGAGCTAGATTTCTACCACGTCAAAATTGCCCCTAGCAACAGTAATCCCCCTTCAACTCGCAACGGGAAACGTCACTACCTATCATATTAATATTCCTTGGGGTTCCAACTCAAACGGGCTGGCAAGTAATTAATGCGAGCAATAAGCATGCGCCCGCGCAGCGGATGCCGTGTGGCGTAATGCGCTCAAATGTAGGTAATATTTGATTTATGTCTTATATCCTAGGAAGCAGGTTTTACGTGGGAATGTTTAATATAAAATGAAAGGCTTTGAAACTAGTTTGGAATTTGATTTAAGGGCTAACACTTGAATAATATTGCGATGATTGATATTGAAAGTAGATCTACATTAAGCACACGTCAGCCATATACCCTAATCTAGTCACGTCAGAACTTATACGCTTTATATTATAGCAGCTAGTTGTTTAAAGTTATATTATATCCACGCGATGTCATAAAAAGCGAGGGGCACATGGGAGGAGGGTGGTTTTATTGGGTAGTGGGTGTTGCCCGTGCTACTTCTCTGAATCTCCACACAAGCTGGCTTGATTATTGTTCGGATTGCCCCTTGTCAAAGGGGAAAGCCTTCATGATCAACTATGGTCTAATCCCTTGCAAAGGACCCAGTATTGTGCGTAAATAGCATTTCCCCCGCCTTAAAAAAAATAAAATATCCACGCGATGTGATGCTTGTTCTCCGTGGTAAGTATACGACACTGATGTAACGACTTCAGATTATCGTTGCATGGTGAGGGCATATGACGGCATATTCATAGTATAGCTCGATATCTCAGGCTGGCATTATCTAATCGCAATGTCAAATTTAATCGACGACAAGAAGTATTTACTTAAAAATTAAATTAAATCGTGCGAAAATGCATGAAAAAGCGAGTTCATCTACTTCTACAATTTATGCTCTAAACCTAGAGTTTTTAGACATCTAACAACAATATCTGATGGCTTTGCTTAAATTATGTTACATACATACATACATAACTTCACGCCAGTTACCTTGCGGGGTAGGCACGAACAACAGAGCGCCATTTATGCTTATTCTTACACACCTCACTTGCTTCTTTGACATTCATAACTCTTGTCATGCACGCTCGTCTGTTCTTAAGGCTCCTGACATCACCTTCTGCTAGTACACAATTATTTTGATCATGGAAGGTGTGTCGTGGCCTTGCACGACTTCTGCATCCATCCACTTTTGCATTGTATATCTGTTTAGTCATTCTTTCCACATGCCCGAACCACCGGAGCATTCCTTTCCTTACCTTCACCCCGACACTCTCTTTCAGACCAACTCTCTTTCTTACTTCTGTATTACGAATTAAATTATGTTCTATGTTAAAATTAAAAAATATATTATGTCATTGGCTTACGTAGGCTTTACATGTTTCCTTACAACACTGGACCGGTGTTGCCACCTCTAAGTTTACCGACCTCCCAACAAATAAATCATAATTTCCCAAGTTTGTATATCACCCACATTCAGCCGCCTACGGGTACCATAACGTCGAGCTGCAACTGCATTGACCGCATTAATTACGGATTGTGAGCACTTGTGGTTCCCGTTTCTGTTTGTTACATAATATCATTATATTCAGTAATGTAGATTAGTGCATAATTATTCAAATTCATGTTTTAGTGTTGTATAAAGTCAGTCAAGTGCGTATCAGTTGGTTCCGTTTATCCTTTAGCTTGCTAGGAGAGCAAAGGACCTTCTACCCCCGCACAACGAAGTGGGGTGTGTTCTCCCAGGGCACACTCCAGGCACTTTATTGCGCTGGATCGGCTGGGCGTAACTATGTTCTAAATCTCAGCCTTTCCAAAACAAACAAAAGCGCAGGGTCGACAGGGGTTTTTAGTGGGTATTGGGGTTGCTCGCTCGTGCAGCAACGCTCGGAGTCTTCCACACTATTCTGTGACGTCGATCGCGGACGGAGCACCGCCAAGAGCATACTATTGCTGCAGAGTTATCGCCCCCGACCGACGCGTGTCGTTCCCCTAGCAACGACCCAGTTTGTGCGTAAATCGGTTAAGCATTTTCCCTCGCCTGAAAAACAAAAAAAAAAGTGCGTATCAGTTTCGCACGTTGAATGATTCCGTGGAGACAATGAACGTCGACTATTTTACAAGCTTTTATTTAACTTGCAATGGATGTAATATCTATGTAAGTTCGGGTGGAATCTTACAAGTTAAAGTTAACCAACTTCCCGGTTTCCGATGGAGCTGAAATTTTGCACGCATATGTATATCGCGTGACAATGCAATAATATGGTATCATAGAGCTGATCTGATAATGGAGTCGGAAGGTGGTCATAGGAACTCCTGTACTAAACAAGATAGACCCGTCATGTTTGGGCTCGTTTTACTTGTCTTGGCTAGCACTCTGCTGCTATATGTTGTCCAGGATCTTAAAAGCTTGCATTTAAAAACCTTTTTAATAAAGCTTATTCGTTATTAATCGGAAATATTCGTGAGAAGTACGCAACGAATGTTAATTAAAATAAGTCAGTTGAGAGTATTTTGTAATTATAAATAAAGTCGGCAGACAAACACACCCATTTGTATATGCCAAAGCTGAACAAGTTAAGATTGTGTTATGGGTAATATATAACAGACCAATCTGGAAACGATCCAAGACACCAAGAGCATAAAAAATAATAGAAAGTTTGTATAGAATTTTTACCATGCCAGAAATCGAACCCAGAACCTCTGTATTTCAATGAGCTCGGTCGGCAAAGGCTTAGCCCACTCACGAGGTCGTCAAAGTTTAAAATCTATAAACTTCATAGTGCGGTAGTTACAATGGGAATATAATTTTTATTTTTTACTTTGAAAGCGCATTTTTAGGTATTTATCCATCTACCTACAAACATATACTTCATAGGTCTTATGTCACATTCGCAGTTATTTTTAAACAATGCAGCGTAAAATGTCACCTTTTTGACGTCAATTAATAAATTGGTACTATAATAGCGCGTTTAGACTAAGTTCCATTTGGGACTCACAACGACCACGTTCACGACCGCGATTTTGCCCGTTTCACTTGCTTGCCAGCGTTACAATCGTAAACCCAAGTGGAACGGTTATTCGACCCACCTCTTGATATGGGTCGTTGTGTGATTGAAAATGATGACGTCATTAGTGATGATTTCGCCACGACCACAACGACCGCGGTCGCCAGGTGGAACGGCTAACGGAGCAATTTGGGCGTCGTGAGCTAGTTATGGAACGCGCTGTTAGACGTTTCCATAGTGACGTAGTATAACGTCATTTCGACGTCGCTAATATACCATGAAGACGACGTATTTGTTAGAGAATTGCAACAGCAGCGCCAGAAAATGCGATCACATCGCAATATTTTTGGCTCTATTCGATTATCATGACAATGTCAATGACGTCATTTACCATGATTATGGCTACGTTCCATTAACACTCACACCTACCACGTTCACCACCGCGATTTTCTCGTTCCACTTGCTTGCCGGCGTCACTCGTAAACTCAAATGGATCGGTTATTTGACATAGGTCATTGTGACAACTGCGTGAGCGAAAATCATGACGTCATTAGTGGCGAAAGCGGTCGCCTAGTGGAACGGCAGAGGGAGCATTTTGGGCGTTGTGAGATACTAAAGGAACGCGCCCTGTATCCTAAATCTTAAACCGAGCTATAAGCTAGCATTGGCGCGGCTTGGAAATTCGGCTAGTGAAGCCGGTTGAAACAACTTACCGTATGATATAAGCGCCGCATACGGCTGGGCGTAACTATGTTCTAAATCTCAGCCTTTCCAACACATACGAAGCGCAGGGTCGTCAGGGAGGAGGGGGTTTTTAGTGGGTATTGGGGTTGCTCGCCCGTGCAGCAACGCTCGGAGTCTTCCACACTATTCTGTGACGTCGATCGCGGACGGAGCGCTGCCAAGAGCATACTATTGCTGCAGTGTTATCGCCCCCGACCGACGCGTGTCGTTCCCCTAGCAATGACCCAGTTTGTGCGTAAATCGGTTAAGCATTTTCCCTCGCCTCAAAAACAAAAAAAGCATTGGCGCGGCTTGGAAATTCGGCTAGTGAAACCGGTTGAAACAACTTACCGTATGATATAAGCGCCGTCTACAAAAAATCGTTTAACTTTCTTATAACAATTTGTATTTTTAATCTTGTAATCTTACCGCATATTCTGAAACAAAAGCCGGTGCCCGATCGGGTTATGAGTTGCTCTTTGATCCAATACGTGTACAAAGCCGCCGTGCGTAAGATATAGTACAGTAATAATATATACATAATAAAAAAACGTAACAGCCGATAAATTAGTGGCAGTCGGGTTGGCTACCGATCATGGCCTGAACCACAAATGAGCGAGAAGTCTCTTACAAACATCTATGAGCGACGGTAACCACTTTCCATGAGCTGGGCCGTCTGCCTTTTTGCCTGCTTCGCAATAAAAAAAAATCCAATAACATAAATAACACTGCAAATAGACGGACGGTAAAGCACCAACTTTCGTACGGGAATAGACAGTTCAATGCAAAACGCTTCATACTCATAAGTCAGCTGCGGTTAAGACGTCAAATATGTATTTAATAGATGAATGACTATATTTAATAGGAGAAAGGTTCATCGTTCTAATGACCTAGACCTTGAAAATAGTATTTATAGCTTGTTAGTCTAATGCCCCTGCTACACATGGGAAATGTTAGTGTTAGCAATCGAGTCACGCAGATATAGCCAAGGCTTTCATGCGTTATTTGAGATGCGGCATTGTTAATGATAATAAAACTACGATTTAACGGTTTTAAGCGCGGTAGTTTATTTCATTTTTATTATTCTGACGTTTCGGCCAGTTTTCAGTAGCCGTGATCACGGAGGACAAAGATGTCAAGTGTCAATAAGTATTGTTAAAGTTTTATTTAGCCTACCGCCAACTTGTTCATTTTAATTATTTAGTTTTAATTTTTTGTTTATGGTTATTATTTACTCTATGGGAGCTTAATCTAATTTAGCGCCGCTTCGCAACATGTTGTGACTTGAAGAGAAGAAGCGGCGCAAGCAACTCTTCAGCAAACATGCCTAAGTCTGATAATTTTATATAATAATAAAATGGGTGGGAGGAAAAATAAAAAGAAATTATCAATCAAGTTGGTTTGTGTTCCGTTGCACGCAGAAAGAGCTCACAGTGTCTTGAGGTCTGGCAGTTGGTTTTTGCTGGGTTTGGTTATTAATAGTTTTGATAATCGAATCCCAAACAGGTGGTAGTACTTGCCAACCATATTTTTTATTGAAATTTGGGTGTTTTTTTATTTCAATTACCGCGCTTAAAACCGTTAAATCGTAGTTTTATTATGTATACTAGTCGCGAAAATTTAAGAAAATATAATTTTTAATGATGTTAAACATTGACTGATGACTCATGTATATATATTAATGCAGCTAATCATTAACGGCGTTATTTTCTAAAGTAATAAGTGAGTCACATTTGCTCATAGTTACTGACACAACGCTAACGCAGTTAGATTATAGGAGGTAGTATGTTACTAACGCCTTAGGCCGCGTACGGCTAGTCGCGATTAATAAATAAAAATGCACTGTAATAGTGTCCTCTCTTAGACGACTCATCCGTGCAGGGACGGAGAAAGAATACAATTTCCTGCGGCCGGGCGGCCTGTCGTAAGAGGCGACAAAAAAACCCACAGCCAGGTGGTAGGGCATTTGCTCGACTGGATGGCTACCACCCCTGATCTAAAGTATGTCGCCATAACAACCTTGAGTTGTGTTCCGGCATTAGTGACCAGGTTCCAGTCTCCCTTAAGAGATCAGCAACGCATTTATAGCACCTTTGGTGTTGCAAATGTCCATAGGCGATGGTAACCGCTTTCCATCAAGTGGGCCATCTGCCTGTCTGCTGAACTCCTGCAATAAAAAATAAATATATAAAAAGACTCACGCGGCACATATACGCTGTTTGCGGCGTCAATATGAGGTACATCACGTCTGTACTCATTCTAGAACGTTCTAGCTTAAAGACGTTGCGATTTTGATGTTAATTAATCTGTCAAACAAATCTGATACGCATTTAGATGTTTCCAGAGTGACCCTCGGAACATTTTTTTATTGCAGGAGTTCAGCAGACAGGCAGACGGCCCACTTGATGGAAAGCGGTTACCATGGCCTATGGACATTTGCAACACCAAAGGTGCTACAATACCGAAATACACTCAGGGTTGTTATGGCGGCATACTAGACCAGGGGTGGTAGCCATCCAGTCGGGCAAATACCCTACCACCTGGTATAACGTCAATCTGACGCCTAAAGCAGCGTTTAATGTCGATTGGCGTAAACGCCGCGTTCAACATTTGTGACAGATCACAGCCTCAATTAAAGTTCATTAATAAATTACTTGTAGCTTATTAATTAAATAAACTATCTCACATGGCAACATTAATTATTACTCTCTCTTCATATTAATATTAACTAGTGGCCCGTGCTCGAAATTCGACCATAATAATTAATGTCAAAGACTATACTTCTATAATCAGAGATTTCGACAAAGCTACAACTGTTAATTTGACTTGAACAATAAACAAAACAGTATATATGCGTGTGTGTGTCAAATACATGCTGATGTGTGTAATGTTTTTTTTTATTGATTTAATGTATTTTTTATGCATGATTTAAAAAAAATATTAGCATTCGTCGCTTCTTCTCTATATAAACTACTAGCTGTCTCGGCAGACGTTGTTCTGCCCTGAAGAAATAAAATTTAGAACCCGATTCCAGCGCCACCTACCGGGTTCAAATGTAAGCTATCCTATCTTTCAAGTCCGTCAAGTAGTTTAGGAGTCCATCGCGGATAAACAACGTGACACGTAATTTATATTTATATATTAAGAAAATGTACGAAATTTCATACTCCTCCGTCCGCGCGATTTCCATAAAAAGGGGTTCAAAGGTTTTGCTTCACGTATTAATATATAGATTTTAAATGAATTTTACATATATATGTCATTATATTCAACTAGCTATTATCGCGTCTTCATCCGCGGTTTCTTTAAAACACATGTCAAAATTTTATTTTTTATATCTTATAATTCAACCATTCAAATTTCATCTCATATCAAACCATTCTTCCAAGCTATTAGTATGGGTACAATAAAATAGAAATCTCTCACATATTTTTAAATAACTAAATAAAAATATTGCTATTGAAGATAAAGGGGAAATGCACAATAAATATATTAACACATGTCTGTTTTTATGTTATGCACTAAAACGTTCTATTAGCAGGCTCTTTACACTACATACTCGAAAACCTTTTGTTTAGATACATATCTTAACAAAAGTTTTATTCTGTCCAAGTGTCTGCCAATCCATGAACTATCAAGGGTTCCGAAGAGATTTTGTCACGTTAACTGTTTTTATGGATGCGAGAGTTGGGTATGGAAGAGTGAGCATGAAAGTAGAGTAAACGCGGTCGAGATGCGAGCACTGCGCAAAATCTGCGGAGTGACGCTCGCGGACCGCGTTCGTAATACCGAAGTAAGAAAGAGAGTTGGTCTGAAAGAGAGTGTCGGGGTGAAGGTAAGGAAAGGAATGCTCCGGTGGTTCGGGCATGTGGAAAGAATGCATGGTGAAAGAATGACTAAACAGATATACAATGCAAAAGTGGATGGATGCAGAAGTCGTGGAAGGCCACGACACACCTTCCATGATCAAATTGATCGTGTACTAGCGGAGGGTGATGTCAGGAGCCTTAAGAACAGACGAGCTTGCATGACAAGAGTTATGAATGTCAAAGAGGCAAGTGAGGTGTGCAAGAATAAGCCTAAATGGCACTCTCTTGTTCGTGCCTACCCCGCAAGGGAACTGGCGTGAAGTTTTGTATGTATGTATGTATGTAACTGTTTTTATCATTTGGCTACGCAATCCTAATAATAAAGTTTACAATAAAAAATACTCATATTTGAAAAATTACTCGAGGTTGAGGAAAGTTTGAGAATTTTTCACGGCATTGGTAGTTCAAAAGTTAAATGACTTTGTCGGAATATATACCCATTAGATCTTAAATGAAAAAGTCACTAAAAAACACCGTAATAATTCTTCAAGTTCTGACTAACAATATCCTGCAAAAGAAGTTCACAAAACTATTTCAGGGATTTTAAATTAACTTTTCAGAATGTTTTACAGCATAGTTCAAAAGTTAGACGACTTTGTCGGAATATTTATACATTTTAGTGACTTAACCCTTCACCCTTTTATCGATATTACCAAAATCCGCAAGACTAAAACTATCACTAACTCGTAATATACCAAGAAAATATACCCATTTCATACAAATCATATAAATCTTATATAAACAGAGTGAGACAACAACACAAAAACGATCACGTGCACAAACGAAGATCAGCACTGTCATCGCGGACATATATGTGCTACTAGTGAGCTTAAGGGTTAAATGAAAAAAGTCACTAAAAACATCGTAATAATTCTTCAAGTTCTGATTAAAACAATATCTTGTACAAAAAAGTTCACTGAAAAAAATCATTTCTTAGCCACAATAACGTGATTTCACCAGGTGGGTATCCTGTTATAACAACCTTGATATGTGTTTCGCCATTAGTGATCAGGTTCCAGGCTCCCTTTAGATAGCGGCAGCACATTTGTAGCCCCTTTAATGTTGCAAAGGTCCATAGGCGATGGTAAGCACTTTCCATCAGATAGGCCATCTGCCTATCTGCTGAACTCATACAATAAAAAAGTCTTGCTGAAATAATTTTATTGATTACTTATAGCTCTCAGGGTCGATGGATCGATGTGATACTACGCTCTTACAGAATATCAGCGTGAAACCGTTAGCTTTGACCTGATTCTAATTACGATGAGTGAGGATTCCAATGGCCCATTTTCCCCTCCTATCCCAATCCCATATTCCATTCCCTCTATCCCATTCCTCCTGTCTCATCCCTAGATAGACATCTCGTCCCTGTATCCTGTTCTGAAGGCTGACAACGCGTTAGCTTCGCCCTGGGTGTTACAAACATTTACAGGTGATGGTAACCACTTTCCATGAGCAAAGCCGTCTACTTGTATGCCAGATTCACAATAAAAAACCTATTAAGTATTACTTAACCGAAACCTACAAGACTTCATTATATTTCCATGAATCTTTCAAAATAACACGTGCAATTTGTACGTAACGTAATAAGCCTCTAACATCTAACGGACAACAATTGAAGGCATAACAAAAACCAGTCTCGTAAGCTATTGAATATCATTAGGCAGAAACGTTTAGCTCGTATGTGACAAAACTGCCGAGTTATGTCCAAAAAGTGCTGATCATGTTATTGTATAACCTTCCTAAGGTTCCGTAGCCATTTATACAAAAACAAAACCTTATTTTTAATAAATATTTATCTTATTTTATTCATTTAAACAACCCGAAAGATTTTGTCTTTGATGCTTTAATACAACTTCTATGTCTATTTTATCCGTGCAGGAACGGAGAAAGAATACAATTCCCTGCGGCCGGGCGGCCTGTCGTAAGAGGCGACTTAACAACCCACAGCCAGGTGGTAGGACATTTGCCCGACTGGACGGCTACCACCCCTGGTCTAAAGTATGTCGCCATAACAACCTTGAGTTGTGTTCCGGCATTAGTGACCAGGTTCCAGTCTCCCTTAAGAGAGCAGCAGCGCATTTGTAGCAACTTTGGTGTTGCAAATGTCCATAGGCGATGGTAACCGCTTTCCATCAACTGGGCCGTCTGTCAAAAAAAAAATGTATTTAAAAAAAGAGCCTGAGATAATATATAAATAATTATGATGATTTTTTTTATTTTAGCTAGACTCGTTACTGGGGAGTTTCTCGCCGCTTCTTCTCCTTTGACGAGCGATAACACACTGCGAAGCGGTGTACATAGAATAGGAAGTAGATTTAAATTTTGCCTTACATGTACGACCTTCAAATAGTTGTTCTCCAGTGGAACTTATTTTGAATAAAACCTTTTGAATTACGATTTGTATTTGCTAAGAACAATCGGTACATTGTTTTTTGAATATCGTCCTTTAAAAATATTTTTAATACATACACACACACATGATTTTTGCAAACAATCACACTATTAATTTATATATTTTTTTTTTTTTTTTTTTTTTATTGCAGTAGATCAGCAGACAGGCAGACGGCCCACTTGATGGAAAGCGGTTACCATCGCCTATGGACATTTGCAACACCAAAGGTGCTACAAATGCCCTGCTGCTCTCTTAAGGGAGACTGGAACCTGGTCACTAATGCCGGAACACAACTCAAGGTTGTTATGGCGACATACTTTAGACCAGGGGTGGTAGCCATCCAGTCGGGCAAATGCCCTACCACCTGGCTATGGGTTGTTAAGTCGCCTCTTACGACAGGCCGCCCGGCCGCAGGAAATTGTATTCTTTCTCCGTTCCTGCACGGATAAATGTCCTAAGACTGGTGTAAATAGACATTTATTCGATGGTTAAAATAAATTAACCGCTTAAACTATATGGCTAAACAGCGATTATTTTATTTTAACCGTCGAGTAAATGCCTATACACACAAGCCTTAATCAACTTATATATTAAAATGGAAAATTTAAACTAACAATCTAAACACACAATTTAAAAATCTATAGTTATCGTAAGATTAAACAAGGCATACGCTATATTATAAAATTGTCGTGTCCTGTCTATGTGCATACATAATATCCCAGCAATTTTTTTTCCAAAAGCCGTAGAATATAAAACGGCAGAACTAAAAAAATATTATCTAATAAAATTCTTTTGAAATCGGTTGAGTACTTTTTGAGATATGGAATATTTAAAAATTTTTTTTAGTGAAAAGACAAAAAAGTGCACGTTCATTACCTTCGTGGAACCCTTCACCATATTTTGGTCGACATCCACTTGGCCAATATTTATTTTTGCTTCCAATAAGCTTATCATATGTATTACCAATTTTCTATTCAAATGTGTTTGATCGGCCTTATGTGACAATATCATTTAATAGATAGGTAAACCAACTTGGAGAACGGAGCGTTGACCTGACCATAAACGAATGTCTTCCGTCTATCAATTGTTTAGATTACATACATATTATCATGCCTGTTTCCTATAGGGGTGAACAGAGACGTTGGATCTCCACTAGCTACAATCATACATCTTTTGCTTCATCTACTTTCTAATCTCTTTAAACACACAGGTTTATAATTAATAAGTGCTTTTTACCTGACCGTTGTTCAGAACATCTGCTATTTCATCATGGTAGGCACATTACGATTTATCAGCACCAACTCTACCATCCACACTGTTGCCATAGACTTGTTTTGTCACTCCCGTTGCATCTATTTTATCTCTTGTTTAGATTATGTTAGCAAAAGAAATATTAAGATTATTATGGAGAAAATTTAGAATTGATAAGGTAGGCCTCCATGGTTCGTCATGCGTTACATTTAATGATATTATCCGTCGGTCTCTTGTCACCGCCGGGGCACCAGCTGTTCTTGAACCAAATGGGCTGTGCCGCGACGATGGTAAGAGACCAGATGGCATTTCGTTGGTGCCATGGAAGATGGGAAGCCACTGCCAAACACCAGGAAGCCCTGAAATGTCGCAAATATGTGTCTAGTGGGTCTGTGTAGTGGGTACGTATTTATGGCTTTCGGGGTCGAGACCCTGGAGCCGTGGGTGACTGGAGATCATCACCTCTATCAAGACCTTTTAACGCGACTGATTAAGGTCTCGCGTGACCAAAAGGCTGGCTTGCACCTAGGGCAACGTATCAGCATTGCCATCCAACGTGGAAATGCGGCCAGTATTTTGGGTACGCTCCCCACCGACAGCGATTTGGAGTCAATTTTTTAATTAAGAAATTATATTGTCAGAAAGTGATATTTACAGTAATAATTCAGAAAATTTCTATAAATGTACCAAGAATATATTCCTTCTGTTGGACAATGAGTCTGTAGAGTTTGTAAATGCAGGTACAGATAGAAATATTTATAAAAGAAAATAATCGACAAAAACACACTGTGTTCCCTAGGTAAAAAATACAATTGTAATGGATACAAGACCGATGCTGATTAGAACTACATCTAGACCAGTGAATGTACTAGAAAGGTAGTTTCTAAGATTTGCTCTGCTGATAATCCTAACTTACAACATGTACCGATTAAACCTATACCCCCTTTATTTATAATAGTTATACGACATTTATCAGATCATTGAAATGAAGATAAAATAAGTATTTTATATAATTGCATTATGAAAAAGACTTCTTTTTAACTTCATTTTAATGATCCGATAAAAGTTATGATATGTCAGTTATGAATAGAGAGGTTATTCAAATACGATGATGTAGAGAGCCAATTACAACAACCATTACAGAGGTTAAACGAAGCTTAGCTAAAAATGCCGACTCTCTTTTTCCTTTTACATCATCATAATTGAGAGAAAAGGTCCAAAATTTAGTGTATTATAATTTCCATTTTAGTCAGGTTCTTAGATGTTTTATTAATATTTTCAAAATATTCATGAATTGATCGTATAAGAAACAACACGAGCATTCTGGGATAGTTGAAATAGTGTAATGTGATGGATGAGACATTTTAGTCCTCTAGAGAAGTAGTAGTAGCTGGTAAACAAAGTGTAGATGAAATACTAAATATGTTAAGTAAAAAATAGGTTAATGATGATGAACTCAATGACTAAACGTGCCCAAAGTTGACAAATGAACTCTAAACTAAACCGCAATAACTACCGTACAAACAAATCTAAACATTGTAATCAGTGAGCATATATGAATACCAGACTAATAGTCAGGTCATTAACTTAACACGGTTACGTCAGATAAAAAACAACCTATTGAGTTATTGCGCCAAAAAAGTGATCCAAAAAAAGCATACAATGGTGATTGAACGATTTGCAATATGCAATCAATTCACAAAAGGATCTGCGTGACAGTTATTCATGTTTTATTCAGCGTAGGACTCGATTTAGCAACATATTTTCTTGGTACATGCGAATTATTAATGAAACTATAACTTTATAACGCAGCCTTATCTCTGGATTCTATTTCTAAAACTATATTCTTGGGCGAGAGTTTCGCTCTTTCAGATGGTATGCAGTATTATGCAGGTAATTTGGAAAGTTTTAGGAGCTATATGGATTTTTTTTGCATAGTCAGCCAAGAAAGTGCTTCACCAGTTTTGACAACAATTCCTTAACAAAATTCTTAAAGGCCGTAAATTGGAATTGAAGTATAATTAATCTTTTTTACTGTGACTTAGATTTTACGAGCGCAAATAGACCTTGTCATCTAATGAGGTGCATATGATATTCGTTCACCACCTTAAGGTGATGAAGGACTTTCTTGATTGACTATCAATTACTTATTGAAAACCGGAAAATTTAACGCGATCTCCAATAAATATTTTTTTCTTTATCAATCAGATACTTTGCAGTCCTTTACTCTAACACAAATGTATGAATTCTTTTCAAAACACTTTACCCCTATGGTGCCTGAAAGAGATCACTCAGTCACATCTACCAGTGATAAAGTTATTATTCCTGTTTTACCATTATTGTTAATCTGTGACTTGTTTTATGATTGACTTATGTATGTGGTGATTAATAAAGAATCGTCTGTCTTCCGTTACATGAGGTTGTAGATTTATTAAGGCTAGAAACTTTAATCATCTGTTGAAGCCTAATTATGGATGCTGTCACTGTGTATATTTGTCACTTTGCTAGATTTTTCTTTTACTTTGTCGCTTAAGGTAATTCGTTTAAAAATGCTTTACCTCTAGGGTGCCTGAAAGAGATTACTCAGTCACATCTACCAGTGATTAAGTTATTGTTCCTGTTTTTACCATTATTGTAAATCAAAAATTTGTTATGAATGTCAAAGAAGCAAGTGAGGTGTGTAAGAATAAGCCCAAATGGCGCTCTGTTGACCGTGCCTACTATGTATGTAAAAATTTGTTTTATGACTATGTATGCGGTGATCAATAAAGTCTTCTATCTTCTGTTACCTGAGGTTGTTGATTTATTAAGCCTTGTCAGAGGCTTTAATTATCTGTTGAAGCATAATTATGGATGCTGTCACTGTGTATATTTGTCACTCTGCTAGATTTTTCTTTTACTTTGTCGCTTAAGTTGCACAACTTTGATTTGTGTTTCGGCATTAATGGCTAAGTGTTAGTGCTTTCTTCGAAGCCGACAGCGCATTGGTAGCATTAATTTTGCCAATATAGTAATTATTCTGCATTAGGTACGCCATTAGCCAGTCTATTTTTAGTGGAAGTAATAATTATAGTATTGAAAAATAAAATGTTTAGTAATTTTCAAAATAAAGTAATTTTTATATTTCACTTTGCACCGACTTCAAGATGTTTTAGATAATATATATTAATAATAAAAGCTTTAGAAATAAGTTATTTTATACTTGTTAGTTTTTTCGTTTTTCAAGTAGGTTTTTTTAAACGAAGGTTTTTTTATTTTTTTGTTACTTTTTAGTGTCTAGCTATGTATGGGTAGACCTACGAAAGGTGCCGCGCTCCTTAAAAAATATAGGTCCCAAGAAACGGGAACAAAAAAATGTTCGTAAAATGAAAACTACTGGGCCAAACTATGTCAAATTTTTAGGGGACCAAATGGCAACTATTCCGCATCAAGCTAAACAAGAATCACGTAAATCGGATAATAAATCTCAGCGTAATCGGTGTACATATGGAACGGAATGAAAATTTTTTCATAAATAATGTTCATAAAATAAAAACTACGGTGTCAAACTATGTCAAATTTTTATGGGACTAAATGGCAGCTATTCCGCCTCGAACTAAAAAAGAATCACGTAAATCGGATCATAAATCTCGGAGTAATCGGTGAACATACATAAAAAAAAGATCCCGATGAATTGAGAACCTTCTCCTTTTTTTGAAGTCGGTTAAAAACCAAAGCAATGTGAATAATCATGCAGATATCGATGACGACTCCCATACCCTTTCTAGTTCCTAGACAATCCCGAAAATACCAGACATTTAATCCTACATAATTAACATTGCCTAATTCACTAAAATGCAATGGCTGGCCTGTAATTGGTGCGGCCTTGAGGGTCTGAGTTATGATTATGACAGCTGGTACGACTATTAGCCGAGTAATTGTCGCGAGCGGCGCCTGCGCAGCTATATTAAGAAATTACGATTAATACGGCATTTCCTGGGGAAATAGTGATTACTGGTTATTTTTAGAGTACTTCGTTCCACATGACAATTTCTTATTTTATTGTATTGCAAAGCTGCAAACAGGCAGGTCCGGCACTTTTGCCACTGCAGAATCAAAATCAGATATTTACATATATACCGAATTTCAGCCAAATCGGTCCAATAGTCTTTCCGTAAAAGCATAACATTTATATATACATACATACCATTTTTCGGTATAAAAATATCCTATGTTCATCTTCGGCATCGAAAAAATATATATATACTGAGTATCAGTCAAATCGGTCCAGTAGTTTTTACGTGAAAACAGACAGACAGAGTTACTTTCGCATTTATAATATTAATAGGGATTAATCAAGATAATTGATGACTGCATATCCTCTAATATTTATGTATACCATCTTTGACCAATATATGTTTTATATCTGTCACAGGTTGTGTGGAAGAGATCGCTTCTTAGCGATAAGACCGCCCTTGTACACAATTAGAATAATATTAGTTCGTAAGTTTTCTGTAATGGTGTACAATAAAGTGTTATCTATCTATCTATCAATGATTCTTGCATGGCTCTACCACGTACAAATCACCCATCCACGTCCGTATTTTTTCAAAAATATGGTGTTTAGAGGTAGATTTTAACTGCGTTGTACTCCCTACTTAATATTACAGGCGCCTATTTATCTTTTCAATGTGCTATAATGTTGAGTGCTACATTTATTATTTTAAATATATTACTGATATTTAATCGTAAATTCTTAGGGTCGGTTGCATAACGTTCTTTCAATTTATTTAAGAAACACTAAACGCATTTAACATCCCTTAAATACGATTAGGGTCTTGCACAACGCAAAATTTGCCGCTAAACATGTTTAAAGAACTGTCAATACGTTTTGTGCAAAACGTATTTAGGCAGTTTAATATGATTAACTAATTTTATTTAAAGGCGATCGTTATGCAAGCGGGCCTTAGAGAAGTAAGCCGAAATCAAGTTTAAATTTTTTCTCGTTCTTTTAATTTTACATTCCCAAATATGTTACTAAGTCAAGACCTCGCAGGTCTAAATTTGAATCCATCAATGTTGCTGCTTGTTTTTGAATTATGGCCATTTCTGAAACTTGTAATAATTGATAGTCTATAAATGGTTGCATACAATCACTTAATGTTTTTTACTGTTGTGTGTCTTACTGTTTCTCACTGTACTGTTACTTAATGTTGTACTAAATGTAGTTAGCTAATATTTCAAATATGTTTCGTTGTTTTATTTTCGATATGTGGTTCTTTGTTCCATATAAACCTTTAATTCAATTACTTTGGAAAACCTATAACAGTTTAATCTTAAGTAAGAACAGCTGAGCCGTGTTCAACAAGAGGCTTTATATAATACCTGTTGGCAGTTGTAGTTATACAGCATTGTAGTACTTGGGTCCATTGTTGATTATGTAACATAACTTCAATCCTTCCATGTTAGGTTACTGACAATTAGCTCAGTTACGTATGATGGGAATTTTATAAAAAATAAATAGGATTTTTTATGGTGTGAAATGAAATAAAATCAAAATAAAATTTTAAAATTACCGCAGTACTCCCGTTTATGCAATTAGGACGCAATAGCCGCAATAGAGCAATTGATAGTGGAATCAACCGATATACTGTTCATCATACAAAACGCCGCAGCTGCCTAGATTTTGTATGAGTGTACCAAGTTATGACGTCATTTTATTAATAAATCAAATAGTATATTTTTTATTGCTTAAATATGAAAATTATTTCTTGTTGTGACATTTTGAAATTACTATGATAACAAAGCATTTTAACGCATGCTATTTTACATCATTAAATCTATATTGTAAAATTTTATTAAAGTTATTAAAAAAAAACAGCTGGAATAGACTATATAAACGATGGAGAACACGATGCAATTTTTTTTAGATTTCTTGTCTCTTTGTTCGGGATTCACGTAAAAACTACATGGCCGATTTCGATGCGGTTTTCGCTGATCGAAAGCTGAGTCTTAGACTTAAACTCTGCGCTACTTTTTATCCTGGGAATCCCGTGGAAATTTTTCTGGGAATGATTTAAAATGGCCAGATAAAAAAAATCGCATTCCAATGTGATTTTTTACTGATCCATAGCAAATTTTATTTGCGATCATTTAATAAAATTTGTGACATTTTTATTCCGGGAATACCGCAGGAATTATACCGGGAGCGGTTCGGGTGCGTAAAAATTAGCTTATTCCGACACAGTTTTACTTACAATTCTCTTTCAAATGCTGCGATATTTTGTGTCCCGAGAATCCAGCGCGAATTTCAAGTCAAGCGTAGACGAAGTGGCATGTGCTAGTCTTTATATATATAATTCTTCTTGTACGTGTGTTGACAGTGAACTCCTAAACGGCTGGACCGATTTGTATGAATTTTTTTGTGTGTGTTCAAGTGGATTCGAAGATGGTCCAGATTGACAATTGGACCCGGTAGGTGGCGCTGCAATCGGGTTCTAAATTTTATTTCTTCAGGGCAGAACAACGTCTGCCGGGACAGCTAGTGTTATACGAATTTGTTATTACGCCCAATAATAGCTACATAATCTTATTGTACAGCAATATCAAAAATAACAAAAATTCATATTTTATAATATTCTCTTCTCTTCCAGCAACGTTTATCCTTAACCCTAATAAATAACTTTATTTAATATTCCTAATTTAATATTAATATCATAACGGTAGTCTTTATTAGCGTGTATTAAATATGCATGATATTGTTATTTAAAATTAATGACATTATGCTAAGCAAGATGGCGTAAAGCAACTTCTAAATCTCAAGTGGCTTATTAGAATGGAATTTAAATACATTATTTATTGTTCATGAATCTAAAATATTTACAATAATATTGATTGTGATAAATTCACAGTTATTTTTTAATTTGATTTATTGCTGACAGCTGCGATGCTGAGATTACTTTGTCTTAGCAGGAAGACCAATCAAAGTTGGTAGCCGCAAGGCTTATAGTATAGGAAATTGATTAACTCCAACACAGTTTGAAATATCACCAAGAAAGCTGGCACATCTAAGTGTTTTTCATGGCGAATGTTTTATACTATCAGTTTAACTTTAATTCGCCGATATATAGCGTTGCAGGGCATCAGTCATCAATACTGTTTAACTGATCTTATTAAAATTGGTGAAGTAACCAATTTTACAGATTAATATATAGATCTGTTTGATATTTTGCCAGGTGGTAGAGCATTTGCCCGACTGGATGGCTACCACCCCTGGTCTAAAGCATGTCCCATAACAACCTTGAGTTGTGTTCCGGCATTAGTGACCAGGTTCCAGTCTCCCTTAAGAGAGCAGCAGCGCATTTGTAGCACCTTTGGTGTTGCAAATGTCCATAGGCGATGGTAACTGCTTTCCATTAAGTGGGCCGTCTGCCTGTCTGCTGAACTCCTGCAATAAAAAAATTAAAAAAAAATATTGTTGGAAATGCGGCATTATTTAACTACATATATACTACTAGCTGTCCCGGCAGACGTTGTTCTGCCCTGAAGAAATAAAATTAAGAACCCGATTCCAGCGCCACCTACCGGGTCCAAATTTAAGCTATCCTATCTTTCAAGTCGGATCAAACTGCACACGGTGTGCAAATTTGATTAAAATCGGTCAAGTAGTTTAGGAGTCCATTGAGGACAAACATTGTGACACGAGATTTATATATATTAAGATTGTGTGAATTCTATTTGTTTGCATCTTCAGTGTCTTAGTTAAATATATTTTTTCTGGCTATTTTTACCTTTTCACAATTAATAAAATTTCAATAGTATCCTACGGAATGTCAGTATGTACCTTTCGTACCAATAATAATCCCAAGGCACTTCTCACATAAGACGATAAAATATGTTTAGGTAACCCATAATTTCTCGACTTACGGACAATGGACATTCATATAATAGGCCTTTGGTATCAAGTAAAGAATACGTGTTCCAGCATTACAGGTGGGTTTGTATCTTATTCAGAGACTAAGGAAATAAAAGTGAACTAATGTCGGATTTATCTATCTTACTCTCTCTCTCTCTCTTTGTCAATTGACTTTCATCCCTTTTTTTTATTGCAGGAGATCAGCAGAGAGACAGACGGCCCACTTGATGGAAAGCGGTTACCATCGCCTATGGACATTTGCAACACCAAAGTTGCTACAAATGCGCTGCTGCTCTCTTAAGGGAGACTGGAACCTGGTCACTAATACCGAAGCACAACTCAAGGTTGTTATGGCGACGTACTTTAGACCAGGGGTGGTAGCCGTCCAGTCGGGCAAATGCCCTACCACCTGGCTGTGGGTTGTTAAGTCGCCTCTTACGACAGGCCGCCCGGCCGCAGGAAATTGTATTCTTTCTCCGTTTCTGCACGGATCCCTCCTGGTTGCTACTCAAATTACCTTAGTTCTTTTCCTCTCAATTTTTCATTCACGAATGCAACATTCAAAGATCCCTTTATGTACTCATTTCTCAGCTTATCCAGTCTTGTATCACCATACATCCATCTCACAAGCTCGCCAAGATGTATCATGTATAAAATAATAAAGTAAACAAACGTACAAAGTAAATTCAATGTTTAATAGATCAATAACAATAACAGCATTTATTGCACGTATCGGACAAGATCAAAGCGCGGCGGATCGTTTACAGAGGTCGCGGAGGTGAATGATTGAACCTACCGCTTGGATTGCTTCAAACAGATGGAAGTTTAAACTGCTTATACACGAGCCTGAATAGGTAGCGATCCGATTATTAATCGGTTCTTATATTTTACTAACCGTTCATTGGAGTTACACTACTGGTTAAAATTTTAGATAATCTTCATACAACTACACATGGAATGATTCTCGGGTTACTTTCAGGGTTGAGTGTACCGCGCAGTAAAAAAAAACATATTAGTAATCTGTATATTGGAATGTTTAATAAGATAAACCTTAGGTAAAATACACAAATATGTATGTATGTATGATTAGCAGAATGTAATCATGCTACATTTATTATAATAACTTATGTATTATTGTATATATATGACCATTGATGTAATTATTGATACATCAATGTGTATGACTGTGTATATATGTATGTATTTGTATATTTATTTATTAAATTAATTTGAGTATTTATGTATCTATTGCCTTTTTCCTGCACCACCTATATCGCCTAATTCAATTTTTTTTATTTAAGTTGCCTGGAAGATATCGCTTTGAGCGATAAGGTAGCCTTATTCTATTGCCTAGAAAATATTGTAAATATGGTCTGTTTTTGTAATTGTATATTTTGGTGTCCAATAAAGTGTTATCTCTCTCTCTCTCTCTCTCTCTTATGTGACGATGAATGTGAAGTAATTTATCATCCTGCAGAATATACTTCAGGAAACCTTTTCACCTGCAAGCCAAAACTGAAACACCAAAACTAAGAAAAGTTAGTTTATTATGCTAAAAATAATAATATCTTGATACTGTTAGGAGTACAATAATGAAACTATAAGTTTGTATTTTTCAAAATTGATCTAGACGGGCAGATAAAACAGTAGAAATAGTTACACCTTTTCACCCACGCTGCAACAATGTATCGTTACTGAACTTCCGTTATTTAATAGTAACCTAAACAATAAAATTATTATAACCCAGAAACTGTACTGCAAATGACGCGCGCTGCGTTAAAGAGAAAACTGCGATAGATCTTCCTTCCACTTCAAACACTTGGCTATACTTTTTAGTAGCTATGTATACGAGTATGGAGAAGAATTGATACTATTCTGGTTCAATAAACAAATCATGAGTCGTCTTTACTAGAATAGAATAGAAAACACTTTATTGTTCACCAAATAAACAATTACAAAATGAATAATTACAATAATTTAACGGCAAAACGGAAGGCGGCCTTATCGCTTAAAGCGATCTCTTCCAGCTAACCTTACTGAGAGGATACTAGGTACATCTTCCAAAATTACATTTTACATATACTACTAAAACCGTCTGTTCTTAAGGCTCCTGACATCTGAGAAGGTGTGTCGTGGCCTTCCACGACTTCTGCATCCATCCACTTTTGCATTGTATATCTGACAAGAGTTATGAATATCAAAGAAGCAAGTGAGGTGTGTAAGAATAAGCCTAAATGGCGCTCTATTGTTCGTGCCAACCCCACAAGGGAACTGGCGTGAAGTTATGTATGTATGTACTAAAACCGTCTTGTTTTATTCCATAACTCAAACTCTTGAACCCACGCTACCATTCGATCGTCTTTTGTCTTTTCATTCCATCGTCTATGGTTTATATTTTCTTTCATTCATCATCTATTCTGCTCACTCTCACACTTTACGCATCGTTCGAACACACACTCAACTACTTTATAATATAATCTTAGTACATATATGTACTATGTATACTTATCATTCTTTATATACTGTACCACCATCAGTTTTAGAAATCTATCAATCCATGCCAAGGGCTGCATTGAAGAGATCGCTGTTTAGCGATAACGCCGCCCGTTCTATTTATCTCTTATATTTGTCTATGCTTTGGTATACAATAAAGAGTTATCTATATATCTATACCTAATCATTCAAGGGTTCGAAAACATTCATAATCCTACTTCTATAGACGTATCTTGCGCACCTTATGGATTTGAAATTAGTTTCCGCTAGACATTTCCCCGCTACACTTATTTTTAGAAAAATGTCACAAAATTCTTTTAAATTCGGCAGCACGTTGATATTGCCGCTTCATTTAACCACCTTCCATTAGCTATGCCAACAGCCTGTTATACTCCAGCTTTATACAAAACTTAAAGCCGCTCTTTAAATCGGTAACCAAAATTGATTGTTTAGCAAAAATTATCCGTGCAGGAACGGAGAAAAAATACAATTTCCTCCGGCCGGGCGGCCTGTCGTAAGAGGTGACTTAACAATCCACAGCCAGTTGGTAGGGCATTTGCCCGACTGGATGGCTACCACCCCTGGTCTAAAGTATGTCGCCATAACAACCTTGAGTTGTGTTCCGGCATTAGTGACCAGGTACCAGTTTCCCTTAAGAGAGCAGCAGCGCGTTTCTAACAACTTTGCTGTTGCAAATGTCCATAGGCGATGGTAACCGCTTTCCATCAAGTGGGCCGTCTACCTGCTGAACCCATGCAAATTTCTGAATCCTTATTTTTTTTCTGGTTTGTTATCTTGTTGACATCTTGAGATCGCTGGTACTGGATAACAAGTCTAATGTAACATGGGAAAGTTCAATTTCATTGTAAAATAGTGAAATTACAATAAAAATAACATAATGAGAAATGGTTCAAATTTCTCGGCTTGCATGTAAAAAATGCCCTGATTTACCTTATGGCCTCATACATTCATATAGGAACTTAAAAGGTAATGTTTTGCTGTGCAGTTTTTTTTAATGTATAATATAGGTTAATGGTAAACAATAGTTGTGGGATATTGATTGTTTTTAAGCAAAAATGTTGTCTTTCTATTGAAAATGTCAAATTTTTAGTGAAATTTTTCAAGTTGGCAGAAGCACTCCCTTGTTTGACGTCTATCAAAAACCTACAAATTGGCTGAGGCCTTTTAACATGGGTTCGGCTTTCGCTTGGTGCATATTTGCTTGAAGATTATGTTAAGTTTCATGAATATTCATACCTGACACTGGGGCCACTGGCTGTATACGGAAAAAGTTTTTTTTTTTAATATAATAGTTCGAAACACCAAAAACATATTACACTAGAGTTTGCGCCGCGTCAACCCCTAAGCAGTAGCTTTATTTTACTTACACAAAAACTTGATTCGGTTTTTTACATATAATAATAACAAAGAAACCAAGTCCATATAGTCTAAACAATTGCCCAGCAAAATATAGAGATGAGTCGAAGCTAACCTGATTTGAGAAGTAATACAATGAATGACTTATTGCCTATGACAACGTAGATATTTATTATTGAATTGAAAAGACACGATTGGAGCGCCATCTATTTAGCTAATCTATCTATTTTATGGAAACGACATCATTTATCGTGTATTGATTCGGGATATAAGCCAGCTCTGTGTTGAGCTTCAGTCATATACGTTCAGTAGTTTTCGATATTGTTATCTATCCCGCGGAAAGACGCCATTTATCGGAATAATAAGTATCCTCAGTTACGCCCCGGGATATGAGCTACCTCTGTGTCGAGTTTCATTTAAATCCTTTCAGTAGTTTTCACGTGATGCTCTAACAGACAGAAAGACAGACAAAAATTCTAAAAATTGTATTTTCGGAATCTTCTGGTCCGAATTAGCCCCCCTGATTTTTTTCACAGATCTATTATAGTATAGATTCCATTTTCAAATACTTTAAAAAAGTTCCGTGAACGAATTGTCTAATGTTTCCATAGATAAAAAAAGAACTTGTGATTTTTTTAAATCTGATGGTTCGAAACATGAAAAAGTAGTTGCATGCCATTTTCAACTACTTATAAAAAATCGGTCAACGAATTACCTAATGTTTCCATACATAAAAAAGAACTTCTGATTTATTTTTAATGTAATAATAGTTCGAAACACGATATAGTAACTACATGCCATTTTCAACTACTTTAAAAAATCGGTCAACGAATTATCTAATGTTTCCATCTTTAAAAAAAGAACTTTGATTTATTTTTAAATGTAATATAGTTCGAAACACAAATAGTAGTTGCATGCCATTTTCAACTACTTTAAAAAATCGGTCAACGAATTATCTAATGTTTCCATCTTTAAAAATAGAACTTTGATTTATTTTTAAATGTAATATAGTTCGAAACACAAATAGTAGTTGCATGCCATTTTCAACTACTTTAAAAAATCGGTCAACGAATTATCTAATGTTTCCATACATAAAAAAGAACTTCTGATTTATTTTTAATGTAATAATAGTTCGAAACACGAAATAGTAACTACATGCCATTTTCAACTACTTTAAAAAATCGGTCAACGAATTATCTAATGTTTCCATATTTAAAAAAAGAATTTTGATTTATTTTTAAATGTAATATAGTTCGAAACACAAATAGTAGTTGCATGCCATTTTCAACTACTTTAAAAAATCGGTCAACGAATTATCTAATGTTTCCATATTTAAAAAAATAACTTATGATTTTTTAAATATATAACCATTCGAATACCAAAAATTTATTACATTCCTTTTTCGTATATTCTAAAAAAATATCGGTCAACGAATTATCTAATATTTTGATAACAGTAAGTCACAACAAGAGGCGCCACTTGATGTGGGCGTACGATGTTATCATTTTAATAATATCATAAAAAGCACACTCGAACGACAAAAGACGGTAAACTTGTTTTGTACAATATTTGGTTAACGGTGTGGCTAATCAACCGTTATAAATTGTATAATATTATCTTATTGAATATGCTCTTTCAGATCGGGAGTGCAGTTCTATAAATAAATGGCCTCGTGCGAGTCGGACTTGTACATTTTTGTTATACACAATCAAACGTAATAAATGGGTATGAAGTCTTCTATTAAAATGGTGTCAGAATGTTGGTTCACAGGCGTCATAATAGCTGCATAATCGCTGCTTTTGTGTAGAAATCATAAATTATGGTGTTATCATCAGCCCAGTAAGCAAACATTCCGATACTATTGTTATAATAAGTTATGTATTTTGAAATATATTATTGTATATGAATATGTATATATGTATATTTACTTCTTAAATTAGTTTAAGTATTTATGTATCTATTGCCTTTTTCCTGCACCACCTACATCGCCTGATTCAAATTTCTTTGATTAGGGTTGCCTGGAAGAGATCGCTTTGAGCGATAAGGACGCCTATTGCCTAGAAAATATTCTAAATATATTCTGTTTTTGTAATTGTATATTTTGGTGTGCAATAAAGTGTTATCTCTCTCTCTTTCTCTCGCTCTCTTTTGGGTTTCAAGAACTCTATTCTCAAACGAATATTACAGTTTACTTATATGAGATACAAAAGCTTATCAATTTTTTTTTATCTTTATTTATTTGGAACGTTTGCCACATAGACATTTCAGCCCCATCATCTCCTAAATATACAATAGCTTATATATTAATTGTTAAATAATGAGCTGGCTAACAAACTAGCCTTCTTTGAGGCTGGCTCTGCCAGAATTTCTATAAAAATACCTATATCAAAACTATTCAGTCCCAACTCCCTCATCAGTTATTCTCTATATTCTAAAATAAATCTTATAAATCTTTTTTTTTTGTTTATGGCTTGGCAACTAGGCCTTTAAGCCAGGCGCAGTTGTATTGTAGGCTGCAATCCACCCCATTCAACGGAGTTCTTGTGAAAACTCGAAAGGCCACATTTGACTATACAGTTCACATTTCATACAAAAACACAAATTTACTACTCAAAAACTATCAATATCCTACAACTATTGTTCATTTTAGAGTAATTTTACACATTTTTAGAAAATATATAAATCTGCACAGCACAACGTCCCCTTTCAGTTCCCGCCAAAAACTCCTCTTATAAATCTAAGAGCGAGTAGACATAGATAAAAAATAATAATAATAAATATGTGAACAGAGGAACATAATAATTAAATGCTCTGAGTAGTCTTCTGTAAATATTTTTTTTTAAATATTAAGTTTTTAAAATATAATTTTTCAATTTCATTTCATAGGAATTTATTTTTTTACAGTCCTTTACTTCATTTGGTAGTTTATTGTAAATATTGGCTCCTTCGCATAAAATATTTCTTTTGCCGTACTTTTCTGTTCAACGCGCTCGAATAATAATTTTATTAGTGTGTCTTAATTTTCCCTACATTAATTAAGCAAGCATCACATAACCCTTTCTGCCTCTAGAACGAATGAGTTACATAAAATGTAAATTGGGCTCAAAACGGAGTACAATTGGACCTACTTATGCAAAATGGAACCAACCCACATACCGACAGTTTTGAGAAAAAGCCGTTTTTATTAAAATTTTGCGTACAAAATAATATGTCTATATTTTGGAAAAAACATTTAGAATATTGTATATTATATTTTCTCGTTATGATTTTTATTGAGTCGATAGAAGATGCATTTTGAAAGTCTTCTGCATCCTTAACCCAATTTTGGCATGTTTGTGGATTGGTTCTGTTTTGCATAAGTAGGTCCAATTATAAAGTTACGTCAAAAAAACTAGTGTATCAAATTGACCTCTTAATTACTCGTGTAATGTAAACCGTTCCGAATTGACGATCAATTAAAAAGCTATAATACAATGCCGGTCACATGGCTTCACTTGCTATCGTGAATGCGATATAGGATAGCGTACTATAAAGAATATTTATTCCTAACCCGTCGCGACGGTGTTATATAGAATTACAATTAGCCAGGAATAGGGTGACCAGGTAACAGTTGTGTAAGAGATATTATTAAATTTTTATTAAAAACTGAAAAACAGTGCAAAAATTGCAAAGTTTACCAGCGTCAGTGTATTATAGTACAAGTAGACTTTATTGTCTTCTTATTTTTTTTTAAATATGACTACACTATTTATGGATCCAGCTAGTGTCAAGTGTTAATGAATATGTAGGTACTTAGCTTAATATGTAAACTCTAAAATATATTTTAGGGCCGACTTTTCGATCACCACATAAAGGTTACTCATAGAATAATGGAAACTCATGAATGAATGTGTGTACTCATGGAAAAATTAAAAATGTCAGTTGTATGAATAATACAGTTGAATCGTTTCGCTTTGGAATTCAGTCAGATTATAATTTATTCCACTGATAACTTTTACCCGATGATTAAAAAATCGGCCCTTCGACAAATAGGTTCCATGCGCATGCCAAACTACATCTATATAGAAGTCCTACTCCCCAGTTTCAACTCCACTGTGGGTAATTGATTAATGCCAAACTACAGTATTATGGCAAGCATACTTGGAACTCATTTTATTAAAAATTTACACGCAATTCTGGCTGCAAAATAATATTCCTCAATGTTAAAAAAAATTAAAAATCCCTTAAATTATTTTTTGTTTGTTTGTTTTTTTTTTATTGCAGGAGTTCAGTAGACAGGCAGACGGCCCACTTGATGGAAAGCGGTTACCATCGCCTATAGACATTTGTAATACCAAAGGTGCTACAAATGCGCTGCTGCTCTCTTAAGGGAGACTGGAACCTGGTCACTAATGCCGGAACACAACACAAGGTTGTTATGGCGGCATACTCTAGACCAGGGGTGGTCGCCATCCAGTCGAGCAAATACCCTACTACCTGGCATTGGTATATTCCTCCTTTACTTACATATATAATTTCATTATTATTCCAGTATATTCTATATACACAGAGTCATTCAGATTAAGGTGTTTAGAAAAAATACAGAAGTGACTTCAACAAGGAACAAATGTTTTCTTCAGTAATATTTATTTGCTGTTTTATATAATTTTGAATAGATGCTAAGTACAATGTAAAGTCGTTACAAATATACATTCACGTGAATTAAGAACCTCATCTGTTTTAAGTTGGTTAAATTTTTAGCACGGTACCTATTCTTATAGCAGCCAGTTATTGTAGTTGTACGTTTCAACATTTATTTTTTGCTTATGTAGCTGTATTTGAAAATTTAAAAAAAGAACAAAATCACTGTCTATCACAATGTCTATTTAGTTGTCAAATTCTCAGACATCTTTTATTCGCGAATCCATCATGAAAAGGCATCACGGGTCATTGTACCCATTGTTAAAGTTTGCCAAAGTCATGGTCGCACTTGTGCGATTCGCATTTTGACAGATATGGTAGTATCGCGTCTGACAGCAGCTGTCAGTCTATATTCGGCACGCTGACAAACTGTCATTGGCTTGAACGATGACTCGATGCGCCAGCGACGTTGATTACGCAATTTAGATAGGTATAAATAAATTTAATCTAAAGCTACCTACTCACTTGCAAATCGTAACCGTTGCAGTTACTGTAAACAAAATCAATAACTAGCCGAAAGTAAGCACGTACTCACTTTTGCAATTGTAACCGTGGTACGTTACCGTAACCAAAAACTATAGTGTGTATGTGATACGCGAGCGCACTGTAAGTGGCTCGTAGCGAACGGACAATTATCGGCTTTTGCCGCGAATCAAAGGCCGCGGCAGTCGCCCTCTGAAGCGAAAATGCCACAGATTAAAAAGAGCACTCGTTGCGCTCGCGAGCCACGTATACACTGGAACCTCGTTAGTGTATCTATCTGGTTACAATTACAACTCACTAATGAGTACGCGACCAAAGGCGGCTTGTTGAACGACGCGAGCGAAGATCGTTTCACGCGTACAGTCCTCGAGCCGGTTACAATTACAACTCGCTAATGAGTACGCGGCCAAAGGCGTCTCATTAATCGTCGCGAGCGAAGATCGTTTCACGCGTACAGTCCTCGAGCCGGTTACAATTACAACTCGCTAATGAGTACGCGGCTAAAGGCGTCTCGTTAATCGTCGCGAGCGAAGATCGTTTCACGCGTACAGTCCTCGAGCCGGTTACAATTACAACTCGCTAATGAGTACGCGGCCAAAGGCGTCTCGTTAATCGTCGCGAGCGAAGATCGTTTCACGCGTACAGTCCTCGAGCCGGTTACAATTACAACTCGCTAATGAGTATGCGGCCAAAGGCGTCTGGTTAATCGTCGCGAGCGAAGATCGTTTCACGCGTACAGTCCTCGAACTGGTTACAATTACAACTCGCTAATGAGTACGCGGCCAAAGACGTCTCATTAATCGTCGCGAGCGAAGATCGTTTCACGCGTACAGTCCTCGAGCCGGTTACAATTACAACTCGCTAATGAGTACGCGGCCAAAGGCGTCTCGTTAATCGTCGCGAGCGAAGATCGTTTCACGCGTACAGTCCTCGAGCCGGTTACAATTACAACTCGCTAATGAGTATGCGGCCAAAGGCGTCTGGTTAATCGTCGCGAGTGAAGATCGTTTCATGCGTACAGTCCTCGAACTGGTTACAATTACAACTCGCTAATGAGTACGCGGCCAAAGACGTCTCGTTAATCGTCGCGAGCGAAGATCGTTTCACGCGTACAGTCCTCGAGCCGGTTACAATTACAACTCGCTAATGAGTACGCGGCCAAAGGCGTCTCGTTAATCGTTGCGAGCGAAGATCGTTTCACGCGTATAGTCCTCGAGCCGGTTACAATTACAACTCGCTAATGAGTACGCGGCCAAAGGCGTCTCGTTAATCGTCGCGAGCGAAGATCGTTTCACGCGTACAGTCCTCGAGCCGGTTACAATTACAACTCGCTAATGAGTACGCGGCCAAAGGCGTCTCGTTAATCGTCACGAGCGAAAATTATTTTCGACGTAGACATTACAGCATGTTACTGTATCCGCTCGGTTATAGTTACGGCTTGCAGATGGGTACGCGGCTTAAAGTTAGATTTATGGTCGTGTGGATTAACTGTTTATTTTGACCAAATTAGTGAGTGTATATGAAGATATTAATGAAGGTGTTTGACCTTTATTTTGATGAGTAATAAATGTTATTGTGAAATTTTCTTTTAGAAATGCCGGCGCGTTTAAGAAAGTTCTCGACACGTTTGTTGAGTGGAAAACGTTTAGATGAATTAATTATTCAGACGTTTGAGCGGAAACCCAGTTATGTTATCTATTCTATCACCTTAAGCTGATATTATAGTTGATAGCAAAATACTATGTGCCAACCTCATTTCGCAAATTGCGGCACACAATTTAATTATATTTGTTATTATTAATAATCGTTGTAAGTGTCGCATTTTTAGAAAGAAACGTTTTTCCTTCTTTTCTTTCCTTCTCTAGTATACATTTCTGTCTTTCAATTTACGCCCTTCCAGTCAATATAGACTTATTATTCCTATTCATAATACAACGTTTTTCAATATCACGGTTAAGGCTGTCCAACTTTGGAATACATTGCCTGTTGCTGTCAGACAAGCAAAATCTCTAATAACATTTAAGAACATGGTTAGGAAATACTATCTGCAATATCTGATATGTAATTTTATATAATACCTAAGTATTTAGTAATAAGTAAATAGTTGCATTTTATCACTATATCTTGTATATGTATATAATTTATATGTATATTTGTATATATAGTATAGTTGTATATTTATTATTCAAACTTATATAATCGTACAATAATTATGTATACCACCATCGCCATGCCTAATCAGTAATATTCTTGCCACGGGTTGTCTGGAAGAGATTGCTTTTTAGCGATAAGACCGCCCTTTATACACAATTAGAATAATCTAGTTCGTAATTTTTCTGTAATGGTGTACATTAAAGTGTTATCTATCTATCTATCTATGTATAAATCAACCAAAGTGATCTAATAAATATCAACTTGTACGATTAAATGATAATAATTCTAAAAGCTATATATATCTATATATATAAAACAAAGTCGTGTTAGTTACACTATTTATAACTCGAGAACGGCCGTACCGATTTGGCTGAAAATTGGTGGGGAGGTAGCTTAGAACCAGGAGACAGACATAGGATACTTTTTATGCCGTTGGAACCGGTAGGTGGCGCTGAGGTCGGGTTCTAGAATCCTCCTAATCACCTGTTGGTGATTTTGTTTTTGTGTGTTTGAGTGCCCCGGATGGTTTAAATCCACAATTGGAACCGGTAGGTGGCGCTGGGATCGGGTCCTACATTTTTATTTTTTCAGACCAGGACAACGTCTGACGGGGCCGCTAGTTATAGTATAAAACATAGCAATTGATTTATATATATATATAAATTAATTTGTTAAAGATATCGCCATTCCCCTTTTTTTGCACAGCACGCCTCTTTTAACATTATCCAATTAGTGCATTAGAAATTGATAACATGAATAAATTAAGTTCCAAGCCGCTATCAGTATCCAATAACACGACACTTAATTAGCATTGAAATCGCATACGCATGTAATTAAAATAATTAACAGTACATCATTTAGTAATGGATAAATTATGAAGCAGATTTTGCATAATAACCTTGTTGGTATTAAGGACTGCGGTTAGACTGTAAGTTTGCATATTAATACTGCACTCAGAAACGTATTTTGTAATATTTTAGTATTATGATAATGTCGAGAAACTTGTATTAATATTATATCGTTGGTCTCAAAGTATTATGCTGCAGTTAGGTTAAGAAAATTTATATAAAACTAGCTGACCCGGCAAATTTCGTACCGCCTCAGAATCAATAAATAAAAAAGCTGAATGATAATTGCAGAATGTTTCAACTTTCGTAAAAAATTCAAAACCAAAAAAAAAATTAAAAAATCTTCACTTAAAAATTTAATTTGATTTCTGAACGACTTTTAAATTTAATTGATTTCTAAACGACGGAACGAACATCACATGTTTGACAGGTAGGAATAGTTTCTAAGGGAAAGCGAAATTGTTGTTTTTACTATATTCCAAGCATTATTTTCATATTTACTCACCTTTTAAACTTTCCCTGGAGTTCCATAAATAATTCAAAACCAAAATTAGCCAAATCAGTCCAGCCGTTCTCGAGTTTAAGCGAGATTAACGAACAGCAATTGATTTTTATATATATAGACAAGCAGTCCCGACAGACGTTGTCCTGCCTTGAAAAAATAAAAATCTAGGAGCCGATTCTAGTGCCACCTACCGGTTCAAATTGTGAATCTAAATTCTAAACCATCAGGAAGTCAAGAAAGCCACTCAAACACACAAAAACAAAATCATCTAAATCGGTCCAGGAGGTTAGGAGGATCCTAGAACCCGATTTTAGCGCCATCTACCGGTTCCAAGTGTGAATCTAAACCATTTGGGGATCCACTCAAACTCACAATCACATTTTTTTTTATCAAAATCGATCCCGGAGATTAGGGCGATACTACTAGCGTCAACTACCGGTTCCAATTGTGAATCTAAATCATCCGGTGACCCACTCAAACATACACAATAGAATTTCATCAAAATTAAACTCGTTCTCAAGTTATGTTCGTATACAATATACGATTATATATCATTCTACGATTCATTTTTATTTATATAGAAGATTACTGAAGAAGGTGATTTAGTCTAGTGTTCTATATACTCATTTAAAGGCTACAGAGAGGATTGGGTTTATATTTCAATATTGTTGGCCAGTAAGCGAAAAGGTCGATAAATTAGCAATATATTACTGACGCCGCATTAATTGCCAGGTGGTAGAGTGTTTGCCCGACTGGATGGCTACCATCCCTGGTCTAGAGTATGTCGCCATAACAACCTTGAGTTGTGTTCCGGCATTAGTGACCAGGTTCCAGTTTCCGTAAGAGAGCAACAGCGCGTTGGTAGCACCTTTGGTGTTGCAAATGTCCATAGGCGATGGTAACCACTTTCCATCAAGTGGGCCGTCTGCCTGTCTGCTGAACTCCAGCAATAAATTTTTTTTGTTAAAAACTGACTTAAGAATACAATACAATACTCTTTATTGTACACCAACATTACTTAGAAAAAATACACAAAAAACTTACTTACTACAAGGTAGTACAATGGGGGCGGCCTTATTGCTAAAAGCAATCTCTTCCAGGCAACCTTTGGATGGACAAGATCTAATTACATAGATAGCGTTGGCGTGCAGTTGAAATAGATAATAATATAATAATAAAATAATTATAATACATATATTATAGTTATAAAAATATATACGTACATAGACATACAAAACAAACAATAAACACGTTATACAGCTAAATAGTGCTCCTTCACAAGTCTGTTAAAACAATGGATAGATTTAGCAGACCGAATATACCGAAATAATATTAGTATTATCGAATTAGTAATATTTAAGAAGAATATCAGGACACAACAATGTCGACGTTTAATATCTCTTTTAAGCTTGGCGTCCTTTTTTTTTTTTGAGGCGAGGGAAAATGCTTAACCGATTTACGCACAAACTGGGTCGTTGCTAGGGGAACGATACGCGTCGGTCGGGGGCGATAACACTGCAGCAATAGTATGCTCTTGGCAGCGCTCCGTCCGCGATCGACGTCACAGAATAGTGTGGAAGACTCCGAGCGTTGCTACACGAGCGAGCAACCCCAATACCCACTAAAAACCCCCTCCTCCTTGACGACCCTGCGCTTTGTATGTGTCGGAAAGGCTGAGATTTAGAACATAGTTACGCCCAGCCGTTAAGCTTGGCGTCTACCCCGACAATATCCAAGGTCTTTGTCTACTCTCTTCTATTACAATAATAACTATAATAAACCCGCAGGGGGCTTTGTGGCGAAGCCTTAGGTGAGTAGCGACACCTCGGACCCGACTCCGGGGGCCAGGGCAAGGCCCCCGCCTTCGTGCTTGCCTTAACCAGCCGATATGAAGTAGAGATCGCTAGAGCTAAGACTCAAGCTCCAGGGGTGGAAGTGATAAATGGCATCACGTCAGAAGTAGCTTCGGTGAACCTGCAGCCCACATCTCTACACCCCTTAGCCACTCACACCCATGTTACTCCTGTCTTCTATGACATTTTTTGGGGCCCATGCAGGGAGTGGCGAGTCACCGTCTGCCCATTTTTCCATGTTCTCAGACCCCTGGTACCACTAGCAGTTTACCCCAATAGCCCGGTACTTTCTGATCTCATTTCCCATAATGGTCCTACATTGGCCGTGGCTTGTCCTTGGGTGCATTATTATATGGTGTAGACAGGGATAATCGCCGGCCAGTGTCACGCCACATTTACAATAAATTTGTCAAAGGGCCTCTACGTGTTGGCCTTCCCATGGCCCACGCAAGCCCTCCAAATGTCCGGGCCATTTTTATGGCCCGTCTATAAAGACATACACTACACTATAATAACAGCCCATAAATGTCCCACTGCTTGGCTCGAGATCGGACAATATACCCGCCACGCTTGTCCAAGGTGGCTTGTCAGGTTTAACACATCGGATATCTCGATGTTTTACTTCACCCTTGTTAGCGCGTGGTATTTGTAACAATGTGCACATTAGGTCAGAAAATGACCTAAGTAAGTGGTGCATTCCGCAATGCTTGAAGACAAAAGTCTTCGAGCAGTGCGTCCTCCCCGTCCTGACCTACGGGGCCGAGACAAGGACACTTACGGCAGGTTGGTCCACAAGTTCCAAGTCGCTCAACGGGCTATGGAGCGAGCTATGTTGGGTGTTTCTCTTATGGATAAAATTAGAAATGAGGATATCCGTAAGAGAACCAAGGTAACCGACATAGCTCGCAAAATTAGCAAGTTGAAGTGGCAGTGGGCCGGTCACGTCTGCCGCAGGACCGATGGCCGATGGAGCAAACGAGTCCTGGAGTGGAGACCGCGTCTCGGTAAACGTAGTGTCGGACGCCCTCCAGCCCGATGGACCGACGACCTATGCAAGGTCGCCGGTAGGCGCTGGCTGAGGAAATCGGAGGACAGGGATGAGTGGCGCCGTCTTTGGGAGGCCTACGTCCAGCAGTGGACTGCAAATGGCTGACGACGAAGTGGTGCATGCGTTTCGGCCAGGATTGAAACTACGCCCTTAAGGGTCAGACACGTGTGCTCTAGCCATTTCTCTACCTCGACTTTCTATCTCTTACATGTGTTCTTTTCTAATATCATCAACTAGAACTCTTCGGAATGTTTGGAACAAGTTCGTGTCGGTTATTTACATTTTAAACTCATTTGTAACACATTTTTCTTTAACGTGTTACCTAATGGTTAATTCTAATTTGTTCGCTAGATGTCACTATTATCGGTTCATCATTAATAACGTATACGAATGTCTGTGGAACCTTAGTTGGTTTTAATTAAGCATCTGTTTAAATAAGGAAAGAAACTTTAAAGATTTTAACATTTTTGAATAATTTTGTCTAAAAAGAATTGGTTTGAATAATAAATCGTTGTCACGTTTTATTTTAGAATAAATAAAACGCGATCAAAATAAGAATAAGGAAATGACTTTATTTAGAACTTTTTTTTTAAAGAAAATAAGAGGGTAATAAGTGGGTTCTTGCCAAACAAAAATCAGTTTCCCTGGCTAGTCTTAGAATAGGTACCGCACTCCCCTGAGAATCCTTGCAGTATGCTGGATAGCACGGCAGTCCTTATTCGTAGCTCCTCATACACGAGGCTCAGACTCATCGACGGAGTAGATTTTGGAGAGAATGGGAGGAGATTACTCCCAACGAAGTTCCCAGTATGGGAATAATAAGCACTAAAATAAGAATATAAATAATATTTACGAGTTTAGCTTGTATTTAGTAACTAAGATATTAGAATAATAGTTTTCAAAATATGTAACAATTAAATACGCAGTCTCATCTATGAGCCAGTCCAAAATGATCTTATTTTGCCCACCGTCATTCAGTCGTCTTTTTTGTACACCTTGAGACGTTCCTTTACGTATATCAAATTATAGTAAGACGTTATGGTAGGTGAATTTTAAATTATATTATATATTATTTTTAATTGATATTCATATAATTTAATTTTAATTATATGTATTATTTTACCATGATCAAATTGATCGTGTACTAGCAGGTGATGTCAGGAGCCTTAAGAACAGACGAGCGTGCATGACAAGAGTTATGAATGTCAAAGAAGCAAGTGAGGTGTGTAAGAATAAGCCTAAATGGCGCTCTGTTGCTCGTGCCTACCCCGCAAGGGAACTGGCGTGAAGTTATGTATGTATGTATGTATATATTATTTTATCTTAAATATTTATAGTTTTAATTATATATAATTAGTAAACAACGATTGTGAATAGTTGTTACATCATTAATTATAAATTTTAGGGAGGTTTTTATATATCAAAAAACAAGTAGAGTGCCTTGAAACGGCCCTGTGACCTAATAATAAGAATATAGGAATTTGGGGATTTTTAAAGTTACAATTTTTACTTGGTAATAGTCAGCTTATCCGTGCAAGAACGGAGAAAGTACACAATGCCCTGCGGCTTGTCGTAAGAGGCGACAAAACAACCCACCTCCAGGTGGTACGGTATTTGCCCGTTTAGATGGCTGCCACCGCTGGTCTAGAGTATGCCGCCATAACAACCTTGAGTTGTGTTCCGGCATTATTGGCCAGGTCTCCCTTTAGAGAGAGGCAACACATTGGTAGCACTTTTGGCGTTACAAATGTCTATAGGCGATGGTTATGTTGAACTCATGCAATAAAAATACATACATACATAAATTCACGCCAGTTCCCTTGCGGGGTAGGCACGAACAACAGAGCGCCATTCAGGCTTATTCTTACACACCTCACTTGCTTCTTTGATATTCATAACTCTTGTCATACACGCTCGTCTGTTCTTAAGGCTCCTGACATCAGCTTCTGCTAGTACACGTTCAATTTGATCATGGAAGGTGTGTCGTGGCCTTCCACGACTTCTGCATCCATCCACTTTTGTATTGTATATCTGTTTAGTCATTCTTTATCATGCATTCTTTCCACATGCCCGAACCACCGGAGCATTCCTTTCCTTACCTTCACCCCGACACTCTCTTTCACACTCTCTTGTCCTTCTATCCTAGTAACTACATTACAACTCCACCGTACATACATTCACGTATCTATTATTACAAGCATGCATTTAGGTCGTCTGTCATCAAATCGTAGTAAGTACTAAACAGTTGTTTTCGATGGATACATTAGCATAGGTATTCGGCCCGCGTTGGTGCAAATATTTGGACCAATCATTTGCATAACAGACACCCTTCGGCCATGATTTGCATGCTATCAAACATTACATGGTAGGTCGCAACATTGAGATATGAGTAAAGTAAGATCTGTAAATCTTATTCATTTTAGAATATATTTTATTGTGCAATATAACTATATACTTTATTGTGCAATATAACTAATGAAATACACATAACAACTTAAAAGTGGGTACATATGGCGGTATTATGTCTCACAGCGTTCTCTTCTAGACAACCCTTGAATGGAGGGAGGAGAAATATGGCACAAAATAGAAATTAATATTATTCGGTATTTTTCTTATGCTGCATTGAGTATCTAGTCTTGTTTTCTATATATATTTGCATTTTATCCACAAAACCATTATTTTGCCTTTCATTGAGAAAAAAATAAAGTTTGCGAGAGATGGGCGAATATAGCTGAAGAGATGGCTCTGCAAACACATTGCAATTCACTAACAAATAAATCGGCATGACGACGAAAACTACTTTGACGCTACAATTTTAATGTGTTGCTCTCATCGTTAGTTCCACCTTCGTTAGATGGCGTTACGGGTATTTCGAATTAAAAATTAAGTTTTACATTTGTAAGAATTATAACGTCCATCCACTTCGTATCGCTGACGAAGACTCCGGCACCGGGTTGACCTGTATGACCTCTGGCGCCGCGAGCAAACAGCCGCGTTCGAAACCCAGAGGAGGGTCCGCCCGCACTTAAGACCCCTGAATATGGAAGCGCAGTTGTTTCGCGCTCCCCTTTCTGTCGCCACGCGTGTGGACTGTAGATCCATAGGTCGCTGGTTCATATCCGGCTCGAAGGACCATGTTTAAAACTTATATTTAAGCAGACTGTAACTTGCTTACCTGATGTATGCACGTATATCTATATAAAATGAAAACTGCACTTCACTGGGACTATATTTTGTATTAATTAAACACCATATAATATTTCACATCAACAGTTCAATAGCAACTGACAATACTATTAGACCCATGGTTTTATTATAAAATAATGAGGCTTCCATACAGCCAGTGTCTATGTAGGTTTCCTACAGCGGGATGCTTTACCCCCGCGGTGACAATGAATGAGGCCTTTTTGGTCGATGTCTGCCGGGGCTTGCGCGCGGCAGGCGACAGCCTCTTCCTGCAGCCCGGGTTATAGGTGGCTGGAAGGAACAAGAGGAGTTTTAAACAGACCGACGAGTCTCCACACGCCCTCACCGTGATCCCCACGTGGTGAGATGGGCATAAGTTCATCCGTACAGAAACGGAGAAAGAATACGATACTCTGTGGCCGGGCGGTCTGTCGTAAGAGGCGACAAAATAACCCATAGCCTGGTGGTAGGGCATTTGCCCCTCTGGATGGCTACCACTTCTGGTCTAGAGTATGTCACCATAACAACCTTGAGTTTTGTTCCGACATTAGTGACCAGGTTCAGTCTCCCTTAAGAGAGCAGCAGCGCATTTGTAACACCTTTGGTGTTGCAAATGCCCATAGGCGACGGTAACCGCATTCCATCAAGTGGGCCGTCTGCTGAACTCCTGCAATAAAAAGAAAGTGGATTTCTCCTCGTCAAACATAAGGGCGTATAGGACGAAGCCGCAGACAAAGACTGATAGGTAATAAATGAACAAAGTAGTTCAATAAACGGTAAATAAGTAAATATTTGTGTTTGCTTTAAACAAAACCAAAAACCTTAAATACATATAGATAATATTATCTCCTGTCACTTGTAGTTGGTACCTAACGAAGTGTCAATGAGCCCTACGGAAGCTAAGAATAAGTAAACTGAAACAGTTACCTTTATTACTATAAAAGCTGCAACCACACCGGTAAAGCGACGGCGACGCGATAGCGATGGAAGTCTTAATTGGTTCCGTTTCAATTGCATAAATAAATGTAATTAATTTCATGAAATTGAAATGGAGCTAATTAGGACAGGCAATTTTCAAAAGTTAAAAGTCCTAATTAAGTCGTAATGGCTAGCGCACTTGACCCCGACTCAAAGGGCGTGGGTTTGAATACTGACTGGAACACATGCACCACTTAGGCAATTTTCTGACCTAATGTGCATATTATTACAATTACCACGTGCTAACAACGGTGAAGAAAAACATCGTGATGAAACCTGCACATCGAGATAACCGATGTGTCAAACCTGCCAAGCCGCCTTGAACAAGCGTGGTGGGTATACTGTTCATTCTCCTATCGGGGGAGGCCTGGTCCCAGCAGTGTTACGTTTATGGGCTGTTATTATTATTATTCGTAAAGTTCACAATATGTTCTAAATAATAAGACGTTGATTGAAAGATTAATTGAGATTTTCTATTCATTTATAATAATAATAATGATTATCAGACAAACACATGTTGTATATCCTCCAATTAAGCAAGTTACGCTTGTGTTATGGTAATATATAATGGCCGGCAAAGGTTTAGCCTACTCAACTACTAAGACCTCCATAAAAACATAAACGGACTGATGACGATGACGCCAACTGTTACAAACTCCTCAAAGTTTGCTATACATTACGTTTTATACTAAGCGATTGTCCTTCTTTAGTATTCTTACTCTATGATACTACGTAAGTACGTTTTAGTAGCGAAAAAAATACGTCGTCAAAAATGAACTTGTCAAGATTACCAATGTCTTGATCCCGTTCATCCACTTCGAACTAACGTGACGAATATATCTCCTCTTTCCCTAAAATAGTAAGATCCTAATCCAGCAGAGAAACGTTTATAAGCTGATGTTATAAATTTTGGCGCGGACACATGCACGTCGCCTGTTATGAAATCAAACACATATTTGAGAACGACTTTATTAATGTTTTCGGGTATTATGTTCACAACTTAGAATTAAATTTAGTAATAGAAAATATTTAAAACATACGTAAATTGAACGACTGTATGTCCATTGTAGATCTTGGTTGTCAGAGGGAAGTGTCAATGCTTAGTTGCAAAACTAAACAACGCCTTAGCATCACTATCGCTTGAGCAGTGTGGTCCAGGCCTTAAGGTGTAACAATTCCAACATACAGGTTAACTTTTGTTAGTTAATAGCTTCACACTAATCTGTGTTAATGTGAAAGTGTTCGTGTTAAAGTTAACTATTTTAGAACTAAAACTAGGTTTATGATACTCCGTGACAAAATAGTTTTTACAGCATAAATTTTTCAAGCCCCTAAATTATATTATTACTTTTTTTTCTTTTTTTTATTGCATGAGTTCAGCAGACAGGCAGACGGCCCACTTGATGGAAAGCGGTTACCATCGCCTATGGACATTTGTGACACCAAAAGTGCTACAAATGCGCTGCTACACTCTTAAGGGAGACTGGAACCTGATCACTAATGCCGGAACACAACTCAAGGTTATTATGGCGACTTACTCTAGACCAGGAGTGGTCGCCATCCAGTCGATCAAATACCCTAGCACCTGGCTGTGGGTTGTTTTGTCGCCTCCTACGATAGGCCGCCTGGCCGCTGGAAATTGTATTCTTTCTCCGTTCCTGCAGGGATGGCCCGAAGTCTCAAGAGATAGTCTTACGATACATAAAAACTACTATTAACCCTTAACACAATTATCGATATACCAAAAAGGCGCAAGACTAACACTATAACTATCTCGTAATATACCAAGAAAATATACCCATTTCATACAAATCATAAAACTCCTATATAAACAGAGTGAGACAACAACACAATTGACGATCACGTGCACATCTGCACTCTCATCGCGGACACATATGTGCTAATAGTAAGCTAAAGGGCTTAATAAAATTGAAACGCTGTTAACATATTGGTCAATTTTTTAATACGATCGCAGCATTCGCAACAAGTTCTTGTAACGTCGAAGAAAAATTCAAAAATTGATTTACTTGGCCGTTTCTCAATCATTTATGGTCCGGCTATAATATTTTTTTACTACTCTCTTTTGACTCATCTTTTTCCAATCAGTTGGAGTCGACATAGTCTAACTTTCCCTTTCTTACTCCTCTGTCCTGGAACTCATCTTTTGTAACACCACAAATCTAATCATCCTTCACCAGCCTGGCTTTCAGACCTAGACCTATGTCATTATTATAACTATAATATCATTTTTCTTTCCTTTTATTGTCTTGGTCTTATTGAGTATGCATTGTTTGCTACAACTCCATTAATTCTTCAAAAAGTGATTCTGTAACATACTTCTGTACAATACTTATTAAAAAAAAGAATTTGAGATATAAATAGAATATGAAATATAAAGAAAATCAATATTTAGCTAGACGTGTTGCTGGGGAGTTTCTTGCCGCTTCTTCTCCTTTACAGCACCAAAACGTTGCGAAGCGGTGTACATAGAATATGAAGTAAAAAAAAAAATTAACTTACATGTATGACCTTCAAAAAGTGTTCTCTAGTGGAACTTATTTTGAATAAAAACTTTTGAATTTGAATTTGAATATATATCTGATTTATTCACTGTCAAAAGCAAGAAAACGGGCGGACGCTAACTATTAGAGAACTAATAGAGAGTGGACAGTGGAGATATGAACGTTTGAAGCGTCGTTGAAGCGCTGTCAGCGATGTGAATATTTTATACCTTACTTCCTAAATGACTTCTCTTCTTAGCGCCGATAATGTTTAAAGCATTTAAACTTTTTGCTTAATTTCTGTTTTTCCTTGATTGCAGAGAGCACCAGACGAGGCTCCCGTAGCCCCGGTTGAGATGCAAGCCAGACACGGGCTGCTATGGCATTTGCTCTTAGACCTACCCATATTACTGCTTGGTAAGTCCAATTTCAATTATTACAATATTAGCCGTTTATTATTACATGCTTATAGCAGTCGTTACTACATAATTATATGAATGTAACATGGGGTGTAATTTTTTAACCGACTTGAAAAAATGTAGAAGGTTCTCGGCTCAAATTATCGTGGAGTAACCTTTTTATTCTAAATATTTTGGTCTTTGTTTTCTTGGTGTATAGCTTGAACGTTCAAGCTCATATAAATTTCATTGGAGTTTTTGGCGGGAACTGAAAGGAGATGTTGTGCTGTGCAGTTTTATTTTCTAAAAGTGTGTAAAATTACTCTAAAATGAATAATAGTTGTGGGATATTGATAGTTTTTGAGTAGTAATTATGTGTTTTGTGAGAAATGTGAACTGTATAGTCAAATGTGGCCTTTTGAGTTGTAACAAGAACTCCGTTGAATGGCACTAGCTGATTACCTACAGTTCAGCTGTGCTACACATAGGCTTAAGAAAATGAAGAAACTATATTGTAATCTAAGATCTGGCTTAAAGGCCTAGCTGCCAAGCCATAAACTTAAATAATATAAATTTCATTGAATCTTGGACTCCGAAGATATAACATAAAATTCCTCAAAATGTCTCTCTTTTCTTTCACCATATCCCAATTACTTGGGGTCGGCACAATATGTCTTTTCCTTCCACACTCTTCTATTCTGACATACCTCTTCTGTCACACCGCATATCATCATGTCATCCTTCACACAATCCATCCATCTTTTTTTTGGTCTACCTTTAAATTTGTACCCATCGAGAGGAACGGAGAAAGAATACAATTTCCTGCGGCCGGGCGGCCTGTAAGAGGCGACTTACCAACCCACAGCCAGGTGGTAGGGCATTTGCTCGACTGGATGGCTACCACCCCTGGTCTAAATTATGTCGCCATAACAACCTTAAGTTGTGTTCCGGCATTAGTGACCAGGTTCCAGTGTCCCTTAAGAGAGCAGCAGCGCGTTTGTAGCACCTTTAGTGTTGCAAATATTCATAGGCGATGGTAACCGCTTTCCATCAAGTGGGCCGTCTGTCTGTCTGCTGAACTCCTGCAATTAAAAAAAAAAGAAACACATCCGAAATTACACGTGCATATATCCGCGTAGTATATCTAAGTATGCAATAAAATATTAATTAAATGCTCCGACGAGTGATAACTACAGTACACAATTAAAACTAATGACGCATTACCTTTTGTCGAAATTAAACATGCAATTGTTACGATTAAATTGGGCTTAAAAACGGCCAAAGTTCGTTATACTGACGTTGTTTGGAATGTATGCTTGTGTAACGGTTTCGTGTTACACAAGGATGTGCCAGTTGTAGGGGTTTCGTTTCAGTGGCTTTGGCATGTGGCTGATTAAAAACGGTCATTATACGAGGAAAGGGAGACCGACTGACCATTTTTTTATAAAAAAATTGTCTGTGTGTGCAATTCACAGGCAGTAGAAGTGAAACAAAGTGTGGGGTGGACATGGGGGAGGGATTCTAAATTTCGTGACGTCACATTTCATATAATCTACCGTTATAATATACTAGATGTTGACCCGCGGCCGTGCCGCGGAGTAAACTCTAGTCTTTACATAAGGTGGTGGTCTTTGCCCGGCTGGGTGGCTACCACCCTTGGTCTAAAGTATGTCGCCATAACAACCTTGAGTTGTGTTCCGACATCAGTGACCAAGTTCCAGTCTCCCTTAAGAGAGCAGCAGCGCATTTATAGCACCTTTGGTGTTGTAAATGTCCTGCTGCAATAAAAAAAAACATAAATCTAGCCCCAAATTTATCCCATTATCCGGGATGAAAAGTATCCCTTGTCCACCCTCGGTATTAAAATTACATATGTACCGAGTTTCAGCCAAATCGGTCCAGAAGTTTTTCCGTAAAAGCATAACAAACAGAGAGACAAATATATGTTTATTCCGAAAACGATCCCATTTTTCGGGATAAAAAGTATCCTATTTCATCATCGGCATCGAAAATATATATATAATGATTTTCCAGCCAAATCGGTCCAATAGCTTTTCCGTGAAAACGGGACAAACAGAGTTACTTTCGCATTTATAATATTAATAGGGATTTAAGTTTCGAAAACACAAAAATGATTATCGAAAAACTTAAAAACATTTCCAATTCTATGTGTACACAGAAGCAATTAAAAAAAACAAAAAACAACTGGAATACACTATATAAACGATGGAGAACATGATGCAATTTTACAATATAATTTAATTACATAAGGTTCCATTCGAGTATTATGTAAGCACTAAAGAGGGATGGGCCTTTGCTTTGCTTATTTTTGATGACATGGGGGATGGCCTTAATTAATTCAACTGAACTACCTTTACACAAAAACAAACATTCATGACAATATGACAGTAAACAGATCACATTACCTGGCCAACGTAAACATCATTGTTTCACTCTGTAATCATGTAACAGTTTTGAGAATATCATTCGATATCTTTTAGTTGTGAGATTGTTTGAATTTTACATAATTGTTATTAAACTTCTATGCTTTTAACAAGATTTGATATCACTCACGTTAGAAAACAATTAGGTTAAATGTAGACCGAAAAAGAAATGGTAAAGTAGATTGAAGAGTGAAAGATGACATGATGATTTCTGGTTTGACAGCTGATATATTCTAGAATAGAGGATTATGGAAAGAAAACACATACTGCGCAGACCCGAAATAACTGAAAGCAAAGACAGATCTCTCACGTTAATATTGATTCCATAACAATTTGTCCATGTTAAAAAATATTTATTGGTGGCAGTTGCTTCTTGTTTGGAAATTAAACTCGATGTAATGGACTGTATGATTATTATTACTGAACTTTTGACATGAATCGAAATATACGTAGAATAAGTACAAATTATGCAAGAGAGTCGTCGTTGAGAATTATAGTAGAATTGTGAAGAATTAATATGAAGAATGAACTAATTTTTGCCTCCAAGGCTGATCTAAATTCCGCGTACCGTCCGACGCATAGCTGCTAATTGTGCTAGCTATGGGCGTCGGCGATATGCGGGGCGCGGAGAGTAGGTGTGCTCCGGCGCCCGGGTCAGGGGGGTGCTCTCTATCCGCAACAATACTAAAAGAGTAAAGAAGAACAAATGAAACAGTGTGTCGTTGGCTTACTTGCCTGTTTCAGTGATTATTTTTACCCACAGGCTATCAGGAAGTATTCTTTACATTGTTTACAGATATAAACTTGACTTTATTCCCTTATTGTGATGTTAGCAATGCTAACACTGTTGGAGTCGTGACTCTTCAACACTTAACGAGAATTTTCATTCTTATCCCGCAGATCGACATATTATTAATCATGGTAGCGCAACGGCAAGCGCCCGCATCCGAAATTAAAGGGTGCGGGTTCGCTGCTGGCTGGAACGCATGGACCACTTAGGCCGTTTTCTGACCTAATGTGCATATTGTTACAAATTACCGTGTGCTAACAACGGTGAAGGAAAACATCGTGATGCAATCTGCACAACGAGATAACCGATGTGTCAAACCTGTCAAGTCGCCTTGGAGAAGCGTGGCGGGGTATACTGTCCGTTTCGCTATAATGGAAGACCCGAGCCCAGCAGTGGCTTATTTATGGGCTGATATTATTTTATATGTGTTATATATAGATTGCTTATTATGAAAATGTACTGTGCAGCACATACGCAGTGCGTAGCGTCTTTATGTCTACTGTCAAAGTTGATTTACATTAATCCACCTAGTGCCTTCAAACTTGAAGAAAGCTAGTACTGACTTTATACTGACATCGCATGAATTGATTTAAAGTCAGTCCAGCGCCACCAAGTCTGACTGACTTCAATATTCCCAATTGAATGTTTTGAAGTCAGTTCGCTCCCCGAGCCAGTAGCTGGATCAGTGTAAATCAGCCTTAATTCGTGTAGACGTCGCGGTTTTGATATCGATTAATCTGTCAAACAAATGTATCCAATAAAAGAGAGACTACATGGGAAAAACTGATATGCATTTTGACGTTTCCAAAGTGACCATCGATATAATATCAATCCGTCGATTGGTGACAGATGTCGCTTTCAGCATCTGTGGCACCTTAGAAAAACCGGGTTCATGATCAACCTATCATTTCGCTTAGGTTTAATTAAATCTGACAAACCAATGTCACTCCTCTGTGGTTTATATTACATAACTTAAGTAGCTTAAGTGGTAGGGTCATCGTGACTTGTTCACGTCAGTTATGTCAACAATGTCAGGTGTCATGTGTCACCGCCGTGACCACCCAGATAGCTCGAAACCGATAGTCACGTAATCGTGACATTCTATAATGAACATAAAAAGTTTTATAGAACAAATAACAGCTTTTAAAAAACTTTTAAAAGTTTTACGACGCCTTTGAAGTATTTTAAAAGGTATAAAAAATAAGATTCTCTTTCAAAAGCGACATTTTTTAATCAAATTGACTACATAATACAAAAATAAATGGAAAATACAATGAAAAATGTATTTAAATATAAAAAAAGATGCAAAACAATTCTAAAACGAAAACAAACGACGAAAGATGTGGGTCAAACACAAAAAAGTATTGCATGTAGGAAAAGACTACAAATGTTGGAACAATATGTTTACATGTTTTGATTCGCAAACTTGGATTGGAGAAAATAATGGTAGATACCAAGGTACCGTGGTCTTTCAGACACTTGAAGGAAACTTCGGATTTTTCAATTCAACAATAGGTATTATAATATTTTCGGTAAATGTTCATTATTACATTTTTTTTTTACAAAAACCAAATATTGAGCACATTTTCTGGCGTTCCAAACATAAATGTAAAAATTTAAATATATGTACATCTAATTTTTCTCTATCTCACCAGCAATGGCGAAATAAAGGTTGTATACGAGTTTATGATGTTTCTATAATTAAAAAGTTTTTTTTTATTATTGGATTATTTTTCAACGTCTACCGTATTCGAATGTCCTAAAATAGTTTCTCCCCTCTACAGTATATTACTCAAAGATTTTCCCCGACCGGTCAATGTGGACTTTCTTCTTACCCTAGCTGATAGTAGACATGTACATATATTATCAAAGTTTTTAACAATAAATAACATTTATCTCTAATGTAGTTAGTCTCTATGTTTTGTGTTGTCCTCAGGATCTCAGAAAGTGATTTGGAAGGTCACCGACCAAATTTTTCTTTTCGCATTTATGCTCTTATATGCACCTGACATTTTACCACCTACTGTGACATTGGCCAAATCAATGCAAACTGCGTTGGAGCCATAATCCAAAAAAAGAAGAAGAACGTCTACCGTATTGAGGTATTCACTATCCGAACAGTCTACAGTAGGAGATATTTTGATTTGAACGAGAGCAATAAAAAGTAATTTATTTGTTAAAATACAAAAGACTGTCAAATCTAACATACCCACAACATAATCATATATATAATAATAAAAAATACATGAACAAATAGTGTACATATGGAATTTATGTAACTTGAACCCTATCTTCCGCTTTTGTATTTGACTTATGTTTGAGAGTAAGCTCTCAGGCACGAGGAATGGGATAAGATAGGGGTATGGAATAGGGGGACTGGATAGTGAAGCTGGTAAAGGGAGGGAGGTGGAGGCATGGTAACTCTCACTCATTGTACAAATTACGATATTAGCTCAAGGCTATTTATTTTATAGTTTGACTTCAGAAGACAGGTCCACTTGGTGGAAAGCGGTTACCATCGACTATGGACATTTACAACACCAAACCTCCAACAAATACGCTGCTGCTCTCAAAAGGGAGAGTGCAAGCTGGCCACTAATTCCAAAACACAACTCCAGGATGTTATGGCAGTATACCCAAGACCATTGGTCTGCAAAGTATGTACCGCGGCACACTAGTGTACCGTGGTCTTTAATTGGTGTGCCTCGCAAAAATAAGGTTATGCTGCAATTTAAACGTTAGGTTTGTTGATTAATAATAAATATTGATTCGATGATCAATAAATAAATGTTGATTAATATTACTTAAAAAATGGTTTTTATTTGTGGTGTACCTCCAAAAACTTTCGTTTTCCTAGATGTACCTTGAACAGAAAAAGTTTGCGGAACACTGCCTCTAGACCAGGGGTGGTAGCCATCCACACGAGCAAATGCCCTACCACCTGGCAAAACCTAACCGTATCATGACGATATTCTGTCAAAATTTGTAAAATTTCTATCATTGAAAAAACTTCTTGAATATGTTCAAATAATTTAAGTGTTTTTATCAGCAAACATGCTAGCAAACTACGTTATACAAATATATAAATCAATAAATAATTATTCTTTATCAAGTTATTTGTTTTTATAAGCTAATCATGTTTAAGTTGAAACAGTGGGCATGCATTGATAATTATGTAACGGATACACTGTTTATGCTCGTGTTGGAGTTAAAAGATCAAGGGGAATTCATTGTTGTTATAGTTAGCTACATTAATAAAGTTGAAACTATGTATGAGATGTCAAACTGAATAAAAAATCTAGGCGTGATGCTATAGAATTTTGGTAGTTTCTTAACATTAATAACACACGATCCGAATCTTGAATTTTTTCGAGGGGGGGCGGGGCATAGACTGTAAAATGCCGCCCCCGTTCGCCTATATTTTTACCTTAATCATCATCATGATTCCAGCCATCAGACGGCCCCTGATGGACACGCGTGCGTCTGGTGTTTTTAACCTATGCCTACGCGCCCCGCGAAAAGTAGTCTATGTGTTTTGTCTGCGAAGTTTGAATTTGCCGCCCGGAGCATGGGCCCCGGCTTGCCCCCCCTGCGGCCGGCCCTTTTTTTTATTTTTTATTGCAGGAGATCAGCAGACAGGCAGACGGTCCAATTGATGAAAAGCGGTTACCATCGCCTATGGACATTTGTAACACCAAAAGTGCTACAAATGCGCTGCTGCTCTCTTATGGGAGACTGGAACCTGGTCACTAATGCGGGAACACAACTCAAGGTTGTTATGGCGACATACTTTAGACCAGGGGTGGTAGCCATCCAGTCGGGCAAATGCCCTACCACCTGGCTGTGGGTTGTTTAGTCGCCTCTTACGACATTCCACCCGGCCGCAGGAAATTGTATTCTTTCTCCGTTCCTGCACGGATACAAATCTGCCTGGCCCTGATCATATCAAAGTATAACAGATACTTTTGAGGCCCGATTTTTCAGGTCCGTTCAAAAGATCAATCAGTCCACTGAAGACCTTTTGTATATTCTTAAATTACTATGCAGTTTTCCACTACCAACGTTATTTCCCAATCCCCTCCATGATTCCCTGACACTACTGAAACAACATATGGATCTTAACATCCCTGACTCATTTCACTCTCGCTCCATCACACATAATTATTCTTACATCACCTATGTGAACTTATAGATACATAGACAACAAATCACACCTAAGCACTTGAAGGGCTCACTCTAACACAAATACATACATACATACATAACTTCACGCCAGTTCCCTTGCGGGGTAGGCACGAACAACAGAGCGCCATTTAGGCTTATTCTTACACACCTCACTTGCTTCTTTGACATTCATAACTCTTGTCATGCACGCTCGTCTGTTCTTAAGGCTCCTGACATCACCCTCCGCTATTACACGATCAATTTGATCATGGAAGGTGTGTCGTGGCCTTCCACGACTTCTGCATCCATCCACTTTTGCATTGTATATCTGTTTAGTCATTCTTTCCACATGCCCGAACCACCGGAGCATTCCTTTCCTTACCTTCACCCCGACACTTTCTTTCAGACCAACTCTCTTTCTTACTTCGGTATTACGAACGCGGTGCCGCGAGCGTCACTCCGCAGATTTTGCGCAGTGCTCGCATCTCAACCGCGTTTACTCTACTTTCATGCTCTCTCTTCCAAACCCAACTCTCGCTTCCATACGACACAAACATTCTAACACAAATACTTATAATAATTATACTAGTATATTTTTTTGTCTTAATTAGCCAAATATCAAGGCCAATGGGTTGATCCTGGTGACCTGTACTCCAGGTTTCTTTTAACTTAATTCAGGCACCAGCCTCTTTTTTAATGTTGTTACTAGGTTATGTAGGTTACGTCTCATTTTAGGTCGTTGAGCCGCAGCAGTTAGTTAGACCAAAAAAACAGGTCTATAGATTGTGTGACGGATGACATAATATGTATACGGAAGATGTATGTAAGATATGGAAGGAAAAGATGTATTATGCTCACTCCATATGACTGAGATAATCTGAAATAAAAGAGTGAGGGCCATTTATACGCTGATATTAAGACATAAGATAAAGTACTAAGTTGTGTAACATCAGACTCTAAATCCAGTTGTTCGTTGAAACTACCGTGTGGTGTTCTATCTTTAACTGCTTAATATGGCGACGGCTTACGCTGACAATTTTACGAGATCGACCAAAGATATAAAATTGTTTTATGTGTATTACTTGTGTGGATATCTTAATTGGTGATAGTAAGGTCACGATCACGAAAACAAGACATCGCCTGATGTACGAGGTAGTTTGACAGTGAAAGAAGGTAAATACTTGTGACTGTATATGACGAAATCATAAAAAAATAAAATCGTGGACAGTGTACATTTGCAATACCGAAGCTGCTACCAATTTGCTGCCGGCCTCGAAGAGGGTACTGGAATCTGGCTACTAATAATAATATCAGCTCATAAATGTCCCACTGCTGGGGCTCGGGCCTTCCATTATCTTATCCGTGCAGGAACGGAGAAAGAATACAATTTCCTGCGGCCTGGCGGCCTGTCGTAAGAGGCGACTTAACAACGCACAGCCAGGTGGTAGGGCATTTGCCCGACTGGATGGCTACCACCCCTGGTCTAAAGCATGTCGCCATAACAACCTTGAGTTGTGTTCCGGCATTAGTGACCAGGTTCCAGTTTCCCTTAAAAGAGCAGCAGCGCATTTGTAGCAACTTTGGTGTTGCAAATGTCCATAGGTGATGGTAACCGCTTTCCATCAAGTGGGCGGTCTGCCTGTCTGCTGATCTCCTGCAATAAAAAGAACAAAACTACTACTACTACTAGTCTCTTCATGCGTTCAAAGGACTCGTGAAGGATTATCACCTCGGACTCTAAAGTCAATCATTACATCTTCATCTCTCCCATATTTAAGTAATTCTATGCATTATTACTATGATTTTTATTTATATATATGTCAATATATGTATATTTTTGTCTTATTTCTATGTCTATTATACTTGCCATTTTAAAATTTTAATTATATACTTTTTTATTCTAGTTATATTGCAAAACCCACATGTTACACAATTTTTCTCTAATCCATCCTAAGGTTGTCTGGAAGAAATTGCTTTTAGTGATAAGACCGCCCGTTGTCTTCTGTACTTAAACTTCTTGAAAAGTGTCTTAATGTTATGCAATAAAGTATATCATCCTAAGGTTGTCTGGAAGAAATTGCTTTTAGTGATAAGACCGCCTATTGTCTTCTGTACTTAAACTTCTTGAAAAGTGTCTTAATGTTATGCAATAAAGTATATCATCCTAAGGTTGTCTGGAAGAAATTGCTTTTAGTGATAAGACCGCCTATTGTCTTCTGTACTTAAACTTCTTGAAAAGTGTCTTAATAATATGCAATAAAATATATTTTATTCTATTCTACTATTACTGCCAGGCTACGAATGCCAGAGCACAATTCAAGTTTCTTATGGCGACATGTTTTATATGAGAGGTGACAAGTGTCCTACAACCTGGCTGACGCTCTTACAGACCTCCCGGCCTTATGAATAAGTAACTACCATTTCCTTCTCCGTTTCTGCACAAATAACAGTTGACTGCATAAGTATGTCGAAGCAGCCAAATAACATCAATTTTATCTCAGTAGTTTATCAGTTCGACTGATTGTGTCGACAATGTCAGTATTTCTCTTCAACGATATTAGATAAGGCATCTTTTTTACTTTTATAGCTTCGGTACATTGAAAATAAACGACCTTTGAACTGTTATCTTGATTTGGGTATTGTATTGGAGCGATTCAAGATTTTATCTACCCGTTAGTGATTGTTAACGATTTGAAATAAAAATCGTTAAGTGCGTGTGCCACGCACAGCGAAGGGTTCCGTAAAAGCGAAGAAGGTCCAATGTTTTTTTACAAGCTTTTATTTAACGTGCAATGGATGTATCATACATACATGTAAGTTTGGGTGGAATCTTGCAAGTTAAATTTGACCAACTTCCCGGTTTTCGATTGAGCTGAAATTTTGCACGCATATGTATATCGCGTGACACTGCAATAATATGGTACCATGGAGCTGATCTGATGACGGAGTCGGAAGGTGGCCATAGGAACTCCTGTACTAAACAAGATAGACCCGTCGTGTTTGGGCTCGTTTTACTTGTCTTGGCTAGCACTCTGCTGCTACATGATATCCAGGACCTCAAAAGCTTGTATTTAAAAACCTTTTTAAAAAAGCTTATGTCATTGGACTACGAAATAAAATAACTATTTTTTTTTAAAATTTTTAAACAAAATTTTAACTTTTCTTTTCATAAATGATATTCACCTAAAAATTCAAATATACAATTAATATAAGCTATATCTTAAGAAAACATACAAATAATAAATAGACCCAAAATCACCGTCATCTCATCGATAGATTTCTTGTAATAAAATGTGGGATTTTTATCCCGGGAATCCCGCGGGAATATTCCCGGGAGCGGTTTGTAGTTGTTCGGGTGTATAAAAATTAGCTTATCCTCACACAGTTTTCACTAAAATGATGACTGACTACGTTATCTACTACAAATACTACTAGTTGTTAAGGTCGATTTGCATGGATCCAACTACTTACTTGGGGAGCCGACTTCCTTCAACAACAGTCACACAGTAGCGCTGTAATGACTTCAAATCAGTTTACACGATGCTATGTATGATGTATGAAGTCAGCAATAGCTTCCTTCGACTTTGAAGTCAGTACCTGGATCAATGTAAATCAGCTTTTGTACTTCGTGAAAATTAAAAAAATACGACTATTTTTAAATGACAGCACTATGCAACCGCCCGTTAAATAACAGTTATTAAAAAAAGTGACTGAGCTGGGGTACTTTGTGTCCCGGGAATCCCGCGGGAATTTCAAGTCAAGCGTGGACGAAGTCGCGGGCATGTCCTAGTTTTCTATAAAAATCGGTTCAGAAACAAAAAAGTTATGGCTACAAAAGCGTAAAATTTCATATTTCCGACTGATTTCAAGGATTTTTCTCTCATAACTTCGGAACCCAAAGTCATATAGCAATAATACTTACACGGGACCACCATTTCGAAGCTTTATAATGCAAAAAAGAATCATCAAAATCGGTTCTGAAACAAGATAAATTAAGGCTGAACATACATGACAAAAAATTTAAAAATTATTACACGACGAACCCCCTTTTTATGGAAGTATAGCTTTGCGTTTGACCACTGTCTGACCTGATGTTGATTGGTGATGCACTCGTAACTTGAAGACCTCAAGGTTGTATTTGTCAGGAAAATATTCCTCCTTTTTTGAAGTCGGTTAAGAAACAAGAACCTCCAGCTGTGATTGCAGAGGGGGTTACGTGTTACGTTTTTCACGATTGTCATTCAATGGTATTCTTCTTCCATGGCCATACATAGTGTTACGAGTTGCAGGTCTCGAATAAAAAGGCCGAACTCGAATTAGAACTATACACACACGTATAATACAGGTACAAATATAACTGAACACAACCAGTCCAAACGTAATGCACGCACGATTCAATAACACGCGCAAAGTCCGTCACTAAATAGATTTGAATGTACACAAGCCTTGCTTCACTCGTGGTTATCGCTTGACTTCCGATCTCTACATTGGGCGATTGCTTTATACTGCACAGATACAATATGTCTGCCCGACCGCGTGGACCGAATTTCTCACAATCAGTCCGACACACCTGGCTAATGACTGCCATAAAAGATTACAATACACAATGGGCTGTTTTCCAATCACAAATTTTAAACACAAAGTAAACAAAAGAAGTACAAATGCCGAAAGGTAATATAGTGTGTTTTTACGGTATGCAGGTGTGAATCCACTTTTGTCGGTGTGTAGGTCGTAACAATAGCATAGAACTAGTTTGTTTCTTTATCTGACTCTTTCATCTATCAATCAGCCTCCTTTGTAAAATAACAATAACAACAGGTCGCATTTTACGATCTCGGTTGATTCATTAGTCTAAGTTGCTCAATTGATACATGGTTCTATAACACAAGGATAATGGTTAAGAGTTCCGCCATAAATCACTCTAATTTATTTTAATGTCGCTTGAGACCTTTTGGAATTGATTGATTAGTTTTCGGGCAATGTTTTGATGGCCTTCGTTATAGTTGAGTGGTCTAATGTTTTGCCCGCTTAGCTCAATGAACGCACAGGTTCCGGGTTCGATTCCTGGCATGGTAAATTTCGTTACCGTGCTGGAACCCACGGCCTTATAGTTGCTCGAATTGAATAAAAAATTACCTATAATACAAGCGTAATTTGCATACTTGAGAATACACAATGTGTTTATGGCGATTAATTTAATTATTAGTTTAAGCCCTTATTCATATATAAAAAGTGTTATTCATAATCGCATTCAGAATACGACTAACTTCTATTATTTATCAGTAGCAGTGCCCGCGACTTCGTCCGGGTGGATTTTTTTTTCGGGGAAGAATAAAAAAGTACCCTATGTTACTCCTTATAACATCAGCTATCTGCCAGTGAAAGTCCCGTTAAAATCGGTCCAGCCGTTTCAGAGATTAGCCGGAACATCCAGACAGACAGACACACAGACAAAAATGCTAAAAATTTCATTTTCGGAATCTCCTGGTCCGAATTATTCCCCTTAATTTTTTTCACATTTTTATTTTGACATTACAAACAGAGACTTCAATTTATATTTGTATGTATAGATATATAGATATTTATATAATAGACTAGCTGATGCCTGCGACTTCGTTCGCGTGGTATTTATTATTCCTTCAAAGCGGTTTAAGTAATTAAAGTTTTTTAACTATCCCACAAGAACTCTTTATTTTTTCGGGATCAAAAGTATCCTATATCTTGACTAGGGATATAAGCTATCACCATACAAAATTTCATTTAAATCGGTCCTGTCGTTTTGGAGATTAGCCCGTACAAACAGACAGACAAACAGAGAAACAAAAAATTTGAAAAAAAAAACTAAATTAGTTCTATTTCACTTCTTATATACCCCTGAGTCGATTTTTAGCATTTTTTTTAATTGTACAGAAATTCGACCTCTACAGTTTTGTTATATGTATATAGAGATTATTTCCAATATTTAAATGCCTTATCAATAAGTTAAGTAAACGACAACTCTTTATCTGTTTTGTAATATTATTATAATGATCCTTACAAGGAACAAAGAACTTTCTTAACAGATAATAAGGATAATGCCCTGAGGAATGCTGTACAATGTCCTACCCACAGAGAAAGATAGTGATTTATTAAAAAAAAATCGAACAAACACGCCTCAGTTCATCTGTATAAGAGTTCCGTAAACAGGACACATCTACTGTCTTCGCTATTTAGCCACGGAATCATTTTCTGAGCGGTCTTCTACCGCTTGGACATTATAGACGGCGAAAAGGTTGGAGTATCGAAGAAAACCTCTTTGCCCCGGCTTCTATTTAGTGGGAGGGTAATCGCCCACCCTACCCTTCGGGGTTTTGAGTCGTTGAAGCCTTTCCTCATAACGGTGATCTCTCAGGGGCTTTTGTTAGGTAGGTTGCGGCGTCAGATCGCCTTCGGAAGTTTTGCGTTCGCTTCGTCAGCGGCTGAGTTAGCCATTCGTTTGCTAGTGAATATCTCGGGCTTTGGGTGGCTACTCGTGGCCTGTCAGCGGCTTCGTGCTGATCAAGTGAGTATATGAGATCACGGGGTGTCGACAGCCAGGTCCCTCTCCCAGGGAATTATTAAAATCGTAAATATAGGTAATCAAAAGCAACGTTCAGCGAAAGGAAATGTATATAATTTCTTGTGACCGGACGGCCTATCGTAAGAAGCAGCAAAACAACCCACAGCCAGGTGGTAGGGTAATTTCCCGTCTGGATGGCTGCCACTCTTGGTCGAGGATATGCCGTCATAACGACCTTTAGTTGTGTTCCGGCATTAGTGGCCAGGTTCTAGACTCCATTTAGAGAGTAGCAGCACATTGGTAGCATTCATGATGTTACACATGTCCATAGGCGATGGTAACTGCTTTCAATCAGGTGGGCCGTTTGTCTGCTGAACTTATGCAATAAAAAAAAATCCTCTGAACCCTGCAAGAACTAATGTTACAGGTATTGAGTAGCATAACATTGTTCTTGTGGTGTTTCTTTTTTTTAAGTTAATAATTAATTTTGTTATATACCCTCTTATTTTTAAACGGTACAATCAGCCATTTCCTTAATTGAATAGTAATGTTATATTTTTATTTTTTCTGTGATTATCGCCTGTTTTATATAGAGTAGTTGTCTATAATTTACCATAATTTTTTATAAGAATATTCCTCTAACATGATGAGGTAACTGTGTAATTCAAAATCTCTCAATTACAAACACTTTATTTTCATGTTGGCAGACGCGATAGATTTATACTGTGTTCCGTATATTTTATCACATGTAAAACTTTAAGTATAATATTTGATACAATATCTTATATAAAATATTGTCTGGAATTTCCAAACAGTAATGTATTAATTTCTTTTCATTCATAACACTTTAATTCAAATAGTTTATCATTTACTTCAATCCGCTAACGGTTGTGCCAACTGCTAAATTTTATATACTGTAAAATTGGAGGGATGTCGTGTTGTTCTAAAATGCTTGTCGAGGCTTGGTGTGTATATCGCTTATTTGGTAGAACAATGATCTAATTGTAATTTTATAAAACTTGACTTAAGTATATCAAAACACATGTAACAAGGGTCTCCATACATTCGGAGGAATATCATGACATTGTATCGGTAATATATATCTAGTATAATCATAATCCTACCTATAAAGCTAAAAAAAACGCTAATCGCTCTCTTGTAAAAGTGCAAAACTGGTTATTACGTCAATGTTCTACCAAAAACAATGAAATGTATTAAAACCGTGAGGTTCTCTGATTATAAAGTATTGTGACCAGTTGCTGTTCTTTTACTACCATAAACCCTTCTGAGTTGTTGCAAGTATTACTTGATATATATATATATACCATGACCAAAAGTTTATTTTACTCAAGGTTATGGCAACATACTCTAGAAGTATTTTTTTTTTTTTTTTGTTTTGAGGCGAGGGAAAATGCTTAACCGATTTACGCACAAACTGGGTCGTTGCTAGGGGAACGACACGCGTCGGTCGGGGGCGATAACACTGCAGCAATAGTATGCTCTTGGCAGTGCCCCGTCCGCGATCGACGTCACAGAATAGTGTGGAAGACTCCGAGCGTTGCTGCACGAGCGAGCAACCCCAATACCCACTAAAAACCCTCTCCTCCCTGACGACCTTGCGCTTTTGTTTGTGTTGGAAAGGCTGAGATTTAGAACATAGTTACGCCCAGCCGAGTACTCTAGAAGTCTAGGGCAGCTATACTCAACCCGCTGGTCGCATGTGGCCTGCTGAGCTTTTATAAGTACCCCATACACCATACTAATAGTTGTACAATTACATTGGTAACTCCTGTGGTATTACAAAAGTCCATAGATGACGGTAACCACTTTCCATTAGGTCGGTCGCAAGTCTCTTTTATACTCTACTAATAAAAATACACCTAAATTAATTTATGTTGTGACATATGTGTACATAGCCTACATATTTTCACGCCTGTTTCCCATTTGTGTAGGCAGACACGATGGATCTCCGCCTGCTACGATCCTGTCAAACACTTTTTAACCGACTTCAAAAAAAGGAGGTTTTCAATTCATCAGAATCTTTTTTTTTTATGTATGTTCACGTGTTACTCCGAGATTTATGATCCGATTTACGTGATTCTTGTTTTTTGTTCGACGCGGAATAGCTGCCTTTTGGTCCCCTAAAAATTTGACATAGTTTGGCCCAGTAGTTTTCATTTTATTAGCATTTTTTATGAAAATTTTTCCATTCCGTTCCATATGTACACCGATTACGCTGAGATTTATAATCTGATTTACGTTATTCTTGTTTAGTTTGATGCGGAATAGTTGCCATTTAGTCTCCTAAAAATTTAACATAGTTTAGCCCAGTAGTTTGCATTTTACGAACATTTTTTTGTTCCCGTTTCTTGGGACCTATATTTTTTAAGGAGCGCGGCACCTTTCGTGGGTCTACCCATACATAGCTAGACACTAAAAAGTAACAAAAAAATAAAAAAACTTCGTTTAAAAAAACCGACTTCAAAAACTAAAAAAGTATAAACTCGGTGCTTAGTAATTTTCAAAATATAGTCAATTTTATGTTTTACTTTGCACCGACTTCCAGATGTTTTAGATAATATATATTAATAATAATAGCTTTAGAAATAAGTTATTTTTCACTTTTTTAGTTTTTGAAGTCGGTTTTTTTAATCGCTTCGTCAACTTTCATTACTCTTTTCACACATACACGCTTATTTAAACTAGTTTTTATCTGACCTTTCTTCAAAATATCTTAAATTTAATCACGGTGAGGACGTCTCGGTCTACCGGCACCGACTCTACCAGGCCCATTGCTGTCATATTCTTGTTTTGTGATTCTGCTTTCATTCGTTCTCTCTACATGCCTTTTTTCAACTCTTGTCACTACATCTTCTTTCAATCATGCATGCACCATTTTGAGTATCACTGCTCTAGAGTCTAGACCAAGGGTGGTAGCCATTCAGACAGGCAAATATCCTACCTGGCTGTGGGTTGTTTTGTCGCCTCTTACGATAGACCGCGCGGCTGGTTGAAATTGTATTCTATCTCCGTTCCTACACAGATAAATAAAATCCAAGTCCATCATAGAGTCTAAGTCCCATGTAATGGCGGACAACACATAAATGATATCTACATAGTTATTAATCGACTTCCATAAAAATGCCTCGAGCATTAAAGATTTTACAGTTTACAATATTACTAAAACAAGGAAATGTTCCAATGCAACACCGCCCACGGCACTTTCATACAGCCATTTAAATACATATAAATCATACACGTCTGTATGTATGAGTAAAAGTTAATCAGCATACGTGTTTCTAGCTAAATCTTATTAGATTTTTTCACATATAATTAAAATATGATTTATTCTAATAAGATTCTGTAATCGAATTAAAAATATACATAATTCATTAGAATGTGAAGAATTTTTTTGAAATGATAAATGTATACTTGCTTTTTTCCGCGGCTTCGCTCGCCTTTAAGTAAATTTTGTAGACAAAGCTTTTCAGGTAGTTTTTTTTTTCGCTTTTAAATTACGTGTATGGCGTTTAGTAACAATGAAACTATCCTGAAGTCTTAGTCAATTCAACACAAAAGGAATCATTAAAATCGGTTCAGAAACAAAAAAGTTATGGCTGAACATATTTTAAGAAAATACACGACGAATCGCGAACTACCCCTCCTTTCAAGTCGATTAAAAACGTCACTTACGAATTTTTGAAATTATACAGCTGATTAATGATATACAAATAAATAATACATATATTTCCATAAATAAAAATTCATTCATTAAACTCAATATAAGGCGTACAGAACAATTAACAAATAAGCCAAAAACCTTAAAAATTAATACGATTAATTCCCTTCAAACGTATAAAACCCATGTGCAATGACCCCATACATCACTAATTACTACATAATTAACAACCAAACTTTATTTTGCGCTTAACTTTGTCTAAAATGAATCTTAATACAATCAAAATAAAGTCCTAAGCATAAATTTTCCAGGATTAATCCAAAACCAAAATACATTTTGCGTTTACACGTATATAAAATAAACCTTATTGCTTTTTGATAAGGTCTTAAAGATATGTCTTGAAGTGCAAGTTAGATTTGTTTAGGGCTTAAAATCGGGTCAGTTGGTGCATCGTGCTAATTTAATAAAAAACCAACAAAGTGTTCTACGTACTTATCTTTTACAACACATGTGTGAAATTTTTTATCCGTGCAGGAACAGAGAAGGAATACTAATTCCTGCGGCCAGGCGGCCTATATTAAGAGGCGACAAAACAACCCATAACTAGATGGTAGGGCATTTGCCCGTCTGGGTGGCTACCACCGCTGGTCTAGAGCATGCCAAAACAATCTTGAGCTGTGTTCCGGCATAATGGTTTTTTCGTAATTTGTCTATAATTATTTTAGTTAAGAAAAAAAATCACCAAATCACCTCTAAATTATTGACATATATTAATATAAAACATGGCACAATTGACACTATAGATATATAGTTGTATATATTTTCATAGCGTCAGAGTTACTAGTATAAATCTATATATATAAAAATGAATCGCAAAATGTGTTGGTAAGCGCATAACTCAACAACGCCTGGACCAATTTGGCCAATTCTTTTTTTTTAATGTTCGTTGAAGTCCAAGGATGGTTTTTACGGCGAGAAAATTTCGAATAATTGCCGGGAAAACCCTAAAAACAGCCCTTTTCTTTTTCCATACAAACGTTTCCCAACTAAAATGTAGAGTCAATTTGAACTTTATTGCTATTCAATAAAGTTCATAATAAATTACAAGCTTTCACTGTTTTCTAAGCAATGTAGGTGTGTTCCTAACGCTAAAGAGTCAATTTGCACTTTATTACCGCTGCACAAAGTTCAAATTCAATCATGTCTATCAAAACAGTGTGCGTGTGCGCGTTGGAGGATCTAATGTCGCGTGCCGAAACTAAAACAAAAGAAATAATATCGCGAAGCCGACCAAATTGAAAATCAGTACTAATGATCTATAGCTCTTACATTATGTAACTATTCAATTTGGTTGGTCAAGTAGGTCCCAGAAGTGTGGCCAAAGTTCGTGGAAGCGAAGATACTTTGGTCACGCGAGCTGAACCCCACACACCGCCCTATCACCAGGGTGACGGTTCTGTTCAGGAGATTTTTTTGCCCCGGCTATAAAATAGGTAGGAACAAAAAACTGCCACATTCCAAATCTTTTTGACAGAACGAAGTCTGTCGGGTCCGCTAGTAATAAATACATACGTAATAGCACTATACATGCTTAGAAAGAATAAATTGTTACTAGTCTAGCCGTGCGTCGGTGTGCGTCAGTTTAGTTCAAAAATCCGATCTAATCTCGCTCATTCCCAGGGCGGCTGAGATCCAACGTTCCCATAACTCCCTCAGAAGCCATCCATAATAACGCTTCTCAATCGACGAGAGGTCGATCATTACTGCAATGGATAACTACCAATTTCCTATTGAGTAAACACACGGGAAGTGATCTCGAAATTACCCGCTGTGTTTCTGTATCTTTCTAGTACCTACCTCGTATTTATGTTTGATGGAGACGTGTTGTCTGTTATAGCAAATTTCTGGAAATAAATTACTGTTATTATTGTTGATATTATTTAAATAGCGTGGCAAACGAAAACGCGTTTTAAGTATAACTGTTTGAAGTTCCTGTAAAATCATATATATAGCTACTCGACTTTGCAAATGAAGTTATTTGCAACGTCTATATATAATTTTATATAATTCCCTAAACAGTTTGCAAAATCAAACTTATTGATAGACAGACTTATTACTATTTTCTAGGTTTTAACGCGCAAAATAAATTAAATCTACGTTATTATAATTTTATTTTCGTCTTCTATAATTTTATTTTAGCGCTACGACATCTTACTGGCAATCATTGATCCTGGTTATTGCTGGAATCCACCTTCCTAACCAATTTACATCACTTTGAAATATCTTCAACATCCTAATCCTTTTGATTCGTTAAGATTGTACTATAGCTACAGACTTTACAGATTAAGCTTTAGTTATTACGCACTTAATGTATTTTTGTAGAATTGTTTGAAGAAAACAGCCGCAACCTAAACGCTCATAATTTCATCCCGTACATCCTTGAATGCAATCGTATACTGCGTGCACTCAACCGCAATTGCAGCCGCAGTCTTATTGGCCTACTTCGAAGACCTATATTGGATTATATAAATGAGTTAAAGACCCTACTTCAAGTGATTAAGATTGAAGGGTCCTATTTTCATGTCATGCATCAATATATGCATAAGGATAAGGTGTCACATAAGGGCCATTTGCAATAAAATAATGCTTAAATGAAATTGATAGACCGCTCTAAAGAAGTCTAAAGAACTTACTTACTAACTCTAAAGAAGATCAATATGTCAAACTTTAAAGTCGTGTAAAATTCATACAGCAAAACACATAGAACTTGGAGAGTTGTTTAATTTAACCTCTGAAGGAAGAATGGCGATCTAAAGTACCTACAATTAATTATAAGTTATGATTCTCGCACAATAATTAGCCCCACCTTAGTGCGCTATTATGTATGACATGTAGATTCGATCAAAGTCAAAATGAGAATGATATTTTGTCACTAAGCCCGCTCGCTTTTATATCCCATTAGTAAATACAACTACCCGTAATATTACAATAATAAATGACACTACTTGATACAAATGTTATTAACACTACTTTATATTTTATAGTGGACTGTACTTATAACTAAAGTAAAAGAAATGTTTTTGATTATTAATATATGTTCATGTTTTTTCAACATAATATTTGACATAACAATATAAAGACATGACCGCCTTTACCCGGGGGTCCAAGAAGTGACCGGCGCCCGGGCACACAGACCTAGGGAGGCGCAAATCGTTTGACTTCAATAGTAAAATAAGTAATTAACTAACATTTATTATTTGAATACTGCAGAAAATAGATGTATATTGTATGTAATATAAAATTAATAAACAATTACATATTCAAGAATTGTAATTTAAAAAAAATATTTTATAATCAATAAAAAATTTATTAATAAACAACCTTTCCTTACATTATCATATTGTTACGAGTCGCGAGACTCGAATTAAAATGCCGTTAGAATTACTACATAGAGTTTATTAGAACTATACAAACACGTATAACACAGGTACAAATATAACCGAACACAACAAGTCCAAACACAATGCAGAAGGTCCTAATTCAATAAAACGCGCAAAGTCCGTCAGTTATTAAATTCCTGATTATAGTACACACGTCTCGCTTCGCTGGTGGTTCTCGCTCGACTAACTCCTCCCTCAATCGGACCATTGCTTTATACTGCAATATGTCCGCCCGGCACCGTGACCAAATTTCCTAAAATCAGATTGTACTTTAAATCCGTAACACCTGGCTAATGATTCCAATACAACAATAGGCCGTATACTAATAAGTAAACAAAAGAAAACGACCATAAAAGAATTTGAATATTATTAGTTCAAATGCCGACGGGTAATAAATGTGCTTTGTTTCAGATATTCACGTGGATTTTGTGTTTATCGGGACCTAAGTTGTAACAATAATACATACAATTTAAGTAATAACCTAAGCTTTTCTCAAGTTAAACAATTAAAATATAAAATAATTCAACTTAGATTAGTTTAAGTTATCACTTCTGTCGGGCGTCCCGAGACACACACGTTTTCTTTTTGTTATTTAAAATGTAAAAATAGTCAATAGGTCAGGTTTGTCTAAATTAAATTCTTATGAGGAAACTTTATAGATTTCTACCATTTATGGTTAATTAATACGTACATTGGCGTATATAGCCCCGTGGGTTAATACTAGGTGGTGTTTTTAGAAATTTATTACAAAAATAATTTATCAGCGGGTATTTAGGACATAACTAAAAAAGGCACATGCTACAATTAAGTGTTCATTTTAACCTAAGTAATATGAAGTAAATTTATTATCGTTTGTAATAAAAGAGATACAAAAATTTTACTAAATGCGTGTCTGTCCTGGCTTCATAAAGGGTTCCGTGGAGCTGACGATTATTCCAGTGTCTTTGTCATGTGGCTACGGTCTTTCAAAAAATTATCCGTGCAAAACGGAGAAAGAATACAATTTCCTGCGGCCGGGCGGCCTGTCGTAAGAGGTGACAAAACAACCCACAGCCAGGTGGTAGGGCATTTGCCCGCCCGGATGGCTACCACCCTCCTCTAAAGTATGTCGCCATAACAACCTTGAGTTGTGTTCCGGCATTAGTGACTAGGTTCCAGTGACCCTTAAGAGAGCAGCAGCGCATTTGTAGCACCTTCGGTGTTGCAAATGTCCATAGGCGATGGTAACCGCTTTCAATCAAGTTGGCCGTCTGCCTGTCTGCTGAACTCCTACAATAAAAAAAATAAAAAAGTATTTAAGGCTGGCTGCAAACCACCATCATAGTCACCGGTGGTCAGCGACAAGCAATTAACACGCTTTTTCAAACATTTTCTAGGGACTGTTCGCACACCTGTGGACGGTGGTGGTCACGCGCCAATGTGACTCTTGTTCGCGTGGTGGCTCGTAGCCACCACCGGCGGCTGTAGTCGGTGGCCTGTTTGCGCCCAGCCTAAGCAATAATATTGCATATCTTACTCAACGAATCTGAAAATAAAAAATCATTAAGGAACATTGTTAGGATTTTTCAAAACTTGCCAATAACACTATACACCCGACAACACACATATACTTAATTTCATGAACCTGTACTATACTAATATTATAAAGCTGAAGAGTTTGTTTGTTTAAACGCGCTAATCTCAGGAACCGCTGGTCCGATTTGAAAAATTCTTTCAGTGTTGAATAGTAAGTGCATTTATCGAGGAAGGCTATAGGTTATATTATATTTTCAAAATAATTAGGGATACTTACTCAAAGTCCAATAATGTAACCCAAGGTATAAAAAAATGACCCGAAACAATCTTTACACGGCGTGCGCTGCGCAAACTGTTGATTATAGAACAAAACAATGTACTACCACTTTGCAGAAAACATAATTGTCTACAAAAAATATCGCGTAACCATATGTCTAACTATTATAGTTATCTCACAATAAGTGTTTTCTTTTATTTTTTTATTTATTAAAATGCCGTCGCTTCAAAAACTCTTTCTTTGTACCTTGGTAATAATCCGTATCAAAATAAATTACTTCATATTCAAGACGAATTCAATACCTATCTAGAACTTTTTGAATTATTCAATTCGGACGTTTCATTCAAAAGATATCGCGATATTATAAATGTAAGTATTAGTGTTGTAGCCAAATATACTAATATTGTTTGATTGAACGCGCTAATCTCAGGAACTGCTGGTCTGATTTGAAAAATTCTTTCAGTGTTGGATAGCCCATTTATCGAAGAAGGCTATATATCATCACGCTAAGACCAATAGAAGCAGAGCACCAATGAAGAATGTTTCAAAATCGGAGGGTTTTGAAAGCAAATTCCACGCGGACGACGTCGCGGGCACAGCTAGTATATAATATTTTAACAAAATAACTTTTGTTTTTCTTTACTTTTACTTATAATTAAAATTCTTGCCAATATCACGTACATTATTATTTTTAATTATTAAAAATACAGTCCACGCTCATAGATTTAAATTCATTTCTTGAACATTAGTTATTTTCATTTTAACCGACTTAAAAAAAGGAAGATGGTCTCAATTCATCATGTAAATATCTGTTTTTAACTTTCTGTATGTTCAGCCATATTTTTTTGTATTTTAACCGATTTTGATAAGTCTTTTGGTTTTATTCATTCATAATATTATAAACGAGACAGTTTGTCAGGATGGATGGCTCTTTGTTACTATTTCATATAAAAACTCCTGAACGGATTTGATGACCTTTTACAGTAATATAGCTTATATAATTATGTACCAATATGTACATAATTATATAATTATAGGATAAAAATGATTTGCACAGATATTGTTTACATTATCCAAAATGTAACCATATATATTTTATATCTCAAGTAGAAACATTGCTGCTATAAGGTAAAGTGTGTCCGGCGTCGTGCACTGTGGGATGCGAGGCAAATATAATGCGTCATCGCCGGATGCGCGTCTCGAAGCCGGGTAGACATCGCCCGGAGCAAAGGATTCATCACCCCCGACGACGAAGTGGATGTGTTCTGATTCCCGGGGCACATTCAGGCACTTTTTGCGCTGGATAGGACTGGGCGTAACTACGTTCTAAGTCTCAGTCTTTCCTACAAAAAGCGCGAGGCACATGTGAGGAGGGTGGTTTTAGTGGGTAGTGGTTGTTGCCCGTGCAACTTCTCGGAGTCTCCACACAAGCCGGTTGATTACTGTTTGGATTGGCCCTTAAAAAGGGAAGGCCTCCATGATCAACTATTGTCTAATCCCTTGCAAAGGACCCGGTATTGTGCGTAAATAGCATTTCCCCCGCCTTAAAAAAAAAAACGGCCGACATCGCTGACGGCTGTGTCCATATTGCGAATTTTAAAGACAAGCGCAGACAAACTCACGGCTGGCAGTATTACCATAAAAAGAGGCAATTTATTCCAACGCAGGTGAAGATCAGGTCAGGTCAGGGGTCAATGGACCGCTCTCACAGACACGCGGAATGACATTGGCCTAATATGTCCGACACATGAGAAAAATCCAACGCAACTTGTATTAGCTGCATTTCTTTGAGATTATTAGTTTAATAAGCGGCGGTGTGGTGAAAGGAAATTACAAGTTATTATTGAAGTTTCACACTAGTGGCATATTATTATTTTCTTTTTGGCTTCCGTAGTAGTCGCGGAATGAAAATGTTCGTCGCCTTAAAGTCGATTTTCGCTTGTCCGAGCACAAGAAACAATACTGCCATTTTAATCAATTTTACGTTCATAAAATATAGAAACGTAAAAAAAAAATTATAGTTATCGAACCAAATGTATTTAGCTGTAGGTTGTAGGTTTTTTATAAATATATAATCTATCTCTGTGTCAAATTTCATCCAGATCGGTTCAGCCATCCTGGCGTAATTGAGCAAACTTTCGCATTTGCAATATTATTATAAATATCAGTGACGTTCACTTCATAAAACTGGATTCCCCATAGCTTACCTTTAAAAAACTAGCGGGTAGCGACCAAAAAGTTCAAAATGCCATGCAATAATTGGCGTTTATGTGTTTTGTTCAAACATGTTATCAACTAGTGTCTCTATAAATTAATTAGCGACCAAAAGGTCGAAAGTGCCATTCATTGGCGTTTACGTTTTTTATTCGTGCATATATTATTACTGTATTACTATCTATCTCTTACGCTTGGTGGCATTCTACACGTATTGGATGAAATAGCAACTCATAACCCGATCGGGCACCGGCTCTTGTTTCCAAATACGCGGTAAGATTGTAAAATAAAAAATACAAATTTTAATAAGAAAATACATCGTGAGTTAGACGTCTTTTCAACAGCGGTATAATCGGCTATTACATCATACGGTATGTTTTACAAACGAATTTCCACCCCGCGCCACTGATACGTATAGACTTATACAGTAGAGATGCACGCGGTTTGCGTGGTGGTTACTAGTAGTAGAAGCTTTTCCACCTTTATCCGGATCAATTGAATTATTAAATACTAATTTCTTGTAACGCACTGCTTCGCGATCAACTTCTAGTTCAAAAACGGCTCTCTTCAGCCGGCTTCACTCTAAGAGCTTATTGAGCGAACTTAAGAGCTGTAGTGAGTGAATATACAATAATTAAGGTCGCAAACGATTTCCGAAACGAACGACCCTAAGCCTGCAGAAACAACAATAGCTTCGCTGGAAGATCTTCCTTTGAGACGGAAGAGCATTCCGTCTCGCTCCTCCACCCTACACGCGGCACTCTCTTCAATAAGGATTTACTCATCTGGATGGCTACCACCCCTGGTGTAGAATATGCCGCTATAAAAACGTTTTGTTTTGACACTAGTGGTCGAGGCCGGCAGCACATTGATAGGACGGACTTCTGCTGTTGCAAATGTTCATAGGTGAAGATAACCATTTTCCATCAGGTTCCATCAGCCTATTTGCTATCTTCCAGTAAAGAAAACACACCAATTTCCTGTCTTCCTGCTTCAAACAACAGAAATCACATCAAACCGCTTATTGTACGACTGCAACTCTACCATTCCATTACGGCCAGAACTGTACCACGCTATCATAACATACCATTAAATCTTTATGTGGGAGTATAAAAATCTAATAACGGTATTTTAAAAACCGCGAATGAGCATCAATAGTATTAAATATTCATGATTTGAAAGCAAACATAATATTATGTTCTCGTAAATTAAATTATATAGTTCACGCTTGTCGGCCTTTATGTTCTGTGAATTGTTCTTTTTATCAAAAGAGATAAATCTGTTTATGGGTTGTGATTGTAAGTCTGCGTAGCATTCTTCTCCAGATATCATATCTAATGTCAACTCTCCAGGTGATTAAAAGGCTAGTGAGAAAGGAACAGATCAGTATAGCAATCCAGCGAGGTAACGTAGGGAGCCTTCTGGGCACCTTACCCATTCCAGTGGGATCTTCTGGTCCCAGGGACACCCCTCTTTGTCAGTTTGCATAGAGGCCTCACTGGAGTCTACCTAAGATAACGGTCTCGTGGTACCTCACTATGATGCGGAAGGACGCTGGAAGGTTTAGTGGGTATTCTGGAGGTCGGTGCTTGTAACTTCTTCTATTATTTGAATCTTGTGTGTAGCGTCGGCTGTCAGGAGTCCCACATACCCCTCGATGAGCTCCCTTGGGGTCCGAGGCTCAGAGATTGTAGATAGAACACAAAATTAATATTAATGTAAGATTAGATAAAGTTAAGTTTTTTTTAAGACATTGTGCCGACCCCAAATAGTTGGGAGAAGGTGAAAGAAAAGAGAGAGAGAAAGAGAGAAAGGGGGGGGAGAGATAAAGTTAAGTTTTCTTCTTCGTATTAGAATATCTGGACAAGAATCGGATTTTTAAATTGAATTTAAATAATTAAAGTAAGTTCTGTAGAGTTACAAACGTACACGGTTCTTGTGGTTTAAACTAAAAATGAGATATATCTCAAAAATTACTTAATTGATCTTTTATAAACGAATTGAAAAAGGATTTTCCAGGAGGAAGGACAAAGAGACAAAGACATATCCGTGCAGGAACGGAAAAAGAATACAATTTCCTGCGGCCGGGCGGCCTGTCGTAAGAGGCGACTTAACAACCTACAGCCAGGTCGTAGGGCATCTGTCCGACTGGATGGCTACCATCTCTGGTCTAGAGTATGCCGCCATAACAACCTTGAGTTGTGTTCCGGCATTAGTGAGCAGGTTCCAGTCTCCCTTAAGAGAGCAGCAGCGCATTTGTAGCAACTTTGGTGTTGCCGTCGGGTGGGCCGCCTGCCTGTCTGCTGATCACCTGCAATAAAAAAAAAGACAAAAAAGAGAAAAAGAGAGACCTGTTTAACAATACCCTACACAACCATGTAGGTACACTGCAAGAACTTTCAACAATTAGTTACATATTATTATCTCTATAATGACTAACCTATTTTTATTTTGCGATGGTATCGGTACTATAAACATATACTAGCTGTGCCTGCGACTTTGTCCTCGTAAATTTCTTTTTCGCGGAACCCTAAAAAATAGTAACCTAAGTTACTCCTTATAACATTAGCTATCTCTCAGTGAAAGTTTCGGCGAAATCGGTCCAGTTCTAGAGATTAGCCGGAACATCCACACAGACGGACAAAAAAAATGATTTTATGCTAATTAGTACAGTATATACTTTTATATGCATTTAGTACAAAGCTGTTATTTTGACATTACAAACAGACATTTCAATTTTATTTATATGTATAGATAGAACAGACCTTCTTCAGGACAGGTCTATAAATCCATCATTGGACCTGTCCTTTTGTATGGCAGTGAAGCGTGGCCTGTACTTGAGCGACACAAGCAAGAACTGCGTGACACGGAGATGAATATGCTGCGATGGATGTGTGGAGTGACGCGGAAATACTGTGTCAGAAACTCCCGCATCCGCCGCAGACTTCATATCCGTGACATAGCAGACAAACTGCAAGAGTCAAGAGTGTCGCTTACGCTGGTACAGCCACGTTTTACGGAGACTGGCTAATTACGTAGGGAACAAATGTCTAGCCATGCCGCCTCCGCCAGGTCCCGGTCGAAAGGAAAGACCCAAGAAATGTTGGCTTGACGTTGTGAAGGATGACATGCGTACCAATGGTCGCAAAACGAGGGATGCTGAAGACCGCGCGAAATGGAGTAGAAAAAGCAGGAAAGCGTACCCTGGTCGTCGGAGTGAACGCTCCGAACGCAACCGGGATTTAACGCTCGGATGATAATGATGATACAACACACCTTCTTATAAAACTCCGTACATATAAATTACGTCCAGTAGTTTTTGAGAAAAGTTCCTAATGTATACATAACAGACGGATGGCTAATAATGACGATCGTAAAAAAGTTCCAATGTAACAGACGGATGGATAATAATGACGATCGTAAAAAGTTCCACTCTCACCAAAATGTCTACGACGCTACACAAATATGCAGAAGAATATCTATATGTATATTAGGTACCCATATTAACATAGAGATGTGTGTAATCGCTTACACTCTGACCCCGAACTACTTGTCGCCCACTAGATACTTGACCGCCAAAATGCTTTCTCTTTCCACATTAGGCAGCGGTATCCGCATATTAATTCACCGTTGTTCTAGCCGCGTGTGTGCCAGTGCAATCGGTGGCCCTTTGTTTGCTCATGATTATATACTGCAGGCGACACTACCTTACATTATTTTTTACACATAAAATAATTTTATATTCACTTTAAGCAGCGGTATCCGCATATTAATTCACCGTTGTTCTAGCCGCGTGTGTGCCAGTGCAATCGGTGGCCCTTTGTTTGGTCATGATTATATACTGCAGGCGACACTACCTTACATTAGTTTTTACCAATAAAATAATTTTATATTCACTTTAAGCAGCGGTATCCGCATATTAATTCACCGTTGTTCTAGCCGCGTGTGTGCCAGTGCAATCGGTGGCCCTTTGTTTGGTCATGATTATATACTGCAGGCGACACTACCTTACATTAGTTTTTACCAATAAAATAATTTTATATTCACTTTAAGCAGCGGTATCCGCATATTAATTCACCGTTGTTCTAGCCGCGTGTGTGCCAGTGCAATCGGTGGCCCTTTGTTTGGTCATGATTATATACTGCAGGCGACACTACCTTACATTAGTTTTTACCAATAAAATAATTTTATATTCACATTAGGCAGCGATATTCGCATATTAATTCACCGTTGTTCTAGCCGAGTGTGTGCCAGTGCAATCGGTGGCCCTTTGTTTGGTCATGATTATATACTGCAGGCGACACTACCTTACATTAGTTTTTACCAATAAAATAATTTTATATTCACTTTAAGCAGCGGTATCCGCATATTAATTCACCGTTGTTCTAGCCGCGTGTGTGCCAGTGCAATCGGTGGCCCTTTGTTTGGTCATGATTATATACTGCAGGCGACACTACCTTACATTAGTATTTTACCAATAAAATATTTTTATATTGCAAATTTAATGTAAATTTATCCGTGCAGGAACGGAGAAAGAATACAATTTCCTGCGGCCGGGCCGCCTGTCGTAAGTGGCGACAAAACAACGCACAGCCAGGTAGTAGGGCATCTGTCCGACTGGATGGCTACCATCTCTGGTCTAGAGTATGCCGCCATAACAACCTTGAGTTGTGTTCCGGCATTAGTGACCAGGTACTAGTCTCCCTTAAGAGAGCAGCAGCGTATTTGTGTTGTAAATGTCCATAGGCGATGGTAACCGCTTTCTATCAAGTGGGCTGTCTGCCTGTCTGTTGAACTCCTGCAATAAAAATAAAAAATTGGCTACAAAATTCTCGCTTTTACAAAGCCTTAAATTTTTCAACAATGACTACGAATCTCGGTGCCTTTTTTACGTCTGTATGTTACTTTAAACCAATAGCTTATTCGTGAAAACCTATCATTGGATTTCTGTTGTTAATTATAGTTATTAAAAATTGCTTTTAGTGATAAAACCGCCTATTGTTTTCTACTCATATTTCTTGAACTGAATCTTAATGTTGCACAGTAAAGTATATTTTATTTTTATTATACACCCACATAAGAAGTAGAATCTTTATAATTTAAGTTCACAATAAGCCTAGTAAGGTTTTACTAGGCTTATTGTGAACTTGTAATACTGTTTTATATGTGCAACGTCAAGCCTAGATTGCTATGGCCTATCAGTTCTTCAAAGACAAGACAGCCGTCATCAAATGATAATATGTTAAGTACAGGTCACAGTACCAACTTATCAACATTAATTAATTTATAAAATGCCTTATCGTCTATAGTATTTGATAGAAGTTCGTCAGCTGCTTGACATAAACTCGCGACGATGTATTTATGATTTGTTTATGACAGACAGACACGTGTATGATGTGTACTTCGAACAATATTGACACTGTTGCAGTTATACTGTTGTTATGTTAACGTTGGTTGCATTGTAAACCAACTATGGCGCAAGTGTAGACATAAATAAAATTCTGCAAGTCCTAAAATTTTGTACTATAGTTGTGTCAAACACTCGCTGCCTGCGATGCCATAAATCATCGATGCTGCATCACTTATCGATAACCATACCTTTTTATAGTATTAATACCGACATACACTGGTGCGTCCCTACGCCTCCCATTAGGCCTGTAAGTGTGACAGAGAGACAGGCGCTGTCCTGCTCCCACATTTTATAGCACCACGGGCAGCGAGTGTTTGACACTAATTATAGGCAAAATTCTTTCTTCGTACCGCATCAAAATTCAAAGAATTAGCATTTAATATTTTCTTAAATTTTCGCGACTTGTATACATAATAAAATAAATAAAATAAAACCGTTAAAACGTAGTTTTAATTAGCATTTAAATTTAACCTTAATGTTTTTGTGATTAAACGTAAAACACTTTTAGAAACAATGAAAAATTATTTTTATAATAAAAACTAGATTTTATCCACATTGCAGATTATATTCACTGTATAGACTTTTGGGTTTAAATAAATCATGAATTAATAAGACTTAATATTTTTATTTATTTATGTAGTTAATTTATATGAATGTTTCTCTGTAAGTCTTAATAAAGTAAATAAATACATTTCAAAGTTCTAAAGATTTTTCAAATTTTTAGAACTTTAAAGAAACATTTTTGACTAAATTAGTATTGGAAAACGTAAGAGTCATTTTTCACACAGGAAATATTCTAATACAAATTTTATTTTTATCCCTTTTCATGCCACTTAATATTATGCACAGACTATAGTAAAAATTAAATACTATCAGTTGTTAAGGAGCTTAAAAATAAACTAATTTACAAATAAATTAATATAAAGTATGCAACAAATCGCTGCTAGAGGGAAGCGTGCCCAGAAGGCTGGCTGCATTGCCACGCTGTATGGCAATGCTGATTCGTTGCGCGAAATACGTACCAGCCTTCTAATCACGGGTGGTATCAAAGAGTTTCTTACAAATTTCTTTGAAGGACCCCATGGACCTAAGGTTTCAACTCCAAACGGCACAAATATGTAACCCCTTCCTAGGGTTCCATATTTGCGCCGTTTGAGATCTTCAGCTGTTGAAGCAGCGCTTCCAGCCCCTGACTTAATCATTGGAAGATATGATGCCGCCAGAGTGTCAACGCATGTCGCGTCCCACACAAGCGGCCTTTCCATCTTCCAAGGAATAAGCGACATTCCATCCGGCCTCTTGCCATCGTCGCGCACCAAGCCATTTGGCTCTAGAATGGCCGGTACGCCGACGCTGACAAGAGCTCGGCGGATAATGTCATTAGGCTGGCATGGCGAGATCTTCGGCCAAAACTATATAAACACTAGCGGCCCCGGAGACGTTGTCCTGCCTTTAAAAAGTAAAATTCTAGAACCCGATCCCAGAGCCACCTACCGGTTCTAATTTCTTTTATTCTAAGTCATGACAAAATAAGATTAAAAATCTTGCCAAAAAATTAAAGTTTATAATTAACAAATAAAAAATAGGGGTTGATCGTAGAGGGGTGAAAATTTAGGGTTGTATGTATTTTTAATGCAACATTATAAAAAAATTAAAACTAAAATTTTTTACCAAAAAATTTAAAAAATAATATTTGGGTTGGACAACCCTTATCACTTAGGGGTATAAAAAATAGATAGTAGCCGAATCTCAGACCTACTAAATATGCATATAAAATTTCATAAAAATCGGTCAAGCCGTTTCGAAGGAGTATGGTAACTAACACTGTGACACGAGAATTTTATATATTAGATGATGATAATCCGTGGTGTCCATACGGATCGACCATAGTTCCACACTGGCAGCGGTGTGGTACTATAGTTAAATATGATACCTAATTTATTTACACTCAAGTACTCACAAGTGACGTACTCACTCTAGTACTCACAAGTGACGTAGGTACTTACTCTAGTACTCACAAGTGAAGTATTTTCATATTATGCAAAATAAACCGCAAATGTTTTAAAGACAAATAAGAAGCCAGATTATTCCACTCCGTGGGAGTGTTTCCATCAAGAGATGACATGTGGCACAATTAGGTGATCTAATAACACACTTAACGGATTATTTATATTATGGCGCTTTGGTTAAACGCCTACGTATATACAGATGAACTAATGGAAACAGAATAGATGCATTGGCATTTTCTATTATAAATAGAGTAATTGATCAAAACTTTTGCTAGGTGATTTTCGAAAAACCTCTATCTGTCAGTTATGTTACCTACTGAAGGAAGTTTTTCTATTTTTTAAGTAAAAAGCTACGATATGGAAATATTTCAGGAAAAAAATAAACTCTTCATTGTTTTTAGAATTTTGTAGTCATAGTAGTCAAAGTCGTCGCATCTCTATGTCCGTGCATTTATGTATAAGCCGCGCGCAGAAGGTTTGCCGATGACTACTTACTACATATTATTGTGTATACTTATGTAAAGTATATACAATAATAAATTTATTGAAACAACTATTTATGTAACCTTTTTTGTCAACCCTACTGAATATCAACGCGTGACATCATGATCATGAATCCCAGAAACGTCCCACTGCTGGGCTCGGACCTTCCAATTATTTAGAGGAACATTTAGTATACCCTCCACGCTTGTCGAAGGTGGCTTGGCGGGTTTGATTTATCGGTTATCTCGATGTGAAGGTTTCATCACGATCTTTTCTTTCACCACGTTAGCACGTGATAATTGAAACAATAGTAGTAGGACGGAAAACTGCCTAAGAGGTGCAAGCTTTTCCAGACAAGTTTTGAATCCTCGTCGTTTGAGTTTGGAACGCAAATTTTATTTTATTTTATTTAAGTTTATGGCTTGGCAGCTAGGCCTTTAAGCCAGATCTTAGTTTACAATATAGTTTCTTAATTTTCTTAAGCTTATGTGTAGCACAGCTGAACTGTAGGTAATCAGCTAGTGCCATTCAACGGAGTTCTTGTGACAACTCTAAAGGCCACATTTGACTATACAGTTCACATTTCTCACAAAACATAATTACTACCCAAAAACTATTAATATCCTACAACGATTATTAATTTTAGAGTAATTTTACACATTTTTAGAAAATAAAACTGCACTGCACAACATCTCCTTTCAGTTCCCGCCAAAAATTCCTGGAACGCAAGTGCGTTAACTAAGGATACATTCCACAACAGACTCATAACGACCATGTTCACGCCCACGATTTTTCCCGTTCCACTTGCTTGTGGGCGTTACAATAATAAACTCTAGTGGAACGGATTATGGAGCGTTGATGTCATTAATGACGAAATCCACAAATGTCATTGGTTCGTTTGAAAATCGCGCCTTTTTCAATGTCAATCAATAGAGAGAATTAATGCTCTGTGGTCAACGCCCACTTCGACCCAGCTCTTGACATGCGTCGTTGTGAGCGCTGTGTGATCGAAAACAATGACGTCATTAATGACGTTTTCGCCACGACCATAACGACTGTTCGCCATGTGGAACGGCAGATGGAACATTTTGGGCGTTGTGAGATACTAAAGGAACGCACCGTAAGCTGCCACACTTGCTGTATGTATATCACAGCCATATTTGATAAAGTTGAGAGGGACGGAAAATGGAGCAAATCTCCCAGCATCAGTTCCGCAAAAACTAGAGTACAGGGCGCTGGGGTACGTCCAATGATCTCCAGAATCTATACACGCACATTGCCATATCCCAACAATAGTCTTCGATATAAATAGATAACACTTTATTGCTCACCAGAATAAACAATTACAAAAATACATATTTACAATACTTTCTTGGCAACACAATAGGCGGCCTTATCGCTAAAAGCTATCTCTTCCAGACAATCTAACTTTAAAGGAATTCTTAGCCAATTTGGTGACATAGGTGGAGCAGAAAATGACATATTATCCACCAACATAAAACAAACGTAAAGGACGATTTAAATCTGCATTACTTAAACAATTAACTTGTGAATTATTTCTTATGATCGTTTGGGCAGACATCTACAAATCGACAACTTATTACTTAACTGGAAATTTTATATCCAAATGATGCTAAGGACTTAACTCGATATTTTCGCATGTTAACTAACTACGTAATTAATAACCATGGAAATCCGGCTTACGAGGCATTACAACGCATGCTTGACAAAATCTAAGAAATTAAGCTCTTCCACGAACCAGAAAATTTATAACAAGAACACAGAATGCGGAAGTCATAACACTTCTCAATATTCAATAACACAAATAAGTTGCTACCGATGAATTAATTAATGCGACAGATGGCGCCACTATCTGTCGTTTTCTACTGTCAATTAACATCTAAATCGGCTCGTTACATACACGACGTGCACTGCATGTGCTCTATTATATGGATGTTTAAAATAAATTTTAGAATAATTTAATACAAACTAAAGACCTTTAATACATTGCTATCGGTCTGCTTTTGAAAATGTCATAATAAAAATGTTTAGTCGTTGACACTTGACATCTTTGTCTTCCGTGATCACGGCTACTGAAAAGTGGCCGAAACGTCGGAATAACCAAAATCAAATAAAATACCGCGCTTAAAACCGTTAAAAGTAGTTTTATTATGTATACAAGTCGCGAAAACTTAACGAAAATATTAGATAAAAAGTAACTCAACTGATTTTACTGTCAATTAACTTTATTGATTGTCATACTTCATTTTGAGAGTGGCGTCTCGTTTTTTAATATATAGCATCAACGCAAATAGTATTAATTTTGCCAATATCAAAGTTGAACAATGAAAAAGCAGGTGGGAAAAAAAATGGTCAGTATGTTTTCGCGTTAAAATATTTTATTTTTTTCTTATTGTAACTTCATATATAAGAAAACAGAAAGCGTCGTGGTTTATCGCAGAATGACTTAAACAAATTGGTATGTTGTATATCAAGCCCTTTGAACATTGCCATAGGAGACATGGGCGTAGGAACCGGTCAACGGTTGGAGAGTGGAGATTACCCAAGCAAGTTTATTGTGTCGGCGTAATCCCAATTTTCCCTATAAATATTAAATAGATTAGAATCAACGACATATGTCAACATAAATAGGCGAATTCTTGAGTTAATAAAAATACGGGAAAACTACGATTTCTAATCAAGTCATAAATATGTCTCAAGAGGTAACGACCATTTGGTTTGGTTTTTTTAGATTTAATTTTTAGATTACTTTCCTATGCCGACTATGCTATAACATTAATAACATTCAGGTCAAATCGTGGTAACTTAGTAGCTACGGCACTCGCGTGTCATTGCAACAATAGGAAATCGAATCCTTACCACAATAACTGCTTGTGAAAATAGAATCTGCAGAAAACCTACACATTGAGTTTGACAATTGTAACAGCCTTGCAGAGATTCGGGTAAGGACCAAATATTCCAAATATTAACTATTTGGACAGGGTTTCCCCTTTAATAAGCCTGAATGGCGCTCTGTTGTTCGTGCCTATCCCGCAAGGGAACTGGCGTGAAGTTATGTATGTATGTATGTTTCCCCTTTATTGTTGTTCAGCCTTTGATGTGACTATTCACACAGCACAGTAAGCAATGAGCACCGTCTTTTTTTTTTTGGAGCTGGACCCAGCTGAATAGCCGCAGATGGCTGTTTCAGCGATACCGGACTTTGTGAGCACCGTCTACACGCCGCTACGCCTTTTATACGAAAATACTACCCTACAAAACAATAAAAATAGCAATTACATCATAGTGTTGCCAGGATCACAAAAACAATTATAATAATTAGTTACTGGTGGACTAACTTATCTAGACGATAATTTAGTGGGCTTATAAAATTAACTAACCGGTAGAAAATGGTAATTTAATTATAAATCGAATCATCTGATAAATCGACTAAAAATATTATCTATGACGATTGTCTATGTGATATTAATATACACTATGGTTCTTATGACTACTGTGGTGGACATCTTGTAACACAATAGATGAAACCCGCCAAGCACCATTTGAGAAGTGTAGCACATCTGCTGCAAACCCCTGAAATGAGGAAATTATAGCTCAGCGGTTATACTTCAATGAACACAAGATAGATAAATAGTTAACACTTTATTGATTTTTTTTTAATTGCATGAGTTCAGCAAACAGGCAAACGGCCCACTTGATGGGAAGCGGTTACCGTCACGCTACCGATGTGCTGCCGCTCTTTAAAGGGAGACCGGAACCTGGATACTAATAGTTGTTATGGCAGCATCCTCTAGATCAGGGATGGTAGCCATCCAGACAGGCAAATACAACTAGGTGGTAGGGCCACCTGGCTGTGGGTTGTTTTTGTCGCCTCTTACCACAGGCCGCACGGCCGCAGGAAATTGTATTCTTTCTCGGATACACCAAAACAAAAAGCACAATAACCAATATTTACTGTTATCTGTGGAGGCTTATTAATAGCTTCTCTAAATCTATCTTATTTTTAGTTATTATTAATGATAGCTGTTAGCCCCCCAAATAAAATAAAATAAAAACTATTTTGAGGTAAAACAATACGCGTCCTAATCGCTTATAGCGATCTCTTCCAGGCAACCTAACGTATAGGATATTCTATCTAGCGATGTAGGTAGAAGATTTATGTTTAAATTTTGTCATCTTTATATATACAATTCTTATGTTCGTATGTACGTCATTGAATTCCTCCTAAACGGTTGGACCGATGTCGATGAAATTTTACGTGTGTTTCAAGTAGATTCGAGAATGATTTAGATTCACAATTGGACCCGGTAGGTGTCGCTGGAATCGAGTTTCAAGATTTTAACGATTTTTTTGTATTTTGACTGGGTCCCTCGATGGTTTAAATCCACAATTGGACCCAATAGATATCGCTCTACAATTGGGACCTAGATTTTTTTTTGGACAAAAAGAACGTCTGCTTTATTTATATAAATTTTCCTATTGACTTTCTTAAATCAATGATTAAAATAATCAATTACAAATAGTACATAGATCAAGATGACAGCACGAATACAAATCGTATCTAACTGATATTCAAATGACTAGATATTTCGAATGGAAACTAGTGTTTTCACTCTGGTATGCGTGGTGACGCGCTATTTGCATCCTGCTATAAACCTAGGTATGTGACCGACATACTATCCATGTATCCGTGCAGGAACGAAAAAAGAATGTAATTTCCTGTGGCCGGGCGGTGTGTCGTAAGAGGCGACTAAACAACCCACAGCCAGGTGGTACAGTATTTGCCCGTCTAGATGGCTATCACCCTTGGTCTAGTATATGCCGCTATAACAACCTTGACTTGTGTTCCAGAATTAGTGGGCAGGTTCTAGTATCCATTTAGAGAGCGACAGCACATTGGTAACAGGGGCGTAGCTACCGCCGTATCAGCCGTATCAATGATACGGGGCCCCCAGGCTACGGGGGCCCCGAAATTGTGTAAGCAATATATCTTATACTAATATATAAAGCTGAACAGTTTGTTTGTTTGTTTAAACGCGCTAATCTCAGGAACTAATGGTCTGATTTGAAAAATTATTTCAGTGTTGGATAGCCCATTTATCGAGGAAGGCTATAGGCTATATATCATCACGCTAAGACCAATAGGAGCGGAGCAGCAATGAAAAATGTTTCCAAATCGGGGGGGCGGCTTTGAAAACAAATTCCACGCGGATAGCGTCGTGGGCACAGCTAGTATAATATAATTCTTAAAATGTTATCGCCAATATCGGTTAATAATATTTTTGAGAATAACTGCTGGACGAACAGGAACGGCTATCAGACTAGTCATTATTGTCTATAGACGCAAAAAAACTAGACAAACTGAAATCGTCTTCAGCTATAGATGACTTGATAAGTAAGTTTGCCGAAAAAAGGTGACAAAAGTGTATCTTTGATTTGAATTGTTTATCTAACTTAACTCCTAGGAGCATTGAGTATAATTAATAACTTATACTTAATATATAATTATTTTATCAAAAACTTTACCCCTTCCTTTGCCCCCCCCCCCCTGAATTCTGGTACAGGGCCCGTCTAAGACAAGCTACGCCACTGCATTGATAGCACCTTTGATATTGTTATAAATGTCCATAGGCGATGGAAACCGCTTTACATCAGGTTGGCTGTCTGCCTATCTGCTGAAATCATGCAATAAATAAAAAAAATCCATACTCATTCAAACAAGACATAGTGTAAGCGTTCCCCTAACGTTCCCGAATGACGGTGATTTAGGGCTTATTTATTATTTGTGATTATTTTCTCTAATTAAGCTCTAGGATATTTGTATATTTTAATGTAAATAAATGTAAAAAGACATAATAGAACACGACAATATACTACTTACTAACCATATATAAAAAATATAAATAGATTTTGAAAGTTTAAATTAACCGGATATTAGCCCCGTCATTTATGGCACATGTATGGCAATGAACTTAACGATTTCCAGCTATTAATATCATCTATTGTTCCATAGTCAAATTGTAAAGACAAAGCCTGGATCCTGAATGAAAAGACTTAATTAATGACGATACAAAACGTTATGACGCCATATTGACGTAATGGCGGAATTGTTAGAATCAAATGCACGTTACATCCGGTGGTCAAAATAGTCAATGCAGGTTCTATTGAATAGAACGGATGTTTAGTTGGTAATTACGAGACCACCTACGTTGAAGTCAAATTTATTCTTTTTATGTTTTATTGGTTACTAGCTGTACCTGCGACGTCGTCCGCGTGGAATTTATTTTCAAACCCCCCGATTTTGAAACATTCGTCATTGGCGCTCCGCTCCTATTGGTCTTAGCGTGATGATATATAGCCTTCCTCGATAAATGGGCTATCTTACACTGAAAGTATTTTTCAAATCAGACCAGTATTTCCTGAGATTAGAGCGTTCAATCAAACAAACAAACTCTTCAGTTTTTTTATATTAGTATAAGAGTCGTTGTGTTCTCCACTTCGCTCGCGCGGTATTTATAAAACTAAATCTCTTTCCACGTCTGTCTGTATATCCGCTAACTCCTCATAAGTTACATAATTTTTCACTAAAGATTTATCTATAAGTACATATAATAAAACTGTAGAGGTCCAATTTATGTACAATGAAAAAAATGCTAAAAACCGAGTCAGGGGATGTAACAAGTGAAATAGAACTAATTTAATTTTTTTTTCAATTTTTTTGTTTCTCTGTTTGTCTATCTGTTTGTACGGGCTAATCTCCGAAATTACTGGACTGATTTAAATGAAATTTTGTATGGTGGTAGCTTATATCACTGGTCGACATATAGGATGCTTTTGATCCCGAAAAATTTAAGAGTTCCCGTGGGATAGTTAAAAAAACATCAGCTAGTATAATATAAAAACCTTATTATGTCTTTCTGTAAGTAGGCCTGAAGTGGTAGAGGTAGAGGAGGTGGTAGAGTATTTGCTCGACTGGATGGCGACCACCCCTGGTCTAGAGTATGCCGCCATAACAACCTTGTGTTGTATTCCGGCATTAGTGACCAGGTTCCAGTCTCCTTTAAGAGAGCAGCAGCGCATTTGTAGCACCTTTGGTGTTGCAAATGTTCATAGGCGATGGTAACCGCTTTCCATTAAGTGGGCCGTCTGCCTGTCTGCTGAACTCCTGCAATAAAAATAAAAAAATAAAAAGTACCTGTAGGTGTGAAAGCTTACAGGCGAAATAAACAAGCCTAAAGCACTAGGGTTTGACCAGTGGTGTAGCGTAGCCTCTAGTACTTCATATGCATATCTTTGGACACGAAACAAAGATACATTCATTTAGTATAAAATTGTTATTTTAATCCCTCAAATTTACAATGATATATGTTAAGCCGTTTTGCGACTTATTCGATGCAAACTTTCAGACACGCATTGTAACTACAATAAACTCTAACATTATTTACATAATAATATAACGAGCGGGTGCTTTTTGAAGTGAAACTTCTATATAGACTATTAGCGTCCCGGCGCGGTTTCATCCGCGTTCTGTCCCGCGCTCGTGGTATATAGCGTCATGTTATATAACCTATGACACTCCCTGTTAACGTAGCTTTCGAACAGTAAAAGAATTTTTGAAATCGGTTTAGTAGATCCAGAGATTACCTCCTACAATGTCACAAACTCACAAACTTTTCCTCTTTATAATATTACATACATACATACATAACTTCACGCCAGTTCCCTTGCGGGGTAGGCACGAACAACAGAGTGCCATTTAGGCTTATTCTTACACACCTCACTTGCCTCTTTGACATTCATAACTCTTGTCATGCAAGCTCGTCTGTTCTTAAGGCTCCTGACATCACCTTCTGCTAGTATACGATCAATTTGATCATGGAAGGTGTGTCGTGGCCTTCCACGACTAATAATATTAGTATAGATATATAAGTATAAAAAGCGTTACGGCCGTGGTCTAAGGCGGCATAAGTTTAGAGTAGACGTGGTGAGAGGCGGCATAATGTTAGAGTAGACTATACTATGGATGTTTTTATTGGTTCCGGATCGAATCCAGTTTTTTTGTTTGATAAAAGAAAATATGTTTAAATAAAAAATGCAGTCATTAAAATGTACCTAACGTAACCAAATCATAATTTGCAGTAAACCTGCTAATTATTAATGTACTTGTCCAATTTGAAAACCTACCCGTAAAACTTCGAGTTAAAATTTGGTTGCAATTCGTTTTTCCACTTGTCCGTTGAAGTTGCACTTCTATGTGTTCCAGCACACATTTTTCATATACTTTATGAATATATAATAACATAAGATATATACACAAAGTAATAAATAAATATCTTTATTTATAGAGATCAAAAGTTAGCAACGTCATCTTGTCTAGAAGATCTTTTTGGACCACCATCGAAGCACGTGAGGTCGTTATCTTTGACAAACACACTTCTGTCTTTTCACACATTCTAATTTTGACACGTAATCGTTATAAAATGTTTGTTGGTATTTCAAATTTGAGTTATTACATGCCATTTTACAAGGTGGTATGTGGTATAAGTGGATTGATTTAACTTGTTCGTAAATATAAAATTTAAAAGGAGATAAATAGAATAGATAATAGTGGAAAGAATGCATGTTGAAAGAATGACTAAACAGATATACAATGCAAAAGTGGATGGATGCAGAAGTCGTGGAAGGCCACGACACACCTTCCATGATCAAATTGATCGTGTACTAGCAGAAGGTGATGTCAGGAGCCTTAAGAACAGACGAGCTTGCATGACAAGAGTTATGAATGTCAAAGAGGCAAGTGAGGTGTGTAAGAATAAGCCTAAATGGCACTCTGTTGTTCATGCCTACCCCGCAAGGGAACTGGCGTGAAGTTATGTATGTATGTATGTATGTATAAATAGAACTTTCAATTTATGATTAACTCGCTGACAACTGCCCACTTCGCTGGGCGCCAAAAAAATATTGATCACAATTAAATATAGCCTATAATTCATAATTTAGTTTTAATTAAAGTTAATTTTATTTTCACTACTATCTGCATTTAAAATTATTTCAGGTATCCTATGTCACTTAGGAATAATGTATCTTTCTACTGGTGAAAGCTTTTCAAAATCAATTCTGAAATTTACTATGTCAGGAATCGAATTTAAACTTATTTTCATGTAGCCTATGTCAATCAGGAATACTGTATCTTTCTACTGGTAAAAGCATTTTCAAAATCAGTTCCGATATTTACCATGCCAGGAATCGAACCCGGAATCTTTGCATTGCAGTGAGGTATTGTATTATACATACATATATACTTACATAACTTCACGCCAGTTCCCTTGCGGGTAGGCACGAACAACAGAGCGCCATTTAGGCTTATTCTTACACACCTCACTTACTTCTTTGACATTCATAACTCTTGTCATGCACGCTCGTCTGTTCCTAAGGCTTCTGACATCACCTTCTGCTAGTACAAGATCAATTTGATCATGGAAGATGTGTCGTGGCCTTCCACGACTTCTGCATCCATCCACTTTTGCATTGTATATCTGTTTGGTCCTTCTTTCATCATGCATTCTTTCCACATGCCCGAACCACCGGAGCATTCCTTTCCTTACCTTCACCCCGACACTCTCTATTGTATTATCGTTGTATATATTATATCTACATATATCTTCAATGTTGCAATCGTCAGTTCTATTCGAATTGCAAATTCTATGTCCTGATTGCAATTGTAACCTAATACAATAATAATATTATTTTACTGTGGTTTCACACCTGCACTTACCATTATGGAACCGCAAGCATATTGATGGACATCTATGGTTGCAATTGCAAAACAATGTCGTAATCTCTTCAGATAGAAGAGCGTCCAAGACTATTTAAATGAGAGGTAATTAAGAAGATTTTATAAAATAAAAGCTTTATAAGGCACCAAATTAAATATTACATAGAGATAGGTTAAGTAATTTTATATTGCGATGCTATGAAAGGCCAGCTAAGTAATAAGTTCTCAGCTATATTGAATAAGACCTATGTATTACACTTAGTTCGCAATAAAAATGATTTGATATGATTTTGATTTGATTGATAAAAAATCTATACCAAAATGCCATATATGAAGCCTGTATACATTGTTCGAAAGTTAAAAATTGCGCATACAATGAAACGTGCGGTAAAATAGGTACTTAGGTAAAAAACTATATAAGAGTTCCACCAAGGAGATTTACATTACGAAAACAAATAAGCTGAATAATCGAACCTCCTTGGAAGTGCTTTTGATGAATACATGAAAGATGTAGTTCTAATTTTCACCACGCGCACGTGACACCATTTTAATATTAGAAACGTCAAAAATTAATGGAATTTCCGACTGATATTTATGTTTGTTTCATTATCTGTTGTACTGTATACTCGCACGTACTGAAAATGTTTTTACAAATTCGTGACTATAATAAGCCCTCGACTATTCGTTTACCTCGTTTGTAAAAACCAACTTACCGCACTAGTAACAACTATTACAAATCAGTTTCGTAAATACTAAGTTCTTATGTCTCTGCTCCATCTGGGTTAATGTTAGTGATTGTGACCAAATTCCGTCTTGATTATTGCGTTAAAAATAACGACATGAATGTATTCAATATAGATTCAATATTGAGTCGCGATAGTTTACAAACTATCAATACCGCCAAAAATTACGATTCGAGGCTTGTAGTGGGCAACGGTTGGCTGTCAACGACGATGCTTTAAAATCGTATAGATACGTATACACACGTACAGTATTCTTATCCTACAAAATACAACTAATAAAAGCCTATAAACGTCCCACTGCTGGGCTCAGGCCTTCCACTATTGGAGAACGAACAGTATATACGCAACTCTTTTCCAAGGCGCCTCGCCAGGTTAGACACATCGGTTATCTCGATGTAGGTTTTATCACTTTCCTTCACCATTGTTAGTACGTGCTAATTGTAACAATATGCACATTAGATCAGAAAACTGCCTAGTGTCGCATGCGTTTCGGCCAGGATTCGAACCCGCGCCCTTTGTGTTTGAGACGCGTGCGCTAGCCATTACGCTACTACGATTTAGCCTACAAAATATTATTTATACTTACCATCAATTAAACAAGTTATAAATGGGGGCAATTGTGTATTTCCTTATCTTGCCATCAGTCACAACTTCAACTTTGTTGAGCCAAGCAACTCCCGTTCACTGACTTGATAATAAATCATTTGTTTATCTGCGTAGGCGCATGTCAAATTACGTATACTACATGCCGAACATTGCGATTCAATGGTTATAAACTTAAGCGACTTCAGAATTGTTGCATTAGGTTCATACTTGGCTTGCGAGAATATGACCATGTTCCTGAATTCCGTGAAAAACTCAAGTCAACATACTAGCTGTGCCCGCGACGTCGTCCGCGTGGAATTTGCTTTCAAACCCCTCCGATTTTGAAACATTCTTCATTGGTGCTCCGCACCTATTGGTCTTAGCGTGATTATTATTTATTCCTGGTAGTCTTCCATACCTTAAGGAACGTTTGGAATTCCTTCGCCTTTCTACTTCCCACAATTTGCGCACTCATACGTATCGTAAACTCACTACACCTGCACAAACTTCAGCCTTTTATGATAACTCTTTTACAGTGCAGGCTGTCAAACTTTGAAATACGCTGCCTCCTTCTGTTAGAGAGAGATATATATATATATCTTTTAATTTATAAATATGTTTGTATGTATTTGATTTATAAAATATGTAGGTTAAGTATGTTTGTTTATTTATTTAATTTGTTTGGGAAACATACAATAATTAATGTTCATAAATATAAAACACAAAATTAATACATATATCAATCAAGTTTCTCCTAAAAAAATAATGTATATACTAAAAATAAAAAATTGGCTCAAATAATTACAAAAAAATAAATAATTATACGAAAAATTACATAAATAAAATGTCAATTTAACTTACATTAGGTCAATATTAAATAAAATTAAAAAAATAATGTCACAATAATTACTAACAAAATAGAGATTTAAAAAAAATAAGTATAAAAAAAAGTTTATGTCATTATTCTAAAAGTCATTGGGTCATTCTAAATTACAACATTTTTAAATTTGGGTCTTAAATTGATGTAAGTTACCTATGAATGGATCAATACTAGTAAAAAGTGCATTGTATTGCTGACAAGTCCGGTATAAAAACGTGATTTAAGATCTACCTATTAATCTGCACCGCCTACATCGTCAGATTAGGTTGAAATTATTCCTTAAGTTTGATTGCCTGGAAGAGACTACTTTAAAGCGATAAGGCCACCTATTGTTTCTACCAGGATAATATTATAATTGTGCATTATTGAATTAGGTGCATTAGGTGATGTCAGGAGCCTTAAGAACAGACGAGCGTGCATGACAAGAGTTATGAATGTCAAAGAAGCAAATGAGGTGTGTAAGAATAAGCCTGAATGGCGCTCTGTTGTTTGTGCCTACCCCACAAGGGAACTGGCGTGATGTTATGTATGTATGTATTTTTGAAGATATATTTGGTGATCAATAAAGTGTTATCTATTTATTGTATTCTTAATTTTATTTTCACTTTGCCCACTCAATGACAGAGGCCGTCAAGTTAGTACAGTAATTCCTATTGATAACTTTAGCTCGTCGTGTGAGGAGCCTTTTCGCAGACAAAAATGTCCGTCACTGATTTATCCGTTATTTAATCGGTCTTAATTCCAACGGCAGCTGGCACGACTTATCAGCATTTCAAAGTTATCGCGAATCATGGCCTAACCCTTACTTTGATCACTTAAAACTAACTTAGCTTAAGTGGTGAAAGTCCCGATATGTTAGTTACGAGTACATCTGATAACTTAACAATGCTCGATGCGTTTCCTTTGATAATGGCTTAATGGTTTCCCAAGGTGATTTAAGTTACTTCTAAGTGGTGAGAAGTAGGGATGGGAAATATTGTAATTACGCTTAATTGCTTGAAAATTATTAGAAATAACTTTTCAACTTTGTTATAATTATATATTATTACTCAAGTCGTCAGCTCGCAACTTCGCAAATGTTAAGACTTTACTTGTATTTCTTGTAAATTTTTGCTACATTTAAAGTTACCACATCTAAAGTTAGATAGTACAGTAGGAAATATTTTATATTAATCATCTAAAGACACAATTTAGTTAAAATTTTATCTAAAAAATTATCTTGTAAAAAACAAGGTATAGCTAATCATTAACATTATAACATATTACTGTATAGAAAACAACAAAATTGGAAAGGTAGATGCTGTAAGAGATCTGAGTATTATACTTGACAATAAACTAACCATGGTCCCACACATTGAATCGTGTATTGGAAAAGAATATAAAATGTTAGGATTTATCTGTCGTAACGGAAAAGAATTTCGAAATCCGAGTACTAAAATTTCTCTTTATAATTCTTTAGTTAGAAGTCACCTAGAGTATTGTAGCGTTGTTTGGGAGGCCGCATTATGCCACTCACTCGCTTAGGATAGAGCGCGTTCAAAAAAAAAATTGTAAGGCATATTTCTTGGGCAACATCAGTAGGAAATCGTTTCACTCCATATTCCGACAGGCTTAGACATTTCAAAATGCTACCCTTGTCAGCACGTAGAGATTTACTGGACTTGATGTTTTTATTCAAAATTGTGAAAAATAAAGTAGATTGCCCACAGCTCTTAGAACTTTTAAATTTTGCTGACCCTATTAGGATTCCGCGTTATTATATCAAGCCCTTTGTACCGCCATTACGCAAAACAGCTCTTGGTTTTAACGCGCCTATTCCTCGTTTATGCAGGTTATATAATAAAATGAACAGTATAGACATACATCATGACTCCTTATTCAAATTTAAGAAATACATTCACTCAATATTAATAAATAAAAGTTAAGTTAAGTCTAGCATTTTACCCTGATTTTTTTGTTGTGTATTTTCTTTTTTATTAAGCAAGCTGTGTTTGCCTGTAAGAGACTGTACATTTAGCATAAGACCATTAACATGTATATTTAATTAAGCATATCAATGTATCAGTTGTTGGCAAACTTAATAAATTTAAAAAAATAAAAATAAATTAACGGCGTTGTTTTTAACGCTATAAACAATACGACGCATTTGGCCAAATTCATTATCAGTAACATTATTACAGATGGAGTAAAGACATAATAAAAATGTTATATTTACTTATTTCACATTAATTCTTGTCAACAAATAACAAAGGTGGATGGATGCAGAAGTCGTGGAAAGCCACGACACACCTTCCATGATCAAAATTGATCGTGTACTAGCGGAGGGTGATGTCAGGAGCCTTAAGAACAGACGAGTGTGCATGACAAGAGTTATGAATGTCAAAGAAGCAAGTGAGGTGTGTAAGAATGGGCCTGAATGGCGCTCTGTTGTTTGTGCCTACCCCACAAGGGAACTGGCGTGATGTTATGTATGTATGTATGTATGTAACAAATAACAATACAATATATGGTTTATTTTATAATATACTTAAAGTTTTCCCCGCTAAAGATTAGCTCTCGTTTATCATTGTATCCCTACAGGAACGGAGAAAGAATACAACTTCCTGCGGCCGGACGGCCTGTTGTAAGCGACGACAAAACAACCCACAGCCAAGTGGTAGGGTATTTGCCCGACTGGATGGCCACCACTCCTGGTCTAGAGAATGCCGCCATAAATACCTTGAGTTGTGTTCCGGTATTAGTGGCCAGGTTCCAGACTCCATCGAGAGAGCAGCAGCGCATTTGTAACGCCTTTGGTGTTGCAAATGTTCATAGGCGGTGGTAACAGCTTACAAGTGAGTCATCTGCCTGTCTGTTGAACTCATGCAATACAAAAAAGATATATAATATACAAACTTTTAGTGAAAAATTATCCAACTGATGGTGAATACCGCTCCCTGAAGTTTCGTCCTATCTGGGCATGGCTGCTTCGGGAGGTACCTGTGTCGAATAGGGCAAAAGCAGACGTCTGGGTGCCACCACTGCTCATCGGCAACGAGGACACGGCGCTGCACTCCATTTGGTTCCAGCGTGGAACGAGCAGCGCCGAGCTCTCGTCGCGATTATCGGAGTGGAATTGTCTATCCCGGCCGTGGTGAGGGCCATGGTCGGGAGCGCCGATGCGTAGAGCGCAGCTGCCTCCTTCTGCGAGACCGTCAGTCCGCGAAGGGGGTGGCGGAGCGGGAGAAGAAGAGACCCGTGCAAGATGACCTCCAGGCTACGGCCGTGCGGGAGATCGGATCCCCGCACATACAGGCCGGAGAGGAGGGACGCGCACTGATCTGCGCGTCCCCACCTCTCACCTCGAGGTTATAAGTACCCAATGAAGTCGGAGAGACCTATCTCTCAGAAGAGGCCAGCTCGCAAAGGTCCGTCGTCCGTCCGGACTGGAGGTGACAAGGGACGTTCGAGGATCAGCCAGGGGTAGTGAAAACCGCTTAAAAACCCGTAGTTTAGGAGTTAGCGGATATACAAACAGACGTGGAAAGCGCCTTTGTTTCATACTATGTAATGATAGTTACTATCGCCAATTAGGTCGAATATAAAAACCCGTTATCACATTAACCTCCCTGGCTGTTGAAAGAATCAATGAATCAACGATAACAACATCCGTTCCTACATTTCACCTCTTACGAAACACAAACAAAAACAAACGAATTTTGTGCATCGCCACTATATAAAGAAATGTGTGAATGAACTGTACTTGTTTGGCCATTAAATTGGCATTAAAATCACAAGCGAATAGCGTAAGCGGTTATAACGTAAGCCGAAATTAAACGGATTCCTTTCTGTCTTTCAATTTGAAAATTGAATCTTATAAAAAAGACATAAAATCTTTCAACAAGATATAAAATGGAAAATGATAAATAAAACGATCGTAATTGTTAAAAAATGTGTCATAAGTGACATTAACTGCTTTTTCCTTTTTTTATTAGACTAGTTTATCGATAAGTTTCAAATATCGTTATTTGTATTTCTATTCCAAATTTTAAACACAAATTTGTCCCTAAAAATGCTCCATAATATAAGAAACACCATAGTCCTTATAGTCTTGAGGGACTATGAGTAGTATACAATACAAATAAGTTAAGTTTTCTTGCATTGCAAACCATTATATGTAATTAAATTAATATCTGCATATTATATAATAATTATAAAAAGTAAAAAAGTTACATATAAAACCGTTTTTTACCAAATAAGTTGTCTTTTCCATCAAAATTAAAAGACATAAATGTACCGTCTATTTTCGGCAATACACGGACTAACCACCCAAAATTTCAATAACAGCTATCCGGTTAATCGTTGTTGATTGACTATTTTGTGGACAACCGCTAATTAACTGGCTTTTAAAATAGCTGCCCACTAAAGTGTTTCCAAAGTGGCTATCAGTCTAACGTATAAAGAATTAGTTTAACTTTCTGCAGCTAATCTAGACAAACCATTAAAGGCATGAGATATATAACACACTAATACTCTGTGAGAGTGTTGATGTAATCTATTTCAGTCGATCATTGACCCAAAGCAGTGCAATGTTGTTAATAATTTCATTATGAATGAGATCATCAAGGGAATGTTAAATTAATCTTAGTAGCCCAGAATCCAGCTACCGGTTTACATAAAGGTATTTGACCGTACATTGTCAAACACATTGTCGTATCATTAGAGAACATTAAAACTCTATTAGGAATCCAAACATTCTTAATTGTTTTACTTTAAATATTTGACAAGCGTTAAAATATTTGGGTTAAATTATTTTTCAAAGATTTTTATGTTGTTAACGAAGATTAGTAGGCCAGTAAATAAAAGGTTTTTTTTTATGACAAAGTTGATTTATTTAGAAACAAACTAAGATTAATCTTCGAAAGCTAGTTCGGAATTGCAAATAATATTTCAAAGTATATTATAATGTTAGAAAATGTACATGTCTTTGTAATTTGTATTTTATGCTATATCGACTAACTATATTTTAAATTATGTTAGTGTTTTATGGCTTGCTAGAAACTTTACTAAAACTAATTAGGTAGATATAAAGTTTAGCGCAAATCCGGCGTGCATTATACTGGTAGATTATTTTGATTTATAAAGAAATAAAATAAAATAATACGAGGTTTCTACTTTTAAATTTGTCGTTTAATTTGGTATATAAAACCGTTGTTTAAACATTTTAGATTTATGTTATCTATATCATTGTATAATTAATAATTATTTTTCTTTGTCAACAGTTGGAGCAGTATGTATTATGCTCGAAGTGGGAGCTCTCCCGAGCCGGCGTAGTGGATTCATTTGCAACGATCCAGCTCTCTCTTTCCCACACACAGGCGACACATTCTCCATCTCACTCGTAGCACTCATCACTGTGATTGTACCTTTTTTGATAGTAAGTTAATATTTTCAATTATTTTACCTATATATTATTGCTTTATCTTTATATTATATAATTCTTCTATACGTGTGTTGACAGTGAACTCCTCCTAAACGGCTGGACCGATTTGAATGAATTTTTTGTGTGTATTCAACTGGGTTCGAGGATGGTTTAGATTCACAATTGGACCCGGCAGGTGGCGCTGCAATCGGGTTCTAAATTTTATTTCTTCAGGGCAGAACAACGTCTGCCGGGAAAGCTAGTTAATTTATATGAACACTTGAGTGTTTTTTGATATCTAAATTAAATGTAACTTTCCCAGTAATATATACATAAAGTAGATCTGGAGCACCAAACGAAAAACCTTTTTGTTTTACTTACCTAAAAACATGATATTATCTAAGCGTAAAATAAATAAGCATTCATTTGATGATGACTTCTTGTTGACACGCGATTTTCGTGGCCCATTTGATTGTCTTTTTATCTGTTGATTGTTTGAACAATTTTTCTGTGTCACTGTATCGATGTTACAGGGTGGTGAAATAAGTGAAAAATAATAGGGGGCGTCACTTTTGCAAATTTGTATAATAATTGAAGACATGAGTAGATGAAGGAGTTTTGTGACATTAAAAAATTACGTTAGAGGAAAATTTAATGTAAAATATGTAATGTAAACAGACAAGGAAAGCATATTAGAACTTAAAACAACGCTTTTTGAATTTGATTTTAAAAATAGTAAGTAATGAAGGAGTTATATGCGTAGCAAAGTGATAGTAAGAGCTTTGTAGGCCAATTTATCAATATTTACCTATTGTAACATATCCCTTTCATTCACTCATGTCTTCAATTGTAATATGCTATATTCTATTCCTCGGGATTTTTTTTATTACATTAGTTCCGCAGACACCCCACCTGATGAATAGCGGCTAACATCGCCTCTTGACATTTATAACACCAAAAGTGCTGGGGAATTGATCACAAACATTGTTACATATACATTAAATTTGTATTAATTTAATGTTAGTTTAATGTAAGTTATAATAAATTAAGAAAAGGTACGATGGGGCTGACATATCCAAAAAGGTTCAAAGCTCCCTAAAAGAAAAAAGAAGTGCTACCAATCCGCTGCCGCACTCAAAACTTTTCTTTTGAATAAAAGATATCCTATGTCCTCTTCTGTACCGCCCACAACAGATATTCAATATTTCATGATAATTGGTTGAGTGAAAGCGTAATAAACTCATAGTCGCATTTATTACTAGCTGTACCCGGCAGACGTTGTCCTGCCCTTAAATAAAAATCTAGAACCCGATTGCAGCGTCAACGACCGGGACCAATTATTTGAATCATTCTCGAATCGAACGAACAAAAAAAAATCATCAAAATTGGCCCCACCGTTTAGGATTTCAGCGACGCCTCCTACCTGGTTTAACCGTGAATCTAAACCATCTCGCTATTAAAAAATATGGGTTGGTGGTAGAAGGGTGAAAATTTAGGGTTGTATGTATTAATTATGCCGAATAAAAAAATGTCCAAAAAATAGAATAAAAAAATATTTGGGGAGGACCACCCTTATCACTTAGGGGTATGAAAAATAGTTTACACCCTATTCTCATACCTACTAAATATACACACAAAATTTAATAAGAATCGGTCAAGCCGTGTCGGAGTTTTGTTACAAACACTGTAACACAAGAATTTTATATATTAGAAGTATGGATTTTATAGATTTAACTCGGTTGTAAAAATCATCATAGACTTATTAAGACAGGTGTTGCCTGTTGCATCATTGACCTCTACCTAGATGAAATTTTATCCGTGCAGGAACGGAGAAAGAATACAATTTCCTGCCGCCGGGCGGCCTGTCGTAAGAGGCGACAAAACAACCCACAGCCAGGTGGTAGGATATTTGCCCGACTGGATGGCTACCATGCCTGGTCTAGAGTATGCCGCCATAACAACCTTGAGTTGTGTTCCGGCATTAGTGACCACGTTCCTGTCTCCCTTAAGAGAGCAGCAGCGCATTTGTAGCACCTTTGGTGTTACAAATGTCTATAGGCAATGTAACCGCTTCCCTTGTATTGTTCCTGCAATAAAAAAATAAAAAAATAGTACTCACCTCTTTTTAAATAAAACCGAGTCTTAGTTTAATGTATGCTTACATCATCAGTACGTTTAATTGTTTAACTCAGTGGTTATGGTCTAAAATTACTCATATGGAGAGCAGATGCGATTTTCTATGAAAAATATACTTTGGATAGACTAGTTGTTTATTGTTTGTGTTTTTGGAAATTCTCACACATGTCTTCTAGCTTCTTAGTAAAATTCAATAGCAAGGTACTTATGCACATTATTTTCTATCACATTTCTCATCTCATCCTTTTGATTGATAATGTTACACACGTATGTTGGCATTATGATAATAGTGTGGAACTATCTTCTGTAATTTTCTTATTTTTTTTTTCGTAACTAGAGTTCTCTCTTCTATATGTGTAGATCCTCCTTCGTTTATCCCCCTGAAAATCTTGTATTTCTGTAACTTCGTTCGTGTATATCTTCAATTCTTATCCCCCGTGAAACTTTTCTTATGTAAAGAACAGCTATATTAATTTAAAAGATTCGATTTCTATCGATCTAAGCTAGTGAAGAAATCACAACAAAATAGTTGCACGTTTATATCCGTATGAATTTCCTTATTCTATAGGAATTTTCCAATTTGTAAGAATTTCCTTCTTTACAATTATCCTTAATAAACATTGTAATCATTATTATTCAATGATATCAATGCTAACAATATTATTGATTTTAACACTGTGGCACTAATAAGACAGATGTACAAAAAATCCTTGTAAAATCATTAATACCTATTTGCTGTTTAAAGTTCATGTAATTACCTATTACGTGACAGTGATACTTAATTTGCATGCCATACATACAACTTCATATATTTTGCATGAGAAGTCGTCTCAAAAGTGATTTCGCGTGTGCTCGTGATTAATAACATTTGCATCAGGAGGGGGGGTTTATCATCGCTTGTTGCTACAAGCAGGTAAATAAGGACATCTTTCACTATCTCGATTACCTCTTAATCAGTATGATATCACGCTCACACAGAAAATTGGCGTCAAACGGTTAGCCTTGCGCCAATCCTGTTTTGTGCGATCGGTAAGAGTCCTGATGGGTCACTTCCTCCCTCTTCCTATCCCATCCCTTTATTTAAAACCTATATCGTCGGCGTCAATGCAGGACCTTGTAACTATATTCTATACTAGTGTAGCAGCGAGAGGGAGAAGTTAAATGATATTTCAGATGTCAGAGAGTAGTATTCACTGTCGAGTGTTGATGTGAACTAAAGTGAACTAATTTATTTTGGAAACGGTAACCTTAAGTACAAATATCAACAAGTCGTACAGAGCGTCACAATGTGTGAGCGAGATAGAGCAACTATTAATATAGGCGCTCCCGCGTTGGGCTAGCCAGTAGTTCGATGTCCACTGCGATGAGTAGACGTATGCAGCTCGTAATATTTTCTTAAGTTTTCGCGACTTGTATACATAATAAAACTACGTTTTAACGGTTATAAGCGCGGTAATTTTATTTGATCTTGGTTTTTCCGACGTTTCGGCCACTTTTCAGTGGCCGTGATCACGGAAGACAAAGATGTCAAGTGTCAACGAGTATTGTTAAAGTTTTATTTAGCCTACCGCTAAATAAAGGAGGAGGAGCATAAAAACACGAGTAAAAGAACACATTGCTGACATGAAACACACAAGGTCTACGAAGTCTGCGATCAGTGAACACACGCTGGATAAACCCAACCACTACATCAGTTTCGATAACCCACAAATCCTCGCGAAAGAGAATCGTTTCATACCTAGAATGATGCGTGAGGCTATTGAAATCAAAAAACACCCAAATTTCAATAGAGAAGATGGTTGGCAAGTACCACCTGTTTGGGATCCAATTATCAAAACTATTAAGACCCAAACCCAGCAAAAACCAGCTGCCAGACCTCAAGACACTGTGAGCTCTTTCTGCGTACAACGGAACACAAACCAACTTGACTGATAATTACGTTTATTTTTCCTTCCACCAATTTTAATATTATATAAAATTATTAGAGCTAGGCATGTTTGCTGAAGAGTTTCTTGCGCCGCTTCTTCTCTTCAAGCCATAACATGTTGCGAAGCGGTAGTAAATTAGATTAGGCTCCCATAGATTAAATAATAACCATAAACAAAATTAAAATTAAATAATTAAAATTAATAAGTTGGCGGTAGGCTAAATAAAACTTTAACAATACTCGTTGACACTTGACATCTTTGTCTTCCGTGATCACGGCCACTGAAAAGTGGCCGAAACGTCGGAAAAACCAAAATCAAATAAAATTACCGCGCTTAAAACCGTTAAAACGTAGTTTTATTATGTATGCAGCTCGCTTAGTGACATTATTTTTTCGTCTTTGTGTTATATGTATCATGTAACAATTTTGAGGTAAACAAATGTAGTTACAAGGTCCTACAGTGACGCCGACGATACCCCATCCCCTATATCCCATTTCTCCTGTCTGATCCTTGTATCTCATCTCCCTGTTCCACCTTAAAAGCAGGCAGCGAGTTTGCTTCACCATTGCTGCTGCGAACGCGTACAGGAGACGGTAACCACTTTCTATGAGCTGGGCTGTCTGTCTATTTGTCATATCTTATTGGATACCATGGCAACCACACCAGCAGCGCTTCCGTGGCTACCCTTGGCGTCCATGAGACGCCAAAGCGGATGCCAGACGAGATTAATATCGCTTGTTTACGTCACCAAAATGAACGGTGAAAAGATTTGCTTGTTATCCTTTAGGTATCTATTTTAAATTTTAATAAAATAGTAAAATTTATCAGACACGACGCGCGATTGGCATCGCAGCTGGCGGCCGAATAAGATAGCAGTGATTCATACCCATATATTTTCTTGGAAGCGCTGCCAGTATGGCGTTGCCGTCAAAACAGGCACAGCGGGCCGTTCGGGCTGGCGGCGACGCCAAATGTTTTGATTGGCGGCGCGGCTGGCGTCGCTGCCATGGCATCCTAATGAGACATAGCCCTAAAAACGGACAGACGGTTCACTTGACGGAAAGTGGATACCATCGCCTAGGGACAATTGCAACACCAGCAGCCATGTCATATGTACTAAATATTTTTTCTTGTTCTTCCAGATGTGGGGAGTGGAAGCGACTCTTCAACAAAACGACGAATACAACATAAAGAAGAGCAAACTTCTAGAAGGTGCTAAAACAGCGGGTCTAATATACAGAGATTATATTTATGGATCTGTTGTAAATTTGACTATTCTGGAAGTAGTGAAGTGCGTTGTTGGTTCTCCGAGACCCACCTTTTTTGATCTGTGCCAACCTGACAAGGCCAAGACTTGTAACGAGTAAGTATTCTTACTTTGTTAAATTTAAGTTCCTTTTTTATTGCGTGAGTTCAGCAGACAGGTAGACGGCCCACCTGTTTGAAACCGGCTGCCATCGCCTATGGACGTTTGTAAAACCAAAAGTGCTACCAATATGCTACCGCTCTCTAAAGAGAGACTGGAATCTGGCTACTGATGCCGGAACTACTCTACTATCTACTATGTACTCTAGGCCAGGGGTGGTAGCTATCTAGACCGGCAAATACTCTACTGCCTGGCTGAGAGTTGTTTTGTCGGCTCTTACGACAGTCCGCCTTGCCGCAGGAAATTGTATTTTTTTACACACCGGATTTAAAGTCTGCGGATTACTACAAATTTAACTAGCGCTAAGCATGTTATATCTTCCAATAATATGGCCCTTAGTACAATTCACTCCTCATAACGTAATCAAAATTTCACAACTAAGATTCAAGCCACGATCTCGCGTTAACTTAATGATCTTCTGTCGAAACTTAGGAAGGATAATGGCGTAAAACATTATTTTGGTTACAACATTTTATGCTAAGTTACTGCTTATGTCAACTTAGGAATAGGATAAATGCCTTGAAATTGCTTTAAGTATTATCTATGTAACTGTTCATAATAAATTGGTTTCAACAATCATTGTTTCTTTTATACCTATATAGAGTTTTTCTTTTCAAAATATGTTAGGGTTCCTTCATTTAATCCAAAAAAACAACGAATATTTGTTACATGTATGAAACCCTTATCATACATACAATAACACACTCGTCATACTTATTTGTGTATTTCCTCTAATCTGCCTTAAATAGACACATTTCTTTGTTTTTCAAATTTAGCATCGTTTTTAACAGTTTTCCATTTGTACAAACCGTTTCCCTGTATTAGTAGTTTAATATAAATTAGCATTAAATAAAATTAGATAGTTTATTTTCATTCGTATTTGTTAAATTAGCGACAGTTTTCGTTCGGGTTAGATTAGTAAATTATTTTTTATTGCGTGAGTCACTGAGGGTAGAAAATTGCATCGAGAGTCGCTCGCTGTGCGCGTCGTGTACGAACATGGTCGGCAAGTCTCGTTCGTTGGATTCGCATCAAAAGAAACTTTATTTCGTATTTTGTGGAAATATTCGCAACCTTCGCCATCAGTGTCAGTGCTGCATCCACGTCGCGAGTGCTGTGAAAACTACTCGTTTTAAACTAAAATTGTGTCCACAAAGAAGGAGTCGGCGCCGACCATTGGACTTGAAACCCGCTCTTCGCAAGGCGAGTTGACTACTCATTGTAAGATTTGTTCTCACTGGCCAGCTCACTGTTTTTCGCGTATATTCGCACACAATTCGCAATAATACAGTCCGCTTAGGTACAATCCCAACATTGGGGATTGTACACTGTTAAACACTTCTTTAAATATGAATTTGTTGTGGACTGTAAATATTTTAATTATAAATGAAAGCTACACGTGCGTAAAACAATGATGATTTTAATAGCAAGGAGAGAAAAATATGCAGATAAAAAAAACAAAAGAACATCTATGTTCTAAATTCAAACATTTAGTGGCCAGTACTATGTTCGTAATACCGAAGTAAGAAAGAGAGTTGGTCTGAAAGAGAGTGTCGGGGTGAAGGTAAGGAAAGGAATGCTCCGGTGGTTCGGGCATGTGAAAAGAATGCATGATGAAAGAATGACTAAACAGATATACAATGCAAAAGTGGATGGATACAGAAGTCGTGGAAGGCCACGACACACCTTCCATGATCAAATTGATCGTGTACTAGCGGAGGGTGATGTCAGGAGCCTTAAGAACAGACGAGTGTGCATGACAAGAATTATGAATGTCAAAGAAGCAAGTGAGGTGTGTAAGAATGGGCCTAAATGGCGCTCTGTTGTTCGTGCCTACCCCGCAAGGGAACTGGCGTGAAGTTATGTATGTATGTATGTATGTACTATGCCACACCAAATAAATAAAAACGATTGTTGGAGATTGCAACATGTCATGTCAAAAGGTCTATTTCCTAATACTGTGAAAAAACAATGCTAAAGACCCTCCGGCTTTCACTTATGCAGATATTTCAGGCCTGACCCATTGTTGACCCCTCTTAAGCTACTTGACACCTATTTGCTTCCTCTCCAACTCGCTTTCTCGACTAACAATTTAAATAAATACGCTTTCAATAGGAATTTCAATAATTAGATGTGAGTAACTTATAAATTGCAAGATTTCTTTGCAGAGAAACTGTTTGGTCTGGTACCAACGCCTCAGTATTACAACCGCACCGCTCGCCATCGACGGGATATACACCCCCATTCCTTAGAGCTTCCACGCTCAACTACGCAACGGTTCTTTATAACGTTTGTTCCGCTTACAACAATGATCTGGAAAGAGCTTCCCGCCCAGGTTTTCCCTCTGCGCTACGCTATAGGGTCGCCTAATAAGGGCGTTATAAAATTTCTTAGAGGCCGGCAACGCGTTGATGACGCCCCTGGTGTTGCAAACGGTTAAACTTTACAATAGTGGTCACTGAATTTTAAGTAGCGGGGGGGCGGAGGGGAGAGGAGGGGAGGAGTACTTCTCCCTTCTGCAACCCCCATGTCTAGGAGACATGTAGTTTTTGAGATATGATTTTTTTTGTAAACATAACTAATTTTTTTCAAAATGGTGTAGTTATTTCTTATTTCTAAAGACAGAAGAAAAGTAGTGGTCAATGTAAAAAACATTTAAAACAGTCTAAAAACGCAGACTAAAGCCCACAAGCCGAGTGAGCAAAGCGAGCGTGGCATGACAGTGGTCAGCAAATGTCACAACCGATTTGTAACCATCATTTATATAGTTATCAATAAATAAATGGTGACCAGTCGGTTCTGGCACTCGCCGGCCGCTACCGCGGCACGCTCGCTTCGCTCGCTCGGCTCGTGCGCTTTGGTCTAAAGACTAACCCAACCTAACCAACTCACCATTATAGTCACTGGTCGCGACTTTCGATGACAACCTTAGTGGCTATAACAAAACTAAGGATATCCCTAACTCAAATCTATAATGGAATAAAAAAGGCGGCAAATAGACTATAGCAAATTATACATCGATTTTTTTAATAAAAATAAATTGTTTAGAAAATACTACTAATTCAAACACAATATATAATTTAAAAAAACAATTTTGGTACTTAAAAATCGATTTCATTGACGTATCAAATGATTTTCATATTTAAAAATCAATATTATTGACATATCGAATAGTTAACATTTTTTTTCTTTCTTATGCCTATTGTCGTCGTAAAGTAAAAAAAGTGACAGTACTGTAATTTATTATTATGAACTTTAAAATTATAATAACTAATTAACAACTTGTTTACTAAATTAAAAAACAGTTTTAGTGTTTATATTTCAGGTGTAAATGTAATCCTAAACACAAATCACAACTTTTTTTCAACAAAAGTGACATAACCTTGTTTATCAACGTATTTTTATTTTTCCCATTATTCATTCAAAACTTGTTGGTGGACCCTAAAAACTTGTTTCCTAGCCCAAATAACAGGTCTAGTGTCTATATCTAAGGCGTATGTATAGCCCTAAACTTAATTTCCGTTAATCTGATGACACTCTCTGTAAAAGTTTAGCCTTGCAAACATCCATAGGCGACGGTAACCACCTTCCTGGGTCGTCCGCCTGTTTGCCTACTTCAGGCAATAAAAAAAAGACCAAAATAAATTTATACTATTAATATACTGTTACGAGTTTGCAGGATTCGAATTAAAATGCCGTTGGAATTATTATAGAGTATATTAGAACTATACAAACACGTATAACACATGTACAAATATAACTGAACACAACCAGTGCAAACGTGATGCACGATTCAATATCTCGCGCAAACTCCGTCACTAAATAGATTACCGAATGTATACAAGTCTTCCTCGGTTGTGGTTATCTCTCGACTGCCTCGTCCATCAATCCAGGCATTGCTTTATACTGCACGGATGCAATATGTCTGCTCGGCCGCGTGACCGAATTTCCTAGAATCACACCTGGCTAATGACTGCCATAAAAGATTACAATACACAATGGGCTGTTTTTCTAATCACAAATTTTAAACACAAAGTAAACAAAAGAAGTCCAAATGCCAAAAAGGTAATAAAATGTTTTCTACAGGGCTGCAGGTGTGAATTTGCCTTTGTCGGCACCTGGGTCGTGACAATACTAACTTTGAAATCAATAGACTTTAAAGAAATTTCTAACCATGTCTAGTAGACAATAGGCTCAGCAAAACGTAACTCTGAAAGCTCGTAAAAATATATTTTTAGCCTTCTTCTTCAGCCAGTCCCTGTCCACTGCTAGATGGACGTTGGCCTCCCCAAGTTTGAGTCACATATCCCGATCTCCTGTCTTCCTCATCCAGCCCCTTCCAGCGACCTTGCACAGGTCATCAGTCCACCAGGCTGGAAGGCGTCCAACGATATTTTTGTACGCGGTCTCCACAGGACTCGTCTGCTCCATCGGCCGTCGGTACTGCGACGGACATGACTAGCCCACTACTGTTTTTAGCCTAATTCGGTTAAATTTTGAAAAAAATGTTATTATAACATTTTATAGTATTCCATGTTCAGCCACGTTACACCTGTGAAAAGTAACAAACAAACTTACTTTCATGTTTAAATATGTGTCAAATTTGATATACAAAAAAAGTACATTTTACGACGAAAAAACCAGAAAGCTTACATATATAGAATGTTTAGATAGAAAACACTTTATTGAACATCATTACAAAAATTAACTTACATGCTAAAACTATACCTAATTAGGTACAGAGGGCGGTCTTATCGCTAAAAAGCGATCTCCTCCAGACAACCCCAGGAATTAACTGAGATGATAATGGCGATGGTGGTATAGGCAAACTATAGTACGACTACTTACATTTTAGTAATAAATACACAAAGGTTATGTCTACATACTACATTAAATATATTAATATACATACCTTAGTAATACATATCTATACAAAATATATAAATGTTTATAAATAAAGTGGTGGTAGCGTAATGGCTAGCGCACTCGTCTCGAACTCAAAGGGCGTGGGTTCAATCCTGGCTGGAACGCATGCACCACTTAGTCAGTTTTCTGATCTAATGTGCATATTGTTCCAATCACCACGTGCAACAATACGGTGAAGCAACCTGCACATCGAGATAACTGATGTGTCAAACCTGCCAAGCGGTCTTGGACAAGCGTGGCGGGTATACAGTCCGTTCCCCTATAGGAGGCCCGAGCCCAGCAGTGGGACATTTATGGGCTGATATTATTATTATATCTATATATATAAAAGAAAGTCGTGTTAGTTACACTATTTATAACTCAAGAACGGCTGTACCGATTTGGCTGAAAATTGGTGGGGAGGTAGCTTAGAACAAGAAGACGGACATAGGATACTTTTCATCCCGTTGGAATCGGTAGGTGGCGCTGAGATCGGGTTCTAGAATCCTCCTAATCACCTGGAGCGATTTTGTTTTTATGTGTTTGAGTGGGTTCCCGGATGGTTTAGATTCGCAATTAGAATCGGTAGGTGGTGCTGAGATCGGGTTCTAGAATCCTCCTAATCACCTGGACCGATTTGGGTGATTTTGTTTTTGTGTGTTTGAGTTGGTCCCCAGATGGTTTAAATCCACAATTGCAACCGGTAGGTGGCGCTGAGATCGGGTCCTAGGTTTTTATTTTTTCAGAGCAGGACAACGTCTGCCAGGGCCGCTAGTTATAAATAAACAATGAAACTGTTGAAAATTTATATTATATTTTTCGTCACACAGTTCGCAACTCGTTAGCAACTACAGATGCACGTCAACGCAGTACTCAAGGTATCTCCAGATCGACTCCAGCCGAAGTTTCCCTTCAGCACATGCATCTCTATCTATCTATTGTGGACTGTTTTTAGCTGTAAGTATACAATATCGATTTATAGGCGGTTCCTATATCTTACCGGCCGTTCATTTGTTTTACAATCGGTTAAAATTGGACATAGCTCCATACATGACGATAGGGCAAGTGACCGGCATGTTTAGAATTTTATAATATTATATATTATACATATTATAGTATGTCTTTCAAGACCACGGGCCATAAAAATCGCCCAGAGATTTGGAGGGCTTGCGTGGGGCCATGGGAAGGCCAACACGTAAAGGCCCCTTGACAAATTTAATGTAAATGTGGCGTGACACTGACCGGAGATTATCCCTGTCTACACCATATAATAATGCACCCAAGGACAAGCCCCAGCCAGTGTAGGACTATTGTGGGAAATGAGGACAAGAAGCACCGGGCCATTGGAGTGAACTGCTAATGGTACTAGAGGTCTGGGAATATGGGGACTATGGCGTCTGCCGGTCGCAATGTTCAGGGAACATGGAAAAATGGGCAGACGGTGACTCGCCACTCCCTGCATGGGCCCCAAAAAATGCCATAGAAGACAGGGGCAACATGGGTGTGAGTGGCTAAGGGGTGTAGAGAGGTGGGCTGCAGGTTCACCGAAGCTACTTCTGACGTGATGCCGTTTATCAGTTCCACCCCTGGAGCTTGTGTCTTAGCTCTAGCGATCTCCACTCCGTGCCGGCTGGCGAAGGCAAGCACGGAGGTGGTTGCTTGATATATATTATATATATTATTAAAATCTGAAATATACCTTCAATTATTAATATAATTTAATTTATTATTGTGTAACTCTTAGTGTAGTAATAAGGCGAGTGACATTATACTTGGCTTCATACAAAAAAAGCGAGCTATAATTTTGAGGAAATTTATGTTTGGACATTTCACAGTGGTACCTCCAAAGGCGAGCGTTCAGCTGGCATAACAAATCAGTCCTGGTAGTGCCCTTGATCCAGGTGCTCTGCATCATCTACGCCGCGGTCTGCTCTCTAACCAGGATAACAGACCACCGCCATCATTGGTGGGACGTACTCGTCGGCGGGAGCATGGGAGTGCTCAGTGTGTTGTATACGGTGAGTTTATTTAGTCTTAGTATTCGTAGAAAGATTTGTCTGGCTTTGATCCCCATTAGGGGCCATCAACAAATTACGTCACACGAATTTCATGATGTTTGACCCCTCCCCCGTGCTTGTCATATTTGTGACACTCCTTCCTCCCTAGTGTGACGTCACATATTTTGCATTTTTACATCAAGTATATATAAAATCTGTATATATAAAAATGAATCCCTATTTTCGCTAATTCTTTTTTGTTGTGTTTGTTATTGTCAGGAGAAGGTTCTTATGAAAGAATATGCAAGAAAAATTGCGCGGCAAATTAGAAAATTTAAGAATACTTAACCACCATATAAAATTATTTCTAATCTAACCTTAGCGCTTTGGACAATATAAACTTTTTTAATGTGACCTTATGACGTTTGACATAGAATTGACAGAATGCTTGTTGCAAATATCGTCAAGGTGGTTGTAAAAAAACTGAATATCGTTTAAAACAGATGCTTCGGTCGGAGTTATTTTATTGATAAAATACATGTAAAATAATTAATTTAGCTGTAATTGGGTTCCAATATTTAGGTGAAATTATTTTTGTGTGTGTTCAAGTGGGTCCCGGGATGGTTAAGATTATAGATCTACCGGTAGGTGGCACCGCTAAAGTCTTCCTAAACGGTGGGACCTATATCGATGGTTTTTTCGTTTTTATTAAAATGGATTCGACAATAGTTTAAATTAACTATTGGTCCCGGTAAATGTCGTTGCAATCGGGTTCTAGATTTTTATTTCTAAAGGCAAGACAACGTCTTCCGGGTACAGCTAGTTAAGAAATAAATGTTAAGGGTCTAAATGGAATGTTTAATTACTTATGTCTTTTGATATTTTAAACTATACTATAAAATATACTAAACTAACTTTGAAAAATACAATTAAATATTAAAAAAAAAAAATTATAAATAAGTTAAATTATACTCTGAAATAAACTATATACACAAACTAAAATTAAACTATAAAATCTAGTATGAGACCGTTGCCAGTTGGATACGTGCCTACAAGACTGGCTACATTGCCTCGCTAAATGGCAACGCTAATGCGTTGTCCGAGGTATAGACCAGTCTTTTGGTCACGTGAGATATCCACCAGACGTATGGCTGTCTGGGTAAAACTTGTGCGCCTCAGGCCCCCATGGTCTCAGGGTCCCGACCCCCAAAAGCCGCAAATATGTAGCCATTTCTGATGGCTGAGTATTTGCGCCGTTTAAGGGCCTCCTGTTGTGCAGCAGCTGTACCGGCAGACATGCTAGTGGCTGGAAAATTGGACGCTGGCAAAGTATCAACGCAAGACGCGTTCCATACTAATGACGACCCATCTTCCATTATTAAATTAAAACAGCAGTCCCGTAATTATCATAAATATATTAAATTTTGAAAGGTGACGTCACGAATTTGGAACCCCTCCCACCCCTTCGTTACCCACGTTACATGCCGTCGACCCCCCCCCCCCTCCCCCACGTGTAACGTAATTTTAAAAATATCAGTTTTATTCTGGAAGCCAAAAGAGGCCACTTTTGGGAGGATCGCTAACTGAAATTAACACGTGTCTAGATATACTAGTGGGTGTAAAACTCTACATATAGTTTTTTTTTAAGGCAGGTGTTCAGCAGATAGGCAGGCGTCCACTTGACGGGAAGCGGTTACCATCGCCTATAGGCATTTGCAACACCAAATATGCAACAAATGCGCTGCTGCTCTCTTAAGGGAGACTGGAACCTGGTCACTAATATTCGTAATACGAATCTACGACCGCGGCCGCTTTAGACTCCTGTTCACAGCGCCTTTGCAAGATTCAAAGTGTCTTTAGAAATCTTAACAAATATCTCAACGGCCAATGAATACAGTTTTACTAGCTATAAAATCAAAGATAATAAATCTTATAACTTATTTACCATTCTCGCAACGGCGTTTACGATGGCTTGCCAAGATAGGAGCCAAATTTTATGTACTGTTGACATAATAGGGCCTTTAACCGAACTTGTGGCATCTTCATTGGACCTTAGCCAATAGAAGTGGTTAGAAAATGATGCAAGTTTTCATGGAAGAGAAATATTACAGTCTATTTCAAATATGTAGTAGTGTGGTGTTACAAGAATGGATAAGGTGAGAAATGAGTATATAGGGGATCTTAGAAAGTTGAACCCGTGACTGAAAAATTGAGAAGAAGGAGATTAAGGTGGTATGGGCATGTGTAGGGATGAAAGTGGCGTGACAAAAAGAATGCTAAACTACAAGATGACCAAAAAGAGACTCGAGGCCACTTAGACCCCCTATCCCCCGACCTCGAGTATGCATTGTTTGCTACAACTCCATTAATTCTTCAAAAAGTAATTCTGTTACATACTTCTGTACAAAACTTATAAAAAAAAGGATTTGAAATATCAATAGAGTATGAAATATAAAGAAAAACAATATTTAGCTAGACGTGTTGCTGGGGAGTTTCTTGCCGCTTCTTCTCCTTTACAGCATCAACACGTTGCGAAGCGGTGTACATAGAATAGGTAGTAAAAATTAAATTTCAACTTACATGTATGACCTTCAAAAAGTGTTCTCCAGTGGAACTTATTTTGAATAAAAAAATTTGAATTTGAATTTGAATATCGCAGTGAACTTGTTAATATTGAACACATTAACAACATTATGTTCTGTGTCGGCAATTGAGCCGGTGAGTGGCGGTGAGATATTTAGTTGTTAATTGAGCGAATGAGTGATAAATTCTATAAAAGGAACTAGCTCATTCTTATCTCTCATTCGCGAGCTACTCAAATCTGTTTAGGAGCTCTTCGGAGTTACGTTTTTACTGGTTGATTATCACTCCTAGTATAGTTCTCCCATATCTAAATTAAGGATTAAATCTATGGAAATTTATGAAACAGATTCAAATTTATTATGTTTACCTTGGCCATTATTTTGTTACCTGAATGGCATGCTAATATTCTGGCAGTATCTTGATAAAGGATTTTGTAATATGGTAATTTGAAATCCTTTAATGGTGTTTGTCTTGCCAAGGTACATACATAATTGATTGTTAAATATTTAATCATTCATTAGATGTAAAGTGTGTAAGTAGTTAAAGCCTTATAAACTTTAATCCTTTTGAAAATGCCAAACTATGACGTGTTCCTCCATCTTCCTCTATGCTGTTTTCCAAAGGGCAGAAGACTTTTTTTTATTGCAGGAGTTCAGCAGACAGGCAGACGGCCCACTGGATGGAAAGTGGTTACCATCGCCTATGGACATTTGCAACACCAAAGGTGCTACAAATGCGCTGCTGCTCTCTTAAGTGAGTCTGGAACCTGGTCACTAATGCCGGAACACAACTCAAAGTTGTTATGGCAGCATGCTCTAGACTAGGATGACTACCGCCCGGTAGTCATCCAGTCGGGCAAATGCCCTACCACCTGGCATACGTTAACTTTATTAAATATGCCTAACGTATTTAATAACATATAGAAATTATGACTGTAAAATATATAAAATTATTTATTTTCAGGTACTAATCCTATGCAAGAACTTCTCCCAGCCTGCCGTAGTGAGCACTAGCGACATCTCAAGCAGTGACGGCAATAACCATCAGTCTGTGAGACGGCTGCTTTCCAGTGAACCTCACGTCGTTGTACCTTAGCCTCAGGCTGTGTAAGCTCATCAGCTTACTTGTGATGAAATTTCGAAAGAAGAACTGACTCTTATTTGACGATTCAGTAATTCTTGAGTAATAAACAATATAGAGAATCGTTAGTGGTGGTACCTTATTGGAAGAATGATGTCGTATTTGATTTGAAAAATATTGTGAAGTGTTTCGAAATTTAAATGATGTTTCGCCTTTTCTATTTTTGAATTTAGAGAAAAGAAAGTATTGACATGTCTGGAGCGGTTCAATTACACTTCGTTGTAACTGTTTCATTTGAATTAAGAATAAACATTTATTTTTTAAACTCTCGTTTACATTATGCTAGCTTTCACGGCGGCAAGCAGGAAAATGGTGCGGGAAGTAGGCGTTTACATACTCACGCTGCACACTTCCCCACTTGCTGCCATGAACGTAGACATAATGTAAATAATGTATCTTGGCAGTTGAAGTGTTCTGAAATGTTCGTTTTTAAATTTTGTAGTGTCAGATTTAAAGTTTAATTGTGAATCTCAGTGAAGTTGAACCTGTTTATGTTTTAAATTGATATGGCTAAACATTCTCATTATGCAGCTGACTTCAGAGAAAAAAGTAACGATTCCGTGCCTGGATGATCTTATTTAGTGTTGTTATATAAAATAAATATTAACATTTTTGTTTTGTGACAGTCACGTTTCGAAATTTGAACTTTAATAATTTCATTGTATTGCCAGTATTTAGAATTTTATACTTCATATGGAAATACAATATAACATCAATATTTTATACAAAACAATACAATAGAATCTTTTTATTTCTAGTTGAATTTTTATTACCTATCAAAACTATGTTTGCAATCAAGACTATATTATTTTTTAACGATGCAGCTTTAAACGATATCCAATAATTCAGAATAATGCTCTATAATAATAATAACAGTATTCATGTTAAAAAACAACTTCAGAAAGTAATCGGCAAAATAACGTTTAATTGAAATGTGCACGGCATTATGGCGATGAAAATACTTTTTAATTTGACTGGGTTACTATCGTAAGCGTTATTTTATGTATGAGTGTGGTTCTAAAGTTCTTATGTTATAAACAAACTCGGATATTTTTTTTATACATTATTGCCTGCGATCTCGTTCTGACAGATTAGATGCAACAATACTGTACGCACAATAAAACAAGTCGCGGCCGATGACGCACGCGGAGTGCGTAAGTCAGTATAAGCTTTTAATCCTATGTTGATTATAAATGTTAAAGCGTGGCTAAAACAAAACCAGATCAAAGCCCCCAATGTTTGTCTCTGACTTTAAAATATTATTTGTCACAAATCAGGCAAAGGGTGAATCAGGATTAAACACAGAAATAGACTCACTGGTAATGGAACGAAGTTCCTTATCGTACATTACTCGGCGGATAGGTGATGCAAAAAAGTGTTAGCGAAATAAAAAATGCTGACAACTGTATATTATTATACAATTTCGAACTTTAATGCAATTAAATAAGGTCTAAATTAATATCCATTAGTGTAATATACGCTGTTTTAAAAATAGAAGGTCTTGTAATTGCTCTTACTGGTATACAATGTTTTTCGATGGCCTCCGATGGTCTCATTACTCTTATAATTATTGTAGTTGAGAATTTACGGAAATATTTGATCTGATACTAAATATTAGATTGGCTATATGATAGTATGAGTGTTACATCCGCGCCAAAATTTAGGCACACTCTTTTACAGAAAGATAGCAACCGATTTCTGAACAACTTTTCCACACAAAATTAGTTGCTGGGTAACCTTCCCAGCTATTGTAAAGGGGCTATAAATTTTGATGTGGATTAAGTACTCATGAGTTCTTATCGTATTAATTAAACTTTTAATCTGTTTATATATAATACTTCAATATTATCATATCAGTCATTAGTATCATTGTCTAATGTTGTACTTTATTAACATTTAAGACGAATTGAATAAAGTTTGAATAATTGTATGAAAAACATACGTAATTTTTCTTGCTTTGGCAATGATCAAACTTAACTCCTCTTTGACTGTTAATATTATATCAAAAGTAGGCTATTGCTAAATTTTTGAAATGATTATAGATGTACATTTTGGTTGAAATTATTAGGTAAGTGTAGTTTTTAATCCAAACCAGTGATTATATCGACTAAAAGCCATTTTAATGTGAGTGCTAGTTTTTTTTTATACGGTCTTTTTATAGACTAAAATTTCAATTTCAGAATTTTGTATAAAAATCTTATCAATACCTGTCACCTGAATCTATAGGTATGTATCTAAATTCATTCGTAAAAACATTGCACAAAAATATATTGTTTTCTACCTGTAACATCACAGCAAATGTCAAAGTGACATTTTTGTATGTCACACTGCTGACAATATTAAAGTGACATTTTGACGTTTACTCTTAAAATAGCTCGATCACTTTGTCGTTCAAAGTTGATTTGAATTGTTATATTTTGTCTGTGAAACTTCTGTAATACGATTCGTTCTACATTTAAAATAATTTTTAATATTATAGGACTAAATAACAGTATTCGCTGTACAGTACCTGTCTAGTCGTAAGTTTTAAAACACTAATATTTAATTTATTATTTTATAATAAAACAATAGAAATAGTAAACCCACCTTTAATAATAGCTTTTATTGTATAGTAGCCTAGAGTGATGCTTTTTATATTGCGTTCTAACAAATCCAGCAAAAGTAGTTATAGATTCGTGTCTACACCAATTTTAGCGGCTATTATACAGTGTGTGAACATTAGAGTTCTGATTTTAGAGTTGCTCATCAACTTGCTTGTAGCTTATACAGCCTATTTCAGCTTTAATGATGTCAGAAGCGATTAGACGACGAATAATTAAAGAAGAAAGTTGCGTAACAAAAGCAAATTTCAATATTTAAGACAAAATATAGTTATGTATTATACGTATATGTAATGTGTCCCTTGAGGTTGCTACTTTAGTGAGTTAATTGGAGTAAGTAAACGTAACAAAGTGATTTCGCGTAGATGAATTACATTAACATTTAACAGCCATCTGAATTCATAAACCCAGCTATATAGTAAAGCCTAAAATGGTAACATAATATTATAGCTTTCAAAAGTAATTTATTTACTTTTCTCAACCATTATTGATTGGTATAATACCTTTTCCTACATAAATTTTATATTCTGGCACATAAGTCACGTCTGTCATGTCATTAATTCTTGAATTATATTCAAAGACCCTGAAGACAAGTGGCATTATCACTAAACTAATAGAACAGACAATATATGGGAACGACATATTACGCTTAGTATTATGTCATTCTCATACTTTTTGATTTTAGGGCCTGTTTAATTTAAATACACAGTATGTTACATTATTAAGACCTTTTGCCATCATCTTAATCGTTTCTTGAAATCAAAATAATACGGTCACTTACAGCACGTTCCATTAGTAGCTCACAGCGCTCAAAATGCTCCGTTATCCGTACCACATGGCGACCGCGGTGGTTGTGGTCGTGACAAAAACGTCACTAATGACGTCATCATTTTCGATCACACACGCTCACGACGACCCATGTCAAGAGTTGGGTCGAATAACCGTACCACTTGGGTTTACGATTGTAACGCCAGCAAGCAAATGGAACGGGAAAAATGGCGGTCGTGAACGTGATCGTTGTGAGCTACTAATGGAACGCTGTGTTAGACTATCGTAAACTGAACGCAGATTTCTTTAAGGCTACTTACTGACATGTATTTTTACAAATTAAAATTTGATCTGTCGATACATTCTTTAATTAAAAAATCATAGACATTCCTATGCATTTAGTATATACATTTTAATTTAAAAATAGACAATGTTTTTATATTTTTTGTAAATATAGATAAGACTAATTTACATGTAGTTGTCTTGTTTGATTGTACTACTATGCCTGTCTAAAATAAATGAGTAGACGAATTTTAAAATGTGTTTATATTCATAATACCCAGAACTTTGATAGTATGTCGTATACTTGCCTACATCTATATATATACCTATATCATATTTATATGCAAACCCGCGCCATGCCTAAATCAACGCGTCGTCGCGTCGTACAAATATTTTATAAACGGTATTATGCAAGCATAAGCTTATACCAATGATATTGCAGTTTACTGACAAACCTTATTCCATATTGTACGATTATTATGGATGAAACTCATGGTGATAAAGCCTGCATATCGAAGTCATCGATATTGGAGGCAATCCGTCTTAGACGAACGTAGCGGATATACTGGATATTCGAAGCAGTAGGAAGTTTGTGGACTGATCTGTTATACCGCTCACATGTACAAATCATCACAACTACGAACAGATTAATGTTATTTTTCTCTCAAATCATCGCAGAAATGGAAATAATAAATAAAGAACATTTTATTGTCACATAAACAACAGAACAAGTCTTAGTATACTTATATAGCTAAATGGAGTCTCTGATTACGCTAAGGGATGTTTGGGGCTTACTAGGCCTTTTTATAAACAAATTAGCCTCACTAAATAACAATAACTGATGACATCAAAGAGATAATATCAAAGCTTATACAATGTAAAAAAATTCACTCAGCAATTCGGTACACTCGCATACAAGCCCGCCTATTCGCGATAATCTCGCGCATAACAAAGCAGCGCGGCCAAATTAATTCATCACAAAATTCCCGGTGCGATGCACAAAGGCATTCCATACAGGTCATAATGTAAACAATTTGCTCTCTAAACTATTTGACTTTGCATAGATGGTAGAGCAAAGACGATACATAGAGAGAAATGTTCACAATATTTTCGCAGACGCATAAGCTTATAGACTCAAGCCCAGTTCCTATATAATACAAACCATTCATTTTCCTTACTATCGTTTAAAATTTGACATAAGTCAAAATTCAACTTATTGTATTAGATTAATTTCCATTTAAAATTTTAATTGATTCTGTTAAAAATTTAATGAATCATTTTACTTGTAAATAGCTTAAATTTTTTCGTAAGTATTAGATTAGTAGTTTTTGTAGTATTGACCCAGTGAAGGTCGGCAATACTCGTTCGCTTGCGCTCGCTATAAATATTGGGACGAGTTTTTAGCGGGAACTGAAAGGAGATGTTGTGCTATGCAGTTTTATTTTCTAAAAATGTGTAAAATTACTCTAAAATTGACAATAGTTGTAGGATATTGATAGTTTTTGAGTAGTAATTATGTGTTTTGTGAGAAATATGAACTGTATAGTCAAATGTGACGTTTTGAGTTGTCACAAGAACTCCGTTGAATGGCACTAGCTGATTACCTACAGTTCAGCTGTGCTACACATAGGCTTAAGAAAATTAAGAAACTATATTGTAAACTAAGATCTGGCTTAAAGGCCTAGCGGCCAAGCCATAAACTTAAATAAAAATAAATATTGGGATATTATATTCGAAATTCGAATTCATACAGAACGCGTCGCCTTGCATTTTCGTTCAGAAATATTCACAACCTTTGCAAATATGATACGCTGTCACCGGAACCGCATATTCATTAATGCTGTCTGAAAACTGTGCTTGATAGATTGAACTATGAAATTGTGTCCACAAGATATTGAAGTTATCTGCGCTGATTATTGGACTTGGCACTCCTTCCCATGATTAATGGATTTTCACTCATTTGCCAACAGTACAGTCCGTATCTACTGTTCTCCTAGAGCCCCTGCCAGGACCGGGGAACCCGTAATTCGCCCAGGATTATGAGTGTAAAAAAAATGTTTTTGAATAATAAAACTTAAAAAGTAAGAGAAAGAATAACCTACAGCCACTCTTAGGACCGATGTTTCAATCTCCAGATAAAATTTACTTGTAGAATAAATTACAACTCGAAAAAATTAAAAATGATTATTGCGTGAATAAAACAGTTGAATTGTTTCACTTTTGAATTCAGTCGGGTTATAATTTATTCCAGCAATAACTCTTATCTCATGATTGAAAAATCGGCCCTTAATCATATAACTTTACAGAACTAAATATTTTACTGGATAATTCATTTGTAGTTAGCATTTAAACCACTACATACTAGTAATTTACTCTAAAATATTGGTTTATTTGATACTTGACGTCACTGCTTATCATAAACTGTAAAACAACAAAAAAATATTTATTTAGATTACTTATGTGAAAACCATGTTTTTTTATTTTTATATTGTGGGAGTTCACTTAATGGAAAGCGGTTACCATCGCCTATGGCCATTTGCAACACCAAAGGTGCTACAAATGCGCTGCTGCTCTCTTAAGGGAGACTGGAACCTAGTCACTAATGCCGGTACACAACTCAAGGCTGTTATTGCGGCATACTCTAGACCAGGGGTGGTAGCCATCCAGTCGGGCAAATGCCCTACCACCTGGCTGTGGGTTTTTTGTCGCCTCTTACGACAGGCCGCCGGAAGTTGTATTCTTTCTCCGTTCCTGGACGGATACATTTTATTTATACATCTAAAAAATTGACGCTACATGTTTTGATCTGATTACAAGTATCCCTTCTGTTTTCTTTTGTTCTACTGTTGCGAATGGCGCTTAAATAATGCGGTTAACGCGCGCGACTCGTGTTTGAGGATTATCTACTTTCAACAAAGGAACGCAGACTTTTTTTATATTAATTTTATAACTAGATTTTAATATATATATATTTTTTATTAAATAGTTTTATTTTTAGTTTAATTTATTGTATAGTTTAATTTATTTATAATTTAGTTTATTATATCTTCTTTCTAATATTACAATAATAACTACTATTATATACATATTTACAAGTAAAAAATGTAGTCCAGATCGCTCTCGGTGGGGAGCGTTCCCAAAATGCTGGCCGCATTCCCGCGTTGTATGGCAACGCTAATACGTTGCCCTAAATATAGGCCAGCCCTTTGGTCACGCGAGACTTTCATTCAATCGCCTTGAAAGGTCTCGATAAAGTTGATGAGCCTCACGTCCCCATGGCCCCAAAGTCTCAACCCCAAAAGCCACAAATATGTATCCGTCACCGATGGATGCATATTTGCGGCGTTTCAGGGTTTCTTGAAGTGTGGCAGCTCCTCCGGCAGTGACGGCTGTATTTGGAAGATGGGAAGCCGCTAACGTATCGACACAAGTTGCGTCCCATACTAAGGGGCGTCCCATCTTCTAAGGTACCAACGACATTCCGTCTGGTCGCTTGCCATCGTCGCTGCACAGTCCGTTCGGTTCAAGAACAGCAGGTACCCCGACGGTGACAAGACGGTCATTTAATAATTTAAATTAAATGACAGTTATGAGCACCGTGAAGAAACCTGTGCGGGTAGGTTGTCGGTATTTGAAATCTGACAATCCACGTTAGATAAGCATGAGAGGGTATTCCGTCCATTCCCCTGAAAAAAGAAGGGTTTTAGTCTAATCAGCAAAAGGTTTTAAGTGCTAGAATACTATCCTCCTTTTTTATGTTTTTGTCTTTGACTATGAGAATGAAAAAGATATGACTAATAATATTTGGTAACTAGACATATAATTTTATTGCAATATTTTATATCATACTAGCTGTCCCGGCAGACGTTGTTCTGCCCTGAAGAAATAAAATTTAGAATCCGATTGCAGCGCCACCTACCGGGTCCAATTGTGAATCTTAAGCATCCTCGAATCCACTTGAACACACACAAAAATTCATTCAAATCGATCCAGCCGTTTAGGAGGAGTTCGCTGTCAACACACGTACAGAAGCAATGCGGTATGTGAATATAATTATATATTATATATAAAGATAATATTTTTTTAATGTAAATTTAGTTTTATAATTCTGACATGTATTCGGACATTGCACGCCTAATAAGGCAAAATGTATCGAAACAAATTATTCATTCATTCATTATAATGTCAAAGTGACAAAATATGTGTGACAGGCATGACATTCCATGCCTATCACTCATTTGACACTTTGACAATCATCTTAGATTACTTATTTTATGATGATAGGGTTGATAGGTGTTCTATCTAAAACACAAAAGAAAATTAAACTTAAACTTGATTAATCAAATAAATTACCCCGCTGAATACCATAAAACTTGAAACGTAGTTTTATAATTAAAATATATCGATTAACGAGATACAATTTCTGATAACTTGAGGTGTTTAATCTATTAATCTTCAATTATGCGAATTCTACAACTTCTGTATTATTATAATATTGTTACGAGCCGATGCGACTAATCCTTTGCAAGTGTCTTATCACCCCTTTGAATTTGATTGATCTATTGTTCGCGCTAATCTCTTTGTTTACGCCGCAGCAGGACGTCATAAAACTTTATTCCTTTGTAAACTATTTCATGCAAATTCTTGGAAGCCATTAAGCCGACCATTTAACGATTTCAAGAACCAATGGGCGGCATGTTGCTAGGAGGCCATGTCTAATTTACAAGTGGATGAGGGTCGGTCAGTCGATAAATACACCAGTCGTGTTCTGACTGCGAACGAAGCGTTACCTAGTGCACTTTCGGAGCGAGATCCTATAGCGACGAACTTTGCGCGATTTATCTGATAACGATTTTCTGCCCTACGGGTTGGTTTTATTGTATTCATCTATACTTGTAAGAACTGTGAATTGCAAGTGTGTACTTCTAATAAACTTTGTGATAATTCCAACGGCATTTTCGAATTTACACCCTACAAATTCGTAACAGTATGGTATAATAATTTGAATATTGCTCAAGTTAATCGACCCTCGTGTTTTTGAGTGCGGTAGTAAGTAAATGTCAGTGGCATAAATATATTTCCATACGGTTTAGATTCAGAACAAAATAAGACGACACAAGAAGCTGACCACAAAATGCTGATGACAATAACGGCACCCGCATTGCTTCTCAAAGATAGTTAATTTGTTGTAGATTGGTATAATTTAAAACCTATACGTGTTATTTTTTGTTTGAGCTGAAAACTAGAGGTAGGCCTAAAGATTACGCAAAACAAACAGACAGACAGACAAAAATATTAAAAATCTTTTTTTTAAATATAAGTACCATATCGAGGGCTTCATAACATTTAGCCGTATACCCAAAAATGCCATTTTTTTGTTGATTACTAAAAACTATGCATGTTACAATTTAGAAAGTCTTACCAGTATGCAAGTGTGCCTAAAAAGAAGGGTATTCCAAATTTCAGCCTTATACAATCAACTAGTTTTGTTTTATTTACAATTTCTTCCATTGTGTAAAACTGCACTCTGTCTGTACGCCCATTTGTTATGAAGCCTTCGATATATACTTTCATATGCATTAGTAAAAAGCTGATACTTTCACATTACAAACAGACACTTCAATTTTATTTACCTGTATAAAGAAAGAATACGAGGATATTTAATGACATTGAATAATTCAAATTCTTGTTTAAATTGATCACTTGATTGCTTCACCTTATTGCAAGACAGAAATCTTCTCATTCCCAATATTCTTTTCCGTTCCTTTTACATATCGTCGGCGTCAATGGAGGACCTTATAACTACATTTTTGGCGACATCATTTTTTTCGTCAAAATTACTATAAATTACATATTACATTAGACATCACATTTGGGGGTTGCCTGAAAGAGATCGCTTTAAGCGATAAAGCCGCCCTTTGTTCAACATTTACTGTACTTAGTTTTAAGAATGTAGTTTTAATTTTTGGTGAACAATAAAGTGTTTTCATTCATTCATTCATCACACGTTTGACGAAACAAAATATGTCACCAAAAATGTACATGTGCGCCTGATGATCCGCTTTGAGAATCAATACAGAATTTTTTCCGATTATATTTTTGATCGATTTATGATTATTATTGTACATTGCTTACAGGTCCTCTGGAAGATCATTTACAATGATTGAATTACTGTTTTCATTGGACTACTTTAATTCATAGTATATTTCTTCAATAGCGGAACTTATATAACCATTAATTTCAACACCTTTAACCGCTTCTGCTGGAAAGTTTTAAATATTATTTTTTTCCACAAGGTGACCATCAAAATTGCCGCGCTGTCAAATTTTTGCCTAGTTCAACAAAAACACAGATAATTCAAAAACTGTCCAACGAATTTACTTCAATTAAAAAGTAATCGATTCTGTGATAATCTATGCTTATATTGGATAAAAATCAAACTAGACTATAATGTATTTGTGTTTTAAATTCTTATAAGAAAAACAGACATGGAAAATGCTTACACATATTCACTTGAGCACCAAAAAAATAAATGTCCAAACATTCAAATAATATCTTATGCCCTTTATAGTTATCAAAAAGTAGTTACCAATACTAAATAAGTAGTTTTATTACTGTAATTTAATATAAACATTAAAAATTAATTTATTTCAAACGGGTTTCAGTAAAACCCAGCCTCCAAATTATTTGTGACTAGCGGCCCGGCGCGGTTTTACCCGCGCTTTGTCCCGCTCCCGTGGTATAGCGGCATGTTATATAGCTCATGACACTCCCTGTTAACGCAGCTTTCCAACAATAAAAGAATTTTTAAAATCGGTTTAGTAAATCCAGAGATTATCCCCTACAACGTCACAAACTTTACCTCTTTATAATATTAGTATAGAAGTATAGATAGTACAGGTAACTTTATTCTTGTTTACCCCATCTCTCTCTGGTGTTATAAAAATAAATATGTTTTGCAATATTATGTATCGCGCGTAAAATGAAGGGCAAAGTGAATAAAATGGCCTATAAATTTAACAACACCCACACAGGACTGTTTTACAATTGACCAGAATTGGAGTCATGGTACGATTTCAACATTCATTTCATTTGAAGGAAACAATTTATTTTAATGATTGATGAATAACTGTTTTTTCTTGTCTCCGCTACATCTGGGATATTTTAGTGTTAGTGTCACGCAGATGTAGTAAAGGGCTTAATACATTATTTGAGATGCGACATTGTTAATGACGTTAAGAATTAACAAATGTATATACGCTCATGTAGCTTATCGTCTAGCAATAAATATTGTTCTCTATCTTTCTACCTGTGCAGTACATAGCAATGGAATCACAGTAGTAGCTTTGTCATCGTTATAACCGCAACCTACTATATAGTAATATCCGTGCGCAGAAGGTTTACCGATAGCCTCATGATGTCACGCGTCGATGGTCAGTAGGGTTGACAGAAAAAGTTACATAAATAGTTGTTGCAATAAATTTATTACTGTATATACATAAGTACTCAGTCTGGCCATAAATACTGTTACAATTAAAAAGAAACAAAATATTACATTTGAATTTGGAATCTGTCATTTTTATATGATTGTTCATTGTGTTTTCTCATTTTGGCGCCAATACATTGTACAACATTTTGCGATATTAAAATGGAGTGGGGCGATAAAGAGAACCGAATCGCTGTGATTGCATTACACAAAGTAGGTATGGAACCAAATGCAATTTTTAAAACTCTCCATACGCTTGGTATTAGTCAAATGTTTGTGTACCGGGCTATTAATAGGTACAATGAGACCTCTTCTGTTTGTGACAGGAGAAGATCTGGCCGTCCACGTAGCGTTCGTACGAAAAAGGTGGTCACAGCAGTAAGGGAAAGAATTCGAAGGAATCCTGTCCGAAAGCAAAAGATTTTATCTCGGGAGATGAAGATATCACCTAGAACCATGTCGCGTATTTTAAAAGATGACTTAGGACTTGCAACCCATAAGAGACGCACTGGTAATTTCTTAACTCATAAATTAAAAAAGAATAGGTTAGTAAAATCGAAGCAACTACTGAACTGGTACGCAAAGGGAGTTCACAGAAAAATTTTGTTTACGGATGAGAAAATTTTTACAATTGAGCAACATTTTAACAAACAAAATGACCGTATTTATACTCAAAGATCTAAGGAAGCTTCTCAATTAGTCGACAGAGTGCAAAGTGGGCATTATCCGTCTTTAATGATGGTTTGGTGGGGTGTTAGCTATGAAGGAGTGATTGAGCCATATTTTTGTGAAAAAGGTATCAAACCATCGGCACAAGTGTATCAAGATACCATTCTTGAGAAGGTAGTTAAGCCCCTTAACAAGACCATGTTCAATAACCAAGAATGGTCCTTCCAGCAAGACTTGGCGCCGGGTCACAAAGCTCGGTCCACGCAGTCTTGGTTGGAAACGAATGTTTCCGACTTCATCAGAGCTGAAGACTGGCCGTCGTCTAGTCCCGATCTTAATCCGCTGGATTATGATTTATGGTCAATTTTAAAGAGTACGGCTTTCTCTAAACGCCATGATAATTTGGAGTCCCTAAAACAATCCATACGATTGGCAGTGAAGAATTTTCCCATGGAAAGAGTGCGTGCTTCTATTGATAACTGGCCTCAACGTTTAAAGGACTGTATTGCAGCCAATGGAGACCACTTCGAATAAGCTTTTTATATTTTAAATTGTTTTATATTTATGCATTAAACTAACACAATGTAAAATTTATAAATGTTATTTGCAATAGAAAAAAAATATCTTTGTTACAATATTTATGGCAAGATTAGATATATACAATAATAGTAAGTAATACAATACAATAATAGTAAGTAATCATCGACAAACCTTCTGCGGGCGGCTTATAATAATAGTAAATACCATACATTGTAAAGGCCCCCTTAGTGTGACAACAAAAACAAACATAAAAATGTGCCCCCTGCAGTCTATTTATTCTCAACCTTTTGAAAGGGCACACTCGATAGGATGCGCGAACATTTTCTACATAAAATAGTGCAGAATAAAAATAAAAATGTACATCACAGTCACGAATGTTGTGTACCTTAGGAGGGAGACATAAATACCGTCGTGACTACTAACGCCTACGGGTATGTAGGTATCGTTGGCAGTGTTTCTGAAACTTTTCTATTCCTAATTTAAATGTGTCAACGCAGCAGCCCAGTATTACGGTAATAGCATTGCTGGTACTGGATACAGGGCGACTTTAGGCCATATAGCGCTCGTGTGCAATCAATAAGCGCCCTCTAGTAGGCGCCGGTCAAAATGGGATAATTACAGTTATATTTTCACCAGTGAATAGAAATTCGGGTGCAAAGGGCACAATTTTAAATGATGTCGGGAAGCAATAGGTAATAAAAATAAATAAATAAAAAAAGAATTATGGGAGCCTAAAAAAAAGAAAAATTATATAAAATTATTAAAGTTAGGAATGTTTGCTGAAGGGTTTATTGCGTCGCTTGTTCTCTTCAAGCCGCAACATGTTGCGAAGCGGCGGCAAATTAGATTAGGCTCCTATAGAGTACATAATAACCATAAACAAAATTAAAACTAAATAATTAAAATGAACAAGTTGGCGGCAGGCTAAATAAAACTTTATCAACACTCATTGACACTTGACATCTTTGTCTTCCGGGATTACGGCTACTGAAAAGTGGTTGAAACATCAGAATAATAAAAATCAAATAAATTACCGCGCTTAAAACCGTTAAAACGTAGTTTTATTATGTATACAAGTCGCGAAAACTTAAGAAAAGAGTAAGATCCTGCTTACTTGCACACCACTGAAACTGATAAAATATACTGAACCATGTATTTCTAGGAATAACACCCGTATACAACTACATTATCTATACATATAATAAAACTGTAGAGATCGAATTTCTGTACAATGAAAAAAAATGCTAAAAACCGAGTCAGGGGGACGTAAGAAGTGAAATAAAACTAATTTAGATTTTTTCAATTTTTTTGTTTCTCTGTTACTCTGTCTGTTTGTACCGGCTAATCTCCGAAACGACTGGACCGATTTAAATGAAATTTTGTATGGCGGTAGCTTATATCCCTGGTCAACATATAGGATACTTTTGATCCCGAAAAATTAAAGAGTTCCCGTGGGATAGTTAAAAGACCGCACCACGCGGATGAAGTCGCAGGCATCAGCTAGTGGTAAGAATAAATATTTCATTTCATTTCTAATCAACATACATCTGGAACAGATCATGCTTTTGCCAGTCCGATTTATGATAACACTCTCGATTCAAAAACAATATTTTCATATTATTATAAATATACAACAAACAACATAAAAATAAATAACAAAAGTCACTTCTAAAATATTCATTAAATTTAACTTATAAACAGTTTGTCATTACTTTAATATAATTTGTGTCGGAATGTTATAAAATAAGATACTTTGACAGCCACTGTAATCGGACATCGAGCTTTAAGGCATGGCAGCCATCTTGATAATGTTACAAGATAAAAGTTAATTCAGTAGCTTATCGCACTTTGATTGTTGTGTATGGTTATTTATCGAAGCTATTTGTCAGCTTTTCAATCTAATGACGACATTTCCTGGTGATATAAGAGAGTATACGCCATATCTTCAAGTTTATCGTGTTTCAATATTATTCATATATAGAATTGAAAAAAGGCCTTGGCGGGTGAAATATTGTACAATATATTAATGATACCTTTTAATGGAAGGTATTTTGGAACTTAAGTTTGGGTACCTTATCCATAGAAGATGGTGATCTAGGCTCAGTATTCTACTTATACTCTTAGGTCTGGTTCCTAGACAGGCAGACGACCCACTTGTTGAAAAGCGGTTACCATCACCTATGGACATTTGCAACATCAAAGTTGCTAATGCGCTGCTGCTCTCTTAAGGGAGACTGGAACCTGGTCAGTAATGCCGGAACACAACTCAAGGTTGTTATGGCGACATACTTTAGACTAGGGGTGGTAGGCATCTAGTCGGGCACATGCCCTACCACCTGGCTGTGGGTTTTTTGTCGCCTCTTACGACAGGCCGCCGGAAGTTGTATTCTTTCTCCGTTCCTGCACGGATACAATGGTGATCTAGGCTCAGTATTCTACTTATATTCTTAGCTCTGGTTCCTGTATCATATATCTTACCGACTGTTCATTCCTTACTATCTACTACTAGCTTCAAAGTAATAAAATAGGAGATTGGGACAATTTTGAATGGGAATCGGAGAATAAGCACGCACTCACCTGATAAATGAACATGAAGCACAGCTGCTCCTCTTCTCAATGTAGTTCACTCTCTACCTTTGCACTTGTATGTTGCGTAATCGATTCTCGTCGAGAAATCGACTTATCCTCTGAAGGTCCGCAAAACCTCAGGGATGCCCCTCTTCCACCGGCCGATGAAATTACCCCTATGGATGTCGCGCCTCCCGCGAACATCCCCTTAGACCGCGAAGACGATGACGGTTTTATAACCGTTAGTCGTACTAAAAAACGTAAGACCCAGAGGGAGGTCCCCCCCAACCCCGCCCCAACAGCGGGCACAACACCGACAGCGGCACCTTCCAGCCGCCCTGGGCCACCTTCACAACGCCCGCCGCCACCCCTGACCATCCGCGATAAAGCCCATTGGCTTCAACTCGCTAAAGAACTGCCAGGTAAGGCAATCTCCATAAAAGAAGCCCGTGATACTCAACACGGCATCAAAGTTATGGTCACGTCTTCAAGTGACCACCGCGCCCTAACTACTCTATTATGTGACCGTAAAATCGGTTACTACACTTACGCCCTGCCAGAAGAAAAACGCCTTCGGGCTGTAATTCGCGGACTTCCTCAGGAAATTGAAAGTTCCTACATTCTAGAGGACCTTAAGTCCCAAGCCCTACCAGTGCACGAAGTGCACCGTATGCACAGAGGCGACGCCACAAAGTCGCCTCTAAACCTAGTATTGGTTGTCCTCGACCTCTCCCCAGAGGGGAAAAAGATCTTCGAACTTGAGAAGGTCTGTGGCCTCTCTGGCCTTCGTGTGGAACGTCCACACGAAAAACATACACTGCGGCAGTGTCATCGCTGCCAACTTTATGGGCACTCTGCCCTACATTGTCAATCCCGTCCCAGGTGCGTCAAGTGCCTGGGCGACCACGGGACCTCGGAGTGCACTCGCACCCGGGACTCCCCGGAGCCACCGAGCTGCATCCTCTGCGGCCAAGCGGGTCACCCCGCTAACTACAGAGGCTGCCCTGCCGCCCCCCGACCCAAACGTAAGGTCGGAAAGGACAATGCCCAAAAAGGCACTAGAAAAGTGCCGAACAAACCCGCATTCGTAGTGGCCCCCCCCCCAGTGGTAAACCACTGGACGGGTCTTCCCACGACGGAAGCGTTCCCTCCGCTAAGGACGCGTGCCCCAGTTATGGCCGGCCTACCCTCGGCCACCCCCGCCCCCGCCCTCGCCCCCATTTCTAAGGGACCTTCAGGGCCATCGGCCCACCACTCTATAGCGGAGGACTTAGCTTTGGCGACTAAATTCGCCAAGAACTTGCCCTTCGACCTGCAAGAGGTCCAACTCTTGGCTCGGAAACTGAGGCAAGTTTCAGAGTCAACACAACCCTCCCTCCGGGATCAACTCGTGATCGAAATGGATCACGCGTACCTCCTCCAAATACTTAGATCGTTGTAACTAAACAACCTAGTCAAATTATTGTTACCGGTAACAAATGGCGCATGTAGGTAGAAATAAACCACGCTCATTGACTCTGGCGACTTATAACGCCAATGGCCTTCGAAACCAGCGCGACTTGGTCCATGACTTCCTGGTTACCAATCAAGTAGATATACTACTAGTACAGGAGACCTTCCTGAAACCGAGTAATAGAGATCCAAAGATCTCTAACTATCGGATCACTAGACATGACAGGGTAGGCCGTGGTGGCGGCACCCTGATCTATTTCAGAAGATCCCTACACTGCATGCCTGTAGTCACCCCCCCACTAGAAGGTATGGAGGTATCCGCCTGCAGACTAGCAATGACTGGCCACCAACCTCTAGTCATAGTTTCAGCATACCTCGCATGCCAAAAAACCCTCATTAAGAAAGACCTAGAAACCCTATTCAACTTAGGCCCGGCTGTTATTATAGCCGGAGATCTGAATTGCAAACACGAGCAGTGGAATTGCAATACCACTAACCCCAATGGCAGAGCCCTAATAAATATATCAGACAATCTTTTGTTTGATATACTAACTCCCATGACCCCCACAAGATACCCCCCCAACCGCGACTGGGGGACCCCAAACACTCTCGACCTAGCATTACTGAGGGGCGTCACCCTTCAGTTCCATTCGATCGAAACGATGGACGATATCGACTCGGACCATCGTCCGGTTATCCTCAGATTAGGACCACAGACAGACCAGACATCTGAAACTAGGACCTCTGTGGATTGGTTGAGACTTGAGACCCTCCTCAAGGCAACCAGCTCACAAGACCTGGACCGCATCCCGGACCACATCGTGTCCCGCCAAGACACGGAGACGGCAATCGAGGCCCTCACCAGCCACCTTCAATCCGCAGTGCGGAACTCGTCCAGGCAGGTGCCAGTGGAGGATGACCGCCACTTATGCCTGCCGGACGAGGTGAGGGTACTGCTGAGGGAAAAGAGAGCCGCCTCCAGAGCTCACGACAGATATCCTACCGAGGATAACAGAGTCCGACTCCGCGAACTAGAGCGCGAGGTTAAACTACGTATCCGGGAAGTCAGGGAACAACGTTGGGACAGAACGTTGAGGGATATCGAACCAACTCACCAGGCGTACTGGAAGCTGGCTAGAGCTCTCAAATCAGACACCCTTACTGTCATACCCGCGCTAGAAAGAGCCGACAACACCGAGGCGTTCGATGACGAGGAGAAGGCCGAGTGCCTTGCTCAGAGTCTAGAGCTTCAATGCTCCCCCACTACGCAAAACGTCGACCAGTCACACCTGACGGAGGTAGACTCCGAGGTCGAACGTAGATCCTCCTTACCAGCGGAAACCACACTCGACACGGTCACGGTCGAAGAAGTGCAAGATCTGATCAAGTCTCTCAAACCGCGAAAGGCCCCAGGGACCGATGGCATCAACAATCGCGTTTTAAAACTCCTACCCGCCCATCTAATTATAATTCTAGTGAGCATCTTCAATGCCGCCATAACAAACTGCTCCTTTCCCGCGATCTGGAAGGAAGCAGATGTCATCGGTATTCACAAGCCGGGAAAACCGGCTAATAAACCGTCCAGCTATCGTCCAATCAGCCTACTGAGCGCACTCAGCAAGCTTTACGAGAGGGTCATCCTCTCTCGACTTAGAGATTTTGCCTTCAGCAAACATCTAATACCCGATGAGCAATTTGGTTTCCGTGCCAGACACTCATGCGTCCAACAGGTGCACCGCATCACGGAGCACATATTATCTCACTTTGCCCATCGCCCCCGCCCTATAGGAACAGCCGCACTGTTTCTAGACGTAGCAAAAGCCTTCGACAAGGTCTGGCACAACGGCTTGATTTACAAGCTGTACCAGTTCGGTATGCCAGACAGACTCGTGCTCATCTTGCGAGACTTCCTCCTAGGTCGTAGCTTCCGTTTTCGAGTGGAGGGAACGCGCTCGTCCCCTCACCCACTCACAGCCGGTGTACCGCAGGGCTCGGCTCTGTCGCCACTACTCTTCACGCTGTACACCAGCGACATCCCAAAAACTCCAGATGTGGAGTTGGCCCTCTTTGCGGATGACACCGCACTCTATACATCAGATAAAAACCGACAAATGGCTTGCGTCCGGCTGCAGGCAGCTGTCACAGAGCTAGGCGAATGGTTTCGCAAATGGAGGATAGAGGTAAACCCGGAGAAAAGCGCAGCAATGTTCTTTTCCCCGGGCACGCTTCGCTCCCCCAAACGCGCTAGCCTTCGCCTAAAAACCATTTCGCTCTATGACCAACAAATCCCCTGGGCAAAGTACACCAAATATCTTGGTGTCACCCTAGATCGGAACTTGCGCTTCAACGAGCATATCACTATAGTCCGAAATAGAGCGCGATTTGTGATGGGTCGTTTAGCACCCATGATAGACAAACGAAGCAAAATGTCCCTCAGACACAAGCTTACTCTGTATAAAACATGCATCCTCCCGATCATGACATACGCGAGTGTGGTATTCGGCCATGTCAAGCCTGCCCTTTTAGATAAACTGCAAATCGTGCAGAATAAATTCATGCGCAGAGCCGTCGGTGCTCCCCTCTATATGCGTAACGTCGACCTCCACCGCGATCTGGAGCTTCCCTCCATCAAAAACTACATTACGTCGCTCTCGCGTAAGTATTTCGATCTCGCGCCGCACCATCGAAATCCGCTCGTCGTGTCCGCGTCCGATTATAAGCCTCGTCGAAAGGCTCTTGTGCGACGACCGCGTAACGTCCTGACGGACAGAGTCGACGTTATTACGAAACGGCTGGCCCGGATCAGTCCGCCCACGGTTAGAACAGTAGGCTGGCAGGCACCGACAGACAGACACAGACGGCGGCGTCTCAGACGCCGCCAATCAAGATCTCTCCACGTCCCCGCGAGGGACGCTAGGAGACATAGCTCACCCCACAGGATAGACTAGGCGTGTTGCTGGGAAGTTTCTTTCGCCGTTTCTTCTCTCCCAGCCATAACACGTTGCGAAACGGCAGTAAGATAGCGTAGGCCACCGCAAACCACCGATCCCGGCCCGCCGTGATCCTTCCCTTCGGGCTTTATATTACTCGTCGCCCGTTCTCAATTAGTATTTTGTGTCGCCCTATGGTGGGCATCATTAAATTCATTCCCCATTCATGGCAACAGTCCAGCCGAGGTAAAACTCCTTAGGGAGCTCCCTCGAGCAAGTTGCCCCCCCGGGCTCGAGCGCCTTCGCTTCGCGAAGGCACTCGCCCCAAACACCCCGGTAAAGTTGTAAGCCAGGATAAAAAAATAACACCCATTTCATTACATAAAATTTGCTTCCCAGAAAAAATCCCGCGGTCCCGGGATAAAAAGTAGCGCAATTTTTAAATTGCAGAATTAGCTGTTGATTAGTGAAAACCGCATCAAAACCGGCCTTTTATGTGAATCCCGAACAAACAGACAAACCGACAACCAGACCAACAGACAAGAAATCTAAAAAAAATTGCATCATGTTCTTCGTCGTTTATATAGTATATTCCAGTTATTTTTTTTTTTAATAGCTGCAATTTACAGACACGGCATGTTTAGAATTTCATAATATTATAGATAGATATCTTAGTAAAACTGCTTTCAGAGGCAAAATTCAAATCTTCAAATTCAAATCAATTCAATTCAAAACATAAAAGCAGAAGAAGTTCTACTTACTTTTCAGCGGTACGCATAAGAAAAGTAGAAGCAAAGCGCTTCGTCCATTTGTACATAATATTATCAAACGTCCATGTTTCTTTCTATTATTTTCTTTATATCGGTGATGTGCTTCGATCAACAATAGTAACTATTGTTGATCGAAGGTGATGTGAGTTTATGTTTGGTAATGGAGTGGTAGAATGGCAAGGGTGGATTAGCTTATGTGATTCCGAAACACACTCACCAAAGTGTATCTTACAGACAGAGAACCAACAGGCTAGCGAGTCTGTGTCAATGATCTACGCTCAGACGTCTTTCACTGACCAGAGGCCCAAATCTGCTAATGCTATCACGTCAAAATCGCTGGACACTGTCGTCTCAATTGTAGGTCTGACTGATTGCGGTATTCCGCTTGCTCTAATGGCGCGCCACTCTACTTATATAAATAATAATGTAATAATAATAACTATCTGTAACCGGCAAACGTTGTCTTGCCTTTAAAAAATAAAAATCTAGAAACCGATTGCATCGCCATCAACCGGGATCAATTGTTAATCTAAAACATTCTCGAATCTACTTGAATAAAAACACATCAAATTTCATCCAAATCGGTCCCACAGTTAAAAAGGTGTTCAAAATCGTGAATCTAAACCATCCCGGGATCCACTTGAACACACAAAAAATTAATTTACCTAAATCAGATAAATGAAAATGAGTTTAATTGCAGTCATCATTGCCGAAATCGGCCGGGAGACATCATAACAAATGAATGGTTAGACTGATGTTGTGACTGATGTTTTTTTTTATTGATGAATATCATATTTCCAAAAACAAAAAAATCATAAAAATTCGTCCAGCCGTTCTTGAGTTATAAGCGAAAACTCACATTTGAAATTTTTGGTAATTTTCAATAATCGTTTCGGCTAACGCCATTTATGCTAATGGCAACACCATTTTTATTGTACTATTAATCCGTCGCGATGATATCGAGAAGATATTGTGGATTTAGTAGATTACGTATTTTCGACACAATCGCAATGGAACTGTACTTTGAATAACTTCGCCATAGTATTGAAGTAGTAGAATTAGCCCCAAGAGTGGTGGCCATCCAGATTCGTAAATTCTCTACCACCTGGCTGTGGGTTGTATTGTCGAAGAAATTAGTATTATTTCTCCATTCCTGATTGGATAATAGTACATTATGGTACTAGTGTGTAACATTGGTGATTACCGCCGAGGCGCCATTGAGACTCGAGCCGTAGGCGAGGGTCTTAAGAGAGCCGAGGACGGTAATCATCAATGCACACGTGTATCATACGACGTTTTTCAACACACTTGTGAATAAAATAACAACAATAACTCATTTTATTTAGTAGATAAAAAAAAGTTATATATGAGTGAAAGTTTTATTTATTAAACACGTACGAGTTAAAATTATCTATTTAAATAAGAAGTTGCATGAAATGAGCAAGCAATAGGAACATTAATTTATTTGTTCTATAGAACACGATCTTTTTTTTTTGAATAAAAACTTTTTTAAGAACAAAGCAACTCAACCAATAAAATTTAAAAAAAAAATCTATAACTCACTAGTGAGTTATAATGTTTTTTACTCACAGTTTGATAATGGGTGTCATTCTGTGCCTAATTGCGGTGACCATAGAGCCACTTTATGAGCAAGTGTGTTGAAAAACTTATTATTAACTTAAACATTATTAGAATTTCATATGTTACATAAGTAACCTGACCCACTAGCTTGCTCTGTACAGTTACATTCTATTGTAAAACACTATAATTTAATCAAATCATTGTAAATTGCCTTTAATAGTCATTAATTGCGTTTCCCTTCATTTTGTTTGCTTTTTCACTCTATAAATCACGGCGATAAGAGTGTAGTTTAGCACTTTCGTTTAGAGTTTATGTAAAAGGCATTTGGCTGCAATTTTTTTGTGACGTAATGGCAACACAAAAAGATTAAGGTTTGCAGTGAGTTTTTGGCGGGAACTGAAAGGAGATGTTGTGCTGTGCAGTTTTATTTTCTAAAAATGCGTAATATTACTCTAAAATGAACAATAGTTGTAGGATATTGATAGTTTTTGAGTAGTAATTATGTGTTTTGTCAGAAATGTGAACTGTACAGTCAAATGTGGCCTTTTGAGTTGTCACAAGAACTCCGTTGAATGGCACTAGCTGATTACCTACAGTTCAGCTGTGCTACACATAGGCTTAAGAAAATGAAGAAACTATATTGTAAACTAAGATCTGCCTTAAAGGCCTAGCTGCCTAGCCATAAACTTAAATAAATAAAAAATAATAAAAAAAAGTTTTGCAGTCTAAGCCGGCAGTCAGGCATGAGTTAAATCTTAAATGTTGAATACGTTTTTTTTTTTGCATGAGTTCAGCAGACGGGCAGAAGGCCCACCTGATTGAAAGCGGTTAGTATCGCTTATAGACATTTATAACACCAAAGGTGCTACCAATGTGCTGCCGCTCTCTAAAGGGAGACTGGAACTAACCCAAGGTTGTTATGGCGGCATACCCTAGACCAGAGGTGGTAACCATCCAGTTGCCCTTTTCCAATTGCCGCTGAAAACTATCTATATTTCATTTTTTCTCATTACTGATTACTAGTCCTTAAAATAATAAAGTTTTTACTCTAATTCAATATGAATAAGCACTGTAAGTGTGTATATTATAAAAAAAGCTTGCTAATTTGACTTTTTCTAATGTTGATTACTCGTTTTGAAAATACATAATTATTTATTTAGGTTTATGGCTTGGCAGCTAGGCCTTTAAGCCAGATCTTAGTTTACAATATAGTTTCTTCATTTTCATAAGCCTGTGTAGCACAGCTGAACTGTAGGTTATCAGCTGGTGCCATTTAACGGAGTTCTTGTGACAACTCACAAGGCCACATTTGACTATACAGTTCACATTTCTCACAAAACACATAATTACTACTCAAAAACTATCAATATCCTACAACTATTGTTTATTTTAGAGTAATTTTACACATTTTTAGGAAATGAAACTGCACAGCACAACATCTCCTTTCAGTTCCTGTCAAAAACTCCGAAAATACTTTTTTTTAAGTTTATGGCTTGGCAACTAGGCCTTTAAGCCAGGCGCAGTTGTATTGTAGGCTACAATCCACACCATTCAACGGAATTCTTGTGAAAACTCGAAAGGCCACATTTGACTATACAGTTCACATTTCTCACAAAAACACATAATTACTACTCAAAAACTATCAATATCCTACAACTATTGTTCTTATTAAAGTAATTTTATTTTTAGAAAATAAAACTGCACAGCACAACATCCCCTTTCAGTTCCCTCCAAAAACTCCGAAAATACATAATTATGTATCGATAATTATGTAGCGATGGGTTTAATGCGTTATGTGTGATCCGATATTGTTATTAATTGTTAATGACGTTAAACATTGACAGATAATTTATGTATTAAAGTGTATGTATAATGTAGCTGATCATTAACGACGTTATTTTTAACGCCACAAACAAGACGTAAATGCGTCACAGTCACTATATAATTATAACATAAACATTATCTCAGATGGAGCAGGGACAAGGGGTAGAAGGAGTCCTCAATTTCCTGACATCACATTCCAAAATCATAATTATATTTAAGGTTTAAAACATGAAATTGGAACTATTAACGAAAGACTTCAAAATATTTTCAACTCGATCTGTATGAGCTTACTATTTAAATTATTAAAAAATAATTTCAATGGAATTAAAGTTAATCACGGAACTGCTGTTTTAATTCAGTAATTTCTTGATGTAAACTTGTAAAATATGTGATGTCACACTGTGACAAGGACGGGGGAGGGGTCAAAAATCATGAAACTCGTGTGACGTAATTTGTTGATGGCCCCTTTTGGTTATAGATAACTTGTATAGAATATACAAAACCTTCTATATTTGAAACTTTTTCTCGGTGTTGATTACTCGTTTTCGAATGCACTATTTATATATGCACGCCTCTGCGCGTGCATAAAACCTCTAACAATTACTCCGCGCTATCAACGACGGAATCTACATGCAAGCGAAGGGGTCTCGAGCCAACCCTCGTAAAACGTAAATTATTCTAGCGTAAAAAGGAAACCACTGATTTATGTGCAGATAGTGCTAATAGTTTTTTAATATATTTCAGAAAGCGAAGCTAATACAAGAAACATATCAAGACATCCAGTTTGACCTGATTTCATTTAAAAAAGTAAATAATAAAACTTCTAAAGGTGATAGAAAAATTACCTTTATGTAGGCTATAGGTATAAGTATCACAACCAAAAGTCATTTTTCTATTCCTAAGTACGTTTAGGGTTTACGTAAGGGACTTGTATTTATGTATTTAATTATGTATATTGTTACGAGTTGCAGGTCTCGAATTAAAATGTCCTTAGAATTATTATAGAGTTTATTAGAACTATATAAACACGTATAACACAGATACAAATATAACCAAACACAACAAATCCAAACGTAATGCAGAAGGTCGTAATTCAATAAAACGCGCAAAGTGCGTCACTATTAGATTCCCGATTGTAGTACACACGTCTCGCTTTGATCGTGGTTCCCGCTCCAGTGCCCCCTCCCTCAATCAGGCCATCGTTTTATACTGCACAAATGCAATGTGCCCGCTCGGCAACGTGTAACGAATTTCCTAGAATCAGCTTATACTTTATATCCGTAACACCTGGCTAATGATTACAGCCACAAGCAGCCGTAAACAATAGGCCGTTCCCTAGAAATGTATGCCAATAAATAAGTAAACAAAAGAAGACGATCATAAAAGAATTACAATAGTTTCAATGATATTTGTTATTAGTTCAAATGCCGACGGGTAATAAATGTGCTTCTACAAATCTGTACGTGGAACCTGTCTTTCTCGGCGCCTAGGTTGTAACACTATATAAATCTATATGTATGTTTATATATATATATGTATATAACAATATTAATATATATTATGTAATATTTAAAAAAAAATGTGCAACAAAACTCTGCCCTAGCTTTTGTGCCATATTTCTCTCTCCATCCAAGGCTGTCTGGAAGAAATCGCTATCAGCGATTAGATCGCCATTTGTATCTAATTCTGTTTTTGTGGATTGTTTCATTAATTGTATTGTACAATCATTGAGTTATAACATGTTCTAAGTGTACAATAAAGTATATTCTATTCTATTCTAACGTCAATTGCAAATGTCAAACTTGTGTCAAAAAGCATACATTATTTTTAAGACTCGATTTGACATTTGTACAGTACTTCCACTACAACTTGACACACAGGGCTACCAACTCTCAAAAATATTACCGTTAAAGTAAAAAAACTTCGAAAATTACCACAGCTAATTGAAAACGTCCCTCCTATATGAATCATTTTATTACTCTACAACTACATAATTAATGTCAAATTTCAGTAATGTTAACCCTGCACGTTGAAGTTTTCTTGAGCACAAAATATCTCAGTTATGGTGTCTTCAATAAAAAAAATAAGTTTTTTTTATTGAAGACACGAGACACACACACATTTATTATTGGTTTTATATGCTTAAAACCATACGACAGAAGAAAAGGCTTCATCAAGACAAGTAACGTTCGCTGAGCGAGTATGACTCACGCATTGACTTTCTCGCTCCCGTAGTCAACTCCAGCCGACTGTAGCCGAACATACCCGAGCGTGATGCGTGACGGGTCAGTCTCAATGCGATCCTACAAAATAAAGTAGCGCACCTAAAGCAGTTTTCACTTCTAGAACATGATGGAGTAGTTCCGTTTCCATGTAATTCCTACGAAATGCAATCGTGAGACATGTTTTATGATAAACCAAAATACATTACTTCATAATGCGTTACTATTATCATAAAAACACCTGTATAAAGTTATTACCTTAATTAAATATTACTAAAGTGGCCCTCCATTAAACTTATTGCCCAATAAGTGTTCGTATCGTTTACCTTTACTTGAAAATTCAATTTAGTATGCATGGAGTACTCCTTCTAGTGGAACAGCTAAGTAAATATACATAAAGGAGACAGATACGCCTTCATACATTCTTGGGCCCAGATTGTAAAACGACGAGTGATTTTAAGATTTGTATTGGTGGCAGTTGCACCTCGGGTTTGTAAATGAAAATTCGACGTAAATAATGGACTGTATGATTATTATTAAGTTATAAATGTACATTTAAAGAGTAGAACAAAGTATGCAAGAGAGTTGAGTACAATATATGAATAGCTGAGTGGCTGAATTCATAGTTGTTCGTGATGTAGTATATCCTTCGGGCTTTTTCAGCCTCCTATATCCCGCATTCCGTCCGACGCCTAATTGCTAATCGCGCCAGCTATGGGCGTCGGCGGTATGCGGGGCGCGGAGTGTAGATGTGCTCCGGCGGGCGGGTCAGGGGGGTGCTCTCTGTCCGCAACAATTTGCTTTTATTATGTTAATATTTTTAATAATTGTAGTGGGTGTAGTAAGTTTTAATGAATTAATCGGGTGATGTAAATGTTCTCATATTATTAACTGCTGAAATTCATTCGCATAAATCGATTATGGTGATCAATAACTTATTTTATTTATGACCTTATTTTTATGATTTCTCGTCGTCCAGATAGAGTTTAGGTCTGATGTTTTCCATTTTCAATTCATTACATTTCTTTGGTCCCAAAAGACCCCGTCTCCTTTAAGTACCTAGAGATGCAGTAACATCTGTTTTGTATATTTAGAACTATATACTCGCCTCTCCTCCTATTTTTGATATAACAATATTGTTTCTAATGTATATTCATGTAAGCATATTGGATAATAAATTTAAACATAAAAAAGAACTATTTTGCCCGCCACTTCGTTTCTACGAGATTTGTACTTTATATTTGACAGCGTCTGTGGTTGAGTAAGTTAAGTCTTTGTGGGCCGAGCTTACTGGAACGCAGAGGCTCTGGGTTCGATTCGTGGCATAGCAAATTTCGTAAAACAAACCTTCGCTTATTATGGTCTGGGTGTCTGAATTTTTTATAGAGTATTTAAATAAAAGCTTGCTTTTAAAAATATTTTTTAAATATTCTTTTATTTATTAATATCTCAGTTTTCGTTGGATTTGTGTTGTTTTGTTACTATAAAATTATTATTTTTTTCAAACTGCTTTTCTTTCACTTTCGTGTATTAACATCAAGATTGAACAAACATGCAATATTTATGTAATGTATACCATACAACTTTTTATACCATATAATATAAGGTAGTTACGAATATCTTTAGTCCGGCAATAAATACGTCTGCGAACCGTCTGTTTTATTCATATATCCGTGAATCTTTATTTAAATATCAGTATATAGCAAGCCAGCGCCTGGATATTTATCAATTTACAAAGTATAAGCTCTAAAAGAACCGGTTCTAATTCAGCTTGCAAGATATGACTTAACGTTTCGCCTCCACGTTCCTTCTACTTACGACAGAGTTGTGGACTGCACTACCAAAGTCCATGTGTCCTGACAAGTACAATCCGGATATCTTCAAGTCTCGTATGAACAGGCACTATCTACGCAAGTGTGCTTCATCTTCGACCGCATCATCGTCCGGCATTCGACATGATCGTGGTCAAACGCAAACCTATTTTTTTTTTATTGCAGGAGTTCAGCAGGCCGGCAGACGGTCCACTTGATGGAAAGCGGTTACCATCACCTATGGACATTTGCAACACAAAAGGTGCTACAAATGCGCTGCTGCTCTCTTAAGGGAGACTGGAACCTGGTCACTAATGCCAAAACACAACTCAAGGTTGTTATGGCGACATACTTTAGACCAGGGGTCGTAGCCATCCAGTCGGACAAACACCCTACCACCTAGCTGTGGGTTGTTTTTCGCCTCTTACGACCGGCCGCCCGGCCGCAGGAAATTCTATTCTTTCTCCATTCCTGCACGGATAAAAAAAAAATATTATAAAAAAAAACTTAAACAAATATTGCTAGTAAAATTAAATCTTGTAAAGATACAAACAAAGTACAGATCGGAAACTAGTTTCACATAGTATTATGCAAATAATAAAACGAATGAACGCGTAGTTAAAATTAATGGCTTCGATCAATATGTATAAACAAACGATCGTGATGTTTCATGATTTCACAAAACAATCGACAGCTCCAACTAGATAGCACTCAGTTACAGCAGTTATAGTATATTTATGTTGTAACATATATGTTGTTATAAGAGCTTTATGTGATGCAATACAGAATAATATGTTAATAAGTTATGCGCCGTACCAAAAATGCAGTTGGGAAATTGTTGACTGAAGTACAGGTGTGTCGGTAATTCGACTCAAGAAACGTTCAAATATTAAATTTGATACGGAGTCTTGGTTGAAATTTGAAAGAATGATATTTTGCCTTGAAGTGTTATTTCAGAAAGAGAGAGAGATAACACTTTTTTGTACACCATTACAGAAAACACAGAAAAACTTATAACCTAAAAATATTCTTAACGTGCAGAATGGGCATACTTATCGCTAATAAGCGATCTCTTCCAGACAACTCGTGGTAAAAAATAATAATTAAAATGAATAATAATTGTAAAATGTGACTTTTAGATCTCCAAAAATGATTCGTTGTTTATTATAGTGTCACTCAAGTACTTATAATTTGTTTGATTTGATCTTAGACCATACTGATGTAAAGTTCATCAATATTCATTCAGTAATTTTAACATGAAAGAGTAAAGTTAGAACCACATTAGGGCGATGCACGTCTGAGAAGTCTTATACGTCGAAAGTGCAAATCAAATTCATACGTGTTAACTCTTAAACTCAGTAATAGCATATATATGTTCGCGATGACAGTGCAGATCGCGTTTGTGCAGTGATCGTTTCTGTGTTGTTGTCTCACTCTGTTTATATAGGATTTGTATGAAATGGGTATATTTTCTTGGTATATTATGAGATAGTGATACTTAGTCTTGCGGCTTTTTGGTAATATCGATAATTTGACTTAAAATAGGGTTAAGGGTAGAAGGGTAACGCGTATTTCACACTAATTTTAGCAAATTCTTCTAGTTTTCAACTGAATTTGACAGTCGGCGTCCGGATACCGACGTGTCAAATGTCTGGGACTTTTACGAAGTATACGCCGTAATACGCCTCCAACATCTGACGGAAATTTGGGATAGCTAGATCGGCGTCGCGTACGTAGCATCGCATCATATTTTGTGGGTATAATATAGCTCTAAACAACTAAGCGCTATGTTTATAAAATGTATATAAGCTCCGACGTGCCCTGATCAGCGTACGTGGCTGACGTGTGCCCAATGTAGTTCTAGTTTAACAAACCTCCATCCTTATAAAGTATCTCGTTTATAATATGAAAAAAGGAACATCATATTTTGTAATATTACTAGGATGTAGGCCCACGAGTTCATCCACGCTTGATTGAAAATTCCCGCAGGTTTCGCGGAACACAGAGTACCGCAGCATTAAAAAAGGAATCTAAGCTATCGTTTTAGTGAAAACGGTGTTGAAATGAGCAAATTTTTATGCACCCGGGACCAACCAAAAATCGCTCCCAGGAAAATTCCCGTGGGATTCCCAGGATAAAAATATCACACAATTTATTACATAACATTTACTATCAATGTCAGTGGATGGATGCAGAAGTCGTGGAAGGCCACGACACATCTTCCATGATCAAATTGATCGTGTACTAGCAGAAGGTGATGTCAGGAGCTTTAAGAACAGACGAGCGTGCATGACAAGAGTTATGAATGTCAAAGAGGCAAGTGAGGTGTGTAAGAATAAGCCTAAATGGCACTCTGTTGTTCGTGCCTACCCCGCAAGGGAACTGGCATGAAGTTATGTATGTATGTATGTATGTATTTACTATCAATCAGTGAAAAAAATCGCATTGGAATTCGATTTTTTTTTCAATTTGGCCATTTTAAATAACTACCAGAAGAATTCCCACGGAATACCCAGGTTAACAAATAATGTAGTTTTAAGTCTAAGAATATTCTGTCAATCAACAAAAACCGCATCGAAATGGGCCCCGTCATTTTTACGTGAATCCAGAACAAACAAGAAATTTAAAAAAAACATCGTGTTCTTCATCGTTTATAAGTATAGTCTATTCCAGTTGTTTTTTTTTATATAGCTTAAGGGCCGCTTGCATAACGATCACCCTTAAATAAAATTAGTTAATCATATTAAACCGCCTAGATACGTTTTACACAAAACGTATTGACAGTTCTTTAAACATATTTAGCGGCAAATTTTGCCCTGTGCAAGACGCTAATTGTATTTAAGGGTGTTAAATACGTTTTGTGTTTCTTAAATAAATTTAAGCAACCTTATGCAAGCGGCCCTTAATGTACAAACACGGCACATTTAGAATTTTATAATATTATAGATAGATTAATAAGTAGTATTAAGTGTAGTAAGTAGGATAAGTGTGGACATTATTGCATAATTATCTGTTCTGAAATTTGAAAAAAAAAACCACTTTCGTGCCAGCCAGTACGCAACTCAATCAGCCATCGTGTAAATGGATAGATATTTTTCTTCAATGGTCGCTGTAAGTAATAGAAATTGGATGGGCCACGTTATTGACACTCCGCTTTACCGGATTACGTGTATGTTTGTCTGTCTCTCCGCCTATATTTATGAGAGTACTTATATTTCGAGAGGGATATTACAATATCTCAGGTACAATCTTTATGAATTATTTATTATTGTAATGTTATAGCAATATTATTTTTATGTGATTTTTATATTGAATTAAGCAAGGTGTGTAGGGATTGAGCAATAATTTTTGAAAGTGCCTTTTCGTGTGATAATTCAATTTCCACGCTGTGAGGTCTCCGTCATTAATTTTAATTGGTTTCAGGTATAATAAATCATAATAGTGAAATCGCAGAAAACTAAAGATTAGGAGTGGTCGTGATTTTTTTTTTTTAAGTTTAAGGCTTGGCAACTAGGCCTTTAAGCCAGGCGCCGTTGTATTTGTAGGCTACAATCGACGTCATTCAACGGAGTTCTTGTGAAGACTCGGGAAGGCCACATTTGGCTATATAGTTCACATTTCTCGCAAAAACACATAATTACTACTCAAAAACTATCAATATCCTACAACTATTGTTCATTTTAGAGTAATTTTACACATTTTTAGAAAATAAAACTGCACAGTACAACGTCCCCTTTCAGTTCCCGCCAAAAACTCAGTGGTCGTGATTGATACCTACAAGTCCGCGCCACGAAAGAAGTCTCACAGACGCGGTGCTGCAAACCTGTACTTAATCCTACTTGAGTAATTATTTGCTAATCCTTCAATCGATGTAGGTAATTACTGATTAATAAATACAAAATATTCCATCATTAAATGTGTAAATTTATTTCTTTGCTACTTTACGAACAATTTTTTTATTGCATGAGTTCAGCAGACAGGCAGACGGCCCACTTGATGGAAAACCGTTAGTTACCATCGCCTATGGACATTTGCAATAGCAAAGGTGCTACAAATGCGCTGCTACTTTTTTGACTGGAACCTGATCACTAATGCCGGAATACAACTTAAGGTTGTACTGGCGGCATAGTCTAGACCAGGGGTGGTAGCCATCCAGTCAGGTAATTACCCTACCACCTGGCTGTGGTGTCTGATTTGTCGCGTCTGACGACAGGCCGCCCGGCTGCGGGAAATTGTATCCTTTCTCCATTATAGAAGAATAGAAGTTATATATAGATAGTTCATATTAAGTTAATAAATAAATAAATGTATGTAATTATTATTATTCATACTATGTACTTATATAAATATATAAGAGTGCAAAATCCGTCCGTCCTAGGGTGTAAGTTGAAAACTAGCGTTAGGCACCTGTTGCGTGTCATATGCTAAACTTTACCTATTTGATACCATCGCGAGACTTTTTTTTGCTATACACCTGTAATAGTTGAAATCCTATATATTTATATTTTGTTTTCAATGTTTCTCGATATATGAAGACCAAACAAACGTTTTTCTTTCTTTGGAATTATTTACTATGCGAGGACTACACGCACTTGGCCATTTTTTAGTTAATAACATATCGATATATCTATTACATTCTAGTAAAAAATTCATCTTTGAACGTATCTAAATTGGTTGCACAAAATTTATAGCCTACATTTGTCTTCCTCGGTCAAATTAAAATAAATTAAGTATAGCGAAACAGTCACGACATGGTTCTATTATATTTTGTTTTCTACTTTCTGGCTTGATAACAAGACTTTTAAGGCAAGTCTTTCATGTTCATCACTTCATTTCTTAAATATATAAATTATTAACCATCGCTTTTATATAAAGGGGCCCATTTACGGTCCTGTATTGCAATCTGCCTAGCAGTCTGCCACACAATGCAGGACCGTAAATGTTGTTTCAGCTTGCATTGTGTCCGGCAACACCGAACAGAATGCCTCTTGAGTAGTATTGATTTCTGAAAGTTACACTGCAGTACTACAATGCAGGATTGTGTATGGGCCCTTTAAGGCCATTTCTATGTGCAGAACGCGCCTATTAACTAATTAATAAGTTGTTTTACACAATATAACACACATAACGGAAGTGAGAGGCTAACCTTAGCCAACTTATAAATTTTAATTAACACAAATCAACGGTGATATTATACTACGAAAAGAGAAACTCCTAAACAGTTGATGGTTTCCATAGAATTATACAATTTTAGCCTAGAATATCATTTTTAACAACATTTATACTTTTTTTTTATAAAGCTGGACAACAGAACATTGTCCTTCAAACTCCTCAATAATAACTTTTTAAAGATGCGAGAATTGCTAATCGTAATGCCCTCTTGCTACACCTTGGATAACGTTACTGATTGTGCCCAAATGCGCAACTTATGGCCGGTTTCTATATCTTACCGACCGCTCATTTGCCCTACTATTGCTTAAAATGTGACATAAGCTTATAGGGACCGGGCCTATAGCGTTAAAAACTAGCGCCGTTAACGATTGGCTAGATTAATGTATTAGGTTGGGGAAAAAGTCTCTTCGCATTTTATATAAAAATTCAAAAGGTTTTTTTATAAAGTTTATTTACATTTGATTAAAGTATGTAGGTGCCATTTTGTTGGATAACTTTTTGCCATCTTATAGGTAGAGACGTGATCCCATTGCTATAAAAATTTTGGGGCTTGTGATCAAAAAACTGCGACAAGTGGTTTTGACAGTCCTCTCCTGATGTTAACTTGACACTGCCTAAGGAATTCTGCAGAGACCGAAACAGGTGAAAATCTGAAGGTGCAAGCTCAGGACTTTACGGCCGATGCATTAACACCTCCCAGCCAAACTCTCGTAATTTTTGCTGAGTGGCTAAAGATGTGTGAGGTCTAGCGTTATCATGGTGAAAAACCACACCCCTTCTGTTGATTAATTCCGGCCGCTTTCTCTCAACTTTTTGCTTTAATCTCATCAATTGTTCGCAGTACAGTTCAGAATCGATGGTTCTGCCTGGCGGTAACAGCTCATAATGAATAATGCCCTTCCAATCCCACCATACACACAGCATCACCTTGTTGCGAGTTAACCCGGGTTTCGCCACAGTCTGTGAAGCCTGACCGGCCTTTGACCACGATCTTTTTCGTACGTGATCCACTTTTCATCACCAGTTATCAGCTTCTTCAAAAATGGTTCGGTTTCATTATATCGTAATAAAGAATCACAAATGAGTACACGGTTCATTAGGTTTCTTTCAGTGAGCTCATGAGGCTCCCAAATATCGAGCTTTTTTGTGTACCCAGCTTTTTGAAATGCGCCAAAACCGTTTTGTGGTCAATTCCCAGTTTTCCAACTACATCGTAACTACTAATATGCCGATCTTGCTCCATTTTTGACAAAAATGGCATCAATTTTGTCCGGAACAGGGCGACCTCTTGACATAAATCATCATCAATCATCTTTGATATCAAAATTTCCGGATTCAAAACGCTTAAACCAAATTTGCGCTACTGTCACAGATACTGCATTAGGTCCATAAACATCACAAATTTTTTTCGCGGCTTGTGTTGCATTTTTACCTTCTTTGTAGTTAAATTTTAAAATGTATCGAATTTCTTCATTAGATTCACTCATTTTAACAATTAGAAAAACAAATGAAAATCACACATTTTCCTAACTTGAATTTGTAATTGTCTTCTTTAAAATTAAAACTTTTTAATGATACCAAAATCAGCCAGATACAAATAGTATAGCCAAAGAGATCTTATTACAAGTTTATACATCTATATGCGAAAAGACTTTTTCCCCAACCTATTATACCCTTCGCTACATCTGCGTGACACAGTCCCTACATTAACATTATCCCAGGTGTAACAGAGGCAGAATAAACATTTCATAACGCAATAAATTACAACTGTGAACAATTGATGATTGTTTCTGTAATGTAACATGCAACTAGAGAGGGCGTTATAATAGAGTGTGCTTTGTGGAGGCAATAAAATTAACAGTAAATTTAATACATACATTTGCCAAAGGGCATTGTTCAAATTTTCAATGGTCTTTTAGTTCATTTAACTTGTAATACTGTTTATCAACGACTGGTGTAAGTTCACCGGTGGGGGATTGAGATGTGTCGCACGAACTTGGGGACGCATACGTCCAGGAGTGGACTGTCATTGGTTGACGATAAAACTGACTATGGATCAAGATCAGTACGTGGTATATATGGAGTAATGGTGGCGAAGGCCAAACCATTTTATGTTCCGATCATATAATTGAAAGGACGGAATCAGGTTAAATAATTTTAAGACACTTTCCGACTTGCATCAGCGTCACAGCTATGGGCTGATTACAGAGAGGCTGCTGACAGCCTTACCTGTGCCTTCAGGGGCGTAAACCTAAAAGACCCTTATACTCAGGTTGCCTGTGGGTTATTATTTTTCTTCTTACTAAGTAAATTTTGCGAGAATCTCATTGTAAAACTTGCCCCTAAGAGCTTTATTGAACTATTAAACTTTATTTTATAAACATTTTAGAATTTGTAACCATAGTTAAATGTCCCAGATCATTAAAGTTACCGCGTGATTTATGTGACATTTTACCAAAAAGGCATAGTTTTATTAGGTATATTCTACCCCATCCAACGCAACGCTTCGGTGCTTCCAAAACTTTATCTTAAGCTGCAAGGAAATACAACTCATTAGCGTGAATCGAAAATTTGATAATTTGTTACAGAATTAATCAGATAAATCCACAACAAACGTGAACGCGTGAAAAATGTCATTATCAAAGAGAAACTGGATTTCAAACGCATCATTGAAAAGCGCGCGTTAGCTTATCCGCCATATTTCAATTTTACTTTTTTTTGACGCTTCGTGTGTGGTCACGGTATACTTTTTTATAAGTCCTAGTCGGGATGTTGGCTAACCGCAACTTTAAATTTACAGCCGTGCACAGATAAAATAGTCTACTTATGGATTAGTATTAATGAAGGTGGATTTTGTAGGCGGTATTTTATAGTGATAAGAGATTTTTATGAGAATGTGGCGGCCGGTTATCGCATCTGACCTGTTGCGATATGGACAGTTTTGTAATACTTGTTGCCTGTTAATTAAAAAGTAAAATTAACGATAAAATTATTTTACGTTATGGTCGCGAGCCTATAGACATTGAAAATTATGCTTGTCAAATTTAAATAATGTATTCATTAGATTGTTTGCGCGATGGCAAATTAAGCAATTTTTGAAGTAAATTATCTTTAAAAGTTCAAATTTTAAGGGATATATTGTATCGGACAATTTTTATTTTTAATTTCGATTCCATTCGAAAAAATTGTCAGTTTTACGACTGCACGTCAAAAATAAAATCTTTATACCTGAGCGAGACGATCGCGCGAGTTCAGTGCTTTTTCTCTCATCTCCAAAGAGCTATTTTTTATATATCTGTACACACGCCTGTTATTTAACGCCTGATTTTATTCAAGAAGTAGTTGTTTGTTTAAGTTTTTATTTACTTTCCTCATATTCGAAATGAAAAGTAGAGTGTTAATCTCGGGTGAAAGGCCTATTTAGGCACTCGAACTATTAGCGACCTCGCTACACTCGTGCGCCATACCATCTCATACCTAGAAAGGTCACTTTCATCTCTCGTGTTACTATCTACTATTCCCGACTACTTTACGAACAAAATTCGAGCATACACACACATCTGTATATCTGTGTATCTGAGCGTGACAGTCACGCCAGTTTAGTATTTTTTCGCCATCTAAAAAGTGCCCAGTGTGCTTAAAGAAGCTTTCACTTCAAAAATGCCTAATTAGTAGATAATGCTGACAACAGCACAGAAGCGAAACTACTTCTAGACGGGACCTTTATCATAATTAGGTACTTTATCTTTTGATACATCAATTATCTCGATGTGTATGATTCATCAAGATGTTTTCCTTCACCATTATCACGTGTTAATTGTAACACGTACCTAAGTTACGTCACAAAAGTACCTAAATGGTTCATGCTTTCCAGTCAGGATTCGAACCCGCGCTCTTTGACTTTGGGACGCGAATGCGGTAACCACTAATGGCCGGTTCCTATATCTTATTGTAGGACACCGAACTTCAGATAAATATAATGCACGATTTCACCACTTTATTTTACTTTCCACATCTAAACACAATTTCAATCATTAACTTCATACTACACTTTCACTTTTACAGGTACACAAATTACAGTCGAAATCCAACAAACACTAGCTTTTATATTTTTGCGCTAAAAAGCACCGACTTCCATAAAGAGTCGGTGTCTTAAGTGGCGCCATCTTTAAACAGCAAATGTTAGCGGGAACAAGGTTTTTATAATAATACAACTACTTATTTTCGCAACTGTCAAACCTACACATCGTGTACGTCAATGACTACGTTCCACTAGGGACTCACAACGACCACGTTCACGACCGCGATTTCTCCCGTTCCAGTTGCTTGCCGGCATTACAATCGTAAACCCAAGTGGAACGGCTATTCGACCCACCTCTTCACATGGGTCGTTGTGAGCGTTGTGTGATCGAAAATGATGATGTCATTAGTGATGTTTTCGCCACGACCACAACGACCGCAGTCGCCTTGTGGAACCGCTAACTAAGCATTTTGGGCGTTGTGAGCTACTAATGAAACGCCCTGAACAAAATACGCTTGTGTTATGTGTAATATACAACAGACTTCTCTGGGACCGATTTCAAACACTCAGACCATAGTAAATAACGGAAAAAAAAAATCCGACATTTACAATTACTTATATAGTTTCATATATGTACATAACTTCACGCCAGTTCCCTTTAGGCACGAACAACAGAGTGCCATTTAGGCTTATTCTTACACACCTCACTTGCCTCTTTGACATTCATAACTCTTGTCATGCAAGTTCGTCTGTTCTTAAGGCTCCTGACATCACCTTCTGCTAGTACACGATCAATTTGATCATGGAAGGTGTGCCGTGGCCTTCCACGACTTCTGCATCCATCCACTTTTGCATTGTATATCTGTTTAGTCATTCTTTCATCATGCATTCTTTCCACATGTCCGAACCACCGGAGCATTCCTTTCCTTACCTTCACCCCGACACTCTCTTTCAGACCAACTAATAAATTACATACATACATACATACATAACTTCACGCCAGTTCCCTTGCGGGGTAGGCACGAACAACAGAGCGCCATTTAGGCCCATTCTTACACACCTCACTTGCTTCTTTGACATTCATAACTCTTGTCATGCACACTCGTCTGTTCTTAAGGCTCCTGACATCACCTAATAAATTATCCCATTATTATACGAATAATTACTACAAATATACTTTCATGACATCTCCTATTAAATACATATTAGCTGCCATATATTTTAAGATGCCAACACTATTCATTCACTTGTCTTACCATCGGTTCAATTCTGACATTACTTGTATGGAGCTTATGTCAATTTTAAACGACAGTAAAACAAATAAACGCTCGATTACATATAGTAACCGGCCATAAACTAGCACGGCTGAATTTGCTTATGTATTTTCTAAAAGGGCAACTTGTTATAACAATCAACAGCTATTAATAGTTTTATGTTTACTCGTTTTCTATTATAACTTTGTTGTTGTAAATACCAAAGATTAACCGGTTAAGAACAATTTCCTTAGTCAAAACACTATTGCTTTATTTATATTATATTTCCTGTGTTTGTTTCATAACATAAAATATCTAATATAAACACACGTTTAGTGTTATTAGAATTTTGTTGTGAATAAGTTTCTTTACTTCCGTTTTTTTGTCGTTTAGTTAGTTGTAGTTTGAATTCTACACGGGCATTATGCACAGCCAGCAAAACATAGGCAATTTTAATATGCGTTCTGTACTCAGATTAATGATAGTATACTTATTCAATGTCTTTGGCTCTGTAAGGAAAGATCAAAAACTAAAAAAAAAATAACTGATTTACTTTGGCTGGCCTTGGAACATATTGGCTTTATTAAACAGTTTGGTATACTTTGAAAGGAAAATAATATGCAGTATATTATATACTAGCGATCCTGGCAGTCTTTGAACTGCCATAAAAAAAATATCTAGGACCCGATCCTAGTCTAGGAGACACTATCGGTTCCAATTGTGAATCTTAACCGTCTGGGGTGCCACTCAAACAAAAAAATCATCAAAATAGGTCCAGGAGATTAACCTAGAACCCAATTTCAGCGCCATTACGGGTTTCAATTGTGAATCTAAACCATCCGGGGATCCACACAAATAGACATAAAAAAATTCATCAAAATCGCCAAAGTCGTTCTCCAGTTATGCGCGTACATACATTTCTACGATTCATATTCATTTATATAGAAGATTAACACACATAATACTTCGTGACCTGATTATGATAACAAGGAGTACTTGGTGACAACTTTATATGTTTGGCTGTGCAGATTTATTATTAATATATGTGCGATACAAGTTAAAAATGGACAATGGCATTTTTTTATTGCGAAGCTGACAAACGGACATATGACCTAACTCATGATGGAAGGTGGTTACCGTCGCATATAGGCGTTTTCAACACCAATGGCGAAGCCAACGCTTTGCCAGCCTTTAGAATGGGACAAAGAGAATGGGATAAAAGAATTAGATAAAAGGAATGGGATAGATAGTGAGGGATGCGTTGGTATGTTGTTTATGTCACCGTTGAGCGGTGTGTGTCCCTCTTCAGAGTGGATGGGTCTTATAAGACTATATGGACTCAGTTCCTATGCCTGCCATTGTAGTAAATTTAACAGCAACAACTGACATAATGACATTGACACATAAAAGCGCCTTCAACAACAGTTTCTGTCACTGTCCTCCTCTTCAGTTCGACTGAGTTCGACAGTAGTATCCATAGTAGTTTGTGGTTCGACACACATACGTGTATCCATAGTAGTTTGTGGTAGTCATGGGAAAAATCACTCACCAAGAAGAAAAGAGTGATATATATCTTTTTGATACAAAGATATATATCACTCTTTTATATCTTTAACTCTTTATCTTTACAGTGAATAATGTCAGTGTCAATTGCAGACAAGATGAGTTATTATTTGTGAGTGATATACTGATAAACTGATGTGAAAAAATATAAGTGTGTAAGAATGGGCCTAAATGGCGCTCTGTTGTTCGTGCCTACCCCGCAAGGGAACTGGCGTGAAGTTATGTATGTATGTATGTAAAAAAATATAAAAAAGGGAGTGAATAAATATAATAAAATTAATTACATTAAAACAAAATTACACCCTAAAACTATGATGTTACGATTTATTTTGGCTTGCTATTATATTCGGTTCCCTCGTTCACTTACTACGCATGCACAGTGCGCGGGCTAATCATTATTTCTCTTTTCTTTCTAGTTTCTTCTCATTCGGAGCTATAATCATCGCGTGGAATAGGAATGAACTAAAGAGTTAAAGATATAAAGACACATTTTGAACGCAAGTGATATACAGATCTAATCACTCTTCGCGTCGGATATATATCTTTTGAGTTAATCACTCAGGAGTTACACACCTCTAGTTTCTGGACACATCTGTCATCGTCATCTGATGTATTGACGTCATTTGATGTCAATGACCTTCATTGAAAACTTGAATTTTGTCGTATTTGTACCGCGAGTTTTGTTATAAAATTGAAAAAATTAAAGTTTTTGATTACGTAGTATTAAAGTGACCAAGTCATCTGAATAAATAATTTATAAGAATACTTTGTAATGCGTTGTAATAATTTTTATTGAACCTTATAAGACAAAAATCCATTTACTTTTTCGTTCAATTATTACACAGTAATTAAATCAATATTAAATACCTATTGGCATACTGCGGTGTGCAGAAAATTAGTTTAGTCGGTTTTATTCCGGACACAAGTGCAGCTCTTAGATATTGAATAACAACATGATGGAAAAAGTGAATCAATTATGGGCAAAAACCAACCGATGGCATAGAGGTAAGCTAATCTTCTGGTAAATCGATAGATGTGTGATATCTCAAATAATGAATAAATGTGCCGTATATCTCTATCCAAAATTAAACAAATCGAACAAAGACCAAAAGGAAACAGCATAAGTCTTTAAAATAAAGAAATGCACAAAAGAGCACATTTACATACACTACAAGAGTAACCATGAAAATATTCAAAATGGCAACCAATAAATACGAATTTGTAAATCGTGTATATGAAATAAATAGCAAATGGTTACCAGTCGGCTCTGGGACTCCTTGGCTGCTGTCGCAGCACGCTCGGTTTCCTCGCTCGGCTTGTGCGCTTTGGTCTGAAGATAACCTAACCTAACCTAAATTACTGTTCTAGTCACTGGTTGCAATCTTTGACTACCCATCACAATAACATAAGTGAAAAAATTGGTGAGATCATGTGTACCAAAAATTAATATTTCAAGAACTCCGGACCATAGGGGTTGCAGAAAGAATAAGTATACCGTCCCCACAAACCACACCGTCCACCCACTACTTAAAATTTGTGAACCAGACATCTGAGGAGCAGCCATTTTTTTCAAAATTATATCTATTATTAAAACAAAAGAAGAAAAATGATGTCAATAAATTCATTTATTCATTCATTATGATATGCTGTTTCCATCTTGATAGAAGACTGCCAAGATGGAGAGAGCATACCTAGATATATCTTTGCTACATTAGATATCAGATTTAGTGATACCAGCAGATAAATAGGTTGATAAGGCTTTTTGGTGGTAACAAGTAAGTACCATCTAGATGTTTGCAACACCCAGAGGGTTGCAAATGAGTTGCCTAGCCTAACACATGACCTTATACAGGGAAGTGGGGAGTTTCCTCCAATCCTTATGGTTATTTTTTAAAATGAATGTGATTTCAACATTTTAGGACTTTTTCTCTTCATTCTGGTGGAACTGAGGATCTTCCCGGGTGGTCAAGTTGGCTTTGAATGCAATGACCCTAATCTATCACACCCATATACAGGTGATACAATAAGTTGGAAAGTACTGTTCATCACAACAATGGTTTTACCATTGATTTTTGTAAGTATTACTGAAAATACTAATGTTTTTGAAGTGATAGAGATACACCAGGTCTTGAAAGCACCTCTGGTTCCTGAGGTCCTGATTCACCACCATGAGAAACAATTGGATGATCAGTTCCTATAACTTACTATTCATTCAACTGCCTTATCATTGGTAAAAATTTGACATTAGCTCCATATGAGTATGTATGGAGCTAATGTCAAATTTTAACCATTAGCGAGTTAAATGAACGGTAAGTAAGATATAGAAACTGAAATTGGATGTCCAATATTACCCTACTCCTCTCCCCAAGTGGTGCAGTATCCATGATAGATTACATCTCAAAAAAGAAGTTATATGAATATTATGTTAAAAATATCTAATTAATTCAGAGTGTCGGGGTGAAGGTAAGGAAAGGAATGCTCCGGTGGATCGGGCATGTGGAAAGAATGACTAAACAGATATACAATGCAAAAGTGGATGGATGCAGAAGTCGTGGAAGGCCACGACACACCTTCCATGATCAAATTGATCGTGTACTAGCAGAAGGTGATGTCAGGAGCCTTAAGAACAGACGAGCGTGCATGACAAGAGTTATGAATGTCAAAGAAGCAAGTGAGGTGTGTAAGAATAAGCCTGAATGGCGCTCTGTTGTTCGTGCCTACCCCGCAAGGGAACTGGCGTGAAGTTATGTATGTATGTATGTATGTATAATTCAGAATTATTTAAATTTGGGATGTTATCTTGAATTCACATCATCAACATAATTATAGCAATGTCATAATTTTATTGTGAACATTCCTCCATTGTATTTTTATTTCATACAAAGGCTTACAAAATAATCTCACATATGTTTATTTTGCATAAAATCTTATCTATCTATATAGTGTCTAAATGACTTTGTTTCATGTTCATAGCTAAATCTACACCAATTTTCAACGCAACAACTCCATACTGTATAAATATAACTATTGTAACATGGAGGTTTCATTCTTCAACGCCAACCTCTACCAATGTTTACGAATTGAGGATGGTCATGTCGTGTAAAACAGACTTTGCTTATGTCTGTGATAATATAAAATATCTTTTAATTATTAAACAAATCTAAATTTATCTCTAGCATCATTTACAGTTCATTGTGGTAGCTTAAAATATTTAAACTACTACTGGTGCCCAATGTGGGGCCACTATGTATTATTTATTTATGAACCAGCCCCTTCATTTAATATGACATTCATTGATATTTTTAAACTTTAACTTCTCTATCAGATCCGTTTTCAACATAAAAGTAATTTTATGTGGGGTATTTTCGACTGAATGGTTTTTAATAAAACTACGTTTTAACGGTTTTAAGCGCGGTAATTTTATTTGATTTTGGTTTTTCCGACGTCTCGGCCACTTTTCAGTTGAATGGTTTTTGTATTTATAGTTCCTAGCCAAATAATGAAAACTGGGAATGTTTATCTTATCACCTCCATGAAATCTTACGCCGTATGCCGTCTGCCAAGAAATTAATCTTTTTTTTTTAATTTACTTGTTTCTCTGAAAGTTGGCTTTGATATAGTTGAAAAAATTCCAATGATAAATTTGATTTGAATTAAGTATGTCAAGTTGGTTGTGATCGAAAATTCGTGTATTGCCTAGAGAAAAATAATAAAACATATGATTATATTACACATTACAATTACATACATATTATTATGTTTATCGACATGGAGTGTGTAATAAATTTTTTTTTTTTAATAATCGGCAGACAAACACACATTCCATATCCCCAAATTAAGCAAGTCACGCTTGTGTTATGGGTAATATACAATGGACTACTCTGGGGCCGATCCCAGACACCCAGACCATAGTAAATAACGAAGAAAATATGTTTCCGAAATTTACTATACCAGGAATCGAACCCGGAGCCTCTGCATTGCAGTGAGTTAGGCCGGCAAAGGCTTAGCCCGCTCAACCACAGAGGCCGCCATATTGAATGTGTTCTGCGGTTGTGATAGAATAATGGGCCAAGTACATATTAGATTACATATAGTTAAATAACATCATTTGTCCTTGTGTCTCTTTCTGACTTTATAAGAGCATTTTACCATCAATAAACTGTGTCTCAAAACTGCTCAACAATTCTTCCTGGAACCAAATCTTGTAGAAGAATGTTTAAAATACTTTTTTTTTTAATTTTTGTCTCAAAGTGGAAAGAGATACGACTTTGGAAGCGAATATATCACCACCGATTGAATTAAATAAAGAAGTCTAAGGTGGACTCCTGACTCCAAAGTGAACACTTCAAACGTAACCGGATTTAAAGCGAAGCTGATGATAATCATAATTGAAATGCTACTTTTGCTCATCAATTTGAAATGATTGACATAGACTTATTGTAATGATAAATAAGTGAACATAAGAACTCGCCTCGTCATGCCAGCAATGCATATTAAAACTTATCAGAGACAAGGTTAACTTTTTGCATAAAAACAACAAAATATATATATCTTGAGTCATAACTGGAATCACGTAATTTGTCTTGGATTCATATTGTTACGAGTGCGGGACTCGAATTAAAATGCCGTTGGAATTACTATAGAATTTATTAGAACTATACAAACACGTATAACACAGGTACAAATATAACTGGACACAACCAGTACAAATTGCACGATTCAATAACACGCGCAAAGTCCGTCACTATATAGCTTATCGAATGTACACGTCTCGCTTGTATCATAATCGCCGCTTGACTGCAGTTCTCACTAGACTATACTTCACAAATATAAGCGTGCCCGCCCGTATCGTCGACTTAATTTCCTAGAAATACGTAATCCGCTCACTTGCTTAATTATTCCTGCGAACGGCCATAAACTAGTACAATACACAATAGACTGTTTTTCTAAGTAAACAAAAGAAGTCCAAATGCGGGAAGGTAATAAACTGTGCTTTATGTCAGACAGGTGTGCATTCACTTTTGTCGGCATGTGACAATATTTGATTTAACATATTACATTTAATAATAAGACTACGTTTTAACAGTTTTAAGCGCGGTAATTTATTTGATTTTTGTTATTCCATTATTTAACCATACTCGTTGACACTTGACATCTTTCTCATCTTGACGGCCTCTGTGGTTGAGCGGGCTAAGCCTTTGCCGGCCTACCTCACTTCAACGCAGAAGCTCCGGGTTCGATTCCTGGTATAGTAAATTTCGGAAACGTATTTTCTTCGTTATTTACTATGGTCTGGGTGTCTGGGATCGGCCCCAGAGTAGTTCGTTATATATTACCCATAACACAAGCGTAACTTGCTTAATTTGGGGATATACAATGTGTGTGTTTGTCTGTCGATTATCTTTGTCTTCCGTGATCACGGCCACTGAAAAGTAGCCGAAACGTCGGAATAACAAAAATTAAATAAATTACCGCGCTTAAAACCGTTAAAACGTAATTTTATTATGTGTACAAGTCGCGAAAACTTAAGAAAATATTATATTATACATAAGTTAGAATAAGTAAAATGAACTGGTTGTTTCGATGTTGAAAACCACACACTTTGAATGGTTCCCTAAAGGCGGTTAAAAAATAACTAAAAATCCTGCATCTAATCGAAAATATCCTGTATCCTAAGACTACCCAGCAGATAAACTTTAAACCAGTTCTGGTTGAAAGTGTTTTTTAACTCAGCTTTTATGTTTATGCATGCAGGAACGGAGAAAGAATATTAATTACAGGGGCCGGGATGTCGTAAGAAGTGACAAAACAACCCGCAGCCAGACCGTAGGGTATTTGACCGAACGAATGGCTACCATCCCTAGTCTAGAGTATGTCGTCATAACAAGCTTGAGTTATGTTCCGGCATTTTTATCCGTGCAGGAACGGAGAAAGAATACAATTTCCTGCGGCCGGACGGCCTGTCGTAAGAGGCGACTTAACAACCCACAGCCAGGTGGTAGGGCATTTGCCCGACTGGATGGCTACCACCCCTGGTCTAAAGTATGTCGCCATAACAACCTTGAGTCGTGTTCCGGCATTAGTGACCAGGTTCCAGCTCCCTTAAGAGAGCAGCAGCGCATTTGTAGCAACTTTGGTGTTGCAAATGTCCATAGGCGATGGTAACCGCTTTCCATCAAGTGAACCGTCTGCCTGTCTGCTGATCTCCTGCAATTAAAAAAAAATTAATGGCCAAAGTCCAATAACCCCTTCAAGACCAGCAACACATTGATAGCACCTTTGGTTTTGCAAAGCTTTCCTAGGGCACTGTATTCTGCCATATCTGTCAAATGTTATATGAGTAAAAATGAATCGATGCTTTCAGATGCTTATAGTTGAAAGGAAATACCATGCGGATAAATCGACGCATCCGAAAACGCAAGTTTTGTGTTGGTACAAGGAATACCTATTTGGGTTCCTTTTAAATTTAATTGTGGTGCAAGTTCTGAAGTTGCTCGTGGGATCGCCAAGACCTCATTTCTTCGAGACCTGCGATCCGAAGGAACTTGCTACTTGTAAAGGGTATGTTATTAACCATTTTTTTTAAATTTTTCTACAGTATCTATACTATTGAATGTTAAAGAAAATAATGTTTTTTTTCTTTCAGATCTGAATATGTTTCAAGTTACACTTGCAATAAAGCGCACTGGTTGAGCCAGTCTGACAGGAGCTTTCCGTCGGGGCACACGTCACTGGCCGTACATGCTGGATTTTTCGTAGCTGTAAGTAGTATAAAAATATATTGTTATCTTAATACATATAAATTACGTGTCACGTTGTTTGTCCGCGATGGACTCCTAAACTACTTGACCGATTTTAATCAAATTTGCACACCGTGTGCGGTTTGATCCGACTTGAAAGATAGCATAGCTTACATTTGGACCCGGTAGGTGGCGCTGGAATCGGGTTCTAAATTTTATTTCTTCAGGGCAGAACAACGTCTGCCGGGACAGCTGGTCTTTATATATAAAATTCTGATATTATTGTATATATCACTGAACTCCTCTTTTCAACCCCTGGACCAATCTTGATGAATTTTTTTGTGTATATTCGTATGGTTGTATGATCTTGGGATGGATATTTTTTTTTTAAATTTATTTATTTATTTTTGAGGACACGACAATGTGTGCTGGACCCTTTAGTTATTTTAAACATTTTCGTGGCTTTATATGCATCGCATGGCACCCGCATTAAGTTCTTAGGATTTTTCGGAAATTTTGACCGCTTAGGCCTAAATTTTATCCGTGCAGGAACGGAGAAAGAATACAATTTCCTGCGGCCGGGCGGCCTGTCGTAAGAGGCGACAAAACAACCCACAGCCAGGCGGTAGGGCATTTGCCCGACTGAATGGCTACCACCCCTGGTCTAAAGTATGTCGCCATAACAACCTTGAGTTGTGTTCCGGCATTAGTGACCAGGTTCCAGTCTCCCTTAAGAGAGCAGCAGCGCATTTGTAACACCTTTGGTGTTGCAAATGTCCATAGGTGATGGTAACCGCTTTCCATCAAGTGGGCCGCTTGCCTGTCTGCTGAACTCCTGCAATAAAAAAATTAAAAAAAAATTTTTTTTATTAAATTAAATTCTTATCATTTTTTTACATATAAGTAATTAGCACCCAGGTCAAACATACATGGGGGTAATTCGGGTACCCCCTCATCTAAATTAACTAAGTTTTTCTTTTGAGTGTCACTGTTCTGGCCATACTGTAATTATACACCAAAATTTTAGGATTAGTTTTTGACGTGGTTTAGAGCCATGCTGGTATCACTATCTCCATTACAGCTTTTTGGGGCTGGCTTGGTCGGCGATACCACGCTCTTACAGAATACGACGTGAAGCGACTAGCTTTGAACTAATCGTATTTCGTAAGATGAGTGAGAGTTCTAAAAAGTACCTACTCCATCCTGATGTTCATCTTCGTTCTCGAAAATACATATATGTTTTTATTACATCCTGTATATTGTCAATCTTAGGTAAACCTAATATTTAGCAATATACAGGCTGTAACAGTAACATATATAAATTCCTTACATTTATCAACTCAAGTCAGTAAATAAATGATAAATTTAAGAATTTTATTTAAAAAAAAAGTATTTTTAGAAGTTTTCTATTTTTTTTATTGCAGGAGTTCAGCAGACAGGCAGACGGCCCACTTGATGGAAAGCGGTTACCATCGCCTATGGACATTTGCAACACCAAAGGTGCTACAAATGCGCTGCTGCTCTCTTAAAGGAGACTGGAACCTGGTCACTAATGCCGGAACACAACACAAGGTTGTTATGGCGGCATACTCTAGACCCCACACCACAGCCAGGTGGTAGGGCATTCGCCCGACTGGATGGCTACTACCCCTGGTCTAAAGTATGTCGCCATAACAACCTTGAGTTGTGTTCCGGCATTAGTGACCAGGTTCCAGTTTCCCTTAAGAGAGCAGCAGCGCATTTGCAGCAACTTGGTGTTGCAAATGTCCATAGGCGATGGTAACCGCTTTCCATCAAGTGGGCCGTCTGCCTGTCTGCTGATCTCCGGCAATAAAAAAAAAAACCAGGGGTGGTCGCCATCCAGTCGAGCACATACCCTACCACCTGGCTGTGGGTTGTTTAGTCGCCTCTTACGATAGGCCGCCAGGCCGCAGGAAATTGTATTCTTTCTCCGTTCCTGCAGGGACAAAGTTCTAATTACAGTTTGGGCATATGTTATGTTTTACCAATAATTATTTCCAGTACTATCTTCATAGAAGAACAAGTTGTTCGCAAAGACTCAATGCTGTCACTGTCTTACAAGTAATATGCGTTGTGACAGCGATATTCTGTGGCGTGTCTCGCATAATGGACCACAGACACCACTGGTGGGACGTTTTGGCCGGCGCTGTGATCGCCGCACCAATATTAGTTTATACTGTGAGTGTTGTTCCGTACTTTAATTCCGTGACTGGCGGGAATGCATTCATATCTCGACATACATCTTTTTTTTTATTCGTTTAGACGCTTCCTACGCCTGTGTTTTTATAGGAAAAAAATTGTCAGTCCGAAATATTCATAACTTTTTAAGATTTTTCCTTTGGTAATAATAGAATAACACGATTTATCATTACTAGTCAAACTTTAAAATTGTATATACATACATACATACCTAACTTCACGCCAGTTCCCTTGCGGGGTAGGCACGATGAACAGAGCGCCATTCAGGCTTATTCTTACACACCTCACTTGCTTGTTTGACATTCATAACTCTTGTCATGCACGCTCGTCTGTTCTTAAGGCTCCTGACATCACCTTCTGCTAGTACACGATCAATTTGATCATGGAAGGTGTGTCGTGGCCTTCCACGACTTCTGCATCCATCCACTATTGCACTGTATATCAGTTTAGTCATTCTGCTGTTCAGTCTTTAAAATTGTGCCCCTGTAAAATTGACATTTTGAACATGTCAACATATTCACGCCAGCCACGGAATTATTCCCTTAGTTTGACATTCCTTCGTAGAAATCGGTTTGTCAAATTATTGTCATATACAGACATGATGAAAACATATAAGTCGTGGAAGGCCACGACACACCTTCCATGATCAAATTGATCGTGTACTAGCAGAAGGTGATGTCAGGAGCCTTAAGAACAGACGAGCTTGCATGACACGAGTTATGAATGTCAAAGAAGCGAGTGAGGTGTGTAAGAACAAGCCTGAATGGCGCTCTGTTGTTCGTGCCTACCCCGCAAGGGAACTGGCGTGAAGCTATGTATGTATGTATGAAAACATAACGGTTCTGTTTTTGCAAACTTCTACATCTCTAAGGCTCATGTAAAACAAATTTCTTCAAATTCAGTCAATTCACCACCTTAGATACATATTCAAGAACAAATTACTAATTTTCCATTCACATATCACGATGATTTAATACTATTATATTTTTTTTTTTTCAGATTAAAACATTATGTAGTGACTTCGAATGTTTAGATAATGAACCGAGTGAGAAAACATTAGTTACCGAAAGCAGTGAAATACCTCTAATCGACACCAAAGAGACGTAACTCAGTATTATATTATTATTTAATAAGTAATAATTTATTTTATTTATTGGATAAGCTTAAGTGTAATCTGTAGTACTTTGTAAAGATCGGTCCACATTATAAACTTGATTATTATAATTTATGTGCGTATGAAATTATGAATGTATTGTTAAAAGTGATTTTTACATAATTATAAATTTATCCTACAACTAGGATATGCCCGCGACTTTGTCCACGTTTCACTTGAAATGCCCGCTTAATTCCCAGGGCATAAAGTATCGCAGAATTAGAATAAAATGTAAGCTATCGTTTTAGTGAAAACTTTGTAGAAATAAGTTAATTTGCATGCACCCGAACAACTACAAACTACTCCCGGAAAATTTTCCGCGGGATTGCCGGGATAAAAAAATATCACATTTTATTACATAAAATTTTGTTATCAGTCAGTGAAAAATCACATTGGAATTCGTTTTTTGTTAATATGGCCATTTTAAATCATTCCGAGAAATATTCCCGCGGGATTCCCGGGATAAAAAGTAGCGCGGATTTTGAGTCTTAAGAATTTTGCTGTCGATCAGTGACAACCGTGTCGAATCCACGCCCAGAAGTTTTTACGTGAATATCGAACAAGCAGACAAGAAATCTAAAAAAACCGGATCGTGTTCTCCATCTTTTATATAGTACTAGCGGCCCCGGCAGACGTTGTTCTGCTCTAGAAAAAAAAACTAGGACTCGATCCCAGCGCCACCTACCGGTTCCTACTGTGAGTTTAAACCATCCGGGAACCCACTCAAACACACAAAAACAAAATCACCAAAATCGGTCCAGGTGGCTAGGAGAATTCTAGAACCCGATCTCAGCGCCACCTACCAGCTCTAATTGCGAATCTAAACCACCCGGGAACCCACTCAAACACACAAAAACAAAATCACCAAAATCGTTCCAGGTGATTAGAAGGATTCTAGAATCTGATCTCGGCGCCACCTACCGGTTCCAACGGGATAAAAAGTATCCTAAGTCCGTCTCCCTGGTTCTAAGCTACAGCCGTTCTTGAGTTATAAATAGTGTAACTAACACGACTTTCTTTTATATGTATAGATAGATATTCCAAATTTAATTACCTTTAATGTGCAGACACGGCATGTTTTGAATTTTGTAATATTATAGATAAATTAGTTTGACATACACAAGTCGATCAAATGTAATCTGAAAAGACACTATATTAATTCCCAAAGCGGATCATCGGGCTCAAATGTGCAGACCTGGTACTAAATCAGAACCATATACAAGTATGATGAGACTCCACTTAATTATTACCAAATCAAAAGTAAGCATTAATAATTCTTTGCCTCTACTCCTATTTTAGATATAAAAATAATATTGGGTAAATTCATTTTCAAATCATCGAATTAATATATGAGGTTTTTGTACCACAGTCCGATATTTTTTTTATGTATATGAGTGTATGGAGTCCGAGGCTGCGAGGGTAGCCGGTCATGGCGGTGGGGCCGGTCTAAGCCACGCCAGTTTACTATGTTCTAATTTGTTCATAGCTTTATTAGACGTAATGTCTCAGTTTCAGCCAGTTCTGGTTGGTAAAGTTCAGCACTATGCTATAGTAAGCATATTGGAAAATAAATATTTAAGAAAGTCGTCCTAATATTAAGGGGACAATAGAGTAAATTTTATTTTACGCCCTAACTTTATCTGCGTAATATTAATTTGAAATATAATAAGTTAGTGTGGATCAGGTCTTAGTAATGTTTTGTATATTTGTTAAAAACCAGTGATATTATTTTTTTGATGTAATTTATTTTGGGAACAGTTGCTAGTATTATAGAGCAATAAATTATTCATATATTTCTAATTTATTATGTACACTTTAGTTACTATGATAATGGAAGATATCTACTTACATATCTTCAAAAATATGGTAACATGTGAGTAACATAGCGTAATAATAACTCCGTTTAACTGGGCCTTTAATCATCATGGATCATCATTGCGGATATAAATACTTTTTTTACGGCTCCCGGTATTTAAGGCCAAAAATAACCCATTATAATTTTACTCTGATGTCTGTCTGTGCGTCTCTGGATCATAAGTTGGTTTTTCCAAGAACTAGTGAGACTAGATATATGAAAAAACATTGACCATAATGGGTCCATCCTGAAATCGGATGAACCTTAACCAAATATCTTTCTTAAGTCTAATGTAATCTATCAGGCTGAGCAAAAATTATTTAGGGACCACCCACAAATCCAGGTGGTAGGGCATTTGCCCGACTGGATGGCTACCACTTCTGGTCTAGAGCATGCCGCCATAACAACTTTGAGTTGTGTTCCGGCATTAGTGACCAGGTTCCAGACTCACTTAAGAGAGCAGCAGCGCATTTGTAGCACCTTTGGTGTTGCAGATGTCCATAGGCGATGGTAACCGCTTTTCATCAATAGTTCAAATTTCGTGTTTTAAAGCTCAAATATATTAATATTTTTAAATGTGACGTCACGAAATTTACGACGCCTACCTCCCTTTGTCACACAATGTCACACTTCGTCGAAGCCCCCTTAACGCGTGACGTAATTTATTACCATACCAATGTCATTATTTACTATTTTTGCAAACTGCATTGTGAATTAAAGATATACTGGTAATGACGACCTACTAGTAAGACTTCATTTAAAAGTTATTCCATTATCCCTCATTTGCATTTTCTATTTACTTTAACCCTTAATTAATTACTATCTCGTAATATACCAAGAAAATATACCCATTTCATACAAATCATACAACTCCTATATAAACAGAGTGAGACAACAACACAATTAACGATCACGTGCACAAACGCGATCTGCACTCTCATCGCGGACACATATGTGCTAATAGTGAGCTAAAGGGTTAAAACAATACTAGTCTACTTGTCTTGGCTTTGACATTATCGCTTATTTTGTATATTTTGTATTAATATTAAACTGCTTCATTTTTGTTGATCGCAGTGGTTTCGATTGTGGAGTTAAAAATAAAAACATTTTCAAAATATGTTGATTTTCGTGATTACTGATTATGTGATAGCTTTCTAATGGCAAACAACTTACAATTATATCTTATGGCATATTAAAAAAAAAAAACATTATTTATGAATTTATTCCATTTAACCTATGACTACAGAACCTTCGTCTCATGACAATGATACGTGTTAGAATTAGCAATCTACAATGTCCTGGATTTTATCTCCTTACGTAAGAAGATATTTACACGAAATTCAAGCAATTTGCTTCTGTAATACTTGCAACAACTCCGAAGGGTTTTTGGTAATAAAAGAACAGCAACTAGTCACTATATTTATAATCAGAGAACCATACGGCTTACATATGTTTCATACACTGACTTTTCACACTCGACAAGCATTTTTAGAACACCTCGCCATCCCTCCAACAATTTTAAAGTATAAGAAACTTAGCAAATTGGCACAACCGATAGCGGATTGAAGTCATTGATAAACTATTTTAATTAAAGGGTTATGAATGAAAAGAATTTAATACATTATTGTTTGGAAATTCTAGATAATATTTTATATAAGATATTATACTTAAAGTTTTATATGTAATAAAATAAACTGAACACAGTATAAATATATCGCGTGTGCCAACATGAAAATAAAATGTATTGAAAACCGTCTATATACAATTGAGAGATTTTGACTTATTAATCTGTACACAATCACCACATATTAGAGATTCTGCCCGCGACTTCGTCCGCGTGGAATAGTTAAAAAAAAAAGTTATTTAAAAAAAACCCCGATTTTGAAACATTCTTAATTAGTGCTCCGTTCTTATTGGTCTTAGCGTGATGATATATAGCCTATAGCCTTCCTCGATAAATGGGCTATTTAACACTGAAAGAATTTTTCAAATCAGACCAGTAGTCCCTGAGATTAGCGCGTTCAAGCAAACAAACAAACAAACTCTTCATCTTTATATATTAGTAAGTATAAATATTCTTACATAAAATTATGTTAAATTATAGATAACTACTTCATACAAAACAAGCACTAATCACCGAATAAATAAAAATATAACATTATTATTCAATTAAGGAAATGGCCTATTGTATCGTTTTGAAAAAAGAGGGTATATAACAAAATTAATTATTAACTTTAAAAAGAAACATGAAAAGAACAACTATGCTACTAAAATAACTGTAATACTTATCTGTGTGCTTGTGCCTTTCATTTCTATATCTGAAATATTTCCGCAGTTCGCAATAATTCCCTTAAAATATTCTTAAGTGACGGAAACTACTTTCCATCATGTTTCAAAATTATACTCGAATATTAATAAAACATAATTACACGTTAAACGAATGCTTACTGACTTACAGCCATTAAATCGAATAAATACACTACTAAACTATAATAACCGCCAATTAGGTAAATTACAAATAATTTCTACCCAAAAGCGTGTTTACTTACTTATTTATTCTGTGGTTTGTGCAAATACTACTCATAAGGGTGCCGCAGTATTAGTTTTATAGTGCAAGAAGTGACATTGATAAATATATTTGTGCAAAATATGATGATTTACAAAATGGAAACCGTTTCATTGTAATCTTTTTAAAACACTACAGAATTTTTGAAGTAAAACTTTTTTTGGAATCGTGAATTGAAACTCGATGAAACGAAAAAAGCGATACTAAAAAGAGATAAACACAAATCTATAGGACTTAGCCTGCGAGAGAATGAGATAGAATATATTATAATTAATAACTTAAACACTGCTCATCCAGATAGAGTTGGAATGTTTTGAAGTTTTTCGTTGATAATTCAAATTTCCTGTTTTAAAACTTTTTTTTTTGCTTTTTTAAACAATAATTACTTTATATTTTTAAAACTTAAATATATTACAAAGATAAAGAAATTTAGAATTCCTTCCACCCCTTGTCACACTTAGTTTCACTTCTGCTGCGTGTGGACTGCACACACGCTTTTTTTATAGCTGGCAGGTTACGGCCTACCTGATGGAAAGTGGTAATTTTGGGTTACATGTTTACATGGAAAGTAGTCTTATTGGGTGACTAGCTTACATAGCAAATGGTTACTGTCGCCAATGTGACATACATTTGCAAAACGGTGTTGCCAACATGCTTCCTACTTTAGAGGACTTGTTAGCATCTATTTTGATAATATCTATTACGACTCGGGTTGTAGTTCACATACTGCTGAATTGCTGAATATATTATTTACTGTGACAACTGTAGCTTGTATTTGAATTAGGTTTTCTAGACTCGCATCAAATATACTGGTATATAAAGATCTACGATATATCGAAACTGATACATTGTCGCTTTATTACAACAGTGCATTTCATTACTGATTACATTATTTTAAACAGAATGCTTCTAAAAACAGTTGTTGTAAGCCAATTTATATTTGCTTTTGTTTATTGTAAAGATTTAACGGTTGTCGATCTTGTTAAAAGATTTTTAATAAATGAATTTAAACCTACTACTCTTGTACTTAGTGGGTTATGCTGGAATAAAAGTAAGTGATGTAATTAAAAGAAAATGGCTATATTTTATTTACTAACTCATCCGTGTTCACTTCCTTGGGCGTCATTAAAAATACACATTCACGCATATCAAGGTTTAATTAAGCTTTTTTTTATTGCATGAGTTCAGCAGACAGGCAGACGGCCCACTGGACGAAAAGCGGCTACTATCGCCTGTAGACATTTGCAACACCAAAGGTGCTACAAATGCGCTGCTGCTCTCTTAAGGGAGACTGGAACCTGGTCACTAATGCCGGAACACAACTCAGGGTTGTTATGGCGACATACTCTAGACCAGCGGTGGTAGCCATCCAGTCGGGCAAATGCCCTACCACCTGGCTGAGGGTTGTTTTGTCGCCTCTTACGATAGGCCGCCCGGCCGCAGGAAATTGTATTCTTTCTCCGTTCCTGCACGGATAAAGCTTTGTAACCTTTAATCCATATTAATATTATAAATGCGAAAGTAACTCTGTCTGTTACGCTTTTACGGAAAAACTGCTAGAGCGATTTGGTTGAAACTCAGTATATATATATATTTCCAATGCTGAGGATGAACATATGATATATTTTATCCCGAAAAATTAGATAGTTTTCGGGGTAAAAATATATTTCTCTGTTTGGCTGTTATGCTTTCACGGAAGAACTATTGGACCGATTTGGCTGATATTTGATATATATGTATGTTTAATATCTAGGATGGGTATAGGATACTTTTCATCCTGGAAAGTAGGATAGGTTTTGTGATATTGTAATTTTTGTTAAGTTTTTCACTAGTTTACAATAGACGGGGGATGGGATAGTTTGCGATATAAAATGAAGTGAATCTTCCGGGGACAAATAGCACTAAAATAAAAATTTAATACAATGTAACCTGAATTAACGCCTGCTTTATAAATAAGAGGTACGCTCAAGAGATTGACCCGCTGCGCTTCGGCGGGGTAAGCTGTAGTTAATTCATAAACGTAGAAAGCATTCGCAGCGCCTCGTACGAGGATGTGCGCAATTCTTGCGTGGAACGTTATTGCTGTAACATATTTGACAGGCGTTCCCGTGCCTACTTCGATGAGCGTAAAACATTTTTATTTTTTTATATTTATTAATCATAAGAAAACAAGGCATATGTCACTCGGGAATAATGTGGCTTTCTATTGATGAAAGAATTTTCAAAATCGGATCCGGAGTACCGGAGATTACCACGAACATCCAAAGCCACAAAGTTTACCTCATTATAATATTATTATAGTATAGATAAAACTATCTTTAAATTGCTTTCAATTATAAGCTTTTTTATAACATTTATATTTATGTTGACTTGGACTTTTCTTGAAGATATTGAAAATGCGCTTATTACTGAATTGGCTGAGATTGGTATAAGATCAACCAAATCGATGAGTTTGAAAAGCAGCATCCAAAACCACCACATCATGTTTCTGACTGATCTGGATTGCCCACAATCGGATGCTGTTCTTAAAAAGGTGAGTATTAAAGCAAGGAAAACATCAAATACCAGCGGGTCCAGCAGATGTTGTCCTGCCCTAAAAAATAAAATTCAGAATCCGATGTCAGCGCCATCTACCGGGTCCAAATGTGAATCTAACCATCACGGGACCCATACAAACCCACACAATAAAAAATGGTTAACCTATCTTTTAATAACACGAATAGATTTGATGGTTTTCCAAAACGTGAGCAGGTGACATATTGTAGATAAAAATTATCTTATCTTTTAAGTTGGACCAAATTACACATAGTTACAAAATTTCATCAAGATCGGTTTAGTAGTTTCGGGGTTTCTCCCGGACATACATCGTGACACGAGATTTTTATATATATAAGATTATTAAAGGAAATAATCCTTGATAACTTAGTGACATAGCCTCAAATAGTTCTAAAATGACGTAGGTTCGAAATCTAATGTATCAGTTATGCTGTTCCATATTTGTTTACAATTAGCACATGCTGATGGTGAAGAGAAACATTCTGACTAAACCTGCACATGGAGATAATCGATGAATGAAATCCGCCTTGAACAATCGTAGCTAGTATGTTATCTATTCCTCCCTATATAAGGGGGAGGGTCGAGCCCAGCAGTAGCACTGTTGTACTACCCTAATTAATCTGAGACGAGAATGTTGAGATGGATGTGTGATTTTACAAGAATGGATGAGTTGAGAAATGAGTACATAAGATCTTTGAAAGTTGCACCCGTGACTGAAAAATTGAGAGGAAGAAGACTAAGGTTGTATGAACATGTAATAAGAGATGAAAGTCACGTGATAAAAAGAATGTTAAACTGCAAGATTGATGGATACAAATATAAAGGTAGACCAAAAGAGGTGGATGGATTGTGTGAAGGATGATATGATGATTTGTGGTGTGACAGATGACGTATGTCTAGAGGAGTATGGAAGGAAAACACATATTGAACCGAACCCAAATTACTGGGAAAAGGTGCAAAAAAAGAGAGAGACCTCAAGTCTAACAGTAGGAAGTTTAAGGGTTGATATTTACAAAGTATAAAAAAATCAAGTCCTGAGATCAGACACTTTATAGGCGTCATCGGAACACCTCTTCAAGTTTCCATTTCGTTGGCTAGTCCTCACATATTCCGAGGGTGACAAGAAACCATCCGCGTTGTGGAATTGTCCGCTTCTAGCTGACAGCGACTTGGTATTGGCTTATAGAAACAAAGATACGTTTGATATGGTTGAATGTAAGTAATAATTGTTATGTTTAATATATTTTCCGCGTGATTTTTTTTTAATGTTGAGGTGCAACAAATAAGCCGATGGCCTGATTGAAGGTGGTTATCGTCGTCTATAAACATTTGCAACACCAAAAGTGCTAACAATGTACTGTCGGCTTCGATAGGAGAACTAAGCCACTGATGATCGGAATTCAAGATTATTACAGTGAATATTATTTTGCAATTTATTGTTTTAGCTTTGGTCAAGGGTAAAAATCAGATTAGAGGAGCTTTTGGATTGTTATTTCTATTATTCTGTGACTAGTTTTCGCATTCTAAAAATTAAAGCACATCTATTTTATTTTGTATTATAATATTATTTTCTATTTCTCGTTTCAGTATACAAACCAGCTTTAAACTTCACAATGCAAGTAAATCCAAGGGGTCATTACAATGGTACCTTAATGGACTTCAGGGGTTACAATTCATTATTTCGGAGACGTCGGGACCTTATGGGCCACTCTCTTACCATGGCTAATGTCATACAAGACAGCAACAGCACCAAGTATCATTTGCCAAAGGAAAATGGACTGTTAGTTGATTATAACTATAAATAACTCATCGAAAGTTATCTTTCTTACTTATGTAACTTAATTGAAAATCACCTGTGTGCTAGGTTTATTCTCGTTACAGTGATACTACATGTTGTATTGTTCTATATTCCAGATTAATGAAAATCGCATATAAATTATAAAATAACTGTATTTCAAAGTTTAGCAAAGTTCGTACAAAGATCCATGACATAGAAGTAGTTTACATTTTTTAAAGACACAGAGTACAGACAAACAATAGACAAAATACAAAGTGACCACAGACAAGTAATAAAATAGTTTTAACAATTAACATTTACAACACTACATATATTTTCAGTTAAAACGTTCCAGTAGTTATTCCGTGAAAGCGTAACGTACAGACAGTCACTTTCACATTTATAATACTCGTATATTGTGAATAATTATAGTGTCATAGTGACGAATATTCAAGAATATTGCATAGCGACGAATATTGGTAGTTGAAAACATGCAGGGCGAACAGTATGGGTTATAACATTAACCCTTGGGGTACGCCAGCACTAATGGGCTTGTTCTCTGAGCAAGCACTATCAAATGAATTACCTGAATGCTCCACCCGTATAAAAAGTTAGCGACCCATACACATAATCCTAAATATATATTTTACAATTATGTGTGTCTATATATGTATTACATTTTAGTTTTTCAGGTGGTATGTGTTCTTGCAATTTCTTTATCTGATTCTAGAGAGCCTCAACATGACGCAATAGCTAAAATATGTTGGATGAATGCAAAGCTAGCCTTTGAGATGCTAAATGCAACACCTCGGTACATCTTTAGCTACCGTTGGGGGTACAAAGTTAATGGACAATGGTCGGGAATGATCAACGATTTGCACAGCGAACGAGCTGATCTGGGTATGATCTGCTTTAATGATTCAAGTATGTAGGCATATTCTATTTAATTATATTTATTTAAAAATATTGACTATGGCCAAGAGTGAGCGTAAATGGCCTCGTATCACTACTAGGCGGTGGAATTTCATTCTAATTTAAGAGTAAGTATTAGGTTACATTGCATGATTTTTCTTGTCTTGGCGCAATTCACTCCCGAAAGATTCCAATGCATCTCGTGAAAACTATCCCATTTTTCAGGATAAAAAGTATCTTATATTCCTTCTCGCAATTGAGACTACATATATACCAAATTTCAGCGACATAAATCTATATCATGCTTTTTTGTTGTTTACTAGTCTGCTATCTGTCATGAATTATATACAAGATGGCATATGTAGTTGAGTAGGGTACCTTTACTGCCCTACCTTACTACAACGTAGACGCTCCAGGTTGGACTCCTGCCATGGTTAATTTCATAAACGAGCTTTCCGGAATTTACTACGTTTTGGATATCTTGGTACGACCGCAGAGTGATCCGTTAGCAATAACACAAACTGGCTTAGCTTCGCGATATACAATGTGTGTGTTTGTCTGCCGATTAATATTACATTCCTCTCCATTCCAGGTACGAATTGCGTAGTCTCCGACATAGAACGCCTCAACGTGGTCACATACACCGACATGCTGGCCCCTTTCCGCGTCCGCTTCATCTTCCGCCAACCGCCTCTGCCGTACGTCTCCAATATATTCTCACTGCCCTTCAGAACTAGTGTATGGCTTACTGTGTTCATCTGCTGTATTATATCAACAGTTACTATTTATTTTGCTACTAAATGGGAAGCAAGAATCGTTAGGGTAAGTTTCTTTCTTCTTGTAAACTAACATTGAATCCAGTGTAAAATTCGTCAAACAGGTGCTCTTGAACAGCTTTGTAGTTATTCTGTCCATTAATGTAAGTAGTCAAATATAAAATGCATCAGATTATTCAAATGTTTCATTTTCTATGTTAAACAAGAGTCCAACTCAATTAGACGGAACAGTTAGTGATGCAATGTTACTAACTATGAGCGCAGTCAGCCAACAAGGGTGTGCGATGGAACCTAAGAAAGCTTCAGGTTAGTTTGTTGAAGGCTCAATCCATTTTACATAAAATATTTTTGATATACATATAACCTGGTCATAACGTCTCGAACGTGATCTAATTTTTTTGCCTTGTGGTAATATACTCTCTTATCTGTAGTCAATGTCAGTTGATTATAATAAACAAAAGCAATTTATGCATATTATTTTAATTTTAACGTTGATCCAAGTCTAAAATCCACTAAAAATACCGTTTACCAAGAATGTCTAGCGGAATTTAAAACAAAATCTCATCGTCGTAATTTGACGATGTTTACCAAAATATTAGCTGACATGACAAGTTTTTAAGGGTTCGCTTCTTTTAATGAAAAGCTGAAAGAAATGAAGCACTTGCTTACAGAATTATAGTCATTATTATTGAAGTAAATATAGGTTACGTTGACAAAATACGTATGTCGTAAATAAAGCAACTTGATACTTGCACGATGTTTGACGTAATACTAAAAATTATTACAAAGTATCAAAATTACTCTTGAAATAATATTAGAGTTGCTAGTTTAGAGAAACTTGCGAAAGTGGCGCCCCTATAATTTTCTACTCTATTTACCAGCCGATATTTATTTATCTAGTTTTGATATTCTTTTTGATCGTCGTTAATAATTTCCCTAGGTCGCATAATGCTGTGGGTCCTTTTTACCGCGTTAATGGCTCTATATGCTGCTTACTCGGCGAATATTGTGGTATTACTCCAAGCACCTTCTAACTCTATCAGGACCTTACACCAGCTCGCACACTCCAAAATGACTTTAGCAGCAAATGATGTGGATTACAACCATTTTATTTTTAGTGTGAGTTGTGTTAGATCAACCTTTTATTGTTTAAAATATTGTTACGAGTTTAGCGGGACTCGAATTAAAATGCCGTTGAAATTATTATAGAGTTTATTAGAACTATACAAACACGTATAACGGAACACAACAAGCCCAAACGTAATGCAGAAGGTCGTAAACCAATAAAACGCGCAAAGTCCGTCACTATTATATTCCCGATTGTACACACGTCTCGCTTTGCCGGTGGTTCTCGCTCGACTGCTCCCTCCCTCAATCAGGCCATCGTTTTATACGGCACAAATTCAATGTGCCCGCCCGGCAACGTGGACCGAATTTCCTAGAATCAGTTTGTACCTTATAATCCATAACATCTGGCTAATGAGGCAGCCTCAAGCGGCCGTAAATGAGTATAATAGAACAATACACTGTTCTTCACAATACTAGAAACATATGCCAATAAATAAGTAAACAAAAGACGATCATAAAAGAATTACAATAGTTTCAATGTTAATAGTTATTAGTTCAAATAATAAATGTGCTTCTACAAATCTGTACGTGGAATTTGTTTTTGTCGGCGCCTAGGTGGTAACAATATTGAAACAAAATTTACAATATTTATATCTTACATAAATTTTCAGTTATTCAAAGATCCGGACCATGTTTCTATTTACAAGATAATTCAGCCAGAGAAAGGAAGGGAACATTTTTATGAATTAAATGAAGGCGTGGAGAAAATAAGACAGGTGTGGAGTTCACTTGAAATTTCGTCATTCCATTAGTTCTTTTGTAAATACTGTATTTTGACAACATTTAAATAGGGTAACCTATACCGTTGTTGGCACCCCATGTAATGATTGGCTAATATCTTAATATTTTTTATTTTATACTCATACAATATTATGTCATTTCCGTTAGAAACAATGTTGCTTATGTTAAAGGTCGCCTAAACGGGACAAACTACTATATTTACGTGACGATTTCTACCAGTTTACTCTACTGTAAACCGCTAACTTTGTTCCAAAAATATTAAGATTTCTTATGACCAGTTTCTGATGTACTTTTAACTGTAGTTTATCTGTTCGTTAGCGCTATCGGTTCAATAACTTATAAAATTGTGTTTTTGAACACACCATCGTACAGAAGTTCAACTAGGTTCAACATAACTGACCAATATTAGGCGTTTATTTATTCCATATATTTTGTTTAACGTTTTGTTGTTGATGTTTTTGTTTGATGTAAATAAATATTAGATATTCCTTCTTAAATATATAACGGGTTGGTATTGGTAGTGTCAACAAATAAAACTGAAAAGCAATCTACTCAAAATTCTTATTATTTCTTGCCTCCAAAATCTAATATAATACACTCTAAAAATGTCAAAAACCATATAATACGCCTCCTGTCACCTCTCCTCTCCTCTCCTCGCCTCTCCTTATCTCATAAACTTAACGGCTTGGCTTGTCTGTCTTTTACAAATAGATCTATCTAGTGGCGAGTTTTGGTACTAGTTGTAGGTTAACAGTTAACTTAAGTTTATCTATTACATAAATTTATGGAATCAATTGTTATTGAACTCAGAACTGGTAACCTCAGAAACCGGGTATTAATGTTTTAAATAAAACACTAGGGTGTCAACAATATTGTAGTTTCCCTTACCTTAAATATTTATAAAGTTCCAGCCATTGTTTTAATTTTTATATTATAATGTAAGATTAGAAAGTAATAAAATCCATACAGACAGAATTTGTATGCATTAGGGTTTAATCTACGTATTTTCATAGTGTCGATTAATTTGCAGGGGTTATTCGCTTTTCATTCAATAGTGGAACCCGTATACAGGCGGGTTGAAGAAACCTTTCTGGAGACTGAGAAATGTGATCTCATGGAAATTGATTTCTTGGGAAGCTTCGATCCGTTCGTGCCTGTCAAGAAAGACTCGCCGTATTTGGAACTTCTGAGAGTTGTGTGAGTTTTCATAAAAAAAATCGCCTTACAGCGGTTATTTTTGCAAGGCAAAGGCGATGGTTATTGTATATGGCGCTTGAATAGCAGTTACCCTGATTATTATAGGACTTCATTTCATTTTAACTCGGCAATAGGGTGAACTATATAATTGTGGCCACCCCACCCAATCATTGGCACCAACTCAAGTTATTTAAGATATCACATCTTAATACATTAGGAGAAAGAATACAATTTCTGCAGCCGGGCGGCCTGTCGTTAGAAGCGACATAACAACCGACAGCCAGGTGGTAGGGCGTCTGCCCGTCTGGATGGCTACCACCGCTGATCTAAGAAACTTGAGTTGTTTTGGCATTAATGGCCAGGTTCTAATCTCTCTTAAGAGAACAGCAGCGCATTTTTTACCTTTGGTGTTGCAAATGTCTATAGGTGATAGTAACCGCTTTCCATCAGATGGGCTGTCTGCCTATCTGCTGAACTCATGCAAAAATCATTGTATGGCTACAAATTAGTGAAATAAACTTAGCACAAAAATTAAGGAAGTAAAAACATATCCAAATTTTTGGGTGATTTTCAAGGCCAAACAGGCTGTAACTTGAAGGAAAATGGTTGTACAGCTTTAAAAGGAACCATATGTAGTTCCAAGTGTTTTCGTTTTTAGATCTGAACTTTAATTTTTTTTAGAAATTCTTCGAATAACATGGAGAAAATCACCGCCAAAAAAATCGGGTTTCTGAGTTTTCTTTTTGGTCTACGGACTTGGAAATTTTTTTCGTGACTTGCACTTGAGACACTTGCAAGAATTTGCTTCTTTTAAATTTGCTGTACGACCATTTTTCTCCAAGTTACAGCCTTACACATACAACCGTACAGATTAGAAAATCACCCAATTGAATATTCTTTATGCTCTCATAAGTTTTGTGGAAGTTTATAATGTTAATGTTTGGAGTAAATCAATGGGCTGTCAATTGCTGACGGGGAGTGCCAATAATTGTACAGTTTCCCCTAAGTAGCGCTGCACTACAGCATTACAACACGAAACATACTTTCGCGTCATCCATTTTACTACAACTCGCCACTAGATTTTGAATTTTGTCTTTCGCCCTCTCATTTCTTTCACCATGTCCCAATTAATTGGGGTCGGCACAATATGTCATTTCCTTCACACTCCTCTATTCTGACATACATCTTCTGTCACACCACATATCATCATAACATCCTTCACACAATCCATCCATCTTTTTTTTACAAGCTTTTATTTAACTTGCAATGGATGTACAGTCAGCGTCTTATAGAAAGGAGCGGCCAAGATGGTCAAATAGATAAGAACATCGAAAGTGATCATTAGTATCGGTGCAACCAAGGTCGTCTAATAGATCGAATCAGCCGTCTTGACTAAATACATCAGTACACCGACAACGCCAAATACATGAGTACATTCAAGTCACCATTATTATGTTAACAACCACCTCGCCAAAACAAAGATACACTCTAGAAAAATAAACTCTATTCTAAATGTGATTAGAGTCAAATCGAGATGATTTCATACTAAACCAAAATTGTATTTCGAATTATGTATTTCAAATTGAATTACTTATTGCTAAATTTGCATTTAATGAAAAGCGCCTTTCTTTTCTAATCTGAAATTAATGAAATCATTTCTGAAGGCGTTTGAAACTTAAAAAAAAACTCCTGATCACAGCAGTGTGATTGACGAAGAGGATGATATGTGCATAATAATATTTGTTACGTTTAATCGAGGGTAAACACTGAGATTGGAAGGAAACGCCAGTTTTTTTCCAATCAAGTATCATTTATTGACTACTTACAAACATTTTTAAAACTTCTAACCTATAAGGGCAGAAATCGAATCTTTAGTATTTTTGACTGACCTACCTATGTTTTATTACTAACTCTATGGACACAGAACGATTTCACGTTAGATCCGTCGTGTTTGGGCTCATTTTACTTGTCTTTTTTTTTTTTTTTTTTTTTTTTTTGCAGGAGATCAGCAGACAGGCAGACGGCCCACTTGATGGAAAGCGGTTACCATCGCCTATGGACATTTGCAACACCAAGTTGCTGCAAATGCGCTGCTGCTCTCTTAAGGGAAACTGGAGCCTGGTCACTAATGCCGGAAAACAACTCAAGGTTGTTATGGCGACATACTTTAGACCAGGGGTGGTAGCCATCCAGTCGGGCGAATGCCCTACCACCTGGCTGTGGGTTGTTAAGTCGCCTCTTACGACAGGCCGCCCGGCCGCAGGAAATTGTATTCTTTCTCCGTTCCTGCACTTCTTGTTCTTCGTTTCTGTCTTGGTAAGCACTCTGCTGCTACATGATATCCAGGATCTCAAGCTTTTATTTAAAAACCTTTTTAAAAAAGCTTATTTGGTCTACCTTTACATTTGTACCCATCCATCTTGTAGTTTAACATTCTTTTTGTCACGTGACTTTTCCCTCGTTATATGCCTTTACCAACTTAATCATCTTCCTCTCAATTTTTCGTTCACGGATGCAACTTTCAAAGATCCCCTTATGTACTCATTTCTCATCTTATCCATTCTTGTAACACCACACATCCATCTCAACATTCTCATCTCATCTGAGTTTATCACTTTAGTGGCTCAACATTCGGACCCGTATAGCATGACTGGTCGTATGACAGATTTATATATTTGAGCTTTAGTTTCAGTGGCATTATTTTGTCGCACGTCATACCGGTTACCTGTCTCCACTTTAGCCATGCTACATTTATTCTTCTCCTTACATCCCTCTTTATATCACAATTTTGTCTTTTATTATAAGAACTATTTTTTTTAATGTTTACGGCTTGGCAACTAGGCCTTTAAGCCAGGCGCAGTTGTATTGTAGGCTACAATCCACACCATTTAACGGAGTTCTTGTGAAAACTCGAAAGGCCACATTTGACTATACAGTTCACATTTCTCACAAAAACACATATTTACTACTCAAAAACTATCAATATCCTACAACTATTGTTCATTTTAGAGTAATTTTACACGTTTCTAGAAAATAAAACTGCACAGCACAACATCTTTCAGTTCCCGCCGAAAAACTCATAGAACTAAAAGAAATCTACCGTTTCAGATTCAAAAGGATCCGTGAATCTGGAATAGCATCAGCTTTGGCGAAACGGCTGCAAGTGGAGAAGCCCAAATGCGCCACAAAGCAGACTGCTTTCAGTAGCGTCGGTTTAGTAGACTTTAGGCCGGTGTTGTTATTAATGGTTTACGGCGTCGCTGTCTCAGTTACTATTTGTTTAATCGAGATTGTTGTTCATAAAATATGTATGCGCTTGCACAGCAAATAGAAAGAGATAATCGTTAAGTGTATAGTGTAGTAGACTTGAGTAGCGAGTAGCTCGCGAATGAGAAAAAAATGAGCTAGTTCCCACTATAAAACTCTTTCATTCGGTTAGGTAAACGAATAGTTCAACGGCTCGATCAGTTCAGTTGCCGACATAGAGCATAACGTCGTGAATACGTACAGTGTAAAAATCTTTATGTCTATAAAAATACATTTATTCTAAATTTTCGTAATTTACCGATTAGCAAATAATTACTCTGGCAGAATTGCAGATTTGCAGTACGACGATTGCAACGCATGATTGCATGCAAAACTAGAGGAGCCATCTAAATTTAATTTGCTATCGCGCTCACACATAACCACATTTTTGAAGATGTAAATAGACTAAATTTACTTACGACAAATCTGTATTTTATGAAATGTTAAACCAAAAAATCGTTATATGAAAGTTGGTAACACTGTGTATCAGGTTATAATGAACGCACACTACTTACAGTATTAGTTTTATTGCACAATAAATGATGTGAAATGAAACACGAGAATCGATTCCACATTCCCGTTTTTCTCGCAAGGATGTGGAGCGCTCATTATTCTATAGTTTCATACTTATTAAAAAAATATATATACTTAGGGCCAGTTTTTCAATCACCAGATAAAAGTTATTCTAAGTAGTTATTTAAGAATTGTTTCACTTTTGAATTCAGTCGGATTCATTCATTCAACTGAAAAATCGGCCCTTAATGTAGAAATTTTATGAAATAAAAAGACAAAGTTTCTTAGTTTAATTTATTAATTGAATACAATATCATCACATACTAGCAAGTCTAGATCGATACTACACCATAAATTACTACCGAAAAATATCTTACAAGGTCCAATTGTACTAAAAGACCCTGTTTTAGTTTGTTTACAATAATTCCGAGAATGCATGCATGTATTCTAGTATTTTATTTTAAAAAAGTAGTAAATAGAAAATGCAATTAATAAACGCAATTACCTAGAAATGAAGTTTATTTTTGCCATAATTCCTATATATTAAGGTAAACTACGAGTATACCTATATTGGTACCCAGTCAATTTATACAAGATATTATGATTTTTTTTTCTATTTTTGCCATACAACAGTATTATCATCACTGCATGGCTGCAATATACATACATATTAACGTTTTGAATAATTACATAGTGTTAAAAGGGGTGCTAACAATGGTATAGTTTCTCCTACTATACTATTCTGGTTAAAGTTTGACGTAAACTCCATACCATTAATGTCAATCAATCGTCAGAACGACAATTGGACGTAGTTTAGCAGAAAGGACCTAACACACAAAATGTAGTTTTTGAGTTATTGAGGTTTTAAGTTTAGACAAAAATTGCTGGTAAATTGGTATACACAACTCATTTTTGACCACAATTTGGGTTGAGTCCTTTCTGATAAACTACGTCCAATTATCCTCTACCAATGGTAAGGTAAAAGAATGGAATACAAGATGTTTTTTTTTATTGCACGAGTTCAGCGGACAGACAGACGGCCCACCCGATGGAAAGCGGCTACCATCGCCTATGGACACTTGTAACACCAAAGGTGCTACCAATATGCTGCTATTCTCTAAAGGGAGAATAGAACCTGGTCAGGAGAGCAGCAGCGCCTTTCTAACACCTTTGGTTTTGCAAATGTCCATACGTGATGGTAACCGCTTTCCATCAAGTGGGCCGTCTGCCTGTCTGCTGGAATCCTGCAATAAAAAAAAATAAAAAATGCAAAAGTGTAGTACATTCTATAAAAATGAACTGAATATTAGTGGAATATTAAAAGTATTAATAATATAAGAATGGGCCTAAATGGCGCTCCGTTGCTCGTGCCTACCCCGCAAGGGAACTGGCGTGAAGTTATGTATGTATGTATGTATTAATAATATTTAGAATACCTTCAAGCAATGAGCATCGGGCCTAAACCATATATATACCATTTTAGACACCTTAAGAACAGACGAGCGTGCATGATAAGAGCTAAGAAAGTCAAAGAAGCAAGTGAGGTGTGTAAGAATAAGCCTGAATGACGCTCTGTTGTTCGTGCCTACCCCGCAAGGGAACTGGCGTGAAGTTATGTATGTATGTATGTAGACACCTTTAGACTGGTCTGTTAAGCACTAAAGTCTAAAGCCAAATAGCGTACTTTTAGCGCGAAACTAAACTCGTGTTACATAACACAGTTGACAGTAATACACACGTAATATCTTATACTGATATATAAAGCTGAAGAGTTTGTTTGTTTGTTTGCTTGAACGCGCTAATCTCAGGAACTACTGGTTTGATTTGAAAAAAAAAATTCAGTGTTAGATAGCCCATTAATCGAGGAAGGCTATAGGCTATATATCATCATGCTAAGACCAAACTTTTTTTTTAAACTATCCCACGCGGACGAAGTCGCAGGCAGAAGCTAGTTATAAAATAAAACCTAAAGTTTAAGCAATCGGGAAAAAGACTTACAATATCATAAAATATATTTTCAAAATCATCCCAGTGCATATTATGAAAAAAATTTGATCAGAAATGTTAACGAAAAAACTAATTTTTGATAGGACTTATTTTTCGAGAATCCGATTTTTTTTTTTTTTTTTTTTTTTTTTTTTTATTGCAGGAGTTCAGCAGACAAGCAGACGGCCCACTTAGTGGAAAGCGGTTACCATCGCCTATGGACATTTGCAACACCAAAGGTGCTACAAATGCGCTGCTGCTCTCTTAAAGGAGACTGGAACCTGGTCACTAATGCCGGAACACAACACAAGGTTGTTATGGCGGCATACTCTAGACCAGGGGTGGTCGCCATCCAGTCGAGCAAATACTCTACCACCTGGCTGTGGGTTGTTTAGTCGCCTCTTACGACAGGCCGCCGGGCCGCAGGAAATTGTATTCTTTCTCCGTTCCTGCACGGATAGAATACGAATTATCAAACTAAGAATGTTACACACTTGAGTCATTGATAACTTTGGGACCGATCCCAGATACCCAGACCAGAAGCAAACAACGGAAAGTTTATGTTTACCACGTCGAAGTTGAACCGGAGACCTCTGCGTTCAACGCGTAGACTACTCTGCCCTCCTTATAGCGAACGCAGTACTTTCAAATGGCGGTTTCGACAAAAACTTGGTAAACATATTTTTAGATATCCAAACAACGTGTCCATTATATGTCACTTTTTGGAGTATCTAAAAAACAATTTTTAAAAAATCAGGCTTTATGTATTTGCCCTATGGGATACCATTTCCGTATGAAATGAAAAACAAGTGCAATTAGTAGGGCAGTACTATCGAGGTAAGGAAAACTAAGTTCCCCATATTAAAATGGTTTTTTCTGACGTCATACATCAAAAATGATTACCAATATAATACAAATCAAACTTGTAAAGGAACAAACCTTTATGTTTCCAACAAAACTAAGTTGCACCATTCTGCTTAGTTCGTGTTTTGTTACTATTCGTTCATGTTCAAGTTAACGCAATTTTGTACGGAAATGACTTAGCGCCATCTAGTGAGCATAAAGGGAAATATAAATCGTGCCAGTCTAAACTGCGGTGACTTGAACGTGATTCAGTTCTTAAAAAAACTCGCACTAAGCAGACGGCTAATATAGCGAGTTTTTCGCTAACTACTATTAGTGTAATTACTTTAAAAAAAAAACAACATTTTCCTAAAATTCTCGTAGACCCAAACTAAAATCTAATTCAAAGAAAAGGTAATAATTTTAGAAGTTGCATAATAAATTAATCTAACAGAAGCGTTGCTAAATTGGCAACATTGAATGTCGATCCAATCCTCAAAGATTATTGACATTGATATAGCCGAACTGTCAATGTCAGATATGTTTATTGATCTAGCCATATGTTATTTTAATGTTGAATAATATCTTATCGTTAATCTAGCGAGAGTCACGAACTTGGCAACATTGGATGTCGATCAAATTCTAAAGAGTTTGAACTCTGTCTAACGGTTTATTTTACTTTTGACATTTGCACGTCCGTCAAGTTGCGCATATATAGGCAGCATGATTCTAAATATAAAATGTTGTATTGAAATAAATAAAAAAAATCAATTAGAAGAAAAAAACCACATTTGTTTAGATTTAAAAAGTATAAAATATTGCTTTTATTTCACGTTTAAGTATAAACATGTGGGCTATATCGCTTATTTATTATACAATACAGTATTTTTAGCAAATGATATAGGTTAACTATGGGCCGATTTTTCAAACATCATAAAAGTTATCAGTCAGATAAATTATAACCTGAAAAAATTCAAAAAGAAACAATTCAAGGTGTTCTATTCATGCCACTGTCATTCTCCATTTTTCCATGTTGTATTTTTTCTATAAAGAATTCTTATCTAGTGATAGACAAATCGATTAAAATTGATTCTCAAAGTAACTCGATTTTTACATAAAATCGTATTGATAACACTTTAGGGCATTACTAATTGATTATGGAGGGTAGGTAATAATATGAAAAAGTGTCCATCGAAATTCATTAAATAGGGTGGCGCCACTTTGGCATCAGGGTGAATTTTAATGAAAGCGCCAAAAGTTATTAGACTAGTATTATAGTGTTTTAGTTTTATATTAAATTAAATATTACAAAATCACTAAGCGTATTATTCAAAATTCACGAAATAAAATCACTATTCACGTTTCCACATAACAATTTTTTGAGGTTATATTTAGTAAATTACTTTGTAGTACGTAAATAGTTGAAGTTTTATAATAGTGTACTGTCACCAACTACTCTAGTCGCCAAAGATATTACTTTTTTTAGCTCGGCATACTTCGATTCGTCTACAACAGCTACATTCATACCATACCCTTTGTCTACATCAGCGCCATTGTGGACGGTTTTTGAACTGTTATTTACAGCTTACAACTGGACACTTCCAACTATTTACCTATATGAGATGATTCTCTTACCTCTACCCTCCATATAATTCATCAGTAATCGATCTGTCAAAAGTAAAATAAACCATTGGACAGGGTATAATATACATTGACAGTCGAACTGTCAAAGTCAAACGTGTTTATTGATTTGGCCTTGTTATTTTGACATTGGATAAAGTGCTATTTAATAATTATGTTTCTGATGAAATATTAATTATTTAAGCAATTCGCTGTCTTCCGATAAAGTTTTCTCCTTGACAAGGGCGTTGAGATGGTCGATGAGGGCCTGAATGGACATCTCTCCGTGGACTTTGTTGTCGCGCGTCCTCACATTCACTGTACCCGATGATTTCTCACGTTCGCCGACAACTGAAATTAATTATGTCATGGAACAAAAATCGTGCCAACCGTTAATTTACGGATTGTCTATCTCAAATTCGGCGGTATGACTAACACATCCAATACAACGTAACTTGTAGCAATATCTAACACATGACCTACGAATTAGATACAAATTTTAATTATATAGAAATTAATTAATACTAGGGATGGGCCGAAATTTTGGCAGCTTGAGCCGAATTTCGGCATTCGGCCGAAATTCGGTTTAAATGCCGAACATTCGGTGCAAGGAAAAAGTAAAATACCTACTTGCACTATTTTGACTGAAGTTAATAGAAATCATATCTATCATAACCGTAATATACAAAATGGCATCTGACTCATGGTCATTTATTTTAGTTAGGAACATGTAACCCTGAACGTGCAATGTGATAAAAAATAAATAAAATTAATTCTTGATTGAGTCTTTGCCTAATTAAATAGATATCAAATTAAAACATAAATAAAATAAACTTATTGTTCCTCTAAGAAACAACAGTAAGTAGTGCAACTGCTTAATTATCATGCGTAACTTGAATTTAAAAAAAAACACGTCGAAAGTTGTTATTTAATTTTGATTGTAATCATTTTTTAGAAATTAAACATTATGAATTTAGAATTATGAAATGGTGATTTTTTTTTCAATCAAAGGTCTAAAAACCTATTCGTTTATTCACCTACTCATACTTAAAATTTACTAGAGGCAGGTTATGGTGTAAAAAAGCCAAACATTCGGTGTTATCAAGTTGATGTTGTCAACAGGTCACGATGTGTTGCTCTTAAGAAAGCGTGGCGAAATCAAACCGAATGTTCGGCCGAAGTTCGTATTCAAACTACATTCGGCCCATCCCTAATTAATACTTCTTACTGTTTAAAAGTAACATTATAAATAAATTCACGACGTTTTTCTCTTTATTTACGTAATTTCCATGTCATTTTCGTATTACTAGTGGTCGCCCGCGGTCGAAATTCGACCACAAGAATTAATGTCAAAGACTATACTTCTATAATCACAGATTTCGCCAAAGCTACACTGTTAATTTGACTTTAACAATAAACAAAAGAGTATATATGCGTGTGTGTGTCAAATACATGGTAGTGTGTGTAATTATTTTTTTATTGATTTAATGTATTTTTTATGCATAATAAAAAAAATGGTACTCTGTTGTTCGTGCCTACCCCGCAAGGGAACTGGCGTGAAGTTATGTATGTATGTATGTATGTAATAAAAAAAATATATTAGCATTCGTCGCTTTTTCTCCATATAAACTATAAGGGGTACAAAGTTTTTGCTTCACGTATTACATAGATTTACCTGACGTTTTGAAATTGCGTATACTTTTCACTACTCTCAATAAAATAAATAAAAAGCCTTTTTATTTAACCCATAACGAATATGTCATACAATAATATTTTAAAATGTTAGTATTTTTTTTTAATTTGTCATTTTTTTTTTACAAATTATTCTATTTTTAGACCGTCCGGGTAAAGGCGTCCTCCATTGCTCTATGTCCGCGGCATTTGTTTTAGTTTTTACATGAAAATTAAGTAAACAAAGAGGAAATCATTGTCAATGTAATTGTAATGTTACTTTTAAACAGTATATACCTCATTTGGTTGTGAAACCATAAAAAAGCACTAATCACAAATATTCCATACATCAAAGGATACTCAAACTTTTAAAGATCTACAATGTCATTTTTTTTTCAAAATTTCATCATTATCCAAAAGTAATATTTTTATGAAAATCTTATTCATAGATCATAATCTATACATATAATAAAATTGTGCAGGTCGAATTTCTGTACAATGAAAAAAACTGCTAAAAACCGAGTCAGGGGGATGTAAGAAGTGAAATAGAACTAATTTCGATTTTTTTCAATTTTTTTGTTTCTCTGTTTGTCTGTCTGTTTGTACCGGCTAATCTCCGAAACGACTGGACCGATTTAAATGAAATTTTGTATGGTGGTAGCTTATATCCCTGGTCCACATATAGGATACTTTTGATTCCGAAAAATTTAACAGTTCCCGTGGGATAGTTAAAAAACCGCACCACGCGGACGAAGTCGCGGGCATCAGCTAGTTTATATATAAAACATATTCTTTTTTTTTTTTTAATCGGCAGACAAACACACATATTGTATATCCCCAAATTAAGCAAGTTACGCTTGTATTATGGGTAATATGCAACGGACTACCTTGGGGCCGATCCCAGACACCCAGACCATAGTAAATAACGGAGAAAATACGTTTCCGAAATTTACTATACCAGGAATCGAACCCGGAGCCTCTGCGTTGCAGTGAAGTACGCCGTCAAAGGCTTAGCCCTCTCAACCACAGAGGCCGTCGAAGCTTTTAGCTCAGATCTGCGTATATTGCAGTGGAATGCACAAAGTATTCGTCAAAAAGGTTTGGACTTAGAAGTTTTGTTGAATCGGGAGAAGATACACATTGCCATTGTTAGCGAGACTTGGCTGGATAAAGATAAAGATTTTCGTTGGTTTCTATATTACACTGCGAATTGATAGCGGTATTCGAAGCTCTATCATATACTAGTACTTTAGAATTCAGTAAAATTGTAATTTTATCTGATTCCAAAAGCGCCCTTATGCATTTGGCTCGGTTAAGCTCGACTTTTCGAGGTCTCCCGATAGCCTACAATATTCTAAAATCCATCCGTGAACTTCATGCTGCCAAAAAAAGGAAGTGGTCTTCCAGTGGATACCCTCCCTCTTTAAGGAAGTAGAAATAATTGTAAGATTGGACGGCGTGACATTATCACAAAGTGACAAATATGAAATAAAGATTAAAAAAAAAAAAAAATCTGTGTAAAATCAAAAGTATCACTTACCCAATATATAGTTGAACTGCGCCAGTTGTGCGTTCCTCACTTTCTTGTTGAGCGTGTCGCCGGCGTCCGTGTCCACTTCGGACATGAAACCGGCCGAAAACAGTTTCTCGTTCACCTGAGAACGTGTAATAGTCCAATTAAAACCACCAAATAAATTAAAATCAAGGACAAATGGAACAGATTACGAAAGAAAAAAAAATCATTGTCACTATTTACTCTAATGATAATTTTTTTTTCAACACACTTGCTCATAAAGTGGCTCTATGGTCACCGCAATTAGGCACAGAATGACACCCATTATCAAACTGTGAGTAAAAAACATTATAACTCACTAGTGAGTTATAGATTTTTTTTTTTAATTTTATTGGTTGAGTTGCTTTGTTCTTAAAAAAGTTTTTGTTAAAAAAAAAAGATCGTGTTCTATAGAACAAATAAATTAATGTTCCTATTGCTTGCTCATTTCATGCAACTTCTTATTTAAATAGATAATTTTAACTCGTACGTGTTTAATAAATAAAACTTTCACTCATATATAACTTTTTTTTATCTACTAAATAAAATGAGTTTTTGTTGTTATTTTATTCACAAGTGTGTTGAAAAACGTCGTATGATACACGTGTGTATTGATGATTACCGTCCTCGGCTCTCTTAAGACCCTCGCCTACGGCTCGAGTCTCAATGGCGCCTCGGCGGTAATCACCAATGTTACACACTAGTACCATAATTTACCAAATACCATACCAAATTTACATTATTTATTATTAATGAATGAATGGGTGAATGAAAACATTTTACTGTTTACCAAAAATTAAAACTAGGTCCAGTAAATCTTGAACAAAGGGCGGCCTTATCGCTTAAAGCGATCTCTTCCAGGCAACCCACTTGTTAAACACTCTCCACATCGGCTCTCAATATAAACTGTTATATTTGATCGCTCACTAGATGTCGCTGTTCTCTAATGAAAGGCGATAATCTTCTAATTGTGTTATTTCATCTATTGTACCAAAGGTTTGTATCTAATGAAGACTCCAATATACGGGTCAATTAATAAGGGTTTTATTATTCACCCCCACGGTACCCTGAGTGTAATCCGGGAGTGGTTCACCACTAAACTAAGGAAAATATTAACCCTAATTTATGTTCAATTATCGATATTACCAATAGGGATGCAACGTCACTCATAAAAAACATCGATGTCACGATATCGATGTTAAAAATATCGACGTTTATGAACGATATATCGATGTTTTTTATCACCATTTACATAAGCTTTTTAACGCTTGTTCCTGTGATGCAAATGAAACATTTTTTTAACATGGATGTATCGCTCAAACCATCTTAGTACACCTTTCTTAATTCTTGCTTTCACTAACATCATCCTTTTATGCCGCTGTTGCTCCATCTTTGCAATCTTTGCATCTCAATGCTCTCATCCTACTAAATACTATGTTTATTCTATTTATATGTCTTTTCCCTTACCCATATTCACTATCGAACTTACCGTACCATTCAACAGCGTGGGCATACACTAACATCCCTATCACCATTTAAAATAAATGTACATCTAAGAAAAATGGTTATTTCTAATAGAAATGAATAAAATAGATATAATAATCAACTTTTATATTATGAATAATTATTACTGGCAATAAGAAAAAATATTAAAAATAGAGCGCAAGATGGCGCGTTACGTCTATGTACATGTACGATAAAACATCGTTCAAAAAACATCGTTCTTGAACAACGATGTATCATCGATGTTTTAGTTCCAACATCGATTTTTATGAACGCTACATCGATGTTTGGAAACATCGATGTTTTGTTTGCATCCCTAATTACCAAAAGCCGCAACACTAACTATCTCGAAATATACCCATTTCATACCAAATCATACAAATCCTATATAAACAGAGTGAGACAACAACAATAAATCGTTTCGTTTCAAATTCAACCGCAAATTGGTGGCACGTCGCGTTTACTTACCTGCACAGCGTAGTCGTCGAACGCGGGCCCGACCGGCACCACGCACACCTGCCGCGGGCTGAGCCAGAACGGCCACTTTCCGGCGTACGACTCGCTCAGTATGGCGATCATGCGCTCCACCGAGCCCAAGATCGCGCGGTGGATTATCACCGGACGCTTCTTGTCACCACTCTCACTGCACCAAAACAGTACATGCATATTTCAATAGCTTCTTAACTGTGTACAATTTGGACAACGTTACAGTAAAACACTGTTTGTATAGTGAATTATTTTTTCAATTTTGATACAAGGTTGTAATTTAACTTATAAAATATACTTACTATTACCATACACTCTGTAATTATCGTAACACACTCACACTCACGTGTACAGGCACACACACACACATATTTGTATATATATATAGAATGAAAGAATGACTAAACAGATATACCTACAATGCAAAAGTGGATGGATGCAGAAGTCGTGGAAGACCACGACACACCTTCCATGATCAAATTGATCGTGTACTAGCGGAGGGTGATGTCGGGAGCCTTAAGAACAGACGAGCGTGCATGACAAGAGCTATGAATGTCAAAGAAGCAAGTGAGGTGTGTAAGAATAAGCCTGAATGGCGCTCCGTTCTACGTGCCTACCCCGCAAGGGAACTGGCGTGAAGTTATGTATGTATGTATATATATATACTGTTACGAGTTACAGGACTCGAATTAAAATGCCGTTAGAATTACTGTAGAATTTATTATAACTTTACAAACACGTATAACACAGGTACAAATATAACTGAACACAACCAGTGCAAACTTAATGCGCGATTCAATAACACGCGCAAAGTCCGTCACTAAATAGTTTACCGAATGTACACAACTTTACACAAATCTTGCCTCGCGGCTGATTAACGCTCGACTGCCTCATCTCTCAATTGGGGCATTGCTTTATACTGTACAAATACAATATGTCTTCTCGGCCGCATGGACTGAATTTCTTAGAATCACACCTGGCTAATGACTACCATAAAAGATTACAATACACAATGGGCTGTTTTTCTAATCACTAATTTTAAATACAAAGTAAAAAAAAGAAGTCCAAATGCCGAAAAGGTAATAAAATGTGTTTCTACAGATGCAGGTGTGAATTTGCCTTTGTTGGCACCTCGGCCGAGAGACCGTCGAATATTAGATTCTTTGTCCAGACTCCCTACCCACACACATACAGCAGAGGGAGACATGTACGTGTAAAAGAGATGGACATAGATTACTTTCCACACCACCTACCTAACATAACTCAAGTTGAATCTCTCCGGCAGTTGGAAGTCCAGTTGTATAGTGGCACACTGGTGGGACCTTCGCAAGGCGTCCTGGATGCTGATATCAATCTTGGGGCCATAGAAGGCACCGTCACCAGGATTCAATTGCCATGGACGACCGAATCTGTTTAGGGAATCTTCTAAGGCCTAAAATTAAAAAAAAAAACAAACAAGTCACTAATCTATATATTAATACGTGAAGCAAAAACTTTGCACCCCCTTTTCACGCAAATTGCGCGGACGGACGAGTATGAAATTTCGCACACTTATAGTTTATATAGAGAAGGAGTGCAGCAGAATGATAATTTTTTTTTAAATTATGCATTAAAAATACATTAAATCAATAAAAAAAAAAAAATCATTTCGTCGAATAGATATTATAAAAATTACCTTTTCAGCCTGGTCCCAGGTGGCAAGGTCACCGAGATACTTCTCCGGACGAGTGGATAATTTCAATTGGAATGTGAATCCAAATGTGGAGTACACGCAATCGAGGAATTCCAGGCAACTCAACTGTAGATAGACAGAAAATACGTTTTCATTTCTTATATTATGAAAGCACACTCGGCGTTGCCTAATCACAGAGATGAATGCAGTACTTTTTGTCCCTGGGAAACGATTTTGCCTGCTGTCAAAACGTTTATATTATTATTATTTATTTAGGTTTATGGCTTGGCAGCTAGGCCTTTATGCCAGATCTTAGTTTACAATATAGTTTCTTCATTTTCTTAAGCGTATGTGTAGCACAGCTGAGCTGTAGGTAATCAGCTAGTGCTACGGAGTTCTTGTGACAACTCAAAAGGCCACATTTGACTATACAGTTCACATTTCTCACAAAACACATAATTACTACTCAAAAACTCAATATCCTACAACTATTGTTCATTTTAGAGTAATTTCACACATTTCTAGAAAATAAAACTACACAGCACAACATCTCCTTTCAGTTCCCGCCAAAAACTCAAAAAAGTTTATAAAACTATGCGAACCATAGATAATAAATACATGGAACTCACGTCCCTGGGAAACGATTTTCCCTGCTGTCAAAAAGTTTAAAAAACTATGCGAACCATAGATAATACATGGGACTCACATCCCTGGGAAACGATTTTCCCTGCTGTCAAAAAGTTTAAAAAACTATGCAAACCATAGATAATACATGGGACTCACATCCCTGGAAAACGATTTTTCCTGCTGTCAAAAAGTTTATAAAACTATGCGAACCATAGATAATACATGGGACTCACATCCCTGGGAAACGATTTTCCCTGCTGTCAAAAAGTTTATAAAACTATGCGAACCATAGATAATACATGGGACTCACATCCCTGGGAAACGATTTTCCCTGCTGTCAAAAAGTTTAAAAAACTATGCGAACCATAGATAATACATGGGACTCACATCCCTGGGAAACGATTTTCCCTGCTGTCAAAAAGTTTATAAAACTATGCGAACCATAGATAATACATGGGACTCACAACCCTGGGAAACGATTTTCCCTGCTGTCAAAAAGTTTATAAAACTATGCGAACCATAAATAATACATGGGACTCACGTCCCTGTGAAACGATTTTCCCTGCTGTCAAAAAGTTTAAAAAACTATGCGAACCATAGATAATACATGGGACTCACAACCCTGGGAAACGATTTTCCCTGCTGTCAAAAAGTTTAAAAAACTATGCGAACCATAAATAATACATGGGACTCACGTCCCTGTGAAACGATTTTCCCTGCTGTCAAAAAGTTTAAAAAACTATGCGAACCATAGATAATACATAGGACTCATATGCCAACTTTTTTACAGCCCCTGTTAAATCGCTACAGAAATTGTAATAAAAAATATCACAACAATGTTTTAACAGCATTTTATACTTATAAATTACTTTTCACTAAATTATTACTTAATTTACATAAATTTGAGCTAAATACTTACTATCATCAGTGACAAAAAAATACTGGCTGGATGCCACAGAAAAAGAAATTTATATGTGACGTATTAAATGAGTTCATCAGATATGGATTTAACGCCTGCTTTCATTAGAGAAGTAGTTGTTTGTTTAGCTAATCAGTTTTATTTACTTTCCTTATATTCGAAATGAAAGGCAGATTGTTAACCTCGGCTGAAAATGACACGCGAGGTGAAAGTGACCTATTTAGGCACGAGATATTTTGGCACACGAACGGAGCAAGGGCGCTGATAGTTCGAGTGCCTAAATAGGTCACTATCATATCTCGTGTAATAATCTACTATTTCAACACGTTTGCTTAAAAATGCACTTACAAAGCCTGTACACATTGTTTGAAAGTTAAAAATTACGCATCGCAGAATGGAAAGCCGTCCAGTAAAATCGGTACTTAGATAGAAAAAAATGCAAGAATTTCACAAAGAAGTTTCACATTACGAGAATACATAAGTTGAATAAGCGAACCTCCTTCGGAGGCGCTTTTAATTAATATATTCGTCTCACTTTAACACTATAGAGAAAATGAGACGAAAGATGTAGTTCTAATTTTCACCATGCGCACGTGGCGCCATTTCTATATAAGAAACCTCAAAGATTGTTTTTTTGTTTGTAGGAGATCAGCAGACAGGCAGACGGCCCACTTGATGGAAAGCGGTTACCATCGCCTATGGACATTTGCAACACCAAAGATGCTACAAATGCGCTGCTGCTCTCTTAAGGGAGACTGGAACCTGGTCACCAATGCCGGAACACAACTCAAGCTTGTTATGGCGACATACTTTAGACCAGGGGACGTATTGAAAAAAGTTTTTACAATCTCGTCGTGACTATGGTAAGCCCTCGACTTCATCTCGGAGTTACATTTGTCTACTCGTTTGTAAAAACCAACTTACCATTAATAACTATAACGCTTATCACATACATGGAGAGCTAGACATCATTATATTAATACGTGAAGCAAAAACTTAGTACCCCTTTTTACGAAAATGGCGCGGACGGAGGAGTATGAAATTTCGCACACTTATAGTTTATATAGAGAAGGAGTGCAGAATACTAATATTTTTTTTTAAATTATGCATAAAAAAAACATTAAATTAATAAAAAAAATATTACACACACACTACCATGTATTTGACACACACACGCATATACTATATATATATACTTTTTGTTTATTGTTCAAGTCAAATTAACAGTGTAGCCTTGGCGAAATCTGTGGTTATAGAAGTATAGTCTTTGACAACAGAACCTTAATAATGTTCAAACTTATAATTTAAATTAATTATGGTCGATTTGCGACCACTAGTTCTTCACAATAAAAGCATAGTAATTAGTATTCTTTCTCCGTTTCTGCAATGCAACTTACAATCTCCTTCTCAATATGCTGAGGTGCGCAGAATATATGCGCGTCGTCCTGCTGGAAACGACGGACCCTGGTCAGTCCGGTCAGGGCACCGCTCAGCTCGTTCCGATGCAGGACCCCGAAGTCCGCTAAGCGGAGTGGCAACTCGCGCCACGACCGTATACGATTGTCGAATATTATACTGTGAATAACAGTTGAAAACAAATTTCACAATTCCATTCTCAATTTAGGTTTATTTTTAAAGAACTTTATTTCCTATAAAAACATAAATAATTCACTTACAATTAATTTAAAAAGAATTATTAACTAATTTATACTAATACTAGCGGCCCGGCGCGGTTTCACCCGCGCTCTGTCCCGCTCCCGTGGATATAGCGACATGTTATATAGCCTGTGACACTACCTGTTAATGTAGCTTTCCAACAGTAAAAGAATTTTTAAAATCGGTTTAGCAGATCCAGAGATTACCCCCTACAACGTAACAAACTCACAAACTTTACCTCTTTATAATATTAAGTATAGAAGTATATGACATAACAAGTAACATGAATATGAATTTTTAACCTTATCTTGTCACAAGTCAATTAACCTAGTATAAAAATCAGGAATATGGAGGTTAATAATTAAGTAAAATATTCAAAACATAAGTAAGACAGATATACAAGTAATATATATTAAAGGTTCCAATTTTTCGAAACCGTTACAGACACCAAACAAGAAGATGCAATTAAAAAGCTCACCAGTGTCCCGGACAATTCATGGGCTTCAAGGCGAACGTTTCCTTTTCTACGTCGAACGAGAACATGTTCTCTGCGTAGTGGGCCCAGTGGCCGGACGTCTGCCACAGTTTCGCGTTGTACATGTTAGGTGTCACCACCTCTTGGAAGCCACGTATCCTGTACCCAATTACATGGAGTGTCATAAGATAAATAGAATAAAATTATTTCAACTAGAGAAACCTTCCGACTAGGTAGTAGCTCTATGTCGCGAAGGCTGAGTATTTGGCCTGTGTAGGCGAAGATACGGTCGAGCGTACGGGTCAGTTCGACTACTTACGGCATCTGTGGTTGAGCGATTTTGGATTTTATTACTTTCTAATCTTACATTATGATATTAAAATTAAAACAATGGCTGGAACTTTATAAATATTTAAGGTAAGGGAAACTACAATATTGTTGACACCCTAGTGTTTTATTTAAAACATTAATACCCGGTTTCTGAGGTTACCAGTTCTGAGTTCAATAACAATTGATTCCATAAAGTTATGTAATAGATAAACTTAAGTTAACTGTTAACCTACAACTAGTACCAAAACTCGCCACTAGATGGATCTATTTAAGAAGGAATATCTAATATTTATTTACATCAAACAGAAACATCAACAACAAAACGTCAAACAAAATATATGGAATAAATAAACGCCTAATATTGGTCAGTTATCTTGAACGGCCTCTGTGGTTGAGCGGGCTAAGCCTTTGCCGGCGTACCTCACTGCAACGCAGAGGGTTCCGGGTTCGATTCCTGGTATAGTAAATTTCGGAAACGTATTATCTCCGTTATTTACTATGGTCTGGGTGTCTGGGATCGGCCCCAGAGTAGTCCGTTGTATATTACCCATAACACAAGCGTAACTTGCTTAATTTGGGGATATACAATGTGTGTGTTTGTCTGCCGATTATTATTGTTATTATTACTTGGGACTAGCTTGGGCCAAGTGAAGGTGACAGGTGTCATTTGTGACCCCAAAATGCCGGTTAAATTAATAGAACAGGTCTATAAATCCATCATTAGATCTGTCCTTTTGTATGGCAGTGAACCGTGTCCTGTACTTGAGGGACACAAGCAAGAATTGGGTGTTACGAAGATGAAGATGCTGCGATGGATGTGTGGAGCGGAAAGACCGTGTCAGTATCTCGCGCATCCGCGGCAGTCTTCATGTCCGTGACATAGCAGACAGACTGCATGAGTAAGCTCTATGTTACGTACATAAAAATCTATCAGATGTTTTACACATATAAACCTTCAATACTTTAGTTTCTTGTTCAATTCATTACAATTCCAAAGAAACCAAGTTAATATAGTGTAAACAACTGCACAGCAAAACGTAAAGTCGCAGCGAACCTGATTTGAAGTACATAATACATAATGAATGACATGTGGGCAACCTAACAACATATTTGTTATTGAATTGCAGCGCCATCTATTTTGCTAATCCGTCTATTTGAAAGAAACGACGTCATTTGTCGGGATAAAATGTATCCTAAATGTTAACCCTTTAAGACGGAACCACCACAAATCTGAACTGATGCTTTCTCCCTCTAACTACAAGAATTTGTGTTAGAGTAAAAGAGACGATATAATTATCTTGGTTTTGGCGCGGCAATTAACTTAGTACCCTCGTAAGTGTTAAACCGTTTTGTATTAGGACATAAGCAGCAATTAATCATTCAAGAAATAAAATGCAACATTTTACAAAATATATGAAAAGCATGATTTAAATCAATATTGTTTGGCTGTTGTTAAACAAAAACCTATTTCCGAATAAGAAAACTCAAACTCCTTACCTATATTGCTCCCTGATAAAACTGACTAGGGTGTTATATATGTGCGCTCCACGGGGCTGGAAGAAGCAGGAGCCCGGAGACAACTCATGAAAGAAATACAGTTCTTGTTCCTACAAGTAAAAGAAAAACATAAATTATTAGAGATGTGCCTACTAGTAGGCGACTAGTCGGTAAAGCCGACTATCCGGCCACTACCGTAGTCGGCGACTATTCGGCAAAGAATGCCGACTGTCGGGCTTCTTGCTTTGTAGTTTATAATCTATACTTTATTAATACATTATAATCCATACACGAGACTTTCTTTTTGACATGATTAAATTTTACTTGAGCTCTTTTACCTTAGTGAACTGTTACACGCCGACAAAAGTGGATGCACACCTGCCTACCATATTTTTTTTTATTGCAGGAGATCAGCAGATAGGCAGACGGCCCACTTGATGGAAAGTGGTAACCATCGCCTATGGACATTTGCAACATCAAAGTTGTTACAAATGCGCTGCTGCTCTCTTAAGGGAGACTGGAACCTGGTCACTAATACCGGAACACAACTCAATGTTGTTATGGCGGCATGCTCTAGACCAAGGGTGGTAGCCATCCAGTCGGGGAAATGCCCTACCACCTGGCTGTGGGTTGTTAAGTCGCTTCTTACGACAGGCCGCCCGGCCGCAGGAAATTGTATTCTTTCTCCGTTCCTGCACGGATAAAAATACACACTTTATTACCTTTCCGCATTTGGATTTGTTTTGTTTACTTTGTAATAAAACTACGTTTTAACGGTTTTAAGCGCGGTAATTTTATTTGATTTTGGTTTTTCCGACGTTTCGGCCACTTTTCAGTGGCCGTGATCACGGAAGACAAAGATGTCAAGTGTCAACGAGTATTGTTAAAGTTTTATTTAGCCTACCGCCAACTTATTAATTTTAATTATTTAATTTTTAATTTTGTTTATGGTTATTATTTAATCTATGGGAGCCTAATCTAATTTACTACCGCTTCGCAACATGTTATGGCTTGAAGAGAAGAAGCGGCGCAAGAAACTCTTCAGCAAACATGCCTAGCTCTAATAATTTTATATAATATTAAAATGGGTGGAAGGAAAAATAAAAGTAATTATCAGTCAAGTTGGTTTGTGTTCCGTTGTACGCAGAAAGAGCTCACAGTGTCTTGAGGTCTGGCAGCTGGTTTTTGCTGGGTTTGGGTCTTAATAGTTTTGATAATTGGATCCCAAACAGGTGGTACTTGCCAACCATCTTCTCTATTGAAATTTGGGTGTTTTTTGATTTCAATAGCCTCACGCATCATTCTAGGTATGAAACGATTCTCTTTCGCGAGGATTTGTGGGTTATCGAATCTGATGTAGTGGTTGGGTTTATCCAGCGTGTGTTCACTGATCGCAGACTTCGTAGACCTTGTGTGTTTCATGTCAGCAATGTGTTCTTTTACTCGTGTTTTTATGCTCCTCTTTGTTTGCCCAATGTATGACAATCCACACTCACAATCAAGCTTGTAAACCCCTGCATCCTGGAGTGGGATATTGCATTTCACAGGTCTCAGAAATTGGGTAATCTTTTTCTGCGGCTTGAAATATGTTTTGATTGAAGCTCGCCTGAGGATGTGACCAATTCTGTCTGTGACCCCCTTGATGTAGGGTAGGGTAGCAGGGCACCGCTCAACTGAAGGTGGTTTGGGGCCTTTGTGACGTTGGTGTGGAGTCTTCAGCTGATTGCGTTGTAGAACTCGCTTGACATGCTGAAGCTCTCCAGCTATGTGGTTCTCGTCACAAATTTTCCGTGCTCTCTGAAACAAAGATTTGCCCACGGTAGCTAACTGACTAGGATGGTGGTGAGACGAACCATTAAGGTATTTATCTGTATGGGTAGGTTTCCTATACACCGTGTATAGGTACACACACAAGGTCTACGAAGTCTGCGATCAGTGAACACACGCTGGATAAACCCAACCACTACATCAGATTCGATAACCCACAAATCCTCGCGAAAGAGAATCGTTTCATACCTAGAATGATGCGTGAGGCTATTGAAATCAAAAAACACCCAAATTTCAATAGAGAAGATGGTTGGCAAGTACCACCTGTTTGGGATCCAATTATCAAAACTATTAAGACCCAAACCCAGCAAAAACCAGCTGCCAGACCTCAAGACACTGTGAGCTCTTTCTGCGTACAACGGAACACAAACCAACTTGACTGATAATTACTTTTATTTTTCCTTCCACCCATTTTAATATTATATAAAATTATTAGAGCTAGGCATGTTTGCTGAAGAGTTTCTTGCGCCGCTTCTTCTCTTCAAGCCATAACATGTTGCGAAGCGGTAGTAAATTAGATTAGGCTCCCATAGATTAAATAATAACCATAAACAAAATTAAAAATTAAATAATTAAAATTAATAAGTTGGCGGTAGGCTAAATAAAACTTTAACAATACTCGTTGACACTTGACATCTTTGTCTTCCGTGATCACGGCCACTGAAAAGTGGCCGAAACGTCGGAAAAACCAAAATCAAATAAAATTACCGCGCTTAAAACCGTTAAAACGTAGTTTTATTATGTATACAAGTCGCGAAAACTTAAGAAAATATTGTTTACTTTGTGTTTAAAAATTGTAATTAGAAAAACAGCCTATTGTGTATTGTAATCTTTTATGACAGTTATTAGCCAGTGTGTCGAACTGATTCTAAGAAATTCGCTTTACGCGGTCGAGCAGCCATATTTTATCGGTGCAGTATAAAGCAATGGCCCAATGGAGAGATCGGCAGTCGAGCGATAAGCACAAGCGAAGCAAGACTTGTGTACTACGTTCGGTAATCTATTTAGTGACGGACGTTGCGCGTGTTATTATATTTGTACCTGTATTATATGTGTTTGTATAGTTCTAATAAATTCTATAGTAATACTAACGGCATTTTAATTCGAGTCCCGTAACTCGTAACACAACAATAACAGTATTATCTTTAATCGAAAATATTTATTTTTTTATTTTTACACAATAACACCGTCCCGACCTGTACAAAAGTAAAAAATCAAGAAACAATGCGAAGTAAACAAAACAGGTTCCGACACGCTAACATGCGGTGGTTGCGACTTGCGCGAATCAGCTATAAACGAAGGGACACGGAAATCCCCGAAACTGTGATCGGCTTGGCCGACTAATCGGCCGACTAGTCGGCCTCTTTACAACAGACTATTTTTGGTCCTCTCAGGTATAATAGTACTGTTTATTCTGTATGTATTATGATATCTATACATATGTCGCAGATTGCTGCATATTATGGGAGGTCGGTAGCCGTGATAGGTAATATGAAGGTATTTAATAAATGAAAATGTGTATTTGCCATGCTGAGTGACTTTAAATTGAGGGTACTTATGTTTTTCTTAAAATACCTGCATTTTATTTATTAAGTAGTGTTTTAGCTTAATAAAAACTGGTTGTATTTGTATGGTAAGGTTTATAGTGATGGGTACTTTATAAATGTTTTTAGGATTTTTAATAACCTTTATAATGAGTTTCAGATTACAAGATTACTAAAAGGTAAACACTGTGTTGTTGGTTCGACAGTATAAAATGAGGTGAAATCTCCTAATAGGGATATTCTATGTTCATCGGTTGAAGAGAGCGAAAGCTCTGTTGCACAAGGAGCACATAATATGTTGTCGTCGATAATTATTGTCTGATAATCGCAGTATTCTTTGAGGGCAAATTGCTGCTCGACATCTGACAGGCGTAGATGCAACTCTTGGAGTTACATACATACATACATACATAACTTCACGCCAGCTCCCTTGCGGGGTAGGCACGAACAACAGAGTGCCATTTAGGCTTATTCTTACACACCTCACTTGCCTCTTTGATATTCATAACTCTTGTCATGCACACTCGTCTGTTCTTAAGGCTCCTGACATCACTCTTGGAGTTGTCCTAATATTTCTGTGTATTATTTGTGTTGTATTTAATATTGAATGTAATTGTAATAAGTCTAGTGTAATAAACTTTGATTATAATATTTCAGATTATTATTGTGTTATTTGCCGACGTGAGCCAACATATATATATATATATATAAATATAAATATATATATATATATATATATATATATATATATATATATATATATATATATATATATATAATATAACGTAATAATATTTGACGGCCTCTGTGGTTGAGCGGGCTAAGCCTTTGCCGGCCTAACTCACTGCAACGCAGAGACTCCGGGTTCGATTCCTGGTATAGTAAATTTTGGAAACGTATTTTCTCCGTTATTTACTATGGTCTGGGTGTCTGGGATCGGCCCCAGAGTAGTCCGTTGTATATTACCCATAACACAAGCGTAACTTGCTTAATTTGGGGATATACAATATGTGTGTTTGTCTGTCGATTTTTTTTTATATAATTGAAATCCACGTATATAGTGACTCATCACGATATCTCAGGAACTATAATACCTATAGACTTGAAATTTGGCATGGACCTTCCTTTCACCAAGTAGAGGTCAGCTAAGACCGAATAAACGGATTTTACGAAACTCTATTACAGCACGCGAAGCGGGCGGGTATCAGCTAGTATAGTATATAATTAAGATTTTTCTTTACTTATTTCATATATTTCGAATGTTTTATATTATTTACTATCTACACCGCCACTGTCATGTTTGAATATTTTCCTTAGTTTAGGGGGTTGCCTGGAAGAGATCGCTTGAAGCGATAAGGCCGCACTTTGTTCAGCATTTATTGTATTTAGTTTTTAAGAACGTAGTTTTAATTTTGGTGAACAATACAGTGTTTTCATTCATTATTCACAACACTAATATTAGACATTTGAAATAAAATCTTAAATTAATTTTACTAGCTAACATATAACATAATTATGCACATATACAAGAATTATTTTTTCAAAAGCAGCCGATTCGATTCCTGATAAGGGTAATTAATTTTTCAAAAATATAATACACAGGTGAATCTGCTAATATACAGTGTATATATGGATGAAGATCACTGATGATTACATACCCGTCCGATCTTCCTGTGGTCCCTCTTAGCCGCCTCCTCCTGTATATGTTCCCACTCCTTCAACTGTTTGGGGTCTGGGAAGGATACTCCGTACACCCGCTGGAGGCTCTCCGCATCGGCTTTGCCTTCCCAATATGTGGCCGAGTTCTGTTATAATATCACTTATAATTAATAAATTGAAAAATTTAATTTAATAATGTAAATAGAATAACAACAGCCGCACGGAGGGTTCTCTGAATACTTGGCTCACTTCAGGTTGAAGGAGGACCCCTCGTGTCCCTGTGAACCAGGAACACCATAACCCCCCCCCCTCCCTCCCCCCACACGCCCAATTTGAATGCCCCCTTTTCATGAAGAAGCGGCACAAATTGGCCAACACCCTGCACGTGGACGTTACCCAAGACAATATCGGCGAGCTGATGTCAAGGCAGAAGCTCGAAGACTTTATACAGTTCGCGGTAGTAATAACGGAACGGATAATAAAACGCAACAAAAGCCAATAAATATGTTGCTAATATATTGTTACGAATTGCGAGACTCGACTTAAAATACCGTTGGAATTATTATAGAGTTTATTAGACCTATACAAACACGTATAACACAGGTACAAATATAACTGACCACAACAAAGCCAAACGTAATGCAGAAGGTCATAATTCAATAAAACGCGCAAAGTCCGTCGCTAATAGATTACCGATTGTACACACGTTTCGCCTTGATCGTGGTTCTCGCTCAACTGCCCCTCCCTCCATCCGGCCATCGTATTAGAGTGCACAAATGCAATGTGTCCGTATCGTAGTCGACTTAATCCGCCACACCTGGCTAATGACTCGGCCGCAAAGGCCATAAAAGAGTACAATAAAACAATGGACTGTTTTCTAGAAACGTATGCCAATCAATAAGTAAACAAAAGAAGTACATAAAAAGAGTTACAACTAGTTTAAATGCTGACAGATAACAAAATGTGTTTTGTTTCAGATATGCAGGTGGATTTTGTTTTGGGACCTGAGTTATAACAATATAATAGATAATATATTGGTAAACATAAATAAAAGTATATAAACTGTCAAGTTCAATCTAGAATTAAATGATTGTTAGTAAAGTAAAAGTATAGCAAATAAGAAAAGAATGCACAAATACTTACTGTTTGACAATAAAGTTTAATATTACTAAGGTCAAAGTTTTATGATTTTCTATCTCGTCTAAGAAGATTGTTTAGAGATGTTAATTAAACCTTCTTATTGGATTTAATGTTTATGATAAGCATTGTGATTATATCCTCTTTGTTTCTGATGATTAAAACTATTGTTAATCAATTACAATTTCCTGCGTTGGGGTGGCCTGTCGTAAGAGGCGACGAAAACAACCCACAGCCAGGTGGTAGCCTGATAGGGCCTTTGCCCGACTGCCTATTGCAGGAGATCAGCAGACAGGCAGACAGCCCACTTGATGGAAAGCGGTTACCATTGCCTATGGACATTTGCAACACCAAAGGTGCTACAAATGCGCTGCTGCTCTCTGAAGGCAGACTGGAACCTGATCACCAATGCCGGAACACAACTCAAGGTTATTATGGCGACATACTTTAGACCAGGGGTGGTAGCCATCCAGTCGGACAAATGCCCTACCACCTGGCATGACCTTCATACCGCAACTGTACCTTGTAATATAATATACCTTAGTGACTTTCAGCGCCTTGACTTTCCCCGTATGCCTGACATGCGGTCCTCTACATAGGTCAATTAGCGGTCCACATCTGTACACAGTAGTGGTTGGAGTATTGACTTTCTCCTTCAAAATCCTCTGTTTGAACGGATTGTAGTCGAACATATCCAAGAGCTGTTCTTTGGTCAACTCAAGACGTTCAAACGGTTGTTTCTCCTTCGCTATCTTCTTGATTAAACCTTCTAGAACGTTGAAATCCGTTGATGAAATCTGTAAATAAAATTAAAAAATGTCACATGTCTTACAATGGCTTCGAATCATTGTACAGTGTAAACTCCATATAATGTTACTCGATTTAACGGCAAACTCCCTTAAGCGTCGAAATCACTTGGCTTTGGTTGTGTTAGCGTGTCTTCCATACAATTATACACTCTATATAGCCTTACACCCCCTCTAAATAACGACAAAAATTAAGTGATAAAAAGTACCTTTTAAGTTGCCAAAATTAGTAAAAACTACGCAGCTGTGTACTACGTTCTTTTATCGCTTATTAAACTCGACTGTCGGCATCATGCATACCGATATTTTTAAATATTTCCTTTATCACCAAGATGACTCAATATCGCAAGATATGAATAAAATAATTTTAAAAATACAACAAAATTATTATTGCAGCAAAAACGTCAAACAAAAATAACATACTTCTCTCCATTTAACGACAACTCTCTATAACGCCATAAAATGCACAATCCCTTCAGTGTCGTTATATAGAGTTTACACTGTATAATAAATTAATTACACTGTTGATAACGATTTATTTTATTGCTCACAAAAATGCAAATTATCAATACTTCCTTGGCAAAGCAATAGGGTAGATTACTAAGCAAGGGAACTTAAAGGATAATCTTAATTGTTAACTGACGGCCTATGTGGTTAAACCTAGGACAGCCTACCTCACTGGAACACAGAGACTCCAGGTTCGATTCCTGGCATGGTGAATGTTGTAAATGAACTTTCCGTTATTTACTATAGTCTGGGTGTCTGAGATCGGACATAGCGTGGTCTATACATGTCTAATACCCGTAACTAGTGATGAGTAGTACACATATGAGATAGTACATTTGTCCCATACAAAATAGATTTGTACTGATATGGCTCAAAATTTAAATTTGTAATACAATAATGTAAAATAAAAAATTTAAATTTTGTCCTGCAACTACTCACGCGTCAAATGTAAGAGGAAAAGCGGAACGAGGACAACAGTACAGTAACGCCTCTACGGATATTCACATGACAAAGAGGGACAACATATACAACTGCTAGTAAAATGAGGTGACCGAGGCCAATCACATCCGCTTCTTAATGAACATTTTCGAACTAGAAGTTTTGTAAGGGACGAATGACGAATGACGCTCAACGCCTCACCTACCTCATTACTTCAAATGTACTGCCACAGTACAAGCCATACAAATCTCCTCGCCACATTTGATGTGGTACATTGTACTGGTTCAGTACAAAATGTCTTGTTACTCTTACAAACTCATTTTAAAATCATGTCCTACCCAACTCCACCCATGGCACAAGTGTAACTTGCATAGCATGGGAATCTAAAATGTGTGTGTTAACGTTCCGATAAAAAAAAATAGAAAAAAGTTCCTAAATGCCAAATTAATTTAATTTTTTAATCTTAATTGTTCTGGCGATGTATGTGGTACCAGAAATAAAATAATAGGTAGTAGGCAATCGCATTTTCGAAATCTACTGATCTAAACTAGCTCCCTTGATATAAATATTTTTTTCTTGTTTATTGCAGGAGTTCAGCAGATAGGCAGACGGCCCACTTAATGGAAAGCGGTTACAATCGCCTATGGACATTTGCAACACCAAAGGTGCTACAAATGCGCTGCTGCTCTCTTAAGGGTCACTGGAACCTGGTCACCGGAACACAACTCAAGATTGTTATGGCGACAGGCTTTAGACCAGAGGTGGTAGCCATCCAGTCGGGCAAGTGCCCTACCACCTGGCTGTGGGTTTAGTCGCCTTTTACGACAGGCCGCCCGGCCACAGGAAATTGTATTCTTTCTCCGATCCTGCACGGATAGAGAAATATTTCTAATTTTTAATTCATTGTACACACTGAAAACTCACTACAGATTTTTTTATTGCTGAAGCTCAGCAGGCAATCTGACGGTTCAACTGTGATGGAAAGTGGTTACCGTTGCCTATGGACATTAGCGATACCAGTGGTGCTACCAAGACGCTGCCGGCCTTCAAGGAGAAACTGGAACCTGGCCACTGATGCTGTAACACAACTCAAGGTCGACCTACCGGCATACTCTAGACCAGGGGTGGTAGCCATCCAGTCGGGCGAATGTCCTAACCACCTACCTGACTGTGGGTTGTTTATTTATTATATATAGTTATTTATTTACTTTATTATAGAGTATAAGCAAGGCACTATAAAAGCGAAAGGACACGGACCGCGTGGATCTAATATTGACAGTGTTAGCCGTTAGGGGATATCCCTGTCTTAGCTAAAATCAGTTATGAGACAATATACGAAATTAGCTTTTATCAGTTTTTTTTATTTAGAGTCCACAGGAGCATTTTCATAATATTCAGCACTATTAAGAAAAATTTAGATTACAGTTAAAGAATCTCACCCCTTTCTCCGGGTAGTACATATCATAGTAGAAGCCTTCTTCAATCGGTGGCCCATAGCAAAGACAACCTCCATAAACCTGAAAACAAATATCAACAATGTTTAAAAACATCATTGTTTGCAATATACTTATTATACTTAGTGAAGTCTAAATATCAAATCTGACAAGACTTGCCGGGTAAGCTATATTGGAATTAAAATATTAATTATGATTTTGGGAAGTGGTTACAAAATATATTTTATTCTAAAAACGGGTGGTAGACAAAATAAGTTTGAAAACCTCTGTTGTACTCTTTTTTATGAAGGTTACCACCGCAGGCAAACGAGTCACCTAATGAAAAGTGTTTACAGCCGCCTATGACGGCCGCTGTGGTTGAGCGAGCTAAGTCTTTGCCTGCTTACTTCACTGTAACACTGAAGATCCGGATTCCTATATAGTCTATGGTGTCTAGGATCGGCCCTAGAGTAATCCGTTGTATATTACCCATAACACAAGCGTAACTTGCTTAATTTGGGGATATACAATATGTGAGTTTGTCTGCCGATTATTATTATTATACAGTTTGCAACACCAGGAGTGAAGCTAACGGGTTGCTAATCTTTAGGATGAGATGGGATGGGACAAAATTGATGGGATAGAGGGGTGGTATGGGAGAACCGAATAGAGATGGGATAGATAAATAGAATAGGGTGATGGGATGGAGGAATGAAATAGGGTGATGGGATAAATTAATGGAATAGGGTGCTGGGACAGATGAATGGAATAGGTGGATGAGATAGAGGAATGGAATAGGGTGATGGGATCGAGGAATGGAATAGGATGATGGGATCGAGGAATGAAATAGGGTGATGGGATAGATGAATGGAATAGGAAAGATGGGGGAGAGGCAAGCGGGTCAGTAAAACTCTCACTCATTGTGCGAAACACCATTAGCTCAATACTTTTAATTTTTTGGCAATTAGTATACATAATTAAAACTACGTTTTAACGGTTTCAAGCGCGACATTTTAATTATTATTAAAATCAAATAAAACGCCGCATTTAAAACCGTTAAAACGTAGTTTTAATTAGCTTAATGTTCAATGCATTTAAACTGATATAAGTACATTGTATTAAGGATTTAAACACTACCTACCCTTTCCATGGCCTCACCCAGCATATGCGCAGAGGAATGCCAGAACACTGCCTGAGCGTCTGTATTATCCCACTTTAAGAGATCAAGCCTGCAGTCTCCTTCCAAAGGCCTATCGAGGTCCCATAACTCGTTGTTCACTCGCGCGATGATCGTGGAGTCTGCCAGACCCTGGCTGGAAGGAGAAGGGGATCAGCATCAGGTCCTGAACGTGAATACTGAGGGCAGAAACACTAAAGGTAATTGTAAGACTGGTTTTATATAGCAATTCAGAAGCCTGGTTATATAGTTGTAGCAGTGTTAGGCTGGGTAATACAAAACACTATTTTGCCATACACTTAGGCTTAATATTAATTTTTTATTAAATATTTTACTATAGAACATGCAATATTTAATGTTTTTAGCCATGTTTTTAATATGATTATACATAGAGCAAAATCCTTTGGAAGGCTCTAATAAGCTACAATTTGTTAAACATTAGATTATAATTAATATGCATTACAATATATTACATAAAATATTGTGTGTTGTTGTACAAATATTGCTTCAATAGGAATTAATTTACTTATTTTCTGAATGAAAACTAGAACTGAAGATTAAACTATTATTTCTTACCAAATATTTTATTACATAAAATATTTTTTTTTATTGGTCATCATTCAATTTCATTGCCCAAAAACGAAAGGGAAATTTATTAGGAGGTTAAAATTTTTATTTACTTAAGTGTAAATATGTTTTAAATAATAAAAAGTCAAAAAAGTCATGAGACATTAAGCAGCTTTTATGAGCACGTTCCTTTAGTGTCTCACAATGCCCAAAATGCTCTGTCTGCCGTTCCACAAGGCGACCGCGGTCGTTATCGTCGTGGCGAACGGCACAAATGATATCATTATTTTCGATCACACAGCACTCGCAAGGACCCATGTCAAGACGTGGGTCGAAGTGGGCATTGACCGCAAAACATTAATTCTCTCTATCGATTGACATTGAAGGCGCGATTTTCAAATCTACCAATGACATTCAAGTGTTTGATAATCTGTTCCACTAGAGTTTATGATTGCAACGCCCGCAAGCAAGTGGAACGGGAAAAATTGTGGTCGTGAATGCGGTTGTTGTGAGCCTCTTGTGGAACTTAGCCTATATTTGATATTGGCAGTCTTTCTTTTTCATTCACAGGATAAATTTGGAGAGGATGTAAGCTAGTTTTATTCCGAAACATGTTAAAGCCTACATAAATCAAATTGTTGGCACAGTTAGTTTCATAAACATAACACTGGCCCACAAAAAAAGTGCTCTATACATTTAACCAGACCCATCTATTCTTATGCACTTTGATGCGCTTATTCTGAATTTGGGGTCAGTTGAGTCCATTATTTCATTTAATCCTCAAAATGAGGGTGTATGGACCAAATGGACCCCAGAATCGGATTCAGTGCATTGAAATACATAATATATGAGTCTGGTCAAAAGTATGGACCATTATTTTTGTGGGGCAGTGTAATTGTCACTGGAATTTATTTGCCTGGTATAGCTGTTAGCAGTTGAAAGCAAATGGTTTAGTCTAATCACAATGTAGACATCAATATTCAGTCACAGTTTGACAGTATATCAAGAACATTAAAATAATATAGTTTTATTTTCAAAAACCAATCACACAGTCATACCTTAGTGTCTCCCCCATTACAGATACTTACTATTCACTCCAGAACTCACTGGCGGCCGGCAATTAAGAGAAATGTTTAATTTCAAAGTGATTAGTGCTGATTACACACTGCCAGATTTATCAATAGCAAGCAAGCTTAAATATTTATAGCTAATAAAAATACTACTGTATTCATTTTGAAACCAGAATTTTTTAAATCACACTTAGCACCCATAGGCACTATATATAATGTGATGGGGGCTAGGTTAGCACACATAGACAAATCAATTAATAACAAAATCTTTTACAGCTTTTTATAGCTTATTTCAGAAGACATATAGTTACATTTATATTGTCACTTTAGTTATAAGACTTATGACAATGGAATAGATTTCTTTTCCATGGTTATGACATTGTAATTGAATAGATTAATAAATATTTACATTATTTTGAAAGATACTACAATCATTAAATCAATAGATATGTATTTGTATGGTATGTATATAAAGTATATATCTATTTCATATATATCATATGAGTATTTATTATTAAAATTATACTTTAGGTTATGTATACCTCTATCGCCATTATCATCTCAATTCATTCCTAGACTTGTCTAGAATAGATCACTTTGTAGCCATAAGACCACCCTTTGTGCATAATTAGATAAAGTAATAAGTCTGTAATTTCGTTTTTGTATTGGTGTACAATAAAATGCTATCTATCAATGGGCAAAACCTATTAATGTGATAAAGTTAACAAGTCAAATTTGTTTTAGCATGTTTAATCATCTCAGGAATAAATACACTCTAGTCTGGGAACAACTGGGAAATTTTAAAACGTTTTTCTAATGATTAATTTACTTGTATGTATTAGATGTGTAGTGTAGAAGTTGTGTTAGCATAATGGTTAGCACACGCATCCTAACTCAAAGGATGTGGATTCGGATCCTGGCCAGAACACATGCACCAGTTAGGATGTTTTCTGACCTAATGTGTTGTTAAATTTACCATGTGCTAACAATGGTGAAGGAAAACATCGTGATGAAACCTGCAAATCAATATATCCAATGTGTCAAAACTGCCAAGCCACCTTGGACAAGCATGTGGCGGGTATACTGTCCATTACCTAATAGTGGGATGTTTATGGGCTGTTATTATTATTAGATGTGTACTGGAGGGTGATTTACCCCACCCACTATTTTATGACACTTGCAGGTCATGGATACCCATCTGGGTAGTAAAGAAAGCTATAGATATAAATTCTGACAGAGTAATGGAAGTATCCAGAGACTCCTGTGAGACCTACACTACCCCCACAGGCTATCCCTAAGCAGTCGCAAGAGCATAAAGCATTTTTCCTTTAAAAACTATGTCACACTCGTGATTACAATACAATATTTTAAATGTGTCTATGAAGTATTGGAGAAAAAGTAAGAAAGCAAAGTTTAGTATGCAAGAAAGATTCATCACTAGAAAGATGATAGGTTTGTGAAATAATAACCCAAAACAGTCATAAAAATATCGAATAATCAGCATTCCAAAACATAATCTCAAATTGGCCTTAAGAATCCATCAAGCATGTTAATGTGTCTCAGATCAAAGGAATTTTTAATTTAAGCTGTTGAATGACATTGTTTCCCTGCAAACAGTACTGAGCAGCTTCTAGCAAGTTAAATTATATATACACTTATATAAAAACTGAATTGCATATATGATAAATTGAAAATTAGCTCCATTTTTAACTGGACTTCTATATCTTAATATGTTTAAGATTCTTCTATACCTTATTGATAAAAAAATAGACTAAAGGCAAATAAACATATAGTAAGATATAGAAACCCCAGCATGAATATTTCAACCTTTGCAATACTCTGACAAAAACTTGTATAAAATGGGTGTTTATAATTAAAAGTCTAGGACTATAAATACAGCACCCAGTCACAGTTTTGTGACTACACTCTTAGTTTCAAAATAGTTGTTACTGAACTAAATCTATTAGTCCGGTCAATTTAGACATAAAAATCGCAGGTAAATAACAAAAATTCCCAGAGAGCCAAATATTGGTGGAGAGCTGGGGTTTATCATTACATATAAAGTTTTAAAAATTCCCATCGATCCTATGTATGCTATTAAAGTTATTCTGGGTCAAAGGTCAAAATTTGAGGTTATTTGGATCTTTGTCGAAAACGGTAAGTTTTATCAAAAAAAACCTCAAACCAAAGTTGTAGATCTTAAAATTCTCTACGAAAATGGTCTTCATAATTTTTTTCCTAAGATATGTATGTATATATATATATATATATATATATATATATATATATATATATATATATATATATATATATATATATATATATATATATATATATATATAAAATTACCTAATGTAAAAGTTTATTAGTGAAACCAATGTATTTATTTTGTATTTTTATTTTATAAAATATTGAAATATCTATTGATAATACAATTTTCTAATCTAATACAAAAACACAACTCATTATACTTATATATAATTATTGGCAGTATCTCAAATAAATTAACTACCCAAATGTTAGCAAACTACCATTTATTATTGACATAATTTTAATCTTTCTTTTAAAATGGATGATTTAGAATAAATATCTATTCAATAATATAAGCAGAAACTTAGCAAAAGCCACACCAAAAAACTCAAGAAATGAACTAACCTTATCCCCTTAGCAACATCGTATGGTGTAGTCCTCCAAGCTTTTGCTTCAACAGTCTTTCCATCAGGTAGTGTAACCACAATACTCATATCTGACTTTGCTGCTATCTGTTCTATATATTCAGCCTTATACTTATCCCAAAGGTCTATGCGTTTTTGTATATACTCTGGCCATGGGTTGAGTTCACTGACCTTATCCCCAGACTCTTCTGCTTTCTTCTTTTTTTCTTTCATAGCTTTAGCTTTTGACTGTAAAAATTTTGATTATTTAATTACTATTAATCTCAACTCTTAATCACTTAATTTCGGACAGAAGTAGAGAACTGCAGTAGTAAGACAGCTTAGAAATATATGGGAATATTAACTGCCAAGGCGAAGGAAAGTATGCTGGCTAACTCTTGTTTTTAATAAATCAATATTATTAATACGTACACAAACGTTCATTTATGAGTAATAATAATTAAAATACCATTGAAAGTATATTTATTTTTTGAGAATTTGCTATTGTTAACAAAAGATAACCATTTCATGGAATGGTACCGCACTTTGTTAAATTATGTTTTACGTGACTAAATTTAACGCAGAATTCGTAGTATACTCTTGTGGGTAAAAAACCGCCTTGGAACTTTCGATTTTAACTTCCCAGCTATTATTTGCTGACGAAATCCTACAAACCCATGTGGCGTATGTGAAAGCCTCCTTATGCCGGACAACGCAGCCCGCACGGAAGCCAAGCAATTTTAACATCACTAAATAAGTTTTAAATACTACACTGATAAAATATTATTGTCTAAAACCGTGCCTTTTCGTCAATATTTAATTTTTTTATTTCTTCCGCAGCAGTATCACCCATTGCGAATGCGATCGTGTCCTACTTTGACAGTTGACAGACCTACCAATAGAAATTGGAGAAAGTGACAGTGAGTCAGAATGACACATTGACAGTGTGACGTAGAATGCAACAAGTATAAAAATTGTTGCTAGAAGAAAAAAAAAATTTAGTCGATTTATTCAGGCCACGTTCCACTTGTACCTTGAAATTCATAATGACCTTGATTACGGGCGTGACAATCACAAACTTAAGTCGAATAGATTATAAAGCGTTAATATCATGATGTCATTAATACACAAATGTTGTTGGTTGATTTGAAAATCGCGCCATTGTTAACGTCTAGTAAGAGAGCACTAAATATTCTGTGATCAACGCCTACTTCGACCCACCTTTTGACATGGGTCGTAAGCGCTGTGTGAGCGAAACTTATGACATTAATAGTAAAGTTTTCGCGGCAACCATAACGATCGTGGTTCTATGTGGAACGGCTAAAGGAGTATTTTAAGCGACAGGTGGAACTCACGGTTAGTATTCGACAAATTAAATTTAAAACAACGGCACAAAAGAGTATATTTTGAAAAAGTTTATACTTGCTTGAGTCTGTATTAAACTTTTTAATAGAGTATAAACTAAAATATAGATATAAAAATTGAAATATACTGTCATTAGACCAACCAAAATTAAAAGTATTTATAATAAAAAATTGTACGCTAAAATTCCAATTCAGTATAATCTTGTACTAATGGCCTTACAAAAGCCTCGTTCTATAGATTTTATGCAGCGAATTATGTCTTCATTTAAACAATTTGAAAGAAAAATTGATAAGTTGCAAGATGATGTAAACTATCACGGCCAAACCTTAACTGAATTACGAGTAATGATGAATAACTTTTCATCTAGCACTGTGCAAAATCCTGACACAAAATTTGATAGTTTAAGGCATCCAGTTGTTAAGACTACAGCGATTCAATACGACGTCAATATACATGCTGATGAACAAAACATTAAAACTAAACTTAAAAATCCTCTACGATCTTTACCAAATAAAACGAATGCTAAGACTTTTTCAAGCCAACAATCAACTTTACGAACAAACAATGAGGGGTTTCACGTTACCAAAAGATCTTCAAATCCGAAAGCTTGTATGAGACCACGAAAAGCTGAAGCTCCTCGGAAAGCTACATCGTTAAGGTCTCAAAAGGCATTGGAGAAAAAACGTAGCAAATTGAGTAAGCAAACCGGAAAAATATAAACTATTTTAAGTAAACAATATGCAGTAGGTGTTTGTACAAAAGTATACGTATAAGTATAGTATCTAAATCGAAGTAGCTACAAAGATAGTTTGCCTATCTTTGTAGCTACTTCGATTTAGATACACATAGCAGCTACACAATGGGCATTTTTCATAATATAAAATCAATGTTCGTGCCTACCCCGCAAGGGAACTGGCGTGAAGTTATGTATGTATGTATAAAATTAATTATTACGCAGTCCTTTATACTTAATTTGGTAAGGTCATAGTTTGACGCAGACTGACAAATGTCTTGTTTTCGGTTGAAAAATTAACGTTTTGTCAATGTATTTCTCAATAAAACATTCACAGTTAATATTATACTTTTATTCTTTGATAAATATTTATTTTTGTGTTACCAACTACATTTTATTTCTTTGTAGTATTGCACACTTAAGATTAAAAAGTCATTGTCATTTTAGATCCTTGCTGCGTAAAACTGACCATTCAGTATTTTATTTCAGTACCGAATTTTCCTATTTTTAACACAAACAGTTTGACGATGGCTTCTTCTGAAAGAAAAAAAAACATTATATTAATAATTCTAATAATCTATTATACTATTAGATTTTACTGGATCTGTAATGCAAAGTGTAAATTTTAAACGCTATACTCAAATTTTAATTGAAAGAAAACCTTGCATTAAGTAGAACGAATGCGTTGCTGCTTCTTCAAATAAACTTTTGTTTCTTTCATTTTCTTCCTAATGTAAATAAGTACTGACTTGTAAAAGAACGTGCTTTTACAGACAAATTTGCTTCGAGACGTTTTTGCGTTTGCAGTAGTGTACGGTTAGCACGTAAATAAACTAATATTTTTTTATATATTTTTATAGGCATGTACGTAATATGAAACTAATAATATTAATAAATAAATAAATAAATAATCGGCAGACAAACACACACATTGTATATCCCCAAATTAAGCAAGTTACGCTTGTGTTATGGGTAATATACAACGGACTACTCTGGGGCCGATCCCAGACACCCAGACCATAGTAAATAACGGAGAAAATACGTTTCCGAAATTTACTATACCAGGAATCGAACCCGGAGCCTCTGCGTTGCAGTGAGGTAGGCCGGCAAAGGCTTAGCCCGCTCAACTACAGAGGCCGTCATATTAAATGATATTAAAATAATAAATATTAATATTAATCATAATACTAAATTTCTTCAACTCCAGGTATTTCATATTTATCCTTAACCTCACTTTTACCCGATGAATCATTTGTGTTAATGTTAATACGTTCCGATATTATATCTAAAGCCTCATTCCTGCCCTGAAATTTCTTTTCCTCTTCAATAGCATGTAGACAAACATTTTTCCTTTCCTCTATAGTTATGCTATTAAATTTTTCCTCAGCTAAGTTTATCAAACTAAAACCAAATAGTCAGACCTCACAACAATTAGCAATGTAAATAATTGCTATTTATTTTACTTTCACCATTGACTTTGATTGTAAATATATTTTCTTCTTTAAAATGTAACGTACCTGCTTATGCTGATTGTACAAGGAATTTAAAATTTAAAATTTACAATTCCTGTAAGTATGCAAATACTACTACAAACGTAAAAACTTCTCGAAGCTAATTTACCTATACATAAATATACTTCTGTACATGTAAAAAATTATAAGGGTTCCGTTATTGCTGAGGCTACATGATTCTAAAACGAAGGAAAATGAAGCAATCACATTTTATGAACGATAATTTCCAGTACTCCAATAATAACGGATAACATAATGCCATATAGCATCATAATAAGGACTGGTCGAGTGTCCATTAAGCCTACACTGGTAAAGGATAAAATTCTAGTCAGACAGCGTGGCTTTGTTGCTTGGAACCTTTCGTTGAGGATATGTTTGAAACCAGCTTCCCTTATCTGCTTATATCTATAACAAAAGAAAATACAAGTAATGTTACGAAAAATCTATATATTTTTTGTAGATAATAACATTTTTTTATGAAGAGTGTAATCTTAATAGGTCCTAAACTTCCTAGGGTCCTCCCCCTCCTAAACCATCCATCATCATCAACACCAACTGGAAATTTTTCATGTCACAACAACTAAACAATAAATTATAACACCACACAAAGTCACAAACACAACTAACAATAAAACTTATACACATACTTAAACTTACGCGCACTACCATCGCATTGCATTACACGCACGCTCCACAAACAAACCAAGACACACAAAGAGCCTAAAAATTAATAACCCAGGCACAGAAAAGAAAAAACAACACACATGGCACTAGATACGACTATATATAAGTATAGATATAAGGCCAACACTGCACATGCACTTCCTCACAACACCAGCATATAACAGATACAGTCTACATTAGTATAAGTTTAGTATTAAAATTAGAATAAATTAATATAATAAGTTATTCTTAAGGTACACCAAAACAGAAAAATTACTACATATAATGTCACATACACTAATAAAAATAAACAATAAGCGTGTACGGAGTCTCAAATTTTTCATAGAAATTAAGTATTAAAAAAGGGTATGGAACTCGAGTCCGTAGAGATATATATAATAATAAAAAATAAAAAAATTGGTCCTAAATCGTATAATATATAATTTAGGATCTATTAAGATTACGTTATTAAAAAAAATGCTATTTCTAAAATATAGAATTTTGAAATTAATATAGAACACTATGGACAAAGGTTGGTGTAAAATGTTTTTTTTTTAAGTGAAATCCAGGTTTTTACACCAAACTGAGTCTTATAGTGTTCTTTTTTAATTTCTGACTGCCTGTGTAAAAAAAGTTTTAATAGCAAAAAAGGGAGAAAAGAATAACCTACATAATATAGCATCATCATAGAAGTTAATATTTAGGATAGAAGCTATTCAGAGTTTATATTTTTTAATAAGCAATTGCTATTTCTAATCTTCCGTGCTTAAAATCGATAGAATTTCAACTAACACAACTCTTATCAATTCCAAGTATGGAGAATCTTTCCTCATAGGCGTAAAAGCATCGAAATTGTTTAGAAAATCTACTTCAGAGAGGTCGCATTTCTCGTTCTCTTGGAATGTGTCTTGGATGCGACGGTATACTGGTTCCACAACAGAGTGAAACGCGAAGAGGCCCTGTAAAATAAAAAAAGAGCTATTCCGTAAACTATTTGTTTAAAGCTAGTATGATATAAAGCATAATTTTATCTATGAATTAAAAAAAAAAGAAAATTGGAGTGTGTACTCAATTAGATTTTATTATATTTTTTATTAGTAGAGACAAAATTGGAGTCTTCGATATCTTTTTATACAACCACATAAAACTTTATTTTCTCACACAATAATTTACAAACAATATAAGACCTGTTGTGTAAGACTGGTGCCTATTGTAGATCTGTGCATATCTGTATTACTCAGTAGTACTGGTCACCAGTGCTCCACTCCATGACAATAAACTAACTACATACTAATTATAAGGTAATTTTTGTTAAATTAAATATCCATATTCTCGAAAAATACTGTTTATGCTTAAACAAACCATAGTGTTTATATGTAAATCTAGATTTGAGATGATTCAGGATATTTTTTAATTTGGTCTAATTGTCATAGAACATGCTAGAAGAAAGCATAGTAAATATTTGCCTCTTTACACTATCTATGGTCTAAGACTTACCCATTTGTCCTTGGTTTTATACCTTTCTCTTTCACTCACCAGCATGACATCTCTTTCCTTGATATGATAGATGTCAGATATCTGTCAATTCATATGCATTGTAAAATTTTGCCGGTAAAACATTGCAAAATTTGTAAATTATTTCAAAGTGTTAAAACTATTCAATATTAATAGAATTTTGAAGTGTTGACAACACAGTGCCAAGAAAATAATATAGTACTTCATTATAACACTTACCATTCGTCTTTTAATTGTGTTATAATAAGTACAAACTACGACAAGTAAGTGTTCCAAGTGGAATGTGCAACATTCGAAATCTTTAAGCCTTTGGTGATTTCTTTTATTACGAGCACATCGAGTGAAACCAATTACGATAAATTATCGTCGTTTCTCAAGTTCGGACGAAGGGGGAAGTATTTTGCTTTATTCTACTGAACATGAGATGTAAGTACAATTACGAGTTTTCAAACAGGATTGAACTTGTTTTAAAACCTAACTGAAAATCTCAGTAGGGGAAATAAAACACCGAGGTTAGTAAACCGGTTGTTTACTTAAGCTAACCAAGAGTTAGTGTCAAAAATTAAATTGATTTTTAATTAATATGATTGAAAGGACATTTATCACAAACTTGTCTTGCTAATAGTGTTGTACTAAGACATAACATTTGTCATTTCACTGTAAAAGAAGACCACTTATCGGTGCAGAACCATTGTGGACAAATTTGTTTTTTATAATATTCTAGAACAATGACAATTTCTGAACAAAGGCTATAGCTGGATAAACATCCAGCTGCTGCTGGCTGAAGTTGAACAGCTTCTTTAATTCAGTGATAAAACACTGGGGTGTGTATAGATAGTCGGCCCATTTATTTATTATTTGAGATATAAAGATAACTTTGGGTGGTTATAGCCTTCTAACCTATATTAAAGAAAGTTTGGATCTGTTCATGGTACATAGATGTGCCATGTGACTATAACCCACCTGAACATTGGTCTTGTAAACGAGGGCTTGTAAATTAAGTCCTCACAGGAGGCACCACAACTGATTTTCACCAAAGCCTAGTAATTTTTACATTACTTATTGACAGGATTAATAAAGTCAGTGGGACCAATGTCCCATAATTAAATATTAGAGACTACATTGCAAATTATTTGTAGTCAAGACTATATTTTTGCCCTGATGTTGTACAACTTATTAAAGCATCATTGAGTGGCTTACAAGGGTGATTAAAATTTAAAGACAAGTACGTACTTTAAGTTAAAAAGTAACACATCTAATGTCTTGTATGACAAGTGATCTAAGCCTTACTAATTATACAGCCAAGCCTATAAATCTTAGTGTAAATTGTTTAGACTACACAATACACATAATGAGAAAAGAGATAGTTCACCTATTAAAAGTAGTGAATATAACAGACTCCATCCAAAGAGCTGCATTCAGATGGTTTTTGATAAAGAAGTCAGATGTTGATTTCTGCCCTCTTGGACCTCAGAGGTCTTAATTCATATGTAATATATTGTAAAACATTTTATATTACAAATAAAGAGATTAATTAAAGTTAAGACACATTGGTTAGTGACAACAAACATTCAACAGGCATATTTTCACTTACCAATAGCTAAACCTCATCCGGACATTCCTCCGAGTGGTTTATAGCAAGATTTTCAGCAAACATTTAGTTACACATTACAATAAGTAATTGTATTAATTACATATAAGAGAGCAGGGGTTAAAACAACAGCTTATCATCTTACTATTATAATAACATAAGAGATAGTTTGATTAATCTTAAGACAGCAAAGTAGTGGTCTATTTGTATACTAATTTTAAACCTTATTTATACAAACTTATAATATCATAAGTGTCTATGCTATGAGACTGTGACATTCTGTAAGATGATAAGAAGTATCTCAATTGATGTTTAAAGACTGGAAACTCCCCTCTTTATTGCTCTTGCTTTGTGGCTTAACATTTGGCACAAAAATATTTGCTATTATAGCAAATTGGATTGCAGAAATCCTATAGACACCATATCCAGTTACTCTAGAATCAGTCAGGACGGAAGGTCCTTGATTCTCAAGTTGCAGAAACTCTGAGAATGTTCGATACGAGGATGGCATATAAGTTATCAAAAAGTCTATCTTACAATTGCCATCATGTGAGCATTAAATCTCAGGTGTGATCAAATTATTTGCTCCAATGTCTAAGGTCTGTTTTCCTATTGTTATAACTGTCTGGGACACCAGGCGAGGCAGAGTGAAATTGTCCTAAAAACCATAACTAAAAATAACATTTCTGATTTCAAACATGTGGAATAGATATATTACTACTCCTAAAGGGGTTATGACTAAATTGAGATTTTGCATACTATGCAATTTTAAAGAATTGGCTTCACAATCACTATGCAAATGTTCCTAAAATTATTCAAACAGAGCAGGCCAAGAGGGAATATCTAACCCTACTGTTTAGCAAGACCTGAAATAAAGTTGGTCAAAGGAGAGCAGGGCTCAGAACCAGTACTCAAATAGCTGTATTATTCAGTCTTTTGACCTCAAATTCAGGTTGAGGTGCTCAGCTAAACAGGATTTGCTCACTGATTGGAAAGTGGGCCTGTAACCAATTTCTTGGAGTTCAAAGAGGAACGAGATGTATACTATGTTTGTAAGAATAAATAGTCAGTGTATGACTCAAAGAGGTGCATATTGTACATACATGGTGAGAAAAGGACGTAATCCCTTTACCTAAAAAAGTAAATAAATAAAGATGCTTACCATATTGTTGAATCTCACAGAACAATGGAGCATAACTCTCTTTCTCTGCCACTTAGCTCTCGGGGAAGCTAAACTGAACGAGAAGCCAGATGCCAAATGGTCCTAAAGTTCTGAAGTGGCTTCTTCTGCTCCAGGCCATGAAGGCTATGTTCAAAATTTGGAGCGTCCAAGGCATGAACTTATTTTCATCAAAGTATGTGATGAATGGCCCCAGACAGGTGTGCTCATTTTTCTACAATGTATTCGGTAGAAATGAGACTTTCGGCTGGGCTTGGCAATTTTCCCCACCCAGCCTAATAGAATACTGTCTTACTTGAACCAGGTTAAAGGAAATTTCCTTTTATTAATACCAGAATAGACCAAGGGCTTTCGGAGGCCAAACTTGAAAGCAAAGATTATTAACAATTCTCATTTAAGACAGGAGGAAGATCTCAGTAGATGGACAGACAGACAGATTGCCCCTTTTTGCTTAAAAAGTTAGAGTTTGAATGATCAAGTCTCTTACTGAATCACAAATGGCAAGACTTATCAAAGTAGTTGGCAGACACCTACTTAATAATACTTACAACTACAATTACTATATATCTACAATAGACATTGCCAAAAATAAATTTTAAAAGGCTATCATATATTACTAGTTCTTAAGTTTTTTGAAATGGTGTAAATTAAAGTGTTTTCTATCTATCATATAATAACATTATCAGAGATGTAAGATGATCATCAAATACTTAAGACCATTTCACTTGTCAAACCAGAAATTTAAAATGCTATTTGTCTAGAATATTAGCATTTCTATTTGACAAAATTAAAATAAATAAATAAAATTATATATATATAAGTATATATAATTTCATATTAGTAGCTGGATAGTCACTACTATTACTTGCCTCAGGCTGTAGAATCTATGATCTGTTGACACCAGGGCATCCCCAGACAATCAAAACAATCGGCTGGTAGCCACAACTTTGTGTAATAACAAGATTATAAATAAAATAATAAGCAGTCTAGCTGGATGTTACGGAAACACCGAAATTATTGTTTTGTCCTGTAACACACATTAAACATTTTATAACAGTATCTGAGAGGTCAAAAAGCCTAGATAGAGAATGAGTACAAGTTTATACATTTCTATCATTATCTTCAAAGATAAAAATTGCTTAAAGAACCATAATTACTGTTTTCAGAGACATTGTATATAATATTTTTTGTAAATATACAATATAGTACTCTATAAAAAAAAGGGGGGGGGGGGAGAGATTAATACTACTCTACATATATATCTATTAGCTAGATGTTGATACAAGATGTTAGTTATAAAATGACCAGTACAAGAGATATTAGAGGAATCTTATAAGTATTGAAACATACAGATGTTTCTATTAATGATATCAGACCTAGTCAAGATTAGCTATAAACTAATTTTAGTTATTATTAAGGCTCTTTAGTTATGTTTACCTTTAGGTTTTCCATTTTTAATGGAAGATTCATAAGATAAGTTCTTTACCAAGGAACCTTGAGATCTTATCATCTAATCAACATTTTCTTTAAAATAATAATTGATTTCAGATAGGAGGATTATTATTTTTTCTTTCTTTATTGTACACAAAGTAGTTACATATAAAACTACAGAGAGTGGTGATGTACCAAAACAAGATTAACAACTCCAAAGAGAGTTTTCTTCCAGCAAACCTAGGGAGACAGGGAGAGACTATTATCCATATAATAATATAAATCAATATTGTTGGAAATTGATAAATTGTGAGGTTATTAGTATTAATTTTTTTTTATTTTTCTTCACAGACAAATTAAAATTCTTAAAGTAAATCGGATATACTTTGAGAAATATTTTAAATCTCTAATCATCATATGCATTGTATTACTTGTGTTTTCACCAGCAGATAACAAACAGGTCTTCTAGCAACACTGTGTGTCGACAGAGACACATAATATAACTGTTTTGCATTCCAACAAAACAGGTATTATGTGTTGACTGAGACACACAGTGTTGCAGCAAGTTTCTTGCTGGTGTGTGGAAGACTATATGAATTGACAGATATCTGACATCTATCATATCAAGGAAAGAGATGTCATGCTGGTGAGTGAAAGAGAAAGGTATAAAACCAAGGACAAATGGGTAAGTCTTAGACCATAGATAGTGTAAAGAGGCAAATATTTACTATGCTTTCTTCTAGCAACACTGTGTGTCTCAGTCAACACATAATACCTGTTTTGTTGGAATGCAAAAAAACGCAAGAGAAGACTGACGTGTAAATGTGTTAGTTGGGATGTCCTTATAATTAAAGCATACCAGGAGCTCTACGAGGCTCAATAAAGCATCCTTGTTGAGTGACAGCGCTCATTGTTAGTAACAGTGCGTCACCAATACTGCCATCTAGTTGACATGGATTCTGAAATACGCAATATATTTTACCAATTACTACCGTCCACTACTACTCATACGTCTTTATGACTCTTGACTAAGAAGCTCAATCAACGCTTATCTTTTTTCACTCGTCCACGTGAATTGGCTGTAGCTTATTCACAAGGTGTACAAATAAATACAATCTGGTTAAAATATGCTTATAATCAAAATCATAGATTAAAGAGCGATAAACAGCACAGAATTGTTATCAAAATTACGATTTTTATATTGTTATTTTTTCTTTAAATTCTAATAGGAATTCCACATTCTTGCGAGAAAAGGACAAGGATCTGGCCGACGTTCCTTTTTCTCAAGAGAATATGGAGCGCTCATGTTAAGGTAAATAAAATAAAATACTATTAAACCCTTTAGCTCACTATTAGCACATATGTGTCCGCGATGAGAGTGCAGATCGCGTTTGTCTTTGTCTTAAGGGTTAAAAGTATTCTCACAAGAACTTTAGATAAGTATTCCTTGCCTTCTCAATTTTTACTTCCCACTTGCTGGTCAAATACAAAGTCACGGTACAAACAGCAGCACATACACCAATACCTAACCAAACATTGGTAGAGAAAGGCATGTAGAAGATATTTGACGCATATGACAACGGCGGTTGGCGAAATACGAATCGCATCCGTAAAGGAGCCACTTTGTCAGCGAATGTCACCATGTCCAGACGATCTCTGAAGATTATGCAGTTTGTTCCTGAGGAAGCACAATAGTAATCATAATAATATCACACTTTTATATAAAAACCGGTACTAAATGAAAATTTTTAAGGATTGGGTTATTAACGAAATTTATCTCAAAATTACGTAAACTACAAGATGAAATTAACATTGAATATTTCAGAATTTTCCACTTCACAGAATAATAATTCAGGAGTGAATATCTCATCAGATATATAAAAATGTTGCTAAGAAACATCGTTAATTTTAATCTAAAATTAACTGTTTTTTGAACAGTAAACTACACTATGCTTCAGACTGAAAATAAAACCTTAAATAAAATGTTTACTTTTTCGACATTTACTCTATAACTTTGTAGGGTTAACACAGATTACAACTCGCTGAATTTCATTAAATACATACAGGACGCGTTTTTTTAGTATCTCACAACGCCCAAAATGCTCCATCTGCCGTTCCACAAGGCAACCGCGGTCGTATTTGGTCGTGGCAAAAACGTCACTAATTAAGTCATCATTTTCGAGCACACAGCGCTCACAACGACCCATGTCAAGAGGTGGGTCGAAGTGGGCGTTGACCACAGAGCATTAATTCTCTCTATCTCTTGACATTGAAAAAGGTGCGATTTTCAAATCAACCAATGACATTTGTGTATTTTATCATTTATGACATCCCATAATCCGTTCTACTAGAGTTTGTAATTATTACGTCCGCAAGCTAGTGGAACGGGAAAAATCGCTAACATGGTCGCGGACGTTGCTGTGAGTCCCTCCTGCAACGTAGAAAAAAAAAGAAGAAATGTTTGAAAAGTATATAGACTGACGAACGGACAGACATGAAAACTACAAACGTGTTTTTACTACAATATTAATATTATATACCTATGATAGCAAATTGACATACTTGTATAGAGTTTATTTAATCCGTTAAAAAATTAGAAAGATTGCTCAGAGGCGCTAACCAGTATTTTAATGGAATAAAACAAGCTGTGTGTGAGGTATTAACAAAATTCATTTTTTATTTGAAAGGCCCATGTATACCATTAAGTGTGGAATATGATATTGTTCAAATGCCCGCCTCGGCTTGTTACGGTGGCATGGATCCGAGTCGTCCATCTTCAATGACTCTTCCGCATAGATCCGGCTGAATTTCAGCGATAGCCTGTGTTATTTATTTGAAGAGACCTGCGACTTCAAGAAACCCCACAAGGAAATGTCTAACGAGGTCAGATCACATGACCTTGGTGGCCAATTCACATCACCCCTGCGAGACATAACCCTCAAATCGTTCATGCAGAATGTTAATTGTGGCGTCCGATTGTGGCACGTGGCGCCGTCCTACTGGAACTACATGACGTCTAGGTTATATGGTTCAATTTGGGCTATAAGAAATTGGTTATCATCGTTCTGTAGCGCTCGCCGTTGACGGTGATCGCCTCACCAACATCGTTTTCGGAAAAGTACGGACCAATAACGTTGCCGGCCCAAATCCACACCAAACGGTAACTTTTTGAGGATGCATAATCACCCGATGAACCTCGCGTGGGTTGGTGTCATCCCATATACGGCAATTTACCTTGTTAACATAGCCATTCATCCAAAAATGCGCCTCGTCACTAAAGATGATTTATGGCCACCAAACGCTGAACAGTCGACTGCGATGAACCACCACGTCTACCGTAAAATGGGCGCAATGCGCGCAACGTTTGCACTAAGGAACACTCATTTTGATAATAAAGTTTTATCATTTGAACGTGCTGTTCAATCGTGTAATTTGCCATGGTGAATTGGCATAAGTAACTGAATAATAAACAACACATTTGACAGAGGTCACCAAAACAAAATGGCCGCCACGGGCCACCAAAATCTACCCGCCTGATTGAAAAACACTTTACATAGTAATATTTTCTTAAGTTTTCGCGACTTGTATACATAATCATAATCAAAAAACACCCAAATTTCAATAGAGAAGATGGTTGGCAAGTACCACCTGTTTGGGATCCAATTATCAAAACTATTAAGACCCAAACCCAGCAAAAACCAGCTGCCAGACCTCAAGACACTGTGAGCTCTTTCTGCGTACAACGGAACACAAACCAACTTGACTGATAATTACTTTTATTTTTCCTTCCACCCATTTTAATATTATATAAAATTATTAGAGCTAGGCATGTTTGCTGAAGAGTTTCTTGCGCCGCTTCTTCTCTTCAAGCCAAACATGTTGCGAAGCGGTAGTAAATTAGATTAGGCTCCCATAGAGTAAATAATAACCATAAACAAAATTAAAAATAAAATTAAATAATTAAAATTAATAAGTTGGCACTTGACATCTTTGTCTTCCATGATCACGGCCACTGAAAAGTGGCCGAAACGTCGGAAAAACCAAAATCAAATAAAATTACCGCGCTTAAAACTTTACATAGTAATTAGTACATGTTATTACCTAAATCGGCTTTCTTAGCGTGCACGTCGTAAATCATACCCGACCAGTTTCCATTCACTTGATATCCCCATCGGTAGCTATAGATGTATTTTGGCGTTGCGTTTAGCATCTCAAAGGCTAATTTCGCATAAACCCAACACACTTTTGATACAGCATCGTATTGGAGTTCCCTTGTAAACAAAAAATGATCATACATGTACGAATCGAACTTGTGTATGAATAAAATACAATGGGAATATGAATACTTATAGAATTGATGATAAAACGATGGATTGATCAGGTTTATGACACGTTGGACTTGTTCATATATTCGGCCCTCCACCGTGCTTATAACCAATCTTCGTGGAGGAGAGCAATAAAATTATTTACTGCATTAAAGTCACGATCCGCAGTCGTGCATGAACGACAGAGAAGATGTAAAAACGTTTCTAAACGTAATAATAAATGCCCAAATCATCGATTATTCAGGGAGCTGGAGTGCTAGACATTAGAAGCGACGTGGAAGAACTTTAAAATCAGGAGGAAATTTAAAATAATATATACAATGTACTCTGTGCTTTTAAACATACCAGTCATACATTATTGTGTCTCTCTCTGTCACATAATAATTTTAAGTTATTTTTAACCAATTTAAAACAGGAGGAGTTTCTCATTTCGTCGTGTAAATATATATTTTCGAATCCTTTATTTATATAACATATCGTTAGTTTTGTTCATCAGAGACTCTTCATCAACAAAAATAGGTATATTAAGTAGGATAATCTTACTGTCTATCCTCTAGCGGTAAGTGGTACTTGGTGCTATTGCTGTCTTGTATTACGTTAGCCATCGTGATCCCATATCCCAGTAGATTTCGACGACGCTTAAACAGTTCTCGATGTGGTCTAACATCGATGAGAGTGTTGTCGAAGTAACCACGCATATAAGTTTGCATTGTGAAGTTTAACCCTGGCTTGTATACTGAAAATGATGCTCAGGTATATCAAAACGCCTTCGCAGAGTAGGGAATGTTGAGATTGATGTGTGGTAGACGGTAGGCCAAGAGATAGATAAGGAGAAAAACGAGTACATAAGGAATTGATAATTGTATCTGTGACTTAAAATCTACAGTGACTGATAAATAGAGAGGAAGAAGATTAAGTTGGTAGAGTATATTTAAGACGGGATGAAAATCACGTGACCAAAAAGGATCTAAAACTGATGATTAGTGGATATAAGAGTAACTAGGGCTGTTTTGTGGGGCACGTGGGGGCACGCAGTGCCCTTAAAGGAAATTTCAAAAATATCGAAAAATTGCCATAAAAAATTAAAGAATTTGAAAAAAAAATCAATTTTGGTGAACTTTACAAAAAAATTTTTTTAATAGGATAAAAATATCCAAATACAAAATCTAAGCTATCTTTCCTGAACACTTCTCCTCATACGAAATGTGCGATGCTCTCCAAGAGCTAAGTGGGCTGAGTTTAGATTTGCAAAATCCTGATATAAGCCTAATGAGTGCTAATCAGAAAATTTAAAATGTGGTTCAAATATTTGGACGAACGATAACTGAATCTGGTACATACTATGAAAAGGCTTTGGAAGCGGTGAATAAACTGTCAGTTTTTGGAGTGGAGCCACAAACAAAAAATTATAGACTTACAACTTTCGAGAAGAGAGAGAGAAGTGCCCCCAAAAAAGAAGTAAAAGGCCTGAGAGTAACCATAAGTAAAAACAGATGGATAGACTGTGTGAAGGCTGACATGATATGATAATATATTGCTGTACAGAGGACGTAAGCTAAAATTGAAAAACATGTAAGAAACAGATATATCGTGCCATCCCCAAATAATTAGGAAAGAGTGAAAGCAAATAGAGAGATGCGAGATGAAAATAATTACTGAATTATTTCAGAGTTGAGACATGATTGAAAGTGGTCCCATCTTTATCAACAAATATTAGTATAAAGAAATTAGTACTTATATAGATAAAATCTCGATACTAAACAATACATATACCATTTTGAGTTTAATTCCATTTTCCTATTTCAAATAAGGTGGTCTCAAACTTTTGTCCAACAGTGTATATAGGTATAGTTGTAATGGTATAAGTATAGGGATAAACTGCAAATAGGCGCCGTAAATAAAATACCTAATATCCTAATAAGCATCAATACAAATGTGAATAATATTTTTTTATCCTATAGTATTCTATTGATCCTACGTATAAGTCCTGCGCAGAAGGTTTGCCGATGATCATCCCTCCGGCTTCCTACGACTGGGACCGGGGCTTATCTAAGTATAAGCCGCGCGCAGAAGGTTTGCCGATAACTACTTATTATTATTGTATATACTAATGTAAAGTATATACTAATGTAAAGTATATACAATAATACACAACTATTTATGTAACTTTTTTTGTGAACCCTACTGACCAACAACGCGTGACATCATGAGGCTATCGACAAACCTTCTGCGCACAGGTAGTAGTACTAAGAACTAGACGACCGCGAGTCGCGGTTATACGAAGCGGTAGGGGTTATCATCGGCAAACCTTCTGCGCACGAGTTATACAATATACCTACTCACATTCGACCACAACAAATTGATTTCCACTTCTCTTTGCCAGCACTAAGTCACTATCTGCTAACACTGGACTATTGTACAAAGTCGATATATTCTTCTCTTCATCGTCAATGTCATTTGTGAGAACTAGCCATCGGTATCCTAATCGAAAAAGCTGTTTCGAGGCCGCCTAAGAATATAAAAGCAACATTCATAATTATACATACATACATACATAACTTCACACCAGTTCCCTTGCGGGGTAGGCACGAACAACAGAGCACCATTTAGGCTTATTCTTACACACCTCACTTGCTTCTTTGACATTCATAACTCTTGTCATAATTATACAAACTAATAAATATATGTATAAACTATAATTACACAGGTAAGTTTGTCTATTATTGTATAGTATACTAGCTGATGCCCGCGACTTAGTCCGCGTGGTATTTATTATCCCTTCAAAGCTGTTTAAGTAATTAAAGTTTTTTTAACTATCCCACGGGAACTCTTTAATTTTTCGGGATCAAAATTATCCTATATGTTGACCAGGGATATAAGTTACCGCCATACAAAATTTCATTTAAATCGGTCGAGTCGTTTCGGAGATTAGCCCGTACAAACAGAGAAACAAAATTTGAAAAAAACCTAAATTAGTTCTATTTCACTTCTTACATCCCCCTGACTCGGTTTTTAGCATTTTTTTTAATTGTACAGAAATTCGACCTCTACAGTTTTATTATATGTAACAGTTTTATTATATGTAATATAATATATAGGTAGATTGTTTTTACCAACTACTCCTCGTTACCTCAAGGAACATCAAGGAAACACACCTATAGATACGCCTTGTTTTTATAATCACTATTATACTGTCCAGGCTGTGCGTCTCTGGAATGAGCTACATATTGCTTATAGACAGATAAGACTTATAAGACAGGCCAAATCCTTACAATGCTTCAAAAATCAGGTTCACAAGCATTACTTTTCTATTGAGTAAAGTAATTCGTAGTCTGTTATATAATTATATTTGTGTGTATATTGTCGTATGCATATATACGTATGTGTATATACACATGTGTGTGTGTATATATAGTTATATTGTTTTTGTACTTATATTTACTGTGTATACTTTATTATTTATTTATAAACTGCATCACCGTCTGTTTTAAAAATCTATTAATCCCTGCCAAGGGTTGCCTGGAAGAGATCGCTTTTCAGCGATAAGCGATAAGGTTGTACTATCTTTTGTATTTTTCTACTTGTTTGTCTATGCTTTGGTGTACAATGAAGACTTATCTTATCTTACTTTTGTCTTTATTTTGCGGCATTTGATTAGTACTTTAGATATTGGCATATTGGGAACTTTGCAAATATTCTTTTTCAGAAATATAAGAAAGGCATAGTAAAAGTTTACACAAGCAAATACCATGTGGTAAGATCGTGGTCAAACGCGATTTTTATTTTTATTTTTTATGGATATATAGTGTTGTATAGGTTTGCGTTTGACCACTGTCTGACCTGATATTGAGTGATGACGCAGTCTAGGATGGAGCACTCATGCATCAAGGGAGCAGAGGAGTCTTCACCCCTGTCGTTGAAGTGAGTTAGCTCTTCCAGGGGCTTTCTCAGGCACTTATTGCGCTAGGATCGGCGTGGGCATAACTACGTTCTAAGTCTCATGCCTTTCCTGCCATAAACGCGGGGCATCGGAGGAGGGTGGTTTTAGTGGGTATTAGCCATTTGGGCTCGAGTCTCCACACAAGCCGGTTGATTACTGTTTGGATTGCCCTTTCTGGGAAGGCCTCCATGATCGACTATGGTCTAATCCCTTGTAAAGGACCCGGTATTGTGCGTAAATAGCATTTCCCCCGTCTGAAAAAAAAGTCTAGGATGGAGCACGCTTACCTATAAGATACCTATTCACTCGTGACTTGAAGACTTCAAGATTGTATTTGTCAGGAAAAACAAACCCCGGCAAATTATTCCACTCTTCGGCAGTGCGCACCAGAAAAGATGAAGCGAAACGCTTGGTGGTGTTTATACTATGTAACGGTGGCGCAAACCGGTGCGTATAATGAGGATGGAGGAATCAGCTCGTGCAATTCTAATTAAATACATATTTATATTATTTTTGTAGGAATCGAAAGAAGACATGTTTACAGCCTTTTTTTATAGCTGGAGTACAGCAGACAGGCCGACCGCCCACCTGATGGAAAGCGTTTACCGTCGCCTATGGACGTTTGCAACACCAGAGATGTCACCAACGCGATGCCGGCCTCGAAGAAAAACACCCTTTTTAAAATACCTCCATATCGTAGCGCTGTGGGAAAACCACGGCTGGGAGCTCATTCCAAATCCCCACGGTGCGCAAAAGAAACGTTCTAGAGAACCGTTGCGTACAAGAGAGTAGGAAGGAAGTGGTGGTAAAAAGAAGACGAAGGCACCATTCTAAGCAGTTCCTCGGAACACTCCCCATTGTACAGTCGGTAGAGTAGTAGCCTTCGTGTGTTTTCTTATGTACGTATTTTAAACAACACTAGCGTAATACAATATCATTAAATAACCAAAGATATTATTACCATCACAAGTACTTCAGCCGCATTTGGACATTCCAAATCAATCAGAAATAAAACCGTATGCTCCTGAAAATTTTCCGTTGATTCCAGATATTTCGACGATGACGCCTTAATGCCCATTTCGGACATTTCTTTTACCAAGCTCACTTGTATACCTAACGAGTAAAATCTTGAACTTATTATGATTTTTTTACAAGTAATTATTTACATGAAACATATTAAAATGTAAATCTAAATTATTATAATATTTTATATATAAATGAAATTATATACAATTTCTAAATCGTTATCCATTTTGATAAAGTATAAAGTTTATATGATCGTAAGTGTAATATGTAAAAAGAAAGAACAGCATCATTTTGTGATAATATAATCACAAAATTTGACGGATATTAAATAAAATTTGCATGATAAATATATACATATACATACATAACTTCACGCCAGTTCCCTTGCGGGGAAGGCACGGACAACAGAGCGCCATTTAGGCTTATTCTTACACACCTCACTTGCTTCTTTGACATTCATAACTCTTGTCATGCACGCTCGTCTGTTCTTAAGGCTCCTGACATCACCTTCTGCTAGTACACGATCAATTTGATAATGGAAGGTGTGTCGTGGCCTACCACGACTTCTGCATCCATCCACTTTTGCATTGTATATCTGTTTAGTCATTCTTTCATCATGCATTCTTTCCACATGCCCGAACCACCGGAGCATTCCTTTCCTTACCTTCACCCCGACACTCTCTTTCAGACCATCATCATGATAAATATATGATAGTGTTATTGGGGCCTTAGGCAAATGAACGGTTGGTAAGATATAGGAACCGACCACAAGTGGGCCGCCAGCCTATCTGCTGTGTACAACAGCAAAAAATATAATATGATTTCAATAAAAAAAACTTACTTTTTGTCCAACACAAACTAAAAACTAAAGTGCTAGGTTTATTATCATTAACAATGAAACTCTTTATGAATTTAATTGTTGTTATATCTTTTGCAGTTGAGAAACTAAGAAAATGTAATATTAATATTATTAATTTCATGATTACAATTTTCTTTGATTATGTTAACTGTCTTGAATGGCTACTACTGAAATGTAACAGGTCTCTGTCTAACACACCTTCCATACAGTTAGAGTTGCCAGATGTCCAGTTTTTACCAGACAGTCCCGCTTTTCTATTTTTGTCAGTTCAAGAAAATCTGGTAAACCGGACAAAAGATTGTCCTGTTTTAAAGCAAATTCATTCATTATTTAGAGAACTTGAAAGAATAATCGAGCGTTTCTTTTAACGCGTCGTCACCCCGATTTTTTTTTAGATTTTTTGTTCAGCAGACAGGCAGACCGGCCCACTTGTTGGAAAGCGGTTGCCATCGACTTTGGAAATTTGTAACATCAAAGGTGCTACAAATGCGCTGCTGCTCTCTTAAGGGATACCTGGCCACTAATGACGGGACAGAACTCAAGATTGTTATGGCGGCATACTCTATCTAGACCAGGGATGGTAGTCATCAAGTCGGGCAAATACCCTACCACCTAACTGTGGGTTGTTTTGTCGCCTCTTACGACAGGCCGCCCGGCCGCTGGAAATTGTATTTTTTATCCATTCCTGCATGGAAAATATGCCTTTTATTATTACTGCTTGTTACACTGAATCCAAAGATGCCATCTCAGGCAATAAAACTTTATTAAAATCAGTGGCATTGAGTGCCTACTAAATATATGACAAAGTAGTAGATTGCTTCTTAATTTAGCATTCAATGCAAATTTAATATCTAAAAAATTAGTTTCCGGTAAATTTAATTTTAATAAAAAAAAATTAAAAGATGTCCCGTTTTTTTCGAACACATGTAGCAACCATACATATAGTGTGTATTTTTATGTTCTGTATAATTAAAATCGTGTCTAGTAGTTGGTTTATTGATATGTTTAGAAATATGAAAAATATTAGAATTTATATAACTTATGGAAAGAGCTGGTGCTGGTGTCACGCAGATGTAGTCAAAGACGTTTATCCTTTGACAGATAAGTCATGTATATAAAGGCTTATTTAAATTAATAGAGCTACTGACTTAAGTACGAACTGACTTCAAAATATTCAATCGGGAATGTTAAGTCAGTCAGACTTGGTAGCGTTCTACTGACTTCAAATCGATTTATACGGTGTCAGTATGAAGTCAGCACTGGCTTCCTTCGAATTTGAAGTCAGTAGCTAGATCAATGTAACTCAAGTTTTATAGCGTGTCAGCGAGTAGCTGTAATTGGCGACCAACGTAGGGCTCGCTATAACTGGCGCCCAACGCGGGGTCTGCTAAAATGTATACATTGTTTTTCTTAAAATATCACTTTCGTACAAACAGGATTTTTGCAATGAATTAAACTATGTCTTAGACATATTAAGCTACATATAAAGTTAGATGTTACAATAGAAAATATTTAAAATTTAAAATTTTATCCAAATAATTAACGCGTTATTTTTTAACGCTATAACTAAGTCGCATTCGGGCACAAGCACTTACGCTAACGCAAATGGAGCATTCACATAAGAATGTAATACCATGTGGCCGCCAACAAAATTAAGTCACTTTTACCCAAGCGCAGCTCTAGGCAAATACTAGTTTTGTCATAAAATCAATATACCTACACTTACCGGTAAAAGTCAGATTATAGTTAATTGAGCTATTATGCTGTAAAGAAGTAGTTACAACTGAATATTAATAACGCTTATGTCAACGTTGACACAAACTGACTACATGAATACTTTAAATGGTTATTAATTTTCTAGCAGGAAAATCGATTTAATTTTTTTTTTATATTTATTTATTCAAACAAAAGCATACATTTTTACATATCTACATCTTAAAACCCGAAAGGGTTTGACGAAGATGCTTAAACTCTGCGCTTTATGTACAATTAACAAATATGAGGTAGTTTGAATTTTTACATCTACCCTTTCTTAACAAAACATAACATAACATAACTTCACGCCAGTTCCCTTGCGGGGTAGGCACGAACAACAGAGTGCCATTTAGGCTTATTCTTACACACCTCACTTGCCTCTTTGACATTCATAACTCTTGTCATGCACGCTCGTCTGTTCTTAAGGCTCCTGACATCACCTTCTGCTAGTACACGATCAATTTGATCATGGAAGGTGTGTCGTGGCCTTCTTCATTTCTAATACCAAGTGAGCAAACACACGTGACCTTGTACTCTATTTTTGTTATGTGTATACAGGTGAGTATGTAGTGTGTTATATATATTTTTTGTTTTTTTGTACATACATACATACATACATAACTTCACGCCAGTTCCCTTGCGGGGTAGGCACGAACAACAGTTTGTTTGTTTTTTTGTGAATAAATTAATTTAGGTAAGTAATACGCACATCTACTTATATATACTTAGATGTGTATTATAATTTTACATGTATACTGGAATTAATATTGGTAAAAAATAAATATTTGTCTACGTTTATTTTCAATAATATTTTCTCCTATGTATTTAATTACAGTTTTCATATTATTGAAATTTATTTTATTTCCTGTTTCAACCGGTATTTGATATTTTAGTCTTGGCACTAGATATTCTGTTGTTCTTTTTTGTGTAATTCTAATTTTTCTTTCACACATTCTTGTAACTTTCTAGAATGCATGTTATTTTTCATAATTTAAATTTATATGTAACTAGCTGTCCCGGCAGACGTTGTTCTGCCCTGAAGAAATAAAATCTAGAACTCGATTGCAGCGCCACCTACCGGGTCCAAATGTAAACTATCCCATCTTTCAAGTCGGATCAAAGTGCACACGGTGTGCAAATTTGATTAAAATCGGTCAAGTAGTTTAGGAGTCCATCGCGGACAAACAACGTGACACGTAATTTATATATATATTAAGATATCATTTTTTTGTTTTGTTTGTCATTCGTAAGAAAATTATCTAAGAGCAAGTCCAATATAATGTTTTAGAAGCGAATTTTACTTACGTTTTCGCTAATAAATTAATAATTCATAAAATAATCTGTAACACACACCTTACAACACAATTCATAATTTAATCTTTTAGTTTAGCTTGTCACTGGTCGCAATCTAAACGTTGTCAATTAGGTAAATTCGGATTTAAAAGTGAAATTATTAAATAGCATATTATAGTGGCAAAACTCGTCGTAGCGTAATATAGGGCCTTACTTATAATCGTTTCTTAAATTTAAAGAAACTGCTCAGCAACTGATTAGTGAAAATCTTACCCATAAACTCCTCTCTAGTCAAATATTTTGGTTACAACCTACGTTAATCATTCAAATTTCGTTTATCTGTGCTCCTCTTATGTAAACAAGAGGTAATACACGTTTATAAGTGAAAAAAAAAGATATTAAGAACAGACGAGCGTGCATGGCAAGAGTTATGAATGTCAAAGAAGCAAGTGAGGTGTGTAAGAATAAGCCTAAATGGCGCTCTGTTGTTCGTGCCTACCCCGCAAGGGAACTGGCGTGAAGTTATGTATGTATGTAAAAAAAGATATTCATTGATTAAGGTCTGATTCTGACTCTCTTACTTAAGAGATGGCTAATTGTTTCTTAACGAGATTATTATAAATATAGCACGCGTCCCAAACTCAAAGGGCGCATGTGATCCTGGCCGGAACGCATGCACCACTTAGGCAGTTTTCTGAGCTAATGTGCATATTGTTACAATTATCACGTGCTAACAAGGGTGAAGGAAAATATCGTGATGCAACCTCCACATCGAGATAACCTGCCAAATCGCCTTGGACAAGCGTGGCGGGTATACTGTCCGTTCCCCTATAATGGGAGGCCCGAGCCCAGCGGTGGGACATTTATGGGCTGTTATTCTTTATATGTATTACGTGATTTTATTTACGGATAACAGTATTAAACCTAAGTGAAGAGTGAGCCCCAATAGGGTGGAGGAGCGAGATGGAATGCTCCTCCGTCTCAAAGTAAGATCTTCCAGCGAGGCTAATGTTGTTCTTCGCAGGCCTAGGCCCGTCTGTTATAGTTGAAATTTTTGTATATATTCTTTGTATGTTTCGGGAAACGTTTGTGACATGAATTATTGCACAGCGCCATCTATTGGCTTGTAAGTGTTCCACTACATAAGTAACATTTTACTCTTCCTTCTCTTTGCATTTTACCATAATATACCTACCTATAATAATAATAATAATAACCGCAGGGGGGGCTTTGTGGCGAAGCCTTAGGTCAGTAGCGACACCTCGTACCTGACTCCGGGGGCCAAGGCAAGGCCCCCGCCTCCGTGCTTGCCTTAACCAGCCGGCACGGAGTGGAGATCGCTAGAGCTAAGACTCAAGCTCCAGGGGTGGAAGTGATAAATGGCCTAACGTCGGATGTAGCTTAGCTGAACCTGCAGCCCACCTCTACACCCCTTAGCCACTCACACCCATGTTGCCCCTGTCTTCTATGGCATTTTTTGGGGCCCATGCAGTGAGTGGCGAGTCACCGTCTGCCCATTTTTCCATGTTCCCTGAACATTGCGACTGGCAGACGCCATAGTCCCCATATTCCCAGACCCATAGTACCATTAGCAGTTCACCATAATAGCCCGGTACTTTTTGTCCTCATTTCCCACAATATTTCTACGCTGGCCGGGGCTTGTCCTTGGGTGCATTATTATATGGTGTAGACAGGGATAATCGCCGGTCATTGTCACGCCACATTTACAATAAATTTGTCAAAGGGCCTCTACGTGTTGGCCTTCCTATGGCCCCACGCAAGCCCTCCAAATGTCCGGGCCATTTTTATGGCCCGTGGTCTCGAAAGACATAAAAATAATAATAATATTTATTGACATAAAAATAATAATAATATTTAAAATTACATATACAGTCACAAATACAAAATATAGATCTTTTCTTAATAATTAAGTTAATTCGTTAACTAACACCTAAACTAGGCCGAGCCTGTGTTTTAGGTGTTAGTCCCTTCCTGTGTCTTAAAGAGAAAATGTAAGATTTAAATGTTATATTTTGCAAAAATAAGATTAAAACTTGCTTTCGTAACTAGCTAGATTTATTAATATTTATTTATTATTAAATTATTTAAATAAACAGTATAAACAAATTTTCAACATCATCATATCTACATTGTTTTAACCAATCTATTAAAACTTCTTTACATTGATATTTGTTGAGGGGGTAAAGTGTAAGAATTTTATTAAGCCTGTTATATAGAGTGGGACCTAAATAACTCTGAAACTTAGTGATGAAATTTGTTTTAAACCTCTGGATATTTGTATAACAGAAACTACCAGTCAATTTGTTTTATAAATAAAACGAGTTGTCTAGTGCCTAAATCTATACTTTAATAAATTGTTGCAGAAAATACCCAAATACATTTATTATAATTTAATACAACACTGTTTCTACTTTCTACTGAAGCGCTAGCCCGCTGTAAATTGATGCAAACGGGTCTACGCTTGCTAAAGTCGCGGCATTAACTACGGTATTTCGACCCTAACTCGGTATGATTGGAGAAATACGATGTACATTTAGTAACTATCGGAAAGTCTCAAGACAATTCCCGGATATAATACATTTTTAATATATATTTTTTTTAATAATTGGCAGACAAACACACACATTGTATATATCTCCAAGCTAAGCGAGTTTCGTTTGTGTTATTGATACCGCGGACCACTCTGGGACTGATCCCAAACTGTATAATTAATGGAAAGTTCATTTCTGAAATTTACCAGCCAGGAATCGAACCCGGAGTCTCTGCGTTGCAGTGAGGTAGACCGGCAGTCATACTTCACTCAACCACAGAGGCCGTCTGTTCTAATACTTCACTGTTTCGGGGCAGTGGGGTGCGCATATGAACTAGAATGCTTTATGCCAGTTATAAACCAAATTAATCGAGGTAAGGGTTTATGAATTGGTCTTCTAGTAATGATTTTCGTATCTCTCGTGCTGTAATCCTGGAAAAAAAGATAGATAAGAAAAATAATTCTCAAAAACAACAACTTAGAGTACAGAAAAAATATATTTATTATCTGTGCTTTTTTGGTGTGTGTATTATTAATAGAAAACCACAATGACAGGTAAAGGAACGAAGTTCTACAAAATGTTATGATTATTATCAGTACCAGACGAAATCGCGAGTAATATCTAGTATATAAAAAAATGACCAAAAAGCACTACCTGCAACATAGTGAAGTTTGATATTTTTACGTATATTTATGTATATATATATATATATATATATATATATATATATATATATGTGTGTATGTACGTATGTATGTATATATATGTAATATTAATAGGTGTATTTATATATGTCTATTAAGTATAATTCTGACTTATATAATATTTTACATACTTTTATGTTTATCAATGAATAAAATATAATGTAAGTAACTGCATATCCTATAATATTTATGTCTATGACCTTTGACAAATATAAATTGTTTTATTCCTGTCACGGGTTATCTGGAAGAGATCGCTTCTTAGCGATAAGACCGCCCATTGATAGATAGATATATAACACTTTATTATACACCAATACCAAAATGAACTTAAAGACTAAAATTATATCTAGTTATGTACAAAGGGCGGTCTTATCGCTAAAAAGCGATCTCTTCCAGACAACCCCAGGAATGAATTGAAATGATAATGGCGATGGTGGTATACGTAACAAATAGTACGAACTACCTACATTGTGCACATTTAGAATATTTTTAGGCTATAAGTTTTTCTGTTTTCTGTAATGGTGTACAATAAAGTGTTATCTATCTATCTATAAAAATACTTTTTTGTTATAATGCAATATTATGATTTTAAATCAAGCAGTCGACTTTTTTAGTTTTTTGGACATAAACACACACCGTTGCTGAATTTTTATATATATAAATTTATCACTTTACTTACAGTTTCTTGTAAGTGATCTCAAGGGCCAGTATTGCTGGTGCGAGTAAAACGCCGTACAAGCTGGCCAGCATCGCAGGAGCCATGTCCTGGATGCCCACGCTGCTGAAGGTTGCCACTTGCCCAGAGCACTTCGGTTTACTCACTTGCAAACGACGGTGGAGACACATTTGCAGGCCGCTCTCGCGAATTTTTAGAAAACTGTAAAATAAAGACTAGAAAGAAAAATAATAAACCATGCTACTGTAATTTATTTTTTTCTTAATCTATACTAATGTTATAAAGAGGAAAGATTTTTATATTATTTTTTATTTAATTTGTTTAGGGAACACACAATAATTAATATTCGTAAATATAAAACACAAAGTTAATACATATACACGTATCAATCAAGTTTCCACTAAAAATTAATTTATATAATAAAAATAAAAATTGGCTTAAACAATAATTAATTACAAAAACTATTATACGAAAATTACATAAAATGTCTATTTAAGTGAGGGCAATAGTGAAAAACATGTCACCAGAATTCTATCCGTGCAGGAACGGAGAAAGAATACAATTTCCTGCGGCCGGCGGCCTGTCGTAAGAGGCGACTAAACAACCCACAGCCAGGTGGTAGGGCATTTGCCCGACTGGATGGCTACCACCTCTAGTCTAAAGCATGTCGCCATAACAAGCTTGAGTTGTGTTCCGGCATTAGTGGATTCCAGTGATCATTAAGAGAGCAGCAGTCCATTTGTAGCACCTTCGGTATTGCAAATGCCCACAGGCGATGGTAACCGCTTGCCATTAAGTGGGCCGTCTGCCTGTCTGCTGAACTACTGCAATAAAAAAAAAGAATAATTCCTAATAAAATACAGATAAAAAAAGGAAAATATAAAAAAGTATAAGTCATTGCATTATTTTAAATTATAACATTTTTTAATTTGGGTTTTAAATTGATACAAACTACCCATGAAGGATTCTACATTAATTAGTAAATAGTGCATTGTATTGCTGACAAGTGCGGCAAACAAATGTGTTTTACCCGACCAAAATTACTGGACTGATTTCAATAAAATTATTTCACTATTAGATAGCTTTCTTTAAGGCGGAGGAAATGAATTTCGCACAATACCGGGTCCTTTGCTAGGGATTAGACCATAGTGGATTATGGAGGCATTCCCCTGGGGGCAATCCAAACACTAATCGACCGGCTTGTGTGGAGACCCGAAACCAACCTACCAACCAACTCAATACTCCACTAAAACCACCCTCCTCCCATGGGCCCCGCGCTTATAGCTGGAAGAGCGTGAGACTTAGAACGTAGTCACGCCCACGCTGATCCTAGCGCATCAGTGCTTGAGAATACCCCGGGAATCAGTGCAAACTCACTTCGTCAACAGGGGTGAAGACTCCTCTGCTCCCTAGATGCTAGAGGGCCCCGCAGCGGTATTTCAAGGAGGGAAGTCATGCGCATATCCGCGCCTCCGGGACCCCGACTGACGTCGGTACCCGTGAGACGCATGCGCACTTGTACCTCTTTCCCTATCTCGTTCTGCGGCCTCCTTTTGAGACATAACTGCCTCGCAGAAATTGGACGCACCCACCCAATGATCATCGCTCTGCAGCATCGCTTGCACCAGACGGCCGAGCGAATCGATCGGACCTACTATTGTCTCGAGTTCGAACCTCTGTGGTGCCCATGCTACGCACTCGACTAGCGTGTGAAACGCCGTGTGTTGTGCGCCACATTGGCGACATTGGAGTGAAGGCAGGCAGACCACCATATGATTCAGATACTTATCGAAGCACCCATGCCCGGTAAGTATCTGTGTCATCCTGAAGGTCAGGGTCCCGCGTTTCCGCGAGAGCCATTGCAACAAGTGTGGGCGCACCGCCTTCACTGTCTCAATGCCAGCCACAGGGTTTTCCAACTCTACTGACCAAGATTGAATCATGTTCGCGGTTTACCACTATTAAATAGCTACATTATCCCTGAGTAATATAAGTTATATTTATACGCTTATCCCACCATATTTAGAAAATAAATGTCCGTCTGTTCAAAGCCGGAACGGGCCGCAAGATAACTAACTATAAGTGGATTTTAAAATATCAAGCGTAATTTAATTACATACTTCTAGCATGATCGTATAGACCAGGGTCTCCAAACTCTCCAGCGTTAAGGCCATACAAGTTATTCCAATATGTTACAAGTATCAAACTGTTTTTATTTAAATTCCATTTTTAGTGAGGTACATGATATTTATTTTGATATTTACAATTATCATTTACAATCATTACATAAACAAAATTAAAACCAAAATATATCTGTACTAATAATATCTACACATAGCTTAATTTGCAAAAAAAAACTTGTTGTAGGAGTTCAGCAGACAGGCAAGCGGCCCACTTGATGGAAAGCGGTTACCATCGCCTAAAGACATTTGCAACACTAAAGGTGCTACAAAGGCGCTGCTGCTCTCTTATGGGAGACTGGAACCTGGTCGCTAATGCCGGAACACAACTCAAAGTTGTTATGGCGGCATACTTTAGACCAGGGGTGGTAGCCATCCAGTCGGGCAAATACCCTACCACCTGGCTGTAGGTTGTTTTGTCCGCCCGGCCGCAGGAAATTGTATTCTTTTTCCGTTCCTGCACGGATGAAAAGTAAGTTAGTGAGGTTAATTTCAATATTTTTTTGTTATTATGCTTGAGTAAATTTTTCAGTATTACTACATATAGAAAATATAGAAAATACTATATAAAATAAACATAGACTTTAAATATTTATTTCTACCAATATTCATTCAAGTATACATTCGTAGTATACATTTCGCCAGGTGGTAGGGTATTTGCTCGACTGGATGGTGACCACCCCCGGTCTAGAGTATGCCGCCATAACAACCTTGTGTTGTGTTCCGGCATTAGTGACCAGGTTCCAGACTCCCTTAAGAGAGCAGCAGCACATTTGTAGCACCTTTGGTGTTGCAAATGTCCATAGGCGATAGTAACCGCTTTCTATCAAGTGGGTCGTTGGCCTGTCTGCTGAACTCGTGCAATATAAAAAAAAATATTATACACATCTAAGTATATATAAATATATATGTGTATGTATATACACGGCAAAAATAGAGTATAATGTCACCTGGTAATGTTTGCTGTGTCCCTCTCACTTAATACCTACTAGAAATGGAGACACGGTAAATGTAATAACTCAAACTACCCTATATTTATTCATTGTACTTAAAGCGCAAACTTCGCATCTTCGTCAAACCCTTTCGGATTTTAAAATGTATATATCAAATCAAATCAAATCATCGCTTATTGCATCAAACATGGTACATAAAAAAGTTGGTATAGTTTCACATGTTTTTGCCTGTAGGGCGCGCAGTGTTGTGCATATTACAATTAATCATTTTTATCGATTCAATAATATTACATTAATATTAAAAAATAATTCAGAATAATAATATAACAACCATAATCTTTAAAATAAATGTCAAAAAAATTAAAATTAAAATTAATCCACTAGTCTATATAATAATACATTGTACATACTACCTCAGTAATTTAAAGTCTATCATTAAAATAATCATTATAAAATATATAAAAATTGTGTGTTTTTGTTTGAATAAAAAAAAAAAAAGTCTTACCTGATTTTAAATAGGTCCTTGAAAGGCGATCGCTTCTGGCCCGGAACCCACGGATCAATCTCATTTATGTAGTCGATTTCCACCAGATCGCATTTTTCGTCTTCCTGATACGTCTCCTGGATTAGCCTGTACCCTGGATTTAGTTCCATGTGGAAAGCGAATAAGCCCTGAAGTTAAATAGAGTTTAACTTAAAATCAGGCTGTCTATGTTTAGGATACTACATACAAAGTTGATGCGATAGACGTTACTTCAGGACCATAGATATCAAAATAAAACTAAACGGAAATCTACATTTTATCTTTCTATTATATAATAAATCTGTTGTGAATGTCTGTTTGTATGATGAATATAAACATGGGAAAAGAATCAGGGGGTAATTCGGACCAGTAAATTACGAAAATGCAACTTATAGAATTTTGGATTTTTGAAAAGTGAGGTTAGGATACAATAGGGGTGTAACAATGGATAAGTTTTTTAGTGTTGCACGTACAGAAAGAATATTGCAAGATTATTAATTAATGTAGTATAAATTAATTATAATTACTTTATAAACTAATACACTAAAATAAAACTAATTTATATTGTATTGTACTCATAGTTCCACAAGACTATAAGTAGAACACTGAGCCTAAGTCACCGTCTTCTATGGGTAAGGTGCCCAAAAGGCTGACGACGTTTCCTCGCTGGATCGTCATACTGATCCGCTGTTCGAGGTAGGCACCAGGCCTCTAATGCCTACCTGACCTGAAGAGTCAATGAGTCCTTTTTATCAATTTTTGTAGACTCATGGCCTCAGGACCCCACGGTCCAAGCGTTTCAACAGCAAACGGCACAAACATATAACTCTCACTAAGAGTTGCACATTTACGTCGCTTGAGTGATTCAGCTATTTCCTCCGCCAAGCCGGCTGGTCTTGACGTGTTTGGTAAATGGGATGTGGCCAACGTGTCCACACAGGTCGCACTCCACACCAAACGCTTGCCACGTTACCAGGGAATCACGAGTCATTCCGTCAGGACGCCTACCATCGTGACGTGCAAAGCCGTTCGGCTCCAATAAAGCCGGCACGTTAGAGGTGGCAAGCGTCCTCCACAAGCCATCATTCATTCAAGGTGGCATGGCGTGACGCTCTGCCGGCAAGAAAGACCGAGGTATCCTGGGATTACCTCTGTTCCACAGACGCATTTGTGTGGTGCACATATGCGAGAAATCAAACGTAGGCTTATAGCTAAAAAAATTAAACAATACTTATTTACTTGCCAAAATAATCAATTTCAAAAACGTCTACTGACAAAACTTTAAGAGCAAAACTATACACTTTATCGCTTACAGGCAACCTTTCATATCGAATGCTGAATAGAAATTATTTTAATTATGCCTTTTCACTACTTCAAAAACGAATCGACGAGGATGGGATTCGAACCCACGCGTGCAGAGCACATTGGATTAGCAGTCCAACGCCTTAACCTCTCGGCCACCTCGTCGCATGAACTGCAACCGAAATTCTGTATTAGTTTCACAAATATCACAAGTTATTCAATAAATGCTAATACATAATGTTAATGTGAAACAATATATTATTTACAAAGATAACATAAATTAATTGCTTCTTTTAAATACCTATATACACATGGATGTGTCAATAGATTTAAGTAATTATAATTATGGTTATTTATTAATTTTATTTGGTCTGAAAGAGAGTGTCGGGGTGAAGGTAAGGAAAGGAATGCTCCGGTGGTTCGGGCATGTGGAAAGAATGCATGATGAAAGAATGACTAAACAGATATACAATGCAAAAGTGGATGGATGCAGAAGTCGTGGAAGGCCACGACACACCTTCCATGATCAAATTGATCGTGTACTAGCAGAAGATGATGTCAGGAGCCTTAAGAACAGACGAACGTGCATGACAAGAGTTATGAATGTCAAAGAAGCAAGTGAGGTGTGTAAGAATAAGCCTAAATGGCGCTCTGTTGTTCGTGCCTACCCCGCAAAAGAACTGGCGTGAGTTATATATATATATTTATTTTAATTTTTAAGTAACGAAGTATTTTATTGTTGGTTTTATTTAAATTTATTCATTTGGTTCACTAATTAAATAGTTCATAAGTAAAATTAGTTTATCAAAATGGGTCGTTTTGGTCTTACGCCAAAAGTAAGGTTTGCACTGAAAATCAGCGTTGTGTCGGATATAATTCCGGCACAACAGTATGCTGAGTGCAAACCTTGTTAGCTGGAAATGAGCCTACAAAATTGTCAAAATATGCTATGTATATAATAATGTATAAGGTGTATAATATTTTGCCAGGTGGTAGGGCATTTGCCCGACTGGATGGCTACCACCCCTGGTCTAAAGTATGTCGCCATAACAACCTTGAGTTGTGTTCCGGCATTAGTGACTAGGTTCCAGTCTTCCCTTAAGAGAGCAGCAGCGCATTTGTAACACCTTTGGTGTTGCAAATGTCCATAGGCGATGGTTACCGCTTTCAATCAAGTGGGCCGTCTGCCTGTCTGCTGAACTCCTGCTATAAAAAAAAAAAAAAAAAAAAAAAAAAAAAATAAGGAATGTTATTACGTCGCTATTTCTTCAAATAAACACATTGGTTGTATGGAGTTGACGTCTAGTTTTAAGAAGTAATAAAATATTATATATAGCACATAAACATAGCAGGAATAACAACAAACCTTTCTAACTTTCTCAACACCTTCCTCCATAGTATAATAGTTTGGTTTCTTGCCTTTTGGTGCGATTTTCTTATCGTATATTGCTTTACGAATGGGGTCGTTAAGTTTCTGTAAAACCATTGTTTATGTGATTATCTCTAATGTCTATAAAGATGTTGAGATACTTATACCTGAGATCCTGAGGCAGTCAGGCTTTAAAAACAGCTCGTAAAACTATAATTGATTCTTTAGGTGATCGGAAGGTTAAAGCGTAGATACCTCGGACAGCAGATCAGTACAGCATACAAAAGAAGTTACGCAATGAACACTTTGGATAGCTTATCCATTGAAGACCTAGCGACCTAGTTTCAGTGTTCTGTTTATAGTCTTAAAACCAATGCGAGCATAATAATTTAATTTGTTGAAATTTCGTTACGTACCTAACTAGTTTATGTTGTTGTAATAAATTTAGGTATTATGAGTGTGAAGTACTTTCAATGTTTAGTCGTAAAATTATCGTACGAGCAGGTGACAGAGGTACTTTAGAGGTTTTAGATGTATCCGTTTGTATCCGTGCAGGAATGGAGAAAGAATACAATTTTCTGCGGCCGGGTGGCCTGTCGTAAGAGGCGACTAAACAACCCACAGCCAGGTGGTAGGGTATTTGCTCGGCTGGATGGCAACCAACCCTGTTCTAGAGTATGCCGCTATAACAACCTTGAGTTGTGTTCCGGCATTAGTGACCGGGTTTCAGTCTCCGTTAAGAGAGCAGCAGCACATTTGTAGCACCTTTGGTGTTGCAAATGTCCATAGGCGATGGTAACCGCTTTCCATCAAGTGGGCCGTCTGCCTGTCTGCTGATCTCCTGCAATAAAAAAAAAGATGAACCTGTTGTAATTCTGCTCACCCCGCAAAATGTGAGAAATCCTGCGGGTTATCTTACGGAGCTTAAAAGGCGACAGTGATAAAACTTAAAACATATATAAATTTGAAATTGATCTAATGGTCACTCACTTTAAAGAAATACCGATTGTACTCGAAATCACTAGCTCCTAGTTTGAGTGGAGAGTTCAAAAGATCAGGTAAAGATCTCACAGAGGAACTTGGTGCTCGGAGTAAGACTACGATGTTAGCAGAATAAGCAGCATAAAGTATTGTGAGTGCCACAAAGAGGATTAATGTCACGCATCTTCCTAAAACAAACCAAATTTACAACTTCAGTTAGGTACAGTTTACTACATATATCGACGCCAGCCAAGCGCAGTTCCTGCTGGACGTAGCCATCCACTATGTGCAAGCGTTTCTCATCCAGTTCCCGCTGATTATCTTGCTTAGATCACTGCTTCTCTAATAAGGGATCTTCCTCTATCAGTTAACGATGTTACAATTACTTTAGGACTCCTTTGGTCTATCGGCCTTATTTAACGATGGAAGTGACCGGTCTACTACACAATATTACTTTCTAACTCTTTTTTCCAAAAACGTAATATGGTACAATAAATCCTACCATTATTTAGATAAAGAAGAACGATGGTTAAAATAACAGCTGATAATCTTACTTTTAAAATATCATGATGGAAATAATTTTAATTAAACAACGTTTAATGCGTTATTTCACTCCTTTTATTTGTACATACAAACCTGTGACCCCAAAAGCGTATGAACGCTCATACGAATACTGGAGATTCTTGTAAGATGGTAAAAAATATCTCAGTTGATTTGGCTGGCCTCTCCCTCATAGGAGGTTCATATAGTTTGCAGTAATTGAATTTATAGACAACTTATGTGTATGATTCTACCTGCAGCGTATCTGGGCTCTTGTGTGCATCCCTGCTGCAAAACAGCGCCGATGATCAGAATAAGCACGTCAGCCCACGAACCGTCCAGTTGGAGTGGATGCTAAAATACAAATTTTAGCATTAATTTCTCTAAATTGTGTCACTGTTTTCTGGTTATGTGATCGAAGAACTCAAAGACTGCGGAGGAAGATAGATGACAGTTCCAAAACAGACGCTGTATAATACTTACCATACTCATACTGGCTTCCCACTTTGACGTAAAATAAAGGAACACGGCACATCCCACAACACATATCAGAATCGCCAGCCAGACGTTCCCAGTGAATGGAAGTGTGAAGATATTCGATATGTAAGCCAAGGGCGGTTCGCGGAATACGAATCTTACAGCAGTTGAGCCCACCATGGCTATGTAGTCCACAGCGTCCATTCTCTCTTGAGTAAAAATTGTAAGGGTACCTGAATGACGTAGGATTATTAAGTACATAGATAAAATGGTCACGTGTTGAAATTTAAATTTCGACTTATTCCGTTTTCTGATGTCTCGGAATCCGTAAAGTTTCTGAACGCCTAATGAACTCCTTCTAAAGCCCTGGACCGATCTCGATGACAGTTTTGTGTGTGTTCGACTGGGTTTAGATTCACAATTTGAACTGGTAGGTAGCGCTGCAAGCGGGTTCAAAAATTTAATTTTTTTCAGGGCAGAGCAACGTCTGCCGGGCCCACTAGTATACTTATAAAAGTTTTTCGGTTCAGTTGATGTAAGCCACTTTCCCTTATCTACCGAGCAAATCACATACTGAGCACATCGATTCCGTACTGGAATTCTTACGAAGCTCTAGGACTTTTGTATTCTAATGGAAAGCGGTCGCATATACGACGTTTGCAATACTAAGGATGAAACTAACGCATTGTCAGCCTTTAGTAGGGATGGAATAATGGGATCCGACAGGAGAAATGGGACAGAGGAATAGAATAAGAGGATAGGTTAGGAAAGATGTAAGGGGAGAGAGAAGTGGGCCAACAGAACTCTTACTGATTGTACAAAACACGATTAGCTGAAAGCTAACAATTCACTTCACAAGTTTTAAGTTTAAGTTTAAATTTTCAGGACTTTAAAAGAAATGCAGGAACGGAGAAAGAATACAATTTCTTGCGGCCGGGCGGCTTGTTGTAAGAGGTAACAAAACAACCCACAGCCAGGTGGTAGGGTATTTGTCTGTCTGAATGGCGACCTCCCCTGGTCTAGAGTAGCCCCCGTGACAACTTTGAATTGTGTTCAGACATAAGTGGCCAGGATCCAGTCTCCCTTTAGAGAGCAGCCGCACATTGGTAGCACTTTTGGTGTTACAAATGTTTATAGGCGATGGTAACCACAGTCCATCAGGTAGGCCGTCTGCCTATCTGCTGAACTCGTGCAATAAAAATATAAAAATAATAGAAGTGTTTGCGGACAATGATACACTCAGGAGTTTCACCCACCATATTTATTATCAAATAAAATTCTATAAATTACCTAAATCGGCTTCTTTCTTTATCAGATGATCGACAATACCCTGCCATTTGCCGTTCTTGTCCCGATAGCCCCAGGTGTGGGTGAAGATCAACTTTTCTGTAGCATTTAACATCTCGAAACAGACTTTGACTACTCCATACGACATCTTTGTTATTGAGTCTTGATGGAGATGCCTGGAAAAGGACAGTACTTAAAAGATTAAAAATAAATAATACCTCATTATAAACGTGTCACTGTTGAGCCCAGGCCTTTTATCAATAACTTTTAGACAAACAGACAAACTTTGAACGAATTTTCTAGGTAAGTGACAAATATACAGTAAACATTGGTCATATCAAGCGCTGGAAGACACGCGCGTCACAACATTAGCGGCGTACCCCATATGTGGTCCTCAGAGGCACGACTTAATGGCAATAATCGGCCATGACCTTTCGCTGCGCAATGAGAGAGGCTGCTTAGCGAGCATGTCATGCCGCAAAAGAAGTTGCCCGAAAGACAGAGGGAGGAGAATCAGCTGGCAGATCCCTATCGCAGACGATGACCAATAGGGGGTTAGAGTCGTCGCTATGCTGACCTTCTCTTAACAGTGACGTGATGGGACTGGCTCGAAATTGGGGGCCTCTCCGGTGAGTCACACCGAAGACCGCGGGATACTCTGGTCCCAGGGGCTGCTCTACTGAAGGCATGTGTCAAGGCGACGTGATGAGACATTGTTAGCTCTCAGCGCGCTTCACTAGACGCAGAGGGACGCTGCTCGGTTAAGTGGGTAGTCTGGCGGTTAGCATTCAACAACTCCTTCCGCAGGAAAGGTGCGGATAGAGCAGTCCCCCAAGAGCACCACATACCCTTCGCTGACCACCCCAGGAGTCCCAAGGGGTGCTTAAAGGCGTTCCCCCAGCGTTATCAAAAAGAAATGGTCCTTGACCCTACGACCCCCAATTTAAATCCTCATTCCATTCCTCCATGCGATCCCCTTTATCTCATTCATCCTATCTGTAGGGTTATACGTCGGAAACGTTTCCGTGTAAGAACGGAAAGCTCCCGAACGAATCAATTTGCAGTCCGACGGAACGTCAAACGCTATTAACAAATCCTGTCGGAAACATACACGTTCCGTAGGATAGCAAATTGATTCTTTCGGGAGCTTTTCCGACGAAACGTTTCCGACGTTTGTGAATAACCCCAGTGATCCCTCAATCCCCGTCTAAACGCTGACAACGTGATTGCTTCATTCCTGGTAATTTAAACGTCTACAGACCACGTAACCATATTGACTAATTGTGTCGTCTGCCTGTTTGGCAGTCACATAAAAAAACAAAACCCTTATACGCAGACTAACATGCCCTTGGTAAAATTTTAATTGATTAGATGTAAATTTATACGTTCGAAGCTAAAGTTATTCTATTCATATTAACGTCATTGACTTGGTGTTAAAACTTGTTTCGGACTTATTATTAACAAGCTGTACCCGCGACTTTGTCTGCGTGGATTTTTTTATAATTTTAAAAGTAGCCTAAGTTACTCTTTATATCATCAGCCGTTTTAGAGATTAGCCGGAACATCCGGAGAGATACTGGCAAAAATTCTAACAATTGCATTTTCGAAATCTCCTGATCCGAATTATCTCACCTGAATTTTTTCACATTTTTATTTTGATATTACAAACAGACACTTCAATTTTATTCATCTGTATGTATGTATAGATTGGAAATTACATAATGGTTATTTTGCATACAAACATTATGTAAATCAACCAGCAATAGATTAAAACTTGTTTCATACATATGAAATATTTTATTTAATCGCATACCTACCACTTTTTATTGCTACATTCAGACGAATAAAATGGCTGAGCTCCGTGCGCTCAGAGTGAAGTTGGCGAGGGAAACCAATTTTGCAGTAGAAAGCCGATCCACCTCAGTGCGTTACGAAAACGTAGTAATAAATAATCGATTAGAACGGATAAAGGTAGATAGTTTTCAGTGAATACATTAATTACTATTAACCACACAGACGCAAACCACGAGTATAATAAAGTTTACGCACATGAGTTTTAAAAAATTGCTTTACTTCATTCGATCCATTTGCTCACGTAGGCTCCATTTACACTTTTAGTCCTTTGTCTGAGGTACATTCCTACAAAATCTACTAGGCCGCGACATTTAAACGTGGACCAAGTCGCGGGTAACAGCTATACTAATCACAAAATAATACACCCAATTTGACAGTTCTCATTATATATTTTTTAATATTTCACTAATCATAGTCTCCTTTAAGAGAGCAGCAGCGCATTTGTTACACCTTTGTTGTTGCAAATGTCCATAGGCGATGGTAACCGCTTTCCATCTAGTGGGCCGTCTGCCTGTCTGCTGAACTCCTGCAATAAAAAAAATAAAAAAATCAAGGTTTTGGAATAAATATGTACATAGTTTTTTTTCTACAGAATCGAATTGTATTAATGAAATTAGAATGTAACTGTGTTTGGGACTTCTACATATATCAATACGACATTACAGAATTAATAAAAATTGCATGTTATTTCGTTATTTAAAAAATTATCATATCATTTATATAAATAAATATAATATAATGCACTAGTAAAAAAATGTATATTATCAACCAAACCAAATATCAACCAAATTATTTGTTGGTTTCAGTTTTGTTGATTTCATTCAAAGTTACGTTCTAACTGTCTTAAGTGTCAAATCGGGCTTCTTGTTTTGTGATTATTATAAGGATATATTATTATATACATACAATCTATCATCCATATGCTTTCTGGTCTCGTTGCTATCAGTTATCACATTGGCCATGGTCAAAGTATGCCTCTTCAAGTTGTTCCTTCTAGCAGACAACACTTTAGTCTCCCGATAATCTTCTATAACACCATATTTACTTAGAAATATGCTTTTAGAACTGTCTTTTCCGTTAAATAGAAAATTGACAAGGTTTTTGACCTTTGGTATAATATTCATATTTGAAGGTAGTTTGTTAATGATTTCTTGATTTGCTTTTGCATTATCATTATTCCGCCATAAAAACCTTTTCGTGTAAATGACTTCAGATTTTTCGGATATTTTATATGCTGAAACAAAGTTATTATCTAAAAAATTCTAGCATACGAGTATATACGAGTATTGTAATTGTTCACAATTCAAATATAGAGGTAAAATACACTAAACGACCATTATTATAAACATACATACATACATACATAACTTCACGCCAGTTCCCTCGCGGGGTAGGCACGAACAACTTTATAATAACTTTACATTATTATAAAGTTACATATAATCGAATACAATGCAAGAAAACTTAACTTATTTGTATTGTATTCTACTCAAAGTCCCTCAAGACTATAAGTAGAATATTGAGCGTAGATCACCGTCTTGTATGGATAAGGTGCCCAGAAGGCTGGCTTTTTTTTGCTGGATCGCCATACTGATCCGTTGGCCGAGGTAAGCACCAGCCCTCTGATCACCTGGAGAGTCAATGAGTCGTTTCGATAAATTTTGGTAGGGGCTCATGGCCCCAGGACCCCACGGTCCAAGCGTTTCGACAGAAAACGGCATAAACATATAACTCTTACTGAAGGTTGCATATTTGCGCCGCTTGAGTGATTCAGCTGTTACCGCCGCCGAAACGGCTGATCTAGATGTGTTTGGAAAATGGGATGCGGCCAACTTGTCTACCCAAGTCGCATCCCGCACCAAAGGCTTGTCACGCTGCCAGGGAATTAGAGTCATTCCGTCGGGACGCCTACCATTGTCACGTTAGCGGTGGCTTATCCAAAGCCATGGATCATTTTAAATTGCATTTTCATTCGTAAACGTGCAACTACGCTTAGGCCTGAGTTTGTTGCCGCTTCTTCCCCTAGCAATAACACGTTGCGAAGCGGTGTACATAGAATAGGAAATAAAAATAAATTTTGACTTATATGTATGACCTTCAAAAAGTGTTCTCCGGTGGAACTTATTTTGAATAAAAACTTTTGAATTTGAAATTTGAATTTAAGCCTCGGTCACAGGGTCTCTAGATTGAATTTTTGAAAACTCCCATATCCTATACAGAAACTATTACAGAAACATTTTTCCCATAGATATCATTGGATGAAAAAATTGGACAAGTGCATACCAGACCACATATGTTGAAGGTTTTTTTTATTGCCTGAAGCAGGCAAACAGGCAGACGGCCCACCTGATGGAAACCGGTTAACGTCGCCTATGGACGTTTGCATCAACATGGATGTCGCTAATGCCGACCTCTAAGAAATTTTATTTCCGAAGGATTTTGTAGAGGCGACAAACTTTTGTTATTTTTAAACAATTTCAAATAAATTCAGTTCTAAATTCGTCGTGTCAATTAAAATTAAATTAACACCAAAAGAGACATGTATGTAATAAATATCATTCCAATTGTTGTATACAGACATGTTTGGATTTAACTTTTATCAGCAATTTCATGTTAGGTCGATTATTTTAGGGCATTTTGAGTAAGGCTAGGGGGATAAAATGCTTCCCCAATTTTCCCTAAAATTCTGGTCCTCAAAAGTTCCCCATCCGCAAAATAACCCTGCTTGGTGAATATGATTTGAATCAATAGCCTACATCTGTGCATCTGCATATACGTGCGGCGCGCGACCGTCGCCTTATATGTGGAATCTATTGAAGATGATCTGTGTGTGGTGTATCCACATCACTAGTTAGTAAGTTTATATTGTCTATGTTTTTGTCCTTCTTCTTTGTCTATGTGTCATGTCGGCCAGTCGTATTAAATTTTGTATCTCTTTTAAAATTAAAATAAACAGTTTAAAGTCAGTCAGTATATTAATTAATATTTATAATATACGACACACCTTCCATGATCAAATCGATCGTGTACTAGCAGAAGGTGATGTCAGGAGCCTTAAGAACAGACGAGCGTGCATGACAAGAGCTATGAATATCAAAGAAGCAAGTGAGGTGTGTAAGAATAAGCCTAAATGGCACTCTGTTGTTCGTGCCTACCCCGCAAGGGAACTGGCGTGAAGTTATGTATGTATGTATAATATATCTCTATCCATAACAACAAATAATAAAATTAAAAGGATACATACATATATACATAACTTCACGCCAGTTCCCTTGCGGGGTAGGCACGAACAACAGAGTGCCATTTAGGCTTATTCTTACACACCTCACTTGCCTCTTTGACATTCATAACTCTTGTCATGCACACTCGTCTGTTCTTAAGGCTCCTGACATCACCTTCTGCTAGTACACGATCAATTTGATCATGGAAGGTGTGTCGTGGCCTTCCACGACTTAAACCTAAAAGGATATCACACGTCCAAAGGACTTGGTGGCTTTAGAACAAATTAGGGGTGTTAATTATCATGTAATTGGGGATTGAAAAATTTATTGAGTGCTTAAAATCACTTCTGGTATCATTAGAAGGACCTTAAGCCTGATTGCCATGTGCATTGGTTACGTATGTAGTCAGTCAACTTGCGAACAAGTCTTAATTATTGTTTGCTCAGAAATCGACAACTCATTACAAAATGCGGAGTGCCAACCTCATTTCTTACATTGCGGCATACAATTTTTGTATAATTTATTATTGTACTATTTATAGCATTATTTGCGGGTAGTTGTGATTACTAATTTGATATACTTTCATTTATTATAATCTATTTAATTATTTTAATAATTTACTATTTTACTAGCGGAGGGTGATGTCAGGATCCTTAAGAACAGACGAGCGTGCATGACAAGAGTTATGAATGTCAGAGAAGCAAGTGAGGTGTGTAAGAATGGGCATGCATGTATGTACTATTTTAAAATAAAATAAAATTATAAACTAAACTATCTTAAAAATACTATTATATAGGTATCTAATTATAAATAAATTAAACTATACAATAAATTAAACTAAAAATAAACTATATATACAAACTAAAATTAAAGTATAAAATCTAGTTCTAGACCGCTGTCAGTCGGAAACGTGCCCAAAAGACTGGCCACATTGCCTCTCTGAATGGCAATGCTGATGCGTTGTCCGAGGTATAAACCAGTCTTTTGGTCACGTGAGACATCCACCAGACGTTTGACTATGTCTCGATAAAGCTTTGTATATATTTTCTATTCTCGTATGTTCCTATTTAAATGTCTTTCTATCTTATTTAACTGGAAAATGACTGCTTAAACCAAACAATGGTAACAATGTAACTCGCCAGTATCGCAAGTTAACAATTTAACATGAATAAATAGGAACATTATTAATGTTAGTCACAGTCAAAAATAAGCTTGATCATTTTACGAGAATACTTTTTTAATTAAAGTAGTTTATTTAATAATGCACCAATCAAACACTACACAAAAAGCCATATTATTACAACCTTCATTTGTTAACCTTATTGACGCATAGGACAACAAAGGTCATTTAAGTAAATATAAACAATAAATATTACAACTGTACACTTTTTGAAGTGAAACTTAATGAGAATCGTTGTGATTTGAAATTCGATGAAACGAAAAAGCGACACTAAAAAGCGATAAACAAATGATCTATAGGACTAAGCCTGCGAGAGAATGAGGTATAATACATTATATTTAATCACTATCTTCTGCCCGCGACTTCGTCCACGTCGAATAGTATAAAAAAAAGTTTAGTCTTAGCGTGATAATATATAGCCTATTGCCTTCCTCAGTAAATGGGCTACCTAACACTTAAATAATTTTTCAAATCAGACCAATAGTTCCTGAGATTAGCGCGTTAATCAAACAAACAAACAAACTCTTTAGCTTTATATATTATAAGTACAAGATTTAAATCTATGATCATACACATAGAGTTGAAAATGTTTTGAGGTTTTTCGTTAATACTTCAAATTTCGTGTTTTAAAGCTTGAATATTATAACAATATAATATATGAAATGTACATACATACATACATAACTTCACGCCAGTTTCCTTGCGGGGTAGGCACGAACAGCAGAGCGCCATTTAGGCTTACTCTTACACACCTCACTTATATGAAATGTGATGTCATGAAATTTAGAATCCCTCCCACCCCTACTCAGACTTTGATTCACGTCTACAGCGTGTGAACTTCACAAATACACACATTTTTTTTATTCATACAAAATAATCGAGAGAATAATAGAAGAAACGAATAAAATAGGTAAACCAAGCCCCTAGCTCGTAAAGTGAAATCGGCTAAAGGAAGCTGATTTTGGATTAAGAAGCCAATCAAGTGCGTTACGAGAACTTAATAATAAAATAATAATAGTAGTAAATAAGTGAATTAGTACGAATAAACCAATCAAGATCTCTCCACGTCCCTGCGAGAGACGTTAGGAGACATAGCCCCCCCACAGGATAGACTAGGCGTGTTGCTGGGAAGTTTCTTTCGCCGTTTCTTCTCTCCCAGCCATAACACGTTGCGAAACGGCAGTAAGATAGCGTAGGCCGCCGCGAACCGCCGATCCCGGCCCGCCGGGATCCTTCCCCTCGGGCTTTATATTACCCGTCGCCCGTTCTCAATTAGTGCTTTGTGTCGCCCTATGGTGGGCATCATTAAATTCATCCCCCTCTCATGGCAACAGTCCAGCCGAGGTAAAACTCCTCAGGGAGCTCCCTCGAGCAAGTTGCCCCCCCGGGCTCGAGCGCCTTCGCCTCGCGAAGGCACTCGCCCCAAAAACCCCGGTAAAGTTGTAAGGTCTTCGGACCAACAACATAAAGTCAAGTCCAATAAAAAATAAATAAGTACGAATAAAGGCGGAATAATTTTTAGTGGATACATTATTAATACCTACAGAGACGCAAATCACGTATGTAGTATAGGTCCCGCCACGTAAAAAGAACGCTGAGCGGTAGTGGAGGGGATGCGTCTGCGCAGGTGTACAGTCGTATCCTAAAGTACTAGGGTAATGTTTTATGAGTAATTGTTTTATTGTGGAATCTCTGTAGAATCGGCGGGGTATCACCCCGTCTCGCCCCCTTCATACCACCAATTTGATCGATAAAACGCTCACTGCGCAGGTTCAGAGCCAGCATTTGTTTTTACGTGGCGCGAACTATACATAAGTAAAAAAAAATGTTTCACTTCTTTATCCGTGCAGGAACGGAGAAAGAATACAATTTCCTGCGGCCGGCCGGCCTGTCGTAAGAGGCGACTTAACAACCCACAGCCAGGTGGTAGTCTAAAGTATGTCGCCATAACAACCTTCAAGTTGTGTTCCGGCATTAGTGACCAGGTTCCAGTTTCCCTTAAGAGAGCAGCAGCGCATTTGTAGCAACTTTGGTGTTGCAAATGTCCATAGGCGACGGTAACCGCTTTCCATCAAGTGGGCCGTCTGCCTGTCTGCTGAACTCCTGCAATAAAAAAAAAACTTGAAATACATAAACGATATGTATGTATATTATATTATGTATGTATGTATTTATAAGACACCGATTCGGTATATGAAATAACTTGACATATTATCTACAATTAGGTACCTACTGTATAATTCTACAAAAAAAAAAAATTTGTCTGGATTGAATGGATTATAATCTGTTATTACTAATTAGTTGATTTTCAACTGTTAATTAATATTTGCATGCCTGAAAGGGCAAAAACATGTGAAACAAAATAACATATCTTCATCTAATGTTTTTACTGACCATGTTTTGAAGCAAATAAATGATTTGATTTGATTTGGTAGTGAGAATAATGCAACATACCTCTGTTCGTATCAAATTTTTTGTCCATCCAAAGGTTGTCTGGAAGATATCGCTAATAGCGATAAGACCGCTTATTGTATTGTAAAATTGTATTTCTGTTAACTGTATTGTTGATTTGCCTAAAAGTATGTACTTCCAATATTACTTCTATAGTATACTAAAGTTATGCCTGCGCTAGGCCACAGATGAATCCCTAGGAAGTACTCCTATTTTACTTACATAAGAAACTATTTATCATTTATATATATGTTACGGGCAATTGGATAAATCCGGTCACTATGAATAATGACCGGTCTGTATAAATAATGCCCGTATCAAGTGGGCAATATAAATAAGAATGCATGATTAATCACTTCTCCCGGTCAGTATGAATAATGACAGCCTTATCTTAGGCAATATAGTAAAACACAGATGAACTGTAGTTTTTTGTTTATTAAATGAGGTTAGGGTATAATTATATAGCACTATTTATTATTATGAGATATGAAGTGAATTTTGGGTGGTTATAAAAAAAATAACCACGAAGGTTAAGGCGGGAGCTCCTTTCGCTTCGCTCCCGCCTTAGCCTTCTAACCTATATTTAAAAAAATCGCATCTGTTCACAATAGATAAAAAGTGTCATATAGGTAAGTATACCCCACCCTTAAATGAATGGACCGGCCAAATGATAAATACAAGTAATCTCAAACCTTGATTTTTTTAAATGGACCACGGGCCGTCAGACGTTATTAGTATGGGCCGACCAAAGTAATTTTATGAAATTGACCGACGCTCTTGGTCATTATTTATAATGAACGGCCCATATTAATAGTGCCCGATTAATCAAATTGCCCGTAACATATATATACACATATAGACTTAGGGGGGCACATATTATGTATGCAAGGCCTCCATACGTCGTACGCCGCGTCCGCAATCAGAGCCTCGAGTCTGTAACTCAAATTGACAATTGAGTCCAATTAGAATCGTAACTTTTAACGGTTTAGGTAGCCTGTAAACCACCTCAGCTCAATATTAAATCAATATTTATTTCTCCGAGACTAATTCAATGTGAAATTAGAGACTACGGGTATTTGACCATATGTCAGTCGAAAGTATATAGACTTGGGGCCCAGATGTTTACAGGCGTTAGACGTTTCCACCTTGTTTGTACCTAACAATGCCCAAAATGCTTCTTTAGCCGTTCCACTTAGCGACCACGGTCGTTATGGTTGTCGCGGAAACGTCCCCAATGACGTCATAATTTTCGCTCACGCAGAGCTCACAACGACCCATGTCAAGAGGCGAGCCGAATAATCCGTTCCATTTGAGTTTACGATTGTAACGCCCGCAAGCAAGTGGAACGGAAAAAATTGCGCTCGTGAGCTTGGTCATTGTTAACCTCATGTAGAACGTAGCCATAGTCCATTGGTATAAAGTCAATTTGACGCCGGAAGCGGCATTTTGCGTCCATTGACGCTAAACAACACTCACCGTCTGTCATAGTCTACTAAACTGCGGGGAAGTTATAGTTCTAAATAAAGCTGAAATGTACCTTCAATATGAACTGGGTGGTTCCTGGACAATCTAGATCCGCAATTATAACGGAATATTGTAAGTGGTATTCAGTTCTGTTGTACTGCAAGGAATATGCCGTACCTATTCCTTCATCGTATAAACTCTTGACAAGGAATTTAATTTGATCTGAAATGTGTGTAAAGAAAGAAAGTATAGCATGTAAGCCTTATCCGTGCAGGAACGGAGAAACAAATTCCTGCGAGCAGGCGGCCTGTCGTAAGAGGCGACAAAACAACCCACAGGCAGGTGTTAGGGTGTTTGCCCGTCTGGATGGCTACCACCCCTGGTCTAGAGCATGCCGCCATAACAACCTTGAGTTGTGTTCCGGCATTAGTGGTCAGGTTACAGCCCTATCTACGAGTCCGGCAGCAGATTGGTAGTACCTTTAGTGTTGCCAATGTTTATAGGCGTCGGTAATCATTTTCCGCCACAGTTGGGCAGTCAGCCTATCTGCTGTACTCGAGCAATAAAAAAAATCTTGAGCTAACCGCCTTGCATACTCACTCACTTTCTCCTTCCTCCTATTCGAGCTTGCCTGCTATCCCATCTGATCACCACCATCCTATTCCTCCTATCGCGTCCCTAATATCTAACCGATTTAATTCCATAACCTAGTGTTAGAAGTATCCATGGGCGACGGTAGGTAACAACTTTACAATAAATAGGTCGTCTTCCTGTTTGCCTCCTTCAGACAATGCTTTTTGGCTTCTCCTCCACCATGTGAAAGGGCAGAGGGTATTATTTACTTTTTTTCTATTTTGTTTCTTTTTTATTTATTACTACTTTGGGAAAAAGAGGTGTCTATATTTATCTGTTTTATGATCTTAAAATTATAACCTAAAAACATTACGTTCCCAAAAGTTGCCTAAAGTGTTGTAAAACTTGTTAAGCCAATTTCACCTTCTTAGGTGAAATTGGCTTAACAAGGGCTCTTGCTCGCGACAACTTTTCACCCATTAACAACAAGAGTTAGTGATAACTCCCCTATTTCTAAAATGTGTAGAATTCTCAATTACTTTGACTCCGAAAATTCATTTTATAAAAAGATTCCTTTAGCCCAAAAATATATTAATTTGACATAGACAGACGGACAGACAAATTTCTATATCTTACTTACACTTCTTTGTTATCTACAGTCTAGAGTCACTTTATTATTAGAGTTTAATTAAATAACAGCAGTGAAAAAATTAAATTGCAAGCTGTGTTCACCTACAAGTAGTTTATACATCGCATTGTAAACCTTAATCATAAGTCCATTAATTGACCAAATGTAAAAAACTGTTGGTGATCCTTTATTAAATATATAAATAAACTAATCTAATGACTACAATTATTCAGACAATGGTTAATATCAAGAAGCTTGAAATGCATGTTAATAGTCTCAATAAGGGATGCTGAAGGGAACCACGCGAAGTACAGGAATGATGTAGGAAGGCATACACCGGTCGCAAAGCTTCGAACGCAAATCGGGATATATAGTTAGGATAATAATGATGATAAGGCATTTTTTGGGGCCCATGCGAGCCCATGAAGTGGCGAGTCACCGTCTGCCCATTTTTCTAAGCATGTGCAGACGCCATAGTTTACATAGCCCAGATCCCTAGTTGTACAGCAGTTCATCCCAATAGCCCGGTACCTTTTGTTCTTATTTCCTACAATAGTACTACACTGACCGGGGCTTGTCCTTGGGTGCATGTCTATATGATGTAGACAGGGATAATCGCGGGTCAGTGTCACGCCACATTTACATTTTTCTCAGGGGGCTTCTACGTGTTGGCCTTTCCATGGCCCTACGCAAGCGCTCCAAATGCCCGGGCTATTTTTATAGCCCGTGGTCTTGAGAGATATTCAAGTATAATACTCACATGTGTCCCAACATAAATACGGCACGAGCAAAGACGTCGGTCTCTCGTTGTAAATCAAAAATGATATGATCATCTTGCCGACATCATTATCATAAGCTTTAACTGTAAATGTGGTAAACAGCAACAAGAATGCGATGGAGATTGATTTGACATTCATTATAATATAATTCAGCTTCTTTATTTCCTAGAAAAAATCAGACAAACACACTGTAGGTATTCTAAGTATATTCTCAAGCTAAGCAACTTACGCTTGTGATATGAGCTATTTTGTCCCACTAACATTGTGTGAATGAAGCGTTAGGTAAACTTCTAGGCGCTAAGAACCTCAGCCAGAAGGCCCAGCTCGCCATACACAACGCGGTGCTGGTACCTACGCTCACGTATGGATGCGAGAGTTGGGTATGGAAGAGAGAGCATGAAAGTAGAGTAAACGCGGTCGAGATGCGAGCACTGCGCAAAATCTGCGGAGTGACGCTCGCGGACCGCGTTCGTAATACCGAAGTAAGAAAGAGAGTTGGTCTGAAAGAGAGTGTCGGGGTGAAGGTAAGGAAAGGAATGCTCCGGTGGTTCGGGCATGTGGAACGAATGCATGATGAAAGAATGACTAAACAGATATACAATGCAAAAGTGGATGGATGCAGAAGTCGTGGAAGGCCACGACACACCTTCCATGATCAAATTGATCGTGTACTAGCAGAAGGTGATGTCAGGAGCCTTAAGAACAGACGAGCTTGCATGACAAGAGTTATGAATGTCAAAGAGGCAAGTGAGGTGTGTAAGAATAAGTCTAAATGGCACTCTCTTGTTCGTGCCGACCCCGCAAGGGAACTGGCGTGAAGTTATGTATGTATGTATGTAACATTGTCAGGGAGTATGTTAGGCTAATACTATATTACTAAGATCTTTTAATATTAGATGTTTGTTTCTACTATTTATCTATCATGCGCTCTTTTGTCGCGAGTGTTCTTTTCCGCCTTGTATACTCATATACATACCTTATCCTACAAATATTGAAAAGAGGAAAGATTTGTAGTTTTTCTATGTTTGTTTGTAACGAATAAACTCAAAAACTACGGAACTGATTGCAAAGATTCTTTCACCATTCGAATGCTACATTATCCCTGATTAATATAGGCTATATAAAAATTCGGGATCCCTACTACAACTTCAATAATGTAACCCATCAGTCTAAACATAGTACTTGGCGCTGGAATCGGGTTCTAGTTTATTATTTATCAGGGCAGGACGTCTGCCGAGACAGCTAGCAGTATTATAATTTTCTTATTAATGTACATGTTTATTTTTTTCATGTGTGCTATAGTTTTTTTTATTTTTTTTATTGCAGGAGTTCAGCAGACAGGCAGACGGCCCACTTGATGGAAAGCGGTTACCATCGCTTATGGACATTTGCAACACCAAAGGTACTACAAATGCGCTGCTGCTCTCTTAAGGGAGACTGGAACCTGGTCACTAATGTCGGAACACAACTCAAGGTTGTTATGGCGACATGCTTTAGACCAGGGGTGGTAGCCATCCAGTCGGGCAAATGCCCTACCACATGGCTGTGGGTTGTTTTGTCGCCTCTTACGACAGGCCGCCTGGCCGCAGGAAATTGTATTCTTTCTCCGTTCCTGCACAGATAGTATACATGATTCACCTTCAAAATATATTTTTTGCAATCAATACAATACTTACTGATGATTTTAAATGTCTTAAGGTCAGTTCCTACATATATAATCTTCAAAATCTTACTATACATTCACTTGCCTTACCATCGGTTGAATTTTGACATTACTTGTATGGAGCTTATGTCAAATTTTAACTGCTTGTAAGGCGAATGTACTGTCCGTTAGATATAGAAACTGGTCATTAGTCAACTTAAGAAACAACTAAAATATAGAAGTAGAAAATGATGTTCAAAAACGTATCTTGTATGAGTTTTGATTTTTTTACTGCAGGAGTTCAGCAGACAGGCAGACGGCCCACTTGATGGAAAGCGGTTGCCATCGCCTATGGACATTTGCAACACTAAAGGTGCTAAAAATGCGCTGCTGCTCTCTTAAGAGAGACTGGAAGCTGGTCATTAATGCCGGAACACAACTCAAGGTTGTTATGGCGACATACTTTAGACCAGGGGTGGTAGCCATCCAGTCGGGCAAATGCCCTACCACCTGGCTGTGGGTTGTTTTGTCGCCTCTTACTACAGGCCGCCCGGCCGCAGGAAATTGGGAACTCTGGGGTCTATCCCAGCCGATCAGAAAGGAAAGTTCGAACCTTAAATGATAGGTGAATGATTATTTTAATTGGACATTTGTATTTAATTTAATTATTTGACATTATTTGTATCTTTTGACATATAAAAATATGCTAATAAATATTTTCTTTGGTCGCGTCAAATATACTTTCATAATTCTATTTAATACTAGTGACCACTAGGCCACTAGGTCGAATTTCGATCACAATTAATTTAAATTATAAGTTTAAACATTATTAAGGTTCTGTTGCTAAAGACTATACTTCTATAATCAAGGATTTCTCCAAGGCTACACTGTTAATTTGACTTTAACAATAAACAAAAGAGTATATATGCGTGTGTGTGTCAAATACATGGTAGTGTGTGTCATGTTTTTTTTTATTGATTTAATGTATTTTTTATAATTATTAGCATTTTGCATTCCTTCTCTATATAAACTATAAGTGTGCGAAATTTCATACTCCTCCGTCCGCGCAATTTTCGTAAAAAGGGGTAGGCAAAGATTTTGCTTCACGTATTAATATAATGATGATACCTTATATTAGGCATTGTAATATTTGTACGCCCTATGGGTAATGGCATGTGGACTTATACATAATTAAAGACCAGTATAATTTTTATGTACCATACATACATACATACATAACTTTACGCCAGTTCCTTTGCGGGGTAGGCACGAACAACAGAGCGCCATTTAGGCTTATTCTTACACACCTCACTTGCTTCTTTGACATTCATAACTCTTGTCATGCACGCTCGTCTGATCTTAAGGCTCCTTTCATGTACCATGTCATATGTAAATAAATTTTCATTTCATTTCTTGGATATCTTCTATATCATAAGGCACTTTCAAGCCATAGTAGCTCAGTGGTTAGCGCACACGACCCAAACTCAAAGGACGCGGGTTCCAAAGCATGCATCACTTAGGCACTTTTCAGCATACTGTCACAATTACCACGTGCTAACAGTGAAGGAAAACGTAATAAAACATCGAGATAACCGATGAGTCAAACCCGCCAATCTGCCTTGAACAAGCGTGACGAGTATACTGTCCGTAGCCCTATGAAAATGGACGGCAGTGGGTAAGAATCAAGTTCGACATTTCTAAGATTTATAACATGGCTACTCCATGACATACATACCTTTTTTATCCCGAACGAAACCGCGTGAAAATGCTATTATTCTAATATTTACTTACCACAGTAGCGTAATTTAATTTACATATTTGGCAATATACAGCGGTGTGTTCGTCTCTTCATTAATTATAATTAATATTTACTATATTATTTTTCCTCGCATGAATAATATGAAACGAGCTAGACAAACGAGTTTCCTTGTTAAATATGAGACAAATAATAGATAGAGTTCTCGTATCCAAATCACGTTTTTATACAGTTTTAACATTCATAATGCAAAATGATAACTGGCCATGTCTAATATCATGGTAAGGACTGTCAGAAAGAAAAGTTTTCGTATTTTCATAACATTAAAATTTATTTTTAAACTTACAGCAGTCATAAATTAATACTCTTAATTAGCTTCTTTTAAATTTCATGAAGTTTGCGATTCTTCCAGGATATAAGTTTACATAAGTTGAACAAAGGATTTTTTTATTGTAGGAGTTCAGCAGACAAGCAGACGGCCCACTTGATGGAAATCGGTTACCATTGCCTATGGACGTTTACAACACCAAAGGTGCTACAGATGCGCCTACTACTCTCTTAAGGGAGACTGGAACCTGGTCACTAATGCCGGAACACAACACAAGGTTGTTATGGCGGTATACTATAGACCAGGGGTGGTCGCCATCCAGTCGAGCAAATACCCTGCCACCTGGCTGTGTTTTATCGCCTCTTACGCCTCTGATGGAGGGTGACCTTAAGTGAACTGTTTCACGCAAACCTATTTTGCAAATAATGACTTTATTTATGTACTAATATCTTTTCCTCGTTTTTTTTTCTAAATATCAGAAAGTGGTGGATCGAAGTCTTATATGATATATTTTATACTATACTATAACTTTACTCTGTCCAACTAATCAATTTTTGTCGTTTGCATGCTTATAAGTTGATAACAACTTACGGATTTTTATATTAATTTTACGTGCTACAAATGTCACATACTGTCATATTTCATTGTGCTAAGCGACGATTCCTTCGCTAGTGATGCTAGCCTATAAGCTATCGTCATCATACCTATATTTAATCGTAATTAATCGCTTTAAAATGAAAATGTTTTAATTGAAAAAATATTTTACTTAATTAGATATATAAAGTGATTTTGCTTTGTCATATGGCTTATATATTACGCATTACATTATTTATTTTAGCTAACTATGTATTATATAAAATAGAATTGATGACACTTTAGGTAATCATTACTAATTGATTAATGATTGACCTGTCAAAACTAAAATGAATGGTTGGAAAGAGTACCTATTACTGGACATAGAGATAATAATAATCATTTCTCTATCCAGTTAAAAACTTTTATTAACGACTGTACCAGTAATGGCATAGAATAAAATATGACTGAAGCTTGTAAGGGCTTCCCATAATGATGGGTTTACGATCCTTATGTATGCAATATAATAATATCCTGACATACCCTTTAATGTTACCGCTTACCGCCTATAGTTTAATTTGACATATATTACAAGTTAAAACTAACTGATTGCCACTATGTTTAGTATTTGGACTTTGTAAAGTGCTGTTCGAAAATTACAATAAAAAAATCGACAAACACGTAGATTGTATATTAATAAGCTAAGCATATTCTGCTTATCTTATGGGTAACTAGCTTTTGCACGAGGCTTCACTTGCGTTGATGTAATCCCACGGGAACCGTACCTTTTTCCAGGATAAAAAGTAGCCTATTTTCTATTCCAGGCTATAATGTATCTCAACTTGGGAATGCGGCCAGAATTTCGAGAACGCTCCCCACCGACAGCGAGCTTTGATTCACGAAGGCTGTTAAGCACTCCCATTTCTGAGTACAGACACCTTAAGAACAGACGAGCGTGCCTGACAAGAGTTATGAATGTCAAAGAAGCAAGTAAGGTGTGTAAGAATAAGCCTAAATGGCCCTCTATTGTTCGTGCCTACCCCGCAAGGGAACTGGCGTGAAGTTATGTATGTATGTATTTCTGAGTATATCTTCACTGGAGCAACGTAATCATAAACAAACAGAATTGATCGCAAAATCCAATAACGCTACTTATATAAAATTACACACAATTGTAGTTATTTACAACACTACGGTATAATAATATGTAATCAAAGTACAAAATGCTAGACATTATTTAATAATCACCCTATTCCATTCAAGAAATAAACTCATAAGTGAATTTATACTTTATTAACGACGTAATAAGTAGCGAATTGAATGTGTCTTGTACGTGAGGAAAACCGCGAGCTATTAAGAAAGTAGGTCACTCAAAATATGACGAATATTATTAACCCCATTACTGCTGCAAAAAGTAAATGAATGTGGGTGACCAGCAAGATAAAATAATTTTTCAAACAGTAGACGTACTATTCGAAGATCACAAATGCAGTTAATATTCACAGATATAACATGCAAGTCTAGTTTTTGTATACGTAAATTGAGAAACTATATTTTATTTTATTTATATTGTTACGAGTTGCAGGACTCGAATTAAAATGCCATTGTAATTACTATAGAATTTATTAGAACTATACAAACACGTATAACACAGGTACAAATATAACTGAACACAACCAGTCTAAACGTAAAGCACGATTCAATAACACGCGCAAAGTCCGTCACTGAAGAGATTACCGAATGTACACAGGTCTTACTTCGCTTATGGTTATCGCTAGACTCCCGATCTCTCCCTTGGGCCATTGCTTTATACTGCACCGATAAAATATGGCTGCCCGACCGCGTAGACCGAATTTCTTAGAATCAGTTCAACACACCTATTGACTGCCATAAAAGATTACAATACACAATGGGCTGTTTTCTAATCACAAATTTTAAACACAAAGTAAACAAAAGAAGTCCAAATGCGGAAAGGCAATAAAGTGTGCTTTTATGGTATGCAGGTGGGAATCTACTTTTGTCGGCACCTCGGTCCTAAAAATATTAATTCAATAAGAAAAATATTTTGTATCTGAATATAAATACGTAGTATATAAATCTCGAATAATTATTTTAAAAAGTTCATAATTACCATTATAAGAATGTAAAATTTTCAATAAATATTATTCATTTTACAAATTATTCTGTCAATTAGAAGGCATTTTTATATAATCAATAAAAATAACATATTGTACAAATAACAAATATATCATATTGTACAGAATCCCAGAACAAAGGGAAAAACCGTAATACTTAACCCTTGTTCATTTGGAGTTAGCGCATACACAGAGTCACAGACAGACCTGAAATGTGACTTTATTTAATACATACATACATACATAACTTCACGCCAGTTCCTTTGCGGGGTAGGCACGAACAACAGAGCGCCATTCAAGTTTATTCTTACACACCTCAATTTATTTAATACTATGTAAAAATGTATCAGCCTTTTCAGTTTTAAATTAAGAAGGTAGTACAGATAAAATTTGTCTCAAAAATAAGTCTTCTTTTCTTGTAATCACCATTTTAGAGTTCCGCAGTGAAATAATAAAAAATATTGCACAATAATCACCTACACGGAACTCTTCACTATACTTCGAATGAGACGGAACTGGCCGCTATTTTACAAGGTTCTTAAACAACGGAAACCCTACACAGCGGACAAAATTTCCAATTAAATCATGGGCCTTAACCTAAAATCCTGTACGATGACCAAAATCGATACTACATTTCGCAAGAACCATGATTCATTAAGAACTTCTCCGAACACTGTAAATGAGTGATTATCCATCCACGTCTCAACCAGCTGACATAATTGCAAAAACATGATGCGTTGCGGACGCAAACATTGATAAAATTCAGGGTTCGTCACGTAAAAGGAAAATTTTGTGGAATATTTATTGGATCGAAGGTCTTTATCGCACATTATTTGGCGGATGGGGGCTAGATGACAAAAGTGTTAGCGAAAGAAAAAATGCTGACCTGGTGGTGGAATGCACTGTAGACAGAAAGCTGATATGGTTCTGTTGTATACTAACTACCATACAATTTCGAACTTATGTGCAAGAAAATAAAATCTAAAACTAGCAAAAAGCGATGCTTTAGGCTCTCGAAATTTTCTACCAATTACTGATTATTTATTTGCGCTGAACCAAAAAAAAAACCGGACGCAGGTTCCACCAGATTTGATCATCTCAGCAGACACACTATCGATTCCTACTGCCTTTCCATTTTTCAGACTTCTTATCGACCATTCGATCTCTTCCAAAGTGATCTCGGATGCTGACTCCTCGGAGTCGGTCACAGACTCAGTCGTGGTGCCAGCATCCGGGATATTATCATACATTTCTCTAAAATATTCACTCCATCGCGCTAATACCTCTTGTGGGTTAGCAAGAACGTCCCCTGCTTTAGATTTTATTCTTTCCATTCTGGAAGCTGACGAACAACCCCGAGACTTCTTAACCTCTCTCCAAAAGAGTTTGGTATTCGCCTCGAAGTTCTCCGTCAGCTTCTCTTCTTCTTTCAATTTTATTCTTTCACGCTTCTCTTTCACTAAAGCTTTGGTTTCATTCTTGCAGAGGCGATAAATTTCTTTCTTCATCTCTTTCATACTGTCATTCTGTTGCAAGGAAGCAACATAATCCAGCCAGGCTTTTCTCTTTCTCTCTACGCTGGATTTAACATCCGCGTCCCACCATTCATCACCTTTCGTTGTTATGTGCCTCTTCGCGCATCCACATGCTTCTTTTGCGCTTTCCACTATACTTTCTTTCATACTATCCCAGTCATTATCCACATCTAAGTCGGAGAAGTCCGCTTTTGCAAGCCTTTCTTCGACTAGGCGCGCATACATACTCCTTACACTAACATCTTCCAATTTTTCACACTTTATTCTTTCAAGCTCCCCGAAATTGGTACGCACTCGCCAGTGTCTCCACTTCTTGAAAAGGCCCACAAACCGGCTTATCACCAGGTAGTGGTCCGTTTCAAGAGTGGGGCCTCTGTAGGCTCTTGTATCCATTATTCTGTTTCGGAGGCGACTAAAACTTATTCTAAAATCCTACTAATATAATAAACGTCAAAGTTTGTAAGAATGTATGTTTGTTACTCTTTCACGCAAAATCTACTGAATGGATTTTGATGAAACTGTACAATAATATAGCTTACACATCAAAATAACATATAGGCTATAATTTATAAAGATATAGTGTGGTTTTGTGGGTTTACATAAACACGCGGGTGAAACCGCGGGGCGCAGCTAGTCTTCTATAAGTATAGCATAACATATTTCCGTTATTAGACTAGGGGCGCCTAAAGCGGTTGCTTTTGGAGAATCGCATAGTGAAATTGACACGTCTCTAGCTAGATACCATGGGTTGTGTAAGATGTAAGTATAAGAATCCACTTTATTTTGATATAGTATTTGGTATGGTGGATGTGTAAAGTTACGGATTGCGGTAAAAACTCCGCATCTACGGCAGCCTACATGTCCGTGACATAGCAAAAAATTCCAAGAGAGTCGCTTACGTTGATTCATTCAAATTTTATAAAAACCGGTTAGTTATTTAGGAAACTTAAATGTCTAGTCACGTAGCCTTTGCTATATCCTAGCAAGTGGGGCAGGTAGCGATACACGATAACTAGACACGATGAAAAAAATGATGTTCAAGAAGAAAGAAAAAAATTACATAATACATTCACAGGAAAATTTACACAGAAAACAAATTAGATACACAACATATAGGGTCTTGTATGTAAGTTGAATATTCAGTCAACGAAGTTGGCAGCTCGGCATTATGCTGCGGGTGTCGAGGCCACCGGGGGACCTTACCGGCCTCCACCCGCACGCAAGCCGCGAGGGGGCGCGTTGGTGTTCCGCGTGACCCCCTCACTCCCGAAAAGGAGAGGGAGATGCCGGGGACGTTCTATCCCCGGCCAAGAAGAGGCTGCCCCTGTTATAGGGGCGGCCAGCGCCAGTCGGGGTCGCGGAGTAAGGCTCACGCTGTGTACCGCGGCCCCGGCAAAACGGCGAAAGGAGGAACACCGGGGGGTTTTAGTGCGTATTCCGGCAGTCCATCAGGCCGGCAAGTCCCACAGTACCACGCCGCCGTCCCCCGCGGCGTGGTCTCCGCAAATGGATTTCCCCTCGTCAAAAAAAAAAAAGCTCGGCATTATGCTGAACCGGAATTTAAAAGAACGAAGTGTCTAGTCGTCTAGCGGATGAATAATAATCGACCGCTAACCGGACGACCGTTCCGTTCAAGTCCATAGATTTCACGCAATTGACCGTATCAGTCAAGACATAGATAATTAGAAGCTTAGTTTTAGCGGACGACTAGTAAGATCCTTTTTAAGTGTCTAGTCATTCCAGTTAACAATTTTTATCACATGATAGGGCAAAGATCTACCCCTCTTTGTGAGCACTGTAACAAAGTAGAGGATCTCGTGCATATTGTTCTGGAATGTGCCCAAACCCAACCAATTAGAAGGTCACTCTTACCAGACTCGTCACTGCATAGTGGAGAAATAAATATTATTCTAAGCAACCTTTTGAGCAAGGAGGCTGGGTTATTATTTAAGTTCCTGACTAAAATATTTAAAAATAGAGGTAGTTATATTTACGTTTATAATTATACATAACTTTATTTAATATATTAAAAAAAATGTAAACATCTACGAGGCTGATATCGTCACTAGGGACGAAAAGTCTCAATAAAATTAAAAAAAAAAAAGTGTTTAGTCGTCCGATTACCGGACGAATATTATTCGTCTGTTAGGCGGACAGCTAGCAAGTTCCTGAAAATAAAAAGCAGTCGATCAACAACAAATATGTTGACTGTCGAGTCTATTATTTGATTGTAATGTAGACTTGATTGCGACATTTTTTCGATTCGAATTTCGAACCTCCCTTCGGGTAATGCTGGGAACTGATACAAGCTAAATAGATAATAGACATTTGTCCCGCAAATAACTCGCCGGTTACTGTAATACGTGTCGTATCAACTGTCTGCTATGTTGTTTGTCTACTATGACATTCCTTGGAAAATCACGCAAAAGTATGTCAAGAACTTAAATAAGCGCTATGATCGAATGTTCGCATAACTCATTTCTCTGTATTATGACTGTTATAATCATGTTATTGCGTGGTTCAGTAATATTATACCAATAAATAAAATTGAAGGGTCTGTCTGTGATTTCAAAACAAATACCAAAAGGAGACGGATACACTTTCATACATTTTTGGGCCCAGGTTGTAAAATGATGAGAGTGATTTTAATATGTTGATATTTTTTATATAATTGTAGTGTGCTTAGTTATTTTAAATGGCCAAAATTACCCGTCTCCTTTAAGTGAAAACGACTATTTATATTATAATTCTCTTGGAAGGATGTAACAGTTATATAGGAGAACTGTAATACATATCTAACAACCTAAATTATATTAATATGTGCCTAATTATGTCTCCACTATCTATGTTATACCTAGATGTTATAAATGTTAAACATTGTCTTGAAATGAACGAGTATTATTCCAGCATTGGTTGGTTTCACTTGTCTCCCATTCCGATAGCCGTTGCACTCTGTTCGAAATTCTGTTTCGAAGGCTGGAAGGTTTTCCATTTTGTAACAGAAAAATATAACGCTTTTTTCAGCCATATCTCAAATTATTATAATTCTTTGACCCAAAACAGCTCATCTCCTTTAATTGAAAACTCCTATTTATATTAAAATTGTATTTTTAAAATTTTGTTTCGAATAGACTCTAAATGGCACTCTATTGTTCGTGCCTACCCCGCTAGGGAACTGGCGTGAAGTTATGTATGTATGTATGTATGTATTTATATTACAATTCTATTTTATTGGAATTTTGTTTCGAATAGACTCAGAAAAGGCTAAACGTTTATTAATAAAAAAAATTGTGATGCAAACAGGTTTATCTTAATATGCGGAATGGCTAGCGGACGCATCTCAAACTCAAAGGGCGCGGGTTCGAATCTGATAAATATCCAGGCACTAGCTTACTATTTACTGATATTTATTAAAAGATTCACTGATATATAAATAGAACAGACCGTTCGCAGACGTATTTATTACCAGACTAAATTATCCGTAACTACCCTATATTAAATGATATAAAAAGTAACACATACATTACAGAATCCTGGCCTGAAGGCATGCACCAGTTAAGCAGACGGCCTCTGTGGTTGAGCGGGCTAAGCCTTTGCCGGCGTACCTCACTGCAACGCAGAGGTTCCGGGTTCGATTCCTGGTATAGTAAATTTCGGAAACGTATTTTCTCCGTTATTTACTATGGTCTGGGTGTCTGGGATCGGCCCCAGAGTAGTCCGTTGTATATTACCCATAACACAAGCGTAAATTGCTTAATTTGGGGATATACAATGTGTGTGTTTGTCTGCCGATTATTATATTATTATATATATTATTATTATTAGTTTTCTTACCTAATTAATGTATATATTGTTTCAATTATCACGTGGTAACAACGGTGAAGGAAAACAACAAATGTGATGAAACCTACACATCGAGATAAGCGATATGTCAAACCTGCCAAGTCACCTTTGATAAGCGTGGCGGGTATATTTTCCGGTCCCCAATAATGGGAGGCTTGAGCCCAGCAGAAGGACGTTTATGGACTGTTATTATATTATTATATACTCGTGATAGGTAACAAACAAATTGGAACTAACCATCAAGGGAGCACTTAACACTGCACTGCTGTCAAACCGAGCCGCTAAATAAGCGTGTTACTTTTAATTCTTTTTATTTTGTTTTATGTTACTAGCATTTAGTACGAATTTATAAAATTCGCGACAGGTAACGACTCGGATAAGGTAATGGCAACAGGTTGTTATGGCGACATACTCTAGACCTCGATATTTGTTTTCACCAGGTAACGACAGGTAACAGTAAGAGAGTGTCGGGGTGAAGGTAAGGAAAGGAATGCTCCGGTGGTTCGGGCATGTGGAAAGAATGCATGATGAAAGAATGACTAAACAGATATACAATGCAAAAGTGGATGGATGCAGAAGTCGTGGAAGGCCACGACACACCTTCCATGATCAAATTGATCGTGTACTAGCAGAAGGTGCTGTCAGTAGCCTTAAGAACAGACGAGCGTGCATGACAAGAGTTATGAATGTCAAAGAAGCAAGTGAGGTGTGTAAGAATAAGCCTAAATGGCGCTCTGTTATTCGTGCCTACCCCGCAAGGGAACTGGCGTGAAGTTATCTATGTATGTATGCATTTAGTACGAATTTATAAAATTCTTCACAACTCGTGTTAAAATAACGTCACACTGTAGAATAACTTCACCTTGTCGACTCCTACGCGATTCCATTCGTTTGTTCACTGCGAGGACTCAATGAAAGTATGAGGCAAATATACGGCGTCTCTTCTCCTCACTCACCAAAAGCCCTAAATCTAGAGCGAAATGTTATCATATTCGTCCATATCCCGAGGCGGTGTGTTCTGTATTAGTTGGGTTGCAAAGTCTTGATTGTCGCGACACCCTTAGTAATAACGGTGACATGTCCCGACGTATCAAGACGAATGGCAACCCTACCTCTGTTCCATCCCAAAGGCAGCGCATTGGCATCATCTCATATAGGCGACAGTAATTACGGTATAAACTCTATATAACAACAATGAAGGGACTGTGTATTATATGGCGTTATGGAGAGTTGTCGTTAAATGGAGAGAAGTCTGTTATTTTTGTCTGACGTCTTTTGCTGCCCTAGTAATTTTGTTGTATTTTTTTACTTATTTTATTCATATCTTGTGATATTGAAGCATCTTGATGATAAAGGAAGTGCTCAGAAATTTCGGTAAGCATGATGCCGACAGTCGACTTTATTCCGGGTTAGGATAGTAAAGCGAGGAAATAACCCACTTCTTATTACTTAATTGTTGTGGTTAATGAGAGTGGGTGTAATGCTATATACAGTGTATCATTGTATGGAAGACAAGCTAAACCAACCAAAGCAAAGTGATTTCGACGCTTAAGGGAGTTTGACGTTAAATAGAGTGACGTTACATGGAGTTTACACTGTACTTCGTATCAGGTGGTGCGTTACTTAAGATTGTAGTTTATTCATAACCTGACAGACTCGACATACGTAAAGCAACTCGTCATGTAAATCCTAGTATTATGATTTATGATCTGACGTTTCTAAAAATGTTATTAAAGCAGCGTTGACACGACTAGAGTATAATCGGACCGAGTGAATTTGTGTGAAATAACCTTATACTAACTTATATACTCGGATAGCGATTTACACTTATCTGATATATTCTCAAAATATTTCTCTACTAAATAGTAAATAATATTTTTATTCTCAAATAAGTTTTCAAGGTTAAAAATGTTAGACCAGAGCACCTAAACCCGCTTTTGGAGTATCGCTTAGGAAAATTGACACGTATTTAGATATACTGGTAGTTTTAAGACATACCATAAACTTCCACTTTATTTTGATACTTGTCACGTGCGTCATACGAATTTTTCACAAGTAAGCACTGTAAGCACTCATTTGACGTTTTTTTTTTGTCTAAAAAACTCCTCCGAGTAAGCTCCTAGTAAGTTTACCATGGTTTTTTTTTATTGCAGGGGACCAGCAGACAGGCAGACGGCCCACTTGATGGAAAGCGGTTACCATCGCCTATAGACATTTGCAACACCAAAGTTGCTGCAAATGCGCTACTGCTCTCTTAAGGGAGACTGGAACCTGGTCACTAATGCCGGAACATAACTCAAGGTTGTTATAGCGACATACTTTAGACCAGGGGTGGTAGCCATCCAGTCGGGGAAATGCCTACCACCTGGCTGTGGGTTGTTAAGTCGCCTCTTACGACAGGCCGGCCGCAGGAAATTGTATTCTTTCTCCGTTCCTGCACGGATAAAATGGTCCGAGTATACTCGGATCGGATGTCGTTGTCCTAGTGCACTCGGAGTGTCAGTTGCTGTATCACGAGTAACGTCCGAGTAGCTATGGGAGGGCACTCGGTCCGAACGTACTCTGGTAGTTCGAGTAGCTATCCGAGTGCACCCGGTCTGAGTCTACTCGGAGAGTGTCGACACGGCTTTAATGAAAATATACGCAGTCCCGTAATGAGTAATCTTTACGGTCATACTTTGCGGATGTCACGAGTATGGGGGAAGACATCAACACGCTTCGCTGGTGACTAATTACTTATAAATACTTGAATACTAATTATAGAAATACAACTCTATCAAGATCTCTTTACAGGCCTTATAGGATGAAAAGCATGGACTGTAGGTTTTTAAGTTGGAGTAAGTAAAGTAATAGATAGTTCACACAGGTGATTACCGTCGCCAATGGATATTTACAAGACCTAGAGAGGGCATAGCTTATCTCGTTGGGACTTCTTATTTATTTTCGATAGAAATTTTACTATCAAGTAATAAGTTGTCGATTAATGGCCGGTTCTTATATCGTACTGTTGATTCACTTGCCCTACCATCGGCTGAATTTTGACATTACTTCTATGGAACTTATGTAAAATTTTAAGCGACAGTAAGGCGAATGTATAGTGGAAGGTCCAAAAAATGTTGGCTTGACGTTGTGAACGATGACATGCGTATCGATGGTCTCAAAATGAGGGATGCTGAAGACCGCGCGAAGTGGAGTAGAAAAAGTTGGAAAGCGGGCCCTGGGCGTCGGAGTGAACGCTCTGAACGCAACCGAGATTTAACGCTCGAATGATGATGATGAGTAAGGCGAACGAATGGTCGGTAAGACATAGGAACCGGATATAAATAAATAAAATAACTCTTCATTGTACACCAATACAAGAATAAACTTACAGACTAAAACTTACCTATTTGTGCCCTAAGGGTCTTATCGCTAAAGAACTTAATCTCTTCCAGACAACTTAAACAGTGATATGGACTTCTTACTCAAAAGTTAACTAAGTACTTAACTAAAGAAAATGTCAATCAGACTTAAGAGACAGTAATTAAGTAAAGTGCCAGTGGATATATTTTGCGATAATAAATATTACTTTATTTTAAAATTTGTATTTATGGATTATTTCTAGGGTATAATTAATTTCAATGTTTGAATTAAGTTTAAGGTTTCTACTTGTTAATGTGAATAAGAGCTGCAAACACGGTTACAATATCCAGCGTTCGTTTTAGAATATTAGGCTAAAATTTAATCATTGTCTAGCGGTGTACTGGACTCCGACAGACAGTAATTTAATTTATGGACCAAAAGTGGACCATATTTATGGACCAAAAATAAGTCCAAAATTAAAAAGAATTTTGTATGATCTTAATTCAATAAAAGCAAAACCGTTTTAAACAGGTAATAACTTATAATTACAGTATACAATGTAGAGAAATGTCGTAAGAGGAAAGATTTCATCAAACCAGACACCGAAACTAGTTTTAAAATCAAAAATGGTTGTATAATTCGGGGCCATTGCTGTTGTCTGGCAATTATAATTTGACCGAACTTGTTTGGAACGTTTTAATAATTTATATATTTTATTTCATAACACATGAGTCCGTGTTACTAAGTTTTTTTTATCTATTTTCTGTCAAGATTCTTATTTATCATTTGAATATTCTCTCCTGCCTTAGCTCAATGACATTAGGTTTTTTAGAGGTCATCGTAAAATTTCTTCGCGGCAGGAATCTCTTCTGTTGTTGTTGTAAAATTCACCACAATAGCAAGCAAAGAAACTGAATTCATACCGCCTTGTCTGATGTATTAATTTTCAGTATCAACTCAGCCGTATTGTAGGTTTTTGACTGACGTCAAACAACAAAGTTCTTGCAGCAGATATAAAAATCATATATATGATGTAAAAACAGTTAATATCTAAAACTATTTTCTTTTTCTTTTTTTAATAACACGGCGAAGCAAAACAACTTTTCACGTCAGAGACGTGGTTTTCGAAACAAAGATCACATTGCGGTCTAACACGCTAACATCTGACATGAGGTAGAGGAAAGTGGAGAACTTCTTACGGTTCGCGAAAGTAATTGTAGAACGAGTAATAAAACGTAATAAGAGCTAGTAAAATGTTGCTAATATATAATGTATTAGCAACATTTTACTAGCATTTACTACTTTATCCGTGCAGGAACGGAGAAAGAATACAATTTCCTGCGGCCGGGCGGCCTGTCGTAAGAGGCGACAAAACATCCCACAGCCAGGTGGTAGTCTAAAGTATGTCGCCATAACAACCTTGAGTTGTGTTCCGGCATTAGTGGCCAGGTTCCAATCTCCCTAAAGAGAGCAGCAGCGCATTTGTAGCACTTTTGCTGTTGTAAATGTCCATAGGCGATGGTAACCGTTGTCCATCAAGTGGGCCGTCTGCCTGTCTGCTGAACTCCTGCAATAAAAAAAAATGTTATATATATCTGTGAACATAAATATAAGTAAAAATAAACAGTAACGATAGGCCTTATTAAAAGTAGCAGTAAAAAATGTAATAGATTATAAGATTATGTACATAATAGTAGTATAAGAAAAAGACAAAAGAAAGAAAGAAAAAACAAAAAAGAATAAAATGTGCTCTAGCCTGTAACATGGCGGAGGAAGAGGACAATAACTAGAAATAAGGATACATAACTATACAAGAGTTTATATTTTAGTATATGTACTAATAATAAACCAATAAATAAATAAGTTAGAGTGTAGATTAAAATTAGGTATATAAAAATAATTATAATATCAGCCCATAAATGTCCCACTGCTGGGCTCGGGCCTCCCATTATAGGGGGAACGGACGTATACCCGCCACGCTTGTCCAAGGCGGCTTGGCAGGTTTGACATATCGGTTATCTCGATGTGCAGGTTGCATCACGATGTTTTCCTTCACCGTTATTAGCACGTGGTAATTGTAACAATATGCACATTAGATCAGAAAACTGCCTAAGTGGTGCATGCGTTCCGGCCAGGATCGAACCCGAGCCCTTTTGAGTTTGGGACCCGTGCACTAGCCATTACGCTACCACGACTACGTATAGTAATAAGATATGTAAAATGAAACTGAAACCAATTAGTTAGCATGTAATAGAGTTAAGGACCAATTGTGACTTTGAAAAAAGATAAATAAAAAATAAAATACAAAAATATATAAAAAATAGTACCCAAATACATAAGATAAAAACGACCGGACAAATCATGTTCGTCCGGTGGAAGGGGAGTTTATAAAGAAAAAAAATAATAAAACTACGTTTTAACGGTTTTAAGCGCGGTAATTTTATTTGATTTTGGTTTTTCCGACGTTTCGGCCACTTTTCAGTGGCCGTGATCACAGAAGACAAAGATGTCAAGTGTCAACGAGTATTGTTAAAGTTTTATTTAGCCTACCGCCAACTTATTAATTTTAATTATTTAATTTTTAATTTTGTTTATGGTTATTATTTAATCTATGGGAGCCTAATCTAATTTACTACCGCTTCGCAACATGTTATGGCTTGAAGAGAAGAAGCGGCGCAAGAAACTCTTCAGCAAACATGCCTAGCTCTAATAATTTTATATAATATTAAAATGGGTGGAAGGAAAAATAAAAGTAATTATCAGTCAAGTTGGTTTGTGTTCCGTTGTATGCAGAAAGAGCTCACAGTGTCTTGAGGTCTGGCAGCTGGTTTTTTCTGGGTTTGGGTTTTGATAATTGGATCCCAAACAGGAGGTACTTGCCAACCATCTTCTCTATTGAAATTTGGGTGTTTTTTGTTTTCAATAGCCTCACGCATCATTCTAGGTATGAAACTATTCTCTTTTGCGAAGATTTGTGGGTTATAGAATCTGATGTCGTGGCTGGGTTTATCCAGCGTGTGTTCACTGATCGCAGACTTCGTAGAACTTGTCTGTTTCATGTCAGCAATGTGTTCTTTTACTCGTGTTTTTATGCTCCTCTTTGTTTTCTCAATATATGACAATCCACACTCACAATCGAGCTTGTAGCCCCTGCATCCTGGAGTGGGATATTGCATTTCACAGGTCTCAGAAATTGGGTAATCTTTTTCTGCGGCTTGAAATATGTTTTGATTGAAGCTCGCCTGAGGATGTGACCAATTCTGTCTGTGACCCCCTTGATGTAGGGTAGGGTAGCAGGGCACCGCTCAACTGAAGGTGGTTTGGGGCCTTTGTGACGTTGGTATGGAGTCTTCAGCTGATTGCGTTGTAGAACTCGCTTGACATGCTGAAGCTCTCCAGCTATGTGGTTCTCGTCACAAATTTTCCGTGCTCTCTGAAACAAAGATTTGCCCACGGTAGCTAACTGACTAGGATGGTGGTGAGACGAACCATTAAGGTATTTATCTGTATGGGTAGGTTTCCTATACACCGTATGACCAAGAGTATTGTCAGGGTTCCTTAGGATGAGCACATCCAGAAAAGCTAATTTATTATTTGCCTCTAGTTCCATAGTAAATTTAATATTACTGCTAATGGAATTGAGATGATCTAGAAATGCAGAGACTTTATCGTTTGGGAGGACGGCAAAAGTATCGTCTACGTACCTTTTATACATCTTCGGCTTAGCCGGAGTGGTATCCAGTGCCTTCTGTTCGAAGTCTTCCATAAAAATGTCAGCTACGACAGGAGACACCGGTGAGCCCATGGCTACACCGTTGATTTGGTCGTAGAAGCCGTAGTCCCACACGAAATAGCCAGATGTGAGGACCACTCAACAATCTCCGCGGCAACACACCCTACCATGTCAAGGATTCCTTCGACTTCATCAGCGCAATTGAAAATTTGACATTGGCTGAGGATGAAGTACTAGTCAGTTTTGATGTCCAGTCCTTATTTACCAGTTTACCAGTGGAAGACTGCATTGAGATTGTCAAAAGGAAGCTAATAGATAATAACATGCCTGAGGAATATGCAGATCTACTAAAACATTGCCTCACATCTGGCTATTTCGTGTGGGACTACGGCTTCTACGACCAAATCAACGGTGTAGCCATGGGCTCACCGTTGTCTCCTGTCGTAGCTGACATTTTTATGGAAGACTTCGAGCAGAAGGCACTGGATACCGCTCCGGCTAAGCCGAAGATGTATAAAAGGTACGTAGACGATACTTTTGCCGTCCTCCCAAACGATAAAGTCTCTGCATTTCTAGATCATCTCAATTCCATTAGCAGTAATATTAAATTTACTATGGAACTAGAGGTAAATAATAAATTAGCTTTTCTGGATGTGCTCATCCTAAGGAACCCTGACAATACTCTTGGTCATACGGTGTATAGGAAACCTACCCATACAGATAAATACCTTAATGGTTCGTCTCACCACCATCCTAGTCAGTTAGCTACCGTGGGCAAATCTTTGTTTCAGAGAGCACGGAAAATTTGTGACGAGAACCACATAGCTGGAGAGCTTCAGCATGTCAAGCGAGTTCTACAACGCAATCAGCTGAAGACTCCATACCAACGTCACAAAGGCCCCAAACCACCTTCAGTTGAGCGGTGCCCTGCTACCCTACCCTACATCAAGGGGGTCACAGACAGAATTGGTCACATCCTCAGGCGAGCTTCAATCAAAACATATTTCAAGCCGCAGAAAAAGATTACCCAATTTCTGAGACCTGTGAAATGCAATATCCCACTCCAGGATGCAGGGGTTTACAAGCTTGATTGTGAGTGTGGATTGTCATACATTGGGCAAACAAAGAGGAGCATAAAAACACGAGTAAAAGAACACATTGCTGACATGAAACACACAAGGTCTACGAAGTCTGCGATCAGTGAACACACGCTGGATAAACCCAACCACTACATCAGATTCGATAACCCACAAATCCTCGCGAAAGAGAATCGTTTCATACCTAGAATGATGCGTGAGGCTATTGAAATCAAAAAACACCCAAATTTCAATAGAGAAGATGGTTGGCAAGTACCACCTGTTTGGGATCCAATTATCAAAACTATTAAGACCCAAACCCAGCAAAAACCAGCTGCCAGACCTCAAGACACTGTGAGCTCTTTCTGCGTACAACGGAACACAAACCAACTTGACTGATAATTACTTTTATTTTTCCTTCCACCCATTTTAATATTATATAAAATTATTAGAGCTAGGCATGTTTGCTGAAGAGTTTCTTGCGCCGCTTCTTCTCTTCAAGCCATAACATGTTGCGAAGCGGTAGTAAATTAGATTAGGCTCCCATAGATTAAATAATAACCATAAACAAAATTAAAAATTAAATGATTAAAATTAATAAGTTGGCGGTAGGCTAAATAAAACTTTAACAATACTCGTTGACACTTGACATCTTTGTCTTCCGTGATCACGGCCACTGAAAAGTGGCCGAAACGTCGGAAAAACCAAAATCAAATAAAATTACCGCGCTTAAAACCGTTAAAACGTAGTTTTATTATGTATACAAGTCGCGAAAACTTAAGAAAGTATGAAGAAAAAAAATGTTTCTGAATAAATGTTCTTTTTATTCTGTAACTAAATGGAAAAAAAATATTAACGTTCTATCTAACAACTTTACGGAACCCGACCATGTGTACTAACACGCACTTGACCAATTATTATTTAAAAATAAACCAATATAAACAACATTTCCGTCCAGCTGCAGCAATAAACGTGTTATGACATTATATATTACTGAAAGCAAATTATATAATATGTAGTTATGATATTCTTACAGTTGAGTTAGCCAATTGGAAGTCGTGAAATTTAAGTTTGCACCCGAAATGCAAACGAATAAACAGCTGTTATTTGCGTCATCAATGTATGACGGCCTCTGTGGTTGAGCGGGCTAAGCCTTTGCCGGCGTACCTCACTACAATGCAGAGGTACCGGGTTCGATTCCTGGTATAGTAAATTTCGGAAACGTATTTTCTCCGTTATTTACTGTGGTCTGGGTGTCTGGGATCGGCCCCAGAGTAGTCCGTTGTATATTACCCATAACACAAGCGTAACTTGCTTAATTTGGGGATATACAATGTGTGTCTTTGTCTGCCGATTATTATTATTATTATTATTGTACTGTATGTCTTTCAAGACCACGGGCCATAAAAATGGCCCGGACTTTTGGGGGGCTTGCGTGGGGCCATGGGAAGGCCAACACGTAGAGGCCCCTTGACAAATTTAATGTAAATGTGGCGTGACACTGACCGGCGATGATCCCTGTCTACACCATATAGTAATGCACCCAAGGACAAGCCCCGGCCAGTGTAGGACTATTGTGGGAAATCAGGACAAAAAGTACCGGGCTATTGTCGTGAACTGCTAATGGTACTAGGGGTCTGGGAATATGGGGAATAATAATATTATTATTATTATTATTGTAGTTTTTTTCCATAAATGATGTATCTTAGTGAAACTACATTAGAATTACAATCTAATTTAGTAAGTAATACTAATGGGTAATTTAAATCTGATCTAAAATAACTAGATATAACTTAAACTAAGACTGTGTCCAATAACACGTTTCTTATTGTCTTTATTAAGGAGAAGACACTTTGTTCATGTGTTCTTGATTAATGTTTAGCACATAGCACTACACTTTAGGAAAGTATTATAACACTAACTCAAATGGTTTTGTCCTTTTGAGTCTTCTTAATAAATCTGTATTATCAAGAAGTTGGATGGCCTCGACATGTACATGGTGATCAGGGGCGGATTTAGAAATATGACGCCTGTAAGCTATTCAAATTTTACCGCTCCTACCAATAAATCGATACCCTAATTCACAATCATATTAATTCAATCATTTTTTTGTCAATGAAATTGTAACTTTATGATTTGTGTACATATCGTGAGACGTGTATAGTCTTGAATTAGATCTCCTTTTTACTGTACTTTGAAGATTGTGTAAGACATAATATATAAAAAAATTGCCCCCAAATTTGCCGCCCCTCCAAAATCTGCCGCGCTAGGCTCCACCAATAATCCACCACTGATGGTGATGATTATCCGTGCAGGAACGTAGAAAGAATACAATTTCCTGCGGCCGGGCGGTCTGTTGTAAGAGGCGTCAAAACAAGCCACAACCAGGTGGTAGAGTATTTGCTCGAGTGGATGGCGACTACCCCTGGTCTAGAGTATGCCGCCATAACAACCTTGTGTTGTGTTCCGGCATTAGTGACCAGGTTCCAGTCTCCCTTAAGAGAGCAGCAGCGCATTTGTAACACCTTTGGTGTTGCAAATGTCCATAGGCGATGGTAACCGCTTTCCATTAAGTCGGCCGTCTGCCTGGCTCTTGAACTCCTGAAATAAAAAAATAAATATAAAAAAATGCTGATGAAGCCGTTGCTGGTGCGTTCCAGGGTATTTTTTAATTACGTTAAAGACGAGGTAATCTTTTAATTCTAGATGGAGATCGTCTGACCTTATGTACCAAGGTGCGTTGACCATGTCCTTAAGTACTTTATTTTAGAACCTTTGTATCATGTTTAAGTTGGTTGGCTTGGTGCAGCCCCATAGTAGTATACCATAGGTCTATACTGCGTTTTATTAACAGACTTCAAAAAAAAGGGTGAAGGTAAGGAAAGGAATGCTCCGGTGGTTCGGGCATGTGGAAAGAATGCATGATGAAAGAATGAATGACTAAACAGATATACAATGCAAAAGTGGATGGATGCAGAAGTCGTGGAAGGCCACGACACACCTTCCATGATCAATCGTGTACTAGCAGAAGGTGATGTCAGGAGCCTTAAGAACAGACGAGCGTGCATGACAAGAGTGATGAATGTCAAAGAAGCAAGTGAGGTGTGTAAGAATAAGCCTGAATGGCGCTCTGCTGTCCGTGCCTACCCCGCAAGGGAACTGGCGTGAAGTTATGTATGTAATGTATGTATGTACTTCAAAAAAGAGGAGGTTCTGAATAGTAAATAAATATTTTTTTATAAATATTCAACCATATTTTTTTTTGTTTCTGAATCGAATTTGATAATTCACACAGAAGCTCTGGACACACTAGCAACATTCAGCAGTATTTTTTGCGATTAAATTTTTCGACTATCTGGTGATTAATCAAACAGGTTTTTTAACCTAAAGCAGATACCAGACTTTCTCTAAATCGATTTTATATTTATAATTGCTTGTCGTAACTGTGCAAAATATTTCATTTATTAAAAACAAAGAAATTATTCAATTATTATTAATAATTCTTTTTATATGTTACCATACCCATAATATGATAAAAAAAATCTAGTAAAAAATACACTACACATACATACACTACAAGAGTAATTATTTTTATATATGTCGGGTTCACGCCGGGAGCGAACGATTGACGCTCCGAGAATAACACAATAATAATCTGAAATATTATAATCTAAGTTTATTACACTAGAATTATTACAATTAAGATATTTAATATTGCTCAATAATACACAGAAATATTAGGACAACTCCAAGAGTTGCATCCACGCTTGTCAGGTGTCGAGCAGCAATTTGCCCTTCAAGAATACTGCGATTATCAAGCAGTCATTATCGACCACATTATATTATGTGCTCCTCGTCCAAGACTATCAATGTAGACTGTCGGTTTAAGATTGCGAATTGAAGACTGCCCCTCCTCTGCCCGAACACCCAGTATTTATAAGGTCCTCGTAGCACGTCGCAGTGACACCATCCGGTAATGCTGTGGCGCCACTTCACACTTCCTTCATAAAACCAACTTCCGCCATACGTATTAACTTCCAACATCCGGTTACTCCATTTCCGATATCCGTTTGCTTAATAATAAATCCTTCTACGTTGACATCCGGTTATACGACTTCCAATTACTACGTGAAAGAATACTCTATCCGGTTATTGACTACTTCCGTCATATGGTTATTTTATAATAACAAATACGATTCCTACATATATATAAATAGAGACAGAGAGAGAGAGTGTTACAAAAACAGACCATATTTACAATATTTTCTAGGCTACAATAGGCGGCCTTATAGCTCAAAGCGATCTCTTCCAGGCAACCTAAATCAAAGAAATTTGAATCGGGCAATGGAAGTGATGCAGAAAAAGACAATACATACATAAATGCTTAAACTAATTTAAGAAATAAATATACAAATATATACATAGGCATATATATGCAATAATACATAAGTTATGATAATAAATGTATTAGCATGATTATATTGTATTAATCAGACATAGCTATTTGTGGACAAATAGTTTTTTCTGAGCAAATTTCTAAATGTTAAACTTCAATAATGTAACCCAAGGTGTAAAAAATTAAGTGTTTGAGGGGCTCTGGGGATGGTTTAGATCCACAATTAGACCCGCTAGGTGGCGCTGGAATCTGCTTATAGATTTTTCTTTTTTCAGGGCAGGACAACGTCTGCCGGAATCGCTAGTAATTTTATATAATATTAAAATGGGTGGGAGGTAAAATCTTAAAATCAAATAAATCTCCGCGCTTAAATTTATTATGTATACTAGTCGCGAAAACTTAAGAAAATATTATTATACCTACATATTGTTATACCTTGCGTTGACGGCAAAGAAATACATCATGCGGAAACCAGCTTATTCACATAACCGTTGTGTGAAATTCATTAATTCATTTACAACAAGCGTGGGAGATATACCGTCCAACCCTTTAAAATAGAGACTCAAGCCCAGCAGGGGGGGGGTCTCTAAAGGGCAAATTTGCGTGTATGGCGTGTATGGCGGTACAAATCGGCAGATTGGGATGAAATGCGATCATTTTTTGCATCATATCCTTGGAAGCCCATATGTTTCTCTTCCGATGACCCTTCTGCCTGTGCCGGATTCAGTTCGAGATGTGATCCTTCAAGGAATGGAATATAACGTTCCATTCTCTGATAGGACCACATCTGACCAAGCTCGACCATGGTTTGGGGCTAAGTACAAACGTGCTGAAGCTTGTAAATACCAGGCATATCTGTCATGAGTCGATGCTAGAAATCGAAAAACAGAAGACGTCAAAACCAAGAAGAGAGCATTCAACAGGGCTACTAAATCCTACAAGAGAGTTCTGCAGAAGTCTCGATTTGACTACATAGGCCGGATCGGTACCAAACTGGCTTCTTAACCCACAGGTACCAAAGCCTTTTGGAGTCTGGCAAAGTCAGTCGAATCGAACTTCTGCCGCCACTCACTTCCATTCCATTTTATTGAATAATAAAATTTTATTTGGGCAATTCTAATTCCAGTTATAAGACATAATATCTTTCAAATGTTATTAATAAACAATATTATTATAATTTATTCAAATGTGTATAATATTCAAAAATAAAACGCACAAGTAAGACGTAAGCAGTAACATTTAAAATACCAATAGTGCAGTATTAAATTTAAGTAAATAACGTCCATACTGTACATATATGTATACAGTCATACATACGAGTAAGTATCTATACTTATAATATTATAAGTGGGTAAGTTTTGATGTATGCTTGTAAATCAATCACGCCAGAACGGCTGAACAGATCTGGATGAAAGGCACAGCAATAGATTATAACCTGGAATAGAACATAGGCTACTTTTTATTCCGGAAACTGTATGGTTGCCGTGGGATAACATTAACGCGAGCGAAGTTGCAGGCAAAGGCTACCATGTATATAATTACAACATCAACTTTATTTGTTAGTTACATGTTTATTGTAAAACGGCTTTTTTATAAAATTTGACAACAAATAAATAAATGAGATAAATTTGAATGAGGCGATATACATAGGTGGTACAGGAAAAAGGCAATAGATACATAAATACTCAAAATAATTTAAGAAATAAATATACAAAGACATACATATATACATAGTCATATACATACATAACTTCACGCCAGTTTCCTTGCGGGGTAGGCACGAGCAACAGTGCGCTATTCAGGCTTATTCTTACACACCTCGCTTGCTTCTTTGACATTCATAACTCTTGTCATGCACGCTCGTCTGTTCTTAAGGCTCCTGACATCATCTTCTGCTAGTACACGATCAATTTGATCATGGAAGGTGTGTCGTGGCCTTCCACGACTTCTGCATCCATCCACTTTTGCATTGTATATCTGTTTAGTCATTCTTTCATCATGCATTCTTTCCACATGCCCGAACCACCGGAGCATTCCTTCCCTTACCTTCACCCCGACAGTCTCTTTCAGACCAACTCTCTTTCTTACTTCGGTATTACGAGCGCGGTCCGCGAGCGTCACTCCGCAGATTTTGCGCAGTGCTCGCATCTCGACCGCGTTTACTCTACTTTCATGCTCTCTCTTCCATACCCAACTCTCGCTTCCATACGTGAGCGTAGGTACCAGCACCGCATTGTGTATGGCAAGCTGGGCCTACATAGTCATATATATACAATAATAAATGTATTAGCATGATTATATTCTGTTAATCAGACATAGCTATTTGTGGACAAATAATAATAATAATAATAATAATAATCGGCAGACAAACACACATATTATATATCCCCAAATTAAGCAAGTTACGCTTGTGTTATGGGTAATATACAATGGACTACTCTGGGGCCGATCCCAGACACCCAGACCATAGTAAATAACGGAGAAAATACGTTTCCAAAATTTACTATACCAGGAATCGAACCCGGAGCCTAATATAAATAAATAGTGTTTTCTGAGCAAATTTCTAAATGTTGGTAAGGATTTGGCCTCTCTGACAGTAAGAGGCAGCATATTCCAAAGTTTGACAGCCTGCAGCACCTTAAAAGAATTATCATAATACGATGAAGTGTGTTTGCATTTTTATTTCTTTTGAAAAATAAAAAATAGAAGCAAGTGAAATCGGGGGTAGCGGCTAGTATATTAACAAACTAAACTTTAAAGTCATGTCAAGGTCGACCGCTGTATTTACTTTAAACAACAACATTGTAATAGTAATTTTATGGCTGGATAATAAACATCGAAAATGACTTATTGGTTATGTATTTTGTCTAAGAGGAATCTAACTTTCGCGGTAGGATTTCAATATCTAAAGAGATAAAAAAACGTGTGCGTCTCGGGCTGCCCGACAGAAGTGATAACTTAAACCAATCTAAGTTGAACTATTTAATATTGAAATTATTTAACTTGAGCAAAGCTTAGCTTATTATTTTTTCAATTTTATGTGTATTAATATGATAATGTAAGGAAAGGTTATTTATTAATAAAATCTTTTATTGATCATAAAATATATTTTATTCTTAATTACAATGCTTGAATATGTACATTAGAATTTTGTGTATGTACATTATTAGTATCATTATTTAATCTAATTACCGAAATACGGCTAGCGCTGTGGCTTAGGGTGAGATAGGAGGAGCCTGACTACCGCTGCCGTATGCGTAAGAGAAAGGGAAGCCAGACAGACTGACACCATAACGCGTTTCGTAACGAAGCGGTTTACCCTGCCATAAAAAGTTATCACTTATATGTCACTTATTTAATTCGTTAAATGGCTATAGCGTACGTTACTTGTACACTGTGAAACAGACCTAAGTACCTGTACACTCGTATAAAATTATTCCGTGCAAGTGCACTCGGTACGAGAAGACTCTGTTCCTGTCAACTCGACTGTTTATAATAAGACACATTGACAGATTTTATCTATACGTAAAAAATGATTACTATTTATTTTTAAATTGCACTAGATTAAAACGTCTGGTTGTGTGCCAAAAATTTTCATCGTCAATTTATCGTTACTCGTGCTAACTTCATAATTTATAAAATGAAATGTCTGATTAATTTTAGACTCACTCTCATTTTATTAAAATAGATTCATACGTCTTTTTCGTGTTTTAGTAGATAGGTTTATACTTTTGCTTGTAGGTAGGGGCGTAGCTACCGCTGTATTAGCCGTATCCATGATATGGCGCCCGCAGGCTACAGGGGCCCCGAAATATGGAGGGTAGAGGTAAACAGAATCATCTGTGTATATGAAAAAGTGTCCGTCGAGATGCATTAAATTAGGGTGGCGCCACTTTGGCATCAGGGTGAATTTTAAAGAAAGCACCAAAAGTTATTAGAGTAGTATTATAGTGTTTTAGTTTTATAAAATTAAATATTACAAAATCACTAAGCGTATTATTCAAAATTCACGAAATAGAATCACTATTCACGTTTTCACATAACAATTCTTTGAGGTTATATTTAGTAAATTACTTTGTACTACGGAAATAGTTGACGTTTTATAACAGTGTACTGTCACAACTACTCTAGCCGCCAAAGATATTATTTTTTTTTAGCTCGGCATACTTCGATTCGTCTACAACAGCTACATTCATACCATACCCTTTGTCTACATCAGCGCCATTGTGGACAGTTTTTGAACTGTTATTTACAGCTTACAACTGGACACTTCAACTATTTTCCTATATGAGATGATTCTCCTTATCTCTACTCTCCATACCCCGAAAGTGTATAAGCGAAAATTACTAAAATGTTGTCCACAATCTTTTATAGATTAATAACATTTTGGAGAATAACTACTGGGCCAACAGGAAAGACTATCAAACTTTCTATACATTATTATTGTCTATAGAGGCAGCTCTAGAAAAACTAAAATCGGCCTCAGCTATGGATAATTCGATACATAAGCTTGCCGAAGAAAAGGTGAGAAAAGGATATCTTTGATTTGAATAGTTTGTCTAACTTATTTCCTAGGAGCACTAAGTATAAGTAATAACTTATTAATCAATATAATTATATTGATATATATAATTATTTAATTCAATTTAACTTTACCCTTCCTTTGGGCCCCCCAACATATTTTGATGCAGGGCCCATCTAAGGCAAGTCACGCCACTGCTTGTAGGCAAATGGATAGACAGTCCTATTAGTAAGTGGTTAGGCACTCGTGCACATCTGCGACATCAAGAAAGCTGACATGTTGTCTTCGTCGGTGAGACGCTGCTTCTGTTTACGCTCTTTTTGAAGAGTCTCATATTGTAGGGCTCTAGCTAAACCACTGAAAGAAGTTCAGTCCACAGCTTGCTCTCGTATGGCATGTAGGAGTGAACGCAATGCACACTGGACGACTTTTAGTCGCGAGGAAGTGGAAATGAGAGAATATGTGGATTAACCCTTTAATACCTTTAATTGCCTAAATCAAATAGTTCATCAGCCAGATCCATCATAACAATATTAAATGCTAGAGAATTAACCTACCCCTTACTACTAATAAATGAAAAAAAAAGTAATAGGAATTTATAAACAATAAGCAAATACATAGATACATACATATTAAAACGCCTGTTTTTCCATGGGGGTAGGCAGAGACTATAGATCTCCACTTGCGACGATCCACACAAACAACTTTCGCTTCATCTACTTTCATTAACCTCTTCATACATGCACGTTTGTTTGAGATGCTTTTTACCTGAACTCTCTTTAACATTTGTGCTATTTGATCATGGTAGGTAAGTCTTTTTTTTAGTCAGGAGAAATCAGTATGGACATAAGCCGAGACAAGCATTGAAGCTTGGTGGGATAGTTCGCGACCAGTGTGTGGGATTCGCCAGATCGGGGGTGGTACTAGCATCCAGTCAGAAGTGGTGCCATGCTATTGCTACTCTTCAGTTAGGGATACCCGCTAAGACCCCTGGGTGTTCCGTCCTGCGTCTTATGCTAGGGCTACGGGGATGCGAAAGCTCAACCAACCGCTTACTACGGCAGGCGGAGACCCGCAGACCACATCCACTGTCGGATCACTATTTTTGTCCCCCGGCATCTTCTTGGTCTAATCCGGGGCGTGGGGCGATATGTAACGCGTCTCACGGGAAGAGAGATGAGCGCGCGCGGAACACTCGCGCTCTCACCTCGACGGCATATGCGAGTGAGTGAAAACCCCTATTCCCCAAGGGTTCCACCTGCGCCGCCCGCTTACGGCGGCCGAAGGTCGAAGCCCGGCCTCCGGCGTCGGCGCTTCTTCCTTTGGCAGGAGCGGAGCAAGGAAGTCCTCTCACGCTCCCGCTCCGCCTTCTCCTTCGCAAGCATGACGCGCTCGCAGAAGGAGGAGACAGCGTCCCAATGGCATGTACGTCTCGGTCTACTGGCAGCAACTCTACCATTTATAAGGCTGAAATGACACTTTTTTTATTGCAGGAGATCAGCAGACAGGCAGACGGCCCACTTGATGGAAAGCGGTTACCATCGCCTATGGACATTTGCAACAGCAAAGTTGCTACAAATGCGCTGCTGCTCTCTTAAGGGAGACTGGAACCTGGTCACTAATGCCGGAACACAACTCAAGGTTGTTATGGCGACATACTTTAGACCAGGGGTGGTAGCCATCCAGTTGGGCAAATGCCCTACCACCTGGCTGTGGGTTGTTAAGTCGCCTCTTACGACAGGCCGCCCCAACGCAGGAAATTGTATTCTGTCTCCGACCTGCACGGATAAAACTTGTTTTGTGATTCTCATTTTAATTAATATAATGATTACAATTATCTATACATATAGGTATAATAAAATTGCAGAGGTCAAATTTCTGTACAATAAAAAAAAATGCTAAAATCCGAGTCAGGGGGATGTAAGAAATGAAATATAACTAATTTAGATTTTTTTCAAATTTTTTGTTTCTCTCTTTGTCTGTCTATTTGTACCGGCTAATATCCGAAACGTCTGGACCGATTTAAATGAAATTTTGTATGGTGGTAGCTTATATGCCTGGTCAACATATAGGATACTTTTGATCCCGAAATATTAAAGAGTTTCCGTGGGATAGTTGAAAAAACCGCACCACGCGGACGAAGTCGCAGGCATCAGCTGGTAATATAATAAAACCAATGCAATTAATATTTATTATTTTTTTCAGTGATCAAGTTTAAATGATTTTAAGTAATATTCCAAACTAGCATAATCATTACGCTCAAGTATGGTATAGTATGTGTAGATATAACTTCTACAAACACAACTAAAATAAACGTAACAAAACAGTATGATAGCAGCTCCTATTATGACCTTTGGAGTTCAATGACATGTGTATGTACAGTCGCGGAGTAAAAATGTTCGTCACCTTAAATTAAATGTTACATTTATAAAATATAGAAATGTGACAAAAGAAAATTGCAACGTTGACAATGACGGACACTGAGATTAACAATAAGAAACCAAGAGGATATAATCACTACGCTTAACATAAATATTAAAACCAATAAAAGGTTTTACATGTCGAACAATCTTCTAAGGCAAGATAGAATTTTGTTTTAATGCAGGAGTTCAGCAGACAGGCCGACGGCCCACTTGATGGAAAGCGGTTACCATCGCCTGTAGACATTTGCAACATCAAAGGTGCTACAAATGCGCTGCTGCTCTCTTAAGGGAGACTGGAACCTGATCACTAATGCCGGAACACAACTCAAGATTATTATGGCGACATACTTTAGACCATGGGTGGTAGCCATCCAGTCGGGCAAATGCCCTACCACCTGGCTGTGGGATGTTTTGTCACCTCTTAAGACAGGCCTTCCTGCACGGAGAAAATAAAAACTCTAAGCAATTTTCAACTTTATTGTCAAATAGTTAAACATAATTTTCTGTGGAACAATTTGTTCTGTGACTTAGTGTGAAAAGGTAATAGGTGCTCGTTAAATGAATCAATTTGAAAACTGGCGAATATTTTCATACTACCACTGTATATAGTTTTATTAGTTTAAATCATAGGCTGCAGGAAAATACACAAAAATTTACCTTACAGGAAGAACATGTTGGCAGTGCTCAGCAAGATAAAATATTTGTAATTATTTGGTTCTCTGGTCAGTATGGGTTATTTATTTACGAGATAAAATTCTTAAAATAATTCAATATTTACCTTGTTTGTTACAAATTAGAAGTTTATCAAAATTAATTGTTTTTGTTAGGTGTCACTGACAGAAATACCCCGCCCATGTCCTGGTTAAATGCGGAGAGGTCGCCCAATACAGGACGAAGTATCTGGACGCCCCAGGTAGTCTCCGAGAAGTCTTTTGCAGCGGTAAGAAGCTGGTGGACTTCCTGGAGGAGCTGGGCTGGATAGAGTAAAAGGGGTAGCAGTCTGTTAAAAAAAAGACTTATATACAAATGAAACGTGTAAATAAACTATTAATTAAAATAATATTATAATTTTGTATTGAGTGTGGGTCGCTATACTAAAATCGTTGAAATATTTTTTTTGCAAGGGGAAAACGGTTTGCGAACACCTGTAGCGCGGGGGCTACGGTAGGACAGTATGGGACTCGCCGGCCAGGTGGGCTGTCGGAATACCCACTAAAACGCCTTGGTATCATTCTGTCGCCATACGTCTGGGCCCTGGGACGTGCGTGAGCTTTTTGCCAAGATCCCTCACCTGCTTCAATATGTGATAGAGAGGGGCGCGCGCGGAGCACCGACGCGCCCACTACTCAGCGGCATGGATGCAGGTGACGGCCTAGTGTCTCTACGGGCCATCACCTGCAGCCGCACTCTTACGGCGGCGAGTACAATTGTTGCGGCGGGAGATGAGCGCGGCTGATCGCTCCCTCTCCCGCTCCGCCGCCTCCTCTGCAGACATAACAGCCCCTTAAAAGGAGGCAACGCAGTCATGGGTTGGCCGTCGAACATGACTTGGACTACGACCGCGAGCGACAAATCTGCTCCAATGGGTGGGGCGAGAGCACGGCGCTTCTGGTCCCACACGGGGAAACACTCATGTTCCCCATCACGTATTACATATCATGTAATTTTGCTTTTACCTAGAAATAACTTGACAGATTAAATAACACATCGATGACGTTTCTGTTTTTAACCTTGTTTTGATTCGTAACAGTTATGACGTAGTATTACAATTAAATCGGTTGTAAATATATTTTTCATTATAATTATACGCATTATTGTAATTCAGGTTAAAATATAATTATAATAAATTTCCTGTACTGAGTTTATGTTATACTAACTCTTACCTGCGACATCGTCCACGTTTATTGTTTAGATTAGATTCATTAACAGATAGATAGATTACTGTTTATTGTTCACCAAAGCATAGACAAACAAAGGTACAAAAAGGCAAAAACATAGTATAAAATGAGACCTTATGAGTAAAAAGCGATCTTTTCCAGGCGACCCCTAGGAGGGATTGATAGATTTTTAATAATAACGGGAGTGCATATAAAAGAGGAATATATTAAAAAAAAATCATAATATTAGATCTTCACCACCTTCAAAGACAATTTCGCAAAGACACGTACTTCTTACCATACATACATACATAACTTCACGCCAGTTCCCTTGCGGGGTAGGCACGAACAACGAAGCGCCATTCAGGCTTATTCTTACACACCTCACTTGCTTCTTTGACATTCATAACTCTTGTCATGCAAGCTCGTCTGTTCTTAAGGCTCCTGACATCACCTTCTGCTAGTACACGATCAATTTGATCATGGAAGGTGTGTCGTCTGAGTGTGTGTCGACTTCTTACCAAAAGCCAGAAAATGAATTCTCATATCTCTTGGACATGGGGAGTTCTAGGTAACCCCCACAAATATACAGCCCCACCTCGTCAGTTCAGTTCAGTTCGTCAGCACAGCAGACAAGCTGACGGCCCAACTGTGATGGAAAGGGGTGTAGTGGTAGAGGTGTCTAATTGAAACGACTACTTACTGTATTTTTTTTTATTTTTTTTATTGCAGTAGTTCAGCAGACAGGCAGACGGCCCACTTGATGGAAAGCGGTTACCATCGCCTATGGAGTTTGCAACACCAAAAGTGCTACAAATGCGCTGCTGCTCTCTTAAGGGAGACTGGAACCTGGTCACTAATGCCGGAACACAACTCAAGGTTGTTATGGCGACATAATCTAGATCAGGGGTGGTAGCCATCCAGTCGGGCAAATGCCCTACCACCTGGCTGTGGGTTGTTTTGTCGCCTCTTACGACAGGCCGCCCGGCCGCAGGAAATTGTATTCTTTCTCCGTTCCTGCACGGATAAATATATATTGAATGCGTGTTAACTAGGTAACAATATTTAAAGGTATAATCGAATGTTTAACGTCACTGTACATTAAAAATATTCATTATTATCCTGGCGTATTATGGCGGCCATTATGTGCGACTCGTCTTTGTTACACCCGACCGCGCCTCGCTCGCAGGATCGTGGCCCTATGCGAGTCCCGGTCAAGGGTGAGTCGCTTTAAGGGCGACTGCGCCCACAGTGGTTACCGTCGCCTATGGACATTAGTAATACCCGAGGTGCTGCCAATGTGCTGCCGGCTTTGAATGAGAAACTGAACCTGCATGTTCCGAAAAGTTAACAAATAGGCTAAGTTAGGTTTTAGATACACTATGGGGCTAAAGGAGCAACGTATTGCGGAACATGTCCGTCGACAACTACCTGTAATGTTCAGAGACAAATGTCTCGAAACATTTTGCATCCGTCCTCTCTCGGAACATGCTCCGCTTCATTTCGGAACACTAAGCAACGTTGCAGCGTGACGTAGATTGAGCGTTGGGCGTATGTTCGGGAATATTTTGTCCCATAGTGTATCTGAGATTACCCCCAAGCTCCGAAGCAGAATATTAACAATCAACTGGGATTAACACAACGGCAACCTTTCCTTTGGTCATGGTTACAGTTTATTTTCAGTTCGATAGCGAGTATTCGGCGGTAAATAGAATTTTGTAGGGTGACAACCTTTTGTTACATACACACCACAGGTAAATCATCTTTACCATTCAGCGATAAGACCACCTATTGTTTGTCGTCAAACTGCAGTTTATTTTTAAATTAATCAAGACTCGACTGTTGACAGGATAAATTTCGTAAACCTGCTTTATTTACCATACTTTGATCTGGATGTTTAGTAACTTCGGAATATAAAATGTGTATATAGAGTATATACCAATGAGCATCAGAAGTGCAAAGTCACTTACATCTTTTAATAAATTCCTCTAAGATCACTATCTAAATTTAGATACAAACTTCACGCCAGTTCCCTTGCGGGGTAGGCACGAACAACAGAGCGCCATTCAGGATTATTCTTACACACCTCACTTGCTTCTTTGACATTCATAAGTCTTGTCATCCACGCTCGTCTGTTCTTAAGGCTCCTGACATAAACATATCACATATCTAAATTTGTAAACAGTAATTTATGTATATATATATAACTCTATGTACATGTATTTGTATATAAATATGTATGTGTATTTTTATTTACTATTAATATATTTATATATGATGGTATATATTTTAAACTATGCGCAATGAATACCGACCCATTATTAGAAATGTAAAATTATCCCCAGAAGGTTGTCTGGAAGAAATCGCTGTTAGCTTTAAGACCGCCGATTGTACTAGTTAAATAATTGTTAACTCATGTATATTATTTTCTTGTGTGCAATAAAGAATATTCTATTCTATTCTTTCTATTCTATTAATATGTTTGGCAGAAAATGCACGATTTCAACAAACAACACACGAGGCAAACGAGTCTGTAATTAGGCATAGTTAAAGTTTATAGAGAGAAGAAGTGCAGAAAGATAGATAGAAAACTCTGAATTGCTCACCACATACGCGTAAAGTAAATAAATTACAGTTATTTCGTGTAAAGGCAGGAACACAGGGCGGTCTTGTCGCTTTAGAGCGATCGCTTCCAGACAAACCGGGCTGTGGATTGTATGAAAGTATTCGAAATTTAAAATACTTACTAATACATATTTATTGCATTTACTCAACTAAGCGGCTGAACGGAGTTTAATGAAAAGCAATGAAATGAAATGGGCAAGTATACGGCTACGCAGTCCAGGCCCCGTCCAATCTTATTTAAACTGATTGACGTTTCTATACGCAGTAAGATATGGATGGCGAAAACTAAACTGAAAGGTTCAGGGGTGACCGTATCCGAATTCCTCACAAAGTACCGCCATGACCTTTTTATGCGCGTGAGGCAGGAGTTTGGTGTTTCCAAATGTTGGACACGTGATGGTGCCATCTTTACGCTTCGTACTGACGATAAACGACACTCTATAAGCTGTTTGGATGACATTAAATTAATTCGACATCAGACTACTGCGATGCCTGCTCCTAGTGTCAAGGAGCAACCCAAGGCCCCCGCAAGACGTACTGGAAAGAAATAAGCGTAATCCTGTTTTTGTGTTTGTATTCGATGTTCTTGTTGTTTATTTCTACCCACTCCTTATTTTCACTTTTATATTGTACTCGCATTTGTTTATCAACTTTATACCTTAGTTCGTAACTTTTAATAATTTGTGTTTACAATTTAATTTTATTTTATTTTTACAATGTTTATGGTTATGGTTATGAAACGTCATTTGTCAGTACTTATTAACGTCATGCTGACATGCAAGTACGTTCGGAACTGTCCTCTGGCAATTTAAATGTTATAATAGTTATATATATATATATATATATATATATATATATATATATATATATATATATATATATATATATATATATATATATACATATATATATATACATATATATATTTTTCATTATATTACATTATAAACAGTTATAATGTAACTTAATAATATTATTATCATTCATCTATGCACATATTCAGTTTGTATAATTATTTCAGTATGACAGAGTACATTTCGCTTACACTTATTGCTTTGTTGGTTTTGTAAAACGAAATTATTAATTTGATTTATTTTATTTAGAAACACAGGCATGTGAAAGTATCTAGCTGGTAAAAAATAATTATCAGTTTTTGTTTTTATTTTTTTATGTATTTTAGATACTTATTTATATACATATATAAGCATATATCGATTTGTAGGTATTTATGAATAGCTCAAGCAGTGAATCACAGGATTACTTTTCTTGTCCAGACAGCTTTAGCTCTGATGATGAACCTTCCCTTAAAGCAGTGCTAAATAATCGTCTTTCAACTGAAACACAGAACTTCAATGTCTTACACATTAATGCGCAGAGCATTCCGGCTCATTTCACTGATATGCTGGCGTCACTTAATCATGATAATGTGCATGCTATCTGTATTTCTGAGACTTGGCTAAAACCTTGTCTCTCCTCTTCGTCTTACACTCTTCCAGGTTTCCAACTAGTCCGTAACGACCGAGTTGGCACTACTGGCGGAGGTGTTGGTATCTACATTCGTGACCAGATTCCCTACACAATAATAAAAATGTCACCTCAACCATGTCCGCCAGATTCAGGGGAATATCTATTTATAGAAGCTGTTCTAGGACAAAACCGCATACTTCTTGGTGCATACTATAGCCCTTCCCTCCGAGTAAATTTTTTCCCTTCTTTCGAACTATTGTTAGAGAATTTCTCCTTATCTCATGAGCACATTATCATTATGGGCGATTTTAATACGTGTCTACTAAAACGTGACTCTCGTTCTATACTTCTTGAAAATATTAATAATTCTTGCAATCTTACAATTCTTCCGCTCTCTGCGACTCACCATTTCCCTAATTGTACCCCATCTCTTCTTGACTTAATTTTAGTGTCTTCTCCTTCTTTTGTTTCTACTTTCGGCCAATGCTCAGCGGATGCCTTTTCCTATCACGATTTGATCTACATCTCTTATAAATTACGTCCGCCGAAGTCTAAAACCAAAGTTATCATGCAGCGTAACTTTAGTAAGGTAGTAGTGGAAAATCTCATCAGAGATGCCAAGGAAATTAATTGTTCTGAGGTCTACAATGCGGTTTCTGTTGATGAAAAGGTGCATGTGTTCAATACAGCTCTGATTAAGTTGTATGACTCACATGCACCTATACGTCCTATAAAGATTAAACATCTACCTGCTCCGTGGCTTACTGAGGACATAAAATTATTACAAAAAAAGAAATTTTCTGCTCGGACTAAGTACAAACATAAGCCCACAGAAGAAAACCGCTCTAAATTTATAAAAATTCGTAATCTCTGCAATAGGGTGTGTAGGGACGCACAACGCCGTTATATCCACAAATCACTTGATACTGATGATTCCACTAAGATGTGGAAGTTTCTTAAATCTCTGGGAGTTGGCAAACCTTCTAACAATACCATCCCTAAAGACTTAAACATCGAACTGTTAAATCAGCACTTCTCATCTTCCGCCAGATTTGATAGGCAATCAAATTTGAACACCTTACGCTGTCTTTCAAATTTGTCAACTTCTATTTATCCTTCATTTGTTTTTAGTCAATTTTCTGATCGTGATGTTAGGAAGAGCATTCTGTCCATCAGTTCCAATGCTGTGGGTTGCGACAGTATCAGTCGAAATATGATAGTTCCCATATTGGACATTATCATTCCAGTGATCACTCACGTTTTTAATTGTTCTATAACCTCTAGTACATTTCCTGACACCTGGAAACAAGCACAAGTGATTCCATTACCAAAAAAAGTAAATCCTGTCCTGTTTTCCGAATATCGTCCCATTTCCATTCTTCCCTTCCTTTCTAAGGTGTTTGAACGTCTTATATATGAGCAGTTCAGCATCTTCCTTAATACAAACTCCCTAATCAATCCTCTCCAATCCGGTTTTCGTCCTGGTTATAGTACTACTTCTGCATTGGTAAAGATCACTGATGATATTCGTTACGGTATGGGAAACGGTCTGCTAACTATACTGTCGCTTCTCGACTTTAGCAGTGCCTTTAATAACGTCGATTTCGACATTTTACTCGGGATTTTATGCTCTCTTAACATATCTCCGACGTCTATTGACTGGTTTCGCAGTTACCTGTTTGGACGCCGGCAACGAATTCGTATTGATGATGTTTACTCATCGTGGTGTGACTTGTCTGCTGGTGTCCCTCAGGGCGGCGTTTTATCCCCTCTTTTATTTGCTATTTTTATTAATTCTATATCCAATAACCTTTCTTCGTCACACCACCTCTATGCAGATGATTTACAAATCTACACCCAGGTTAATTTAGATGGTCTGAATACAGCAGTTGCGACTACCAATCGAGACTTTTCTAAAATAGTCGAATGGAGTAAAGCTTACGGTCTATCTATAAATCCACAAAAGACAAAAGTTATAATAGTTGGTAGTTCCAGGCTAATCTCCAAGATAGACTGGTGTAATCTTCCTCAGATTGAATTTGATGGCGTGGTAGTCAATATTAGTGAAACTGTAAAAAATCTTGGGATCATTATTGACAGAGAGCTGTCTTGGAGGCCTCACTTGACCAATCTCAGCCGAAGAGTCTTTGCGTCGGCAGCGTCGCTTAGACGACTTAAAAATTTCCTCCCTACTGCTACTAAAGTAATGCTTGCTCAATCGCTGCTATTACCCATACTTGATTATGCTGATGCCAGTTATATCGACTTAACCCAAGAACAACTGAACAAGCTGGATCGACTTCAAAATGTCTGTATACGGTTTATATTTGGGTTGCGCAAATATGACCATGTTTCCGAATATCGCAAGAAGCTTAAATGGTTACCTATTCGCCTTCGCCGGAATGTTCACTTACTCTCTTTTTTGTACAATATCCTTTTTGATCCTCGTACCCCTCCGTATTTAAAGGAACGTTTTGATTTCCTACATCTTTCTCATTCCCGTTATTTGCGCTCTAGTAATAATCTCTCCTTAATGACACCTGTACACACTTCTTCCTTCGTTGATAACTCTTTCACCGTACAGGCTGTCCGTTTATGGAACTCACTACCACTCAACATCAGACAAGCTAAATCCATAATGTCTTTTAAATTGATGGTTACTAAATATCTTTGGTCCTCGCAAGTCTAAAACATGCTGCTGATTCTATATATAGTATGATATATCTTATTTTTGTATAGTATATAAAGTATATTACTATTTATTTATTTCCTTTTTACTTATTCTTGGAATGTTTCTTATTATTTATTGTCTTCACCGCCACTGTTGTTTTAATATTTTCCTTAGTTTAGGGGGTTGCCTGGAAGAGATCGCTTTAAGCGATAAGGCCGCCCTTTGTTCAACATTTATTGTACTTAGTTTTAAGAACGTAGTTTTAATTTTTGGTGAACAATAAAGTGTTTTCATTCATTCATTCATTCAATAAGAATATATCTTAAGGATTTTTCAAGTTAGAAGTTTGATAATTTACATTTTAAATTAGGATTAATATACAGTTTCTGCGTAGTGATAATTGATCATTTACTTAAATAAAGGCAAGGACTTAGCTTTCCTAATGCTGTGGCTTATTTAGTTTGTAGGCTTGTTTAAGACCCTTAAAGAAGCCTACAAACTTACTCTAACTCATTATAAATAAAACCGTTAGGCTGTGGCCGAATGCGTCTTATTTAAAGCGTTAAAAATAACGCCATTAACGCATAGCCTCATTTATCTATATACATATGTTATCTGTCAATATTTAACGTCATTAACAATGTCGCATTTCAAATTACGCCAAATCCATCGCTATAATTGCGTGGAACGGCCTAAATCTTTAACATTATCCGAGATGAAGCTCCATCTTTATAGTGAACAGGACAGCGTAGATTATGACTTAATATTGAAAGTCACGGTACAGAGCTAGTAATGATTATTTTAACTAAAAATAGCGAAGGATTCATGGTATCCCCGATGACACAAATTTGTGGTCAGCCTAGAGGCGCCGCCTCGGCCGACGTTTCATTCATATACACCTAGCGCGTCGTTTTTCGCCCAGTTGCGACTTGCGCAGGCGCATTTAATACGCATAAAAGCTGTTACATCGAGACTGTGATACGAAAATAGTGCTGTGCACGGTGTTGTGTTTGAACCGCCAGTTTGTTTTTTGGAAGGTTCGTATATAAATATTTTATTTGACATTCGAATTTAACTCTAGCCATAATATGATTAGGGCTGATTTTTCAATTACTTAATGAAGTGATAAAAGTAAAGAATAAAATATAATTCTAAAAATTAAATATTTTATTTCATGTTTTAATTTAACCCCAGCATTAATATTATTAGGGCTGATTTTTCAATCACCGGCTAAGTTGTTAAAGAATAAAATATAATATATAGTTTTTAAAAAATCCTTGTATATATAATAATATTTCTATTATTTTAATTTTGTATTTAGTCGGTGTTATAATTTAATTTATAGATAAATTTTATCTTAAAAGAATAGTATTTCATATATATTTAGGTATAAGGTTTATTTTTTATTTTGTCTGTTTATTGAAGAAACGCCATTTTCTCAAAATCAATTTAATGGAGTTGATACACTAGCGTAACTGGATCCGATTTTGAAAATAAAAAATAAGTACTTAACTATAGCTCTCTAGTACGGTAAGCAACTGCTCTCTAATTGCTTGAGGAGTTGACCAGGTGCCTCAAGTTTTTCGAAATATGTGATGTTCTTTCTTTAACAATTTAATATTCTGCATTTCTCAAACTATATTTATTACTGATATGATGTTTATATATATACACTAATTGTTACCTGTGACTTCATTCACATTTATTTCTTATTCTCATGGCCCAATTCGAGGGAATATAGGTTGTTCAAGTCCTTACTTTTCAGCCACTATTTTGCCCACTTCAAAATTGTTTTTGAAACATAATATTGCCATGTCCTTCCCCAGGTAACAATTTATTTCTTGTCTTTCATTAAAAATTGTTATGCTGTTTAGTGGTGAAAGGGTAACAAACAAATAGAAGATACTTTCGCAGTTATAATATGTAAGTATTCGTATGGATGTATGGAATGAAATAGATAACATATGGCATATCTATATATGTGTTTAATTATACCAACCTTCGCAAGCAATCATCTTTGATTTCTCGGGGTCGTAAAATTAATTGCATGTGTGTAATATTTGTGTTGTAATAACAGTATACCTATTATGTAATTTTCTTGGAAAAAATAACTTGATTCTATGTTTAAAATAATTGAAATTCTATATTTTATATCATTTAAATTCTATATTCGAAATAATTTAAATTCTTTTTTTGAAATAATTTAAATTCTTTTTTTGTTCTGTCATAACGACAGCAAAGAGCTACGGATTTTAACAAATTCTTAAAAGCTTTATCGGATGAAAAGAGAAAGTTCGTAATATTATTATATTATGAACATTCTATTTAAGGGAACGTACCCATACTACATGACCCGTTCAGGGGGAGCTTTGTCACAGGGGGGCTCAGGTTTTTGATTACGTAGTCAATATCCGCTTGGGAAATCTCGCGCTTTTTCGAGCTGTTTCAAATATGGCGCGCATCGAGTAGCGCTTTTTCAAAAATTACTTTTTTAAACTGTTTGCAAAAAAATGTTTAAAAACAAATTTATAAATTACTACGTGGAGGAGTCTTGGTATTTACTATGGGTGGTCACCGAGAGTGGGGAGGGGGGTAAAAAAATGAATAAAAGAGGGCACGTAGTATGGGTACGTTCCCTAAGAAATCACGTTTCATACCTGCCGTAGCTTATTTAGTCACGGTAGGTATTCAGGTACTTTCTAGCTAAATTATTTGTTTTTTTTTTATATTAAATTAATAGAATATATTACTAACTTTGTGTAATTTTACCATACTGTGGTAAACTTATAAGGCGATAAAACCATTGAGCTTGTCCAAGGTAGATTGGCTATGTCATTACGGTTGCCAATAATACTTCAAAATAACGTATCCTATTTTATTTTTGGTGAATATACTTAATAAGGTATGTGAAAATATTCTATTTTCAATCTTTACTCTGGTGCGTAAAATGACTTATATGGATAATTAAAATAAAAATAAATAAAAAAAAAGCCTTTTAATTCTTACTTTTTGCTGTAGGTATTCTTAGTATGTTAATTGGTTAGTAATTTTAAATTAATTGTTAGTATTATTGTTGTTAGTTTGTTAGTTGGATAAATTATGTAAGAATCCCAGATTGGGTAAAGGCCTCCTCCAAAGACGCCCATCTGTCTCTGTCCTGAGCTATTTGATACCAGTTGGGGCCGGCTATTTTTTTAATATCCTCTTCCCAACGCATCGATGGTCTCCCTCTGCCTCTCTTGCCTTGTGGTCCCGTCCACAGAGTTATTTTAAGGATCCATCTCTGGTCTGTGAGTCTTGTTATGTGACCTGCCCATTTCCATTTTAACTTCTGTGCATAGCTCAAGGCATTAGTTGCTTTAGTTATCGTAATAACTATTATATGGATAAATATTATATGGATAATTACTGAACTATTAATGATACTTCTAAGTTGATCAGAACACAATCGTATACGTTTAAAATGAAAATTAAAAATATATATTAATTACTGAACGAAACGCTAGATTGTCAATGTGTAAATAAATAAAATTTTGAAAAATACTTTATTTTTCTTCCAACTACTTTATTATTTCCCTACTTAGAAAATATGATATGTAATTTTTCTTAACAACAGCTGGCAACCCTATGTCACACATCAATTAACTCGATATATGTGTGTGTGTGTGTGTGTATAAGAGTTGCGCACTTCTGTTGTTAATGGTAGGATAGGAAAGAGAAGCAAAGAAGAACTTAAATGTGCGATGCGAATCAATTCGCTAGTGCGATGCGTCGTGCGAGATCTTAGGTTTCTACGATGGGACGTCGTGTGTCAGTTTTGTGTTTTGGCCCTACATTTTACATCACACCTTTGATAAGCGGCTGTAATACTCTAAGAATAGTTTCGGAATAAGCATTTAAAATTATAGGTCATAAACAAAACAAATTATGAGCGTGGCTAGTCACGCTAAGAAAACACAATGTAACAAAACGAAACAACTAATGCGGTTGCAATATTAAAATGATTTATGATATAGCACAGTGGTTTATTGTGTTCTGCTTCTCGATATTTTCGATTAGCTATGGGAATGTGTATAGTAGCAGTAATAGTTGTATTCGCCACAAAGGCAGGCAAAGGAATCTTTAGTCCATACAGCCAATTCTGATGTTTAAGTCTTCGTATAATAGTCGCGCAGTTGTATTGTAGGCTACAACTAACGCCATTCAACGGAGTTCTTGTGAAAACTCGAAAGGCCACATTTGACTATAAAGTTCACATTTCTCGCAAAAACACATAATTACTACTCAAAAACTATCAATATCCTACAACTATTGTTCATTTTAGAGTAATTTTACACATTTTTAGAAAATAAAACTGCACAGCACAACGTCTCCTTTCAGTTCCCGCCAAAAACTCAAGAATATGTATAGTGTATGACAGCAGTGTGAAACGCAAACTTGGTACTGGTAGACCATAACTCTGGGGCCCAATTCTGCTTTTACTATTTCGTCAAAATATCAGTACACTATCGTCTCTATGGTAGGTTACTATACAAGTAAATATTTGTAGACGAAAATAGTAGTTTTTCAATATTCATTTCGGCTGACAGCATTTCTGCTGCTGGTAACACTAATTTTTTCTACTAGTATTCCACCGCGACGATACCGAGACGATATTTTGGATTTAGTAGAATACGAACTTTTGACACTATCGCAATGAAAACGTACTTGGAATACAAATGCAACGCTATGATATTAAAATAGCAGAATTAGGCCCCGGTGAAGTTGGCAACCTCCAATTATGAACTTTTAAACAAACTACATATTATTTATGGGTATGGAAGAGAGAGCATATAGCTATATGAAGCCTATAGCCTTCCTCGATAAAAAGGCTATTTAACACTAAAAGAATTTTTCAAATCAAACCAGTAGTTCCTGAGATTAGCGCGTTCAATCAAACAAACAAACTCTTCAGCTTTATATATTAGTATAAGATGACGCGCATCCTTTGGCGCTTTTTAAAAACTACTAAGCCAAATTGATATTTTTTAACTTTCTGTTTACAAAAAAAAATATTTAAAAACAAATCTATCATTTACTACGTGAAACGTTACTCCTTTAAGAGAGCAGCAGCGCATTTGTAGCACCTTTGGTGTTGCAAATGTCCATAGGCGATGGTAACCGCTTTCCATCAAGTGGGCCGTCTGCCTGTCTGCTGAACTCCTGCAATAAAAATAGAAAAACCTAGAGAAGGAGCGTGGAGTCTTGGTGTTTACTACGGGTGAGGAGATAGATAAAAATAGATTAAAATGGATCACGTAGTATGGGCACGTTCCCTAATGCATATATGATAAGATATTAACAAGTGGAGATCATGAGTGCTTGGTAAATACGCCTGAAGAAGATGCCTTGATTAAGCTATTCATAGAACTACGCTTTCTAGACATATAATATGGCATGTACCAATAAACTCGCATTGTACACCAGTTGGAAGGCCGATTTTCAGTACAACTTGGAATAAAAAATGCTAGAAAGTAAGAATTTTTACAAGTAAAGGGTCATAAAATATTTTCGATAAGGCATTTTATACAAACGTCAGTCCACAGCAATGCAATATATTATGTAAAAATGGTAAAATTTCCAATAGCGAATCCGCATGGAAGACTAGTAATGACAAATGTTCCGAAGTAATTTAAAACCTCTGGTAAGCTAACAACTGCTATGAATATTTACATCAAACAACTGGTAGTGTCTGCTTTTATTTTGAATGAACGAAAGGTTATAAAAATTGAAGATCGCATAACATCTGCACGAGATGTAAATAGCGATGATGTAACCTGTTATGGAGTTCTATTATTGCAACTGCATTCACGCACGGACCTAGGAGTCACCTTGGTTCATGGAAATTGCGAATTAGAAGTTCTCAAGTGGTTACTATGCTGTGGTAGATATTGTAATCTTTAAGGATATAGGTAATTACATGCACGAATCGGTTTTTGGGATGATAATTTGAAGATTGAAAATGAATGTATTTATTTCATATGGACTCTTACTTATTGAGAGTCTTGAGTCTACCAAAATCATTTTAGTTAGTGTTAAAGAAGAAGAAGAGGCGCACCAAACTCCCCAGCAACATGTCGAATGGAATGTCGTTGGTGCCTTGGAAGATGGGACGCCCCTTAGTATGGGACGCATCTTGTGTTGATACTTTGGCGGCTTCCCATCTCCCAGTTACAACCGTGACAGCCGGGGCCGCTGCCACAAACCAGGAGGCCCTGAAACGCCGCAAATATGTGTCCATTGGTAATGGGTACAGATTTGTGGCTTTCGGGGTTAAACCCTGGGGCCGTGGGGGCCTGGAGCTCATCACCTCTATCGAGACCTCTCAACGCGTCTAATTGAGGTCTCGCGTGACCAAAAGGCTGGCTTGCACCTAGGGCAACGCATCAGCGTTGCCATCCAACGTGGAAATGCGGCCAGCATTTTAGGCACTCTCCCCGCCGACAGCGACCTGGAGTCTATTTTTTACTTATAGTCTGTTATTTTGTAAATCTAGTTATATTTATATTGTCGTTCAATTTTAGTTGATATTAATTTATAATTAGTTTTATTTATGTTATTGTTTTTATCATAGTTCTTATATAAATAATTATAAATTATAAAATTTAGTTTAGCTTATGTTTAATATGCATGTTATGTATATTGTACTCCAGCCATATCTACCCCAGCAACATATCTTTAGTTCATAATTGTTGTTATTCGTCTTTTTTTAATGTAGTTTATACTAATACAAGGCTTAACAAAGTAATTTATATGAGTGATTACTGAAGGAGCTAGGTGGCGATCGTATTCATTCGGTGCGGTCGTCTTATTGTTATTTAATATACAGTACAAGCGATTAGAGACTGTGTAACAAATCGCTGCTAGATGGGAGCGTGCCCAGAAGGCTGGCTGCATTGCCGCGCTGTATGGCGATGCTTATTTGTTGGGCGAAATATGAGCCAGCCTTCTGATCACGGGTGGCATCAAAGAGTTTCTTGCAAATCTCTTTGAAGAAACTCTTTGCCGACGGACCCCACGGACCTAATGTTTCAACTCCAAACGGCACAAATATGTAACCCCTTCCTAAGGTTCCATATTTGCGCCGCTTGAGAGCTTCAGCTTTTGAAGCAGCGTTGCCAGCCTCTAACTCAGTCATTGGAAGATGTGACGGGGCTAGAGTGTCTACACATGTCGCGTCCCAAACAAGCGGCCGTCCCATCTTCCAAGGAATAAGTGACATACCATCCGGTCTCTTGCCATCGTCGCGTACCAAGCCATTCGGTTCTAATACGGCCGGTACGCCGACGCTGACAAGAGCCCGGCGGATGATGTCATTGAGGTTGGCATGGCGAGATCTTCGACCAACACTATGTAAACATGCTAATCCGTGATGTCCATACGGGTCCACCATACTCCCACACTGGCAACGATGGGATACACAACATGGAGCCCCCAAGCGAAGGCTCGCAGCTAATCGAAATGTAGAATGGTCTAGGATTGTGCCTGTATTGAAGGATGGGTGTGCCTGCAGCCATTGTCCAGACTCCCAAGTAGCAACGGCCAAAAGGCGAGCGCGCTCTGTCGACCTAGAACACGTTTGTAAAAGATTTTCCCGTGTCAGTTCGCAGAGCGGCTCGTCCCAAGCTCGTTGGGAAGTCGGAACAGTGGGCAGGTTAGAGTTAGGGCAAGCCATTGTCCAGGCTCTTTTGGCATCGGTCAAATATGGAATTTCAAAATGTAAATTACTTTTTTCTAAAATTTTTAATACCAAATCACTTGTGCTATAAACCGATGACAAAAAAGCCGGTAAAGCAACACTGGAAATTTTGCGGACGCCTAGGCCACCTAGCCTTATCGGTAGTGAGCATTGTGACCACGTTCGGTCGTCCATGTCCAAATTTATTATGGATATGAGGGTATCCCTCACGATGCTATCCAGCGTATTTAAAAGCAGAGTTTCCTTAAAAAGTTGGCAGCACCGGAGGGCATACGTAAATTTAGGCACGAAAAGGCAGTACCGGATGATAGTGAATGCCATATGGGTATTAATTTTGAATAAACGATCTGAAGTATTACGAAAATTTTGAAAATTCTCTTCGACGAAACCCGGTAGGGCCTCGTCGAAGATTGGCGCGCCTAGGAGGCGAAGTGAAGACATATTAACCATTTTAATTTTGGGAGCTATTGATTGTATTTTTGAAAGTATTTCTGTTTCGCTGTCTGTTTTATTTATTTATTTATTTATTTTTTTTATTGCAGGAGATCAGCAGACAGGCAAATGGCCCACTTGATGGAAAGCGGTTGCCATCGCCTATGGACATTTGCAACATCAAAGGTGCTACAAATGCGCTGCTGCTCTCTTAAGGGAAACTGGAACCCGGTCACTAATGCCGGAACACAACTCGAAGGTTGTTGTGGCGACATACTTTAGACCAGGGGTGGTAGCCATCCAGTCGGGCAAGTGCCCTACCACCTGGCTGTGGGTTGTTAATGTAATATTCACATTTATCAAAGTTGATTTCCAGGCCTATGCTCTGGAGATCTGCTTTTAAATTAATTAAATCGTCTAGAACCGTATTTACTTCGCCTCCCAGAGTGCCATCATCCAGATACCAAACGTTGAATTTGGATTTCAAACGGGTAATGATTGGATGGATAGCTAAGCTAAAAATGACTGGCCCTAAGGGGTCGCCTTGTTGACAACCAGTCTGAGAATATAATAAATTGTTTTGAAAAATTAATTTTGAATTTTGACTGTAACACTGCCAAAGAAAATGGTAACAATCAGGAATTTTGTCTTTGACCTGTGACAGCAAGGCGGACCGATCAACTGAGTTGAAAGCATTTTTGATATCCACCTTCAGCACCAAATCTCCACCATTGTGACGGAGGAATGACCGCAAAGCGTGGACAGCGGCCTCACAACCTCCCCGCGAACCAAAGCCTAGTTGATTTGGCTGAAAATATGTTTTTAGACTATCCGCCTTCTTTTTACAACAGCATTTGGCTGCGAGGCGGCGGTAAACCGTTCCCACGGCAATGGGCCTTATGCCCCCATCTTTTTTTTTAAGGCGCAGAGATTGACACCATAAAGGATGCCAGTTACTTCATTAATAACTTTACCTGCAAGCATAAAATTTATTAATGCCATCAGGTCCTTCAATTTTTTTTTAATTATTCATTTTATTATAGATTATTTATCGCACGAGACTTCGTACATGGCCAATTCATATATCTCACCATCTATTCTTTTACCTTAGCAGTTACTATTGGTAGAAATTGACATTACATGTACAAAGTTCATGCCCAATGATTTTTTAATGCATGAGTTTGTCAGAGGGGCTGACGGCCCATAGTTTGCAGTGTCCTTCGATAGCTTAATAAGCAGGCGCCAGTATAACTCACTCTCACATCGTCTAATTTGATTATTTAAAAGTTTTACACACGTCGCGGCACGGATGGATTAATTTTGAGCTTTTATTGAAATATTTTTAGTAGAAACTTTTCAATTCGTGTGCGTGCGTAACGAGCGGGTTTTGCAACGTTTCTTTTTGAAGTGGAAGCGGGGTAGAGGAGGGAGATTTGGAAAGGAGCGAATGGAATGAATGGCGCGTACACAAACCATATCCGAAATTGTATGGAAGAGATCGCTCTATTCTAAAGTGATAAGGCCGCCTAATGTTCCTTACGTATCAATCTCTAACTAGTCTGCGATTGTTCCTTTGTTTTTAACTAAGTGTAATCCGTCATGGACACTACCGCTCAGGGATAGCAGTAATGTAGTGTTGGACTCCCGATGACATGCTCGGACCTACCGAATAAACCACCTCGGTGTGCCATCGCAATGCCGTAATGTCAGAGTTTCGGGAAACAAAGATACTTCCGATATCCCCTAAAGGCAGGCTGTGATTGTTCCTGCTTGTACATGAAATCACTGTAAATTATTTACTTATGTGTATGTGGTGAACAATAAAGAGTTTTCAATCCACCTATTTTAAGACGTGGACGCTGTTTATTCTCTTCAAGGTCTATAATATCACTATTTCTTTATTGTTACAGAATACGTTTTATAAATCATGGAACCACTTCAAGTAGACGTCGTGTACTTTTACCCGAAAGAAAATTCGCAGCCGCATAACACCATCAAGTAAGTATGATGTCCAATTGTAATTATAAAACGACACGGATTGTTTTTAAATCTGAAGCTGGTCAAATCTAACTTTTTTTGATGACGCAGGATTATCTTTTCTTGGGACACCATCTTCGGGACTTGGGGAAAGGTTTTACGAGGGATATTGGGATTCTTGATGTGCCCCCATGGCCTCCAAGCGGAGGTCAGAGGGATGGTCAACCGTCAAACTACCCACTAAACCTAACCTGTGCCCCTAGCTCACACCTTTGTACGGGGCGCCACAGGATCTAGATCGAAAGGTACTGTGACGCCCCAACGCTTATCGACGAATCCAGGATGTCCTGCGGGGTACCTTGTTTAATAACAAGGGGGAAATCCGAGGGATGTCTGGCAATATCCTCCTGTCTGAAGTCTCTATCTCCAGATAGCTGCTATAACTTTAAACTCTTTACAGATATGAAGTAGTCAACGATGAAAATCCCACTACGACCGTCGTACGTCGTGGTCAACCGTTCAATGGAGTGGTGAGATTCAACCGAAACTATGACGAAGCCACCGACTTGGTGCAACTGGTGTTTACACTTGGTAAGTTGAACTGCGTTTTTAGAAATGTGTCTCCTATTATATTAATGTGCTCTGTGGGAATGTGCGATAACCAGGAGAAGGCAAAGGGACGTGGAAGAAGAAGCAAGGGAAGAATGACTTACCTCGCCCCCAATCCACCGCCATACTTCACTCGTCCCCGGGGGTTCACACACATCACTAGGATTTGCTTAGGAGAACTAAAGCTATTTAAATTAAAATAAAATGTTTTTTTTATATTGCGTTCCAACTATATTATTTCACTATATGTTGCGGTGACAGCACTGACACGAAGATGATGTTCGTCTTGTTTTGCGCATTCTTCATTTGAAAGTTTATTCTTTTCTTGATGGCCAGGATGTAGAACTTATAAAGTGTTTTCTTCAGCGCAACCAATGTGTGTGGCCATTTTGTCAAGATCGTTATTTCTTTGTCATGTCTGTAAATCTAACTTTATATGTCATTGTATTTTTTTTTTAAATCTACTAGGTTCATATGGATGAAATTTGAAATTTGAAGCTGTAGTTGTTTGATAGCGACCAAACAGATTGACGATTAGTGACGATTTACTTGACGGAATGTGATTACTATTCCTTAAAGATGTTTGTAAATAATCAGAGGTGATGCCAACGCGTTACCAGCCTAGAGAACGGGTTAGAAGGGATTTGAGGGATGAGATTGGAGGGATGGGGTAGAGAGTATGGGAGACGGAGATATGATAGGGGAGGGGAGGCTTTGGTAAATGATAAAGTAATTGCGCTACACATTGGTGTAGTAACACCATAAAACTACAAAAAAATGGAGATTGCTGCCATAGCTGTACAATTTTACACAACTAATAATTCCTCCCGATATACCGGCGCAGTAGACCCATTTTAAGAGCACGCGACAGTGTACGTATGAATCGTGATAGCGAAATAGAGCTAAGTATGCATAGCAATCAACACTGCCATTTCCCCTTGCAAATAATGTCGGAAACTGATCTAGACATTTCTGCGCAAACGAAAACTGCCGCTGGGAATGATAAGTTGTGTAAAACTGTAACGACGAGTAAATTTTTTTTAATGTACATCGTGCATAAAATAAACACGTGTAGATAATTATGAGTGATATCGTTCTTCAAATCTGGAAACATTATGACGTTGTTTTGAAGTCAATAGGTCGGGAGATATTAGTTTCCAAGTGGTAAAATTTCTGTGTGATCTTTGAATTAAGAACTACAAAAATATGAAAACATATGAAGTTGTACATCCTCAAAAATACTTACATTGAAAATTAGTTTAAACTTTAAACAATGTTTTTTAATGGTTCTGTAACCTAATGAGGGAAATATTATACGTATTTATTTATTTTTTGATAACGCTGGGGAATATATTTTCTTGCGACACACACTCGGGTCATGGATATAGGGTGAGACCAAATGCAGCACCTAATGCCGCCTGCACGAGTGCATGTGGGATTTTCGTAAGGTAGCGGTAACTCTCCTTGAAGAGGGAGCCGACGAACTACCCACTAGACCTAACCTGCGTCCCGACGATGATACACTTTGTTAGAGTCTAGAACAGAGTTACTGCACCGTGACGTCCTAATGTTCAAGATTGGTAAAGAAGTAAAGGTCCACTATTACCTCCGTATACAGCGTCCCTCGGCTACAGAATCATGGGAGTAGATCTTGTGCATAGCGACGTCTCCAAGCTCTATCTGTCGATGGTGGACAAAGCCGCTTGCACCGTCTTCTCCCTCTCTGTCTCGGTGGCCTCCTTCTGGGTCATTATTGACTCGTAGAAGGAGGACACCACTTGCTAGTGGCTGACGCTTTAGAGCATTACCTCGACCGTGCCCCGCAGCGAATTCACCGGCCCAACCTCAGCCTGGAGTAGAAACCTCTGAGGTCCCCAAGCTGAACACTCCACGAGCGTATGAAATGCTGAAACAGTGGATGTTTGTATCGACCCTACGGAACACTCCATAGTTCATGGTCTGCCACATACTTGCCTCAATATCCAACGTGGTAGAGCCGTGCTGGAATCATATCTTGATTACAGCTGTTAGGGCCGGCTCATGTGATACTTTCTCACAGAATATCGGCGTGAAATGGTTAGCCTTCAGCTAATCGTATGGTGACTGAAAGTTCTGATGGCCCACTTCCCTCTCCCCTATACCATCTTCCCAATCCTATCCCCCTATTATACTCCCATATCCACGACGGTAACCACATTCTATTAGTAGAGTTGCCATATTTTTTTGACGAAAATATAGTATTTTTATTTTTTAACCGTATAGTGCTTTTGGCAAAGTTAAATTGTATATATTTATTTTTCATGAATTATTTTATTTATTTCATCATTAAATTTTCCATGTGTATTTATTACTACTTTTTGCTTTGGTCAGCAAAAGATCTATCAATTTTGAAATAATCATGAAACTGAACAAAAAGCGCAACAATTGAATCAGCGTTGAAAATATAGTACATATCGTGCTATATTATTTTTCAATAATATATAGTAACATTGGCATAAATATTATAGGATACTATATACAATAGTACGGTTGGGAACCCTAGTCGTATGGCTGCTTGCCAACAGCTTGCAATAAAAGAAATAAACATGATTTACATATTTTCCAATTTGTGGCATGTACATACATAAGCACGAATATGTATAAATACTGAATAAGAATTATTATAATAATATTGGTCTGAAAGAGAGTGTCGGGGTGAAGGTAAGGAAAGGAATGCTCCGGTGGTTCGGGCATGTGGAAAGAATGCATGATGAAAGAATGACTAAACAGATATACAATGCAAAAGTGGATGGATGCAGAAGTCGTGGAAGGCCACGACACACCCTCCATGATCAAATTGATCGTGTACTAGCAGAAGGTGATGTCAGGAGCCTTAAGAACAGACGAGCGTGCATGACAAGAGTTATGAAAGTGAAAGAAGCAAGTGAGGTGTGTAAGAATAAGCCTAAATGGCGCTCTGTTGTTCGTGCCTACCCCGCAAGGGAACTGGCGTGAAGTTATGTATGTATGTATGTATAATAATATTCTATACACAGGTGACAAACCAAACATGGATACCCAGGGATCTGTCTATCTACGCCGCGACGCTGTCCCGGATAAACATGGATGGTCAGCCAAACTCAATGACGTGCAGGAAAACACGCTTTCATTCGAGGTACGATAGAATATTTGCATGAGTAATTAAACAATCCGAAATGTTTGAAATAGAAGTTGAGAAATGATATTGCTTAAATATCTGCGAAGAGCGCTTTTTGGTTACTTGACACTGATCGAGTATACATGGTCCTTTTCACCGGACGTGAACAGAAGAGTAATTGGTTTTTGCGAGCATATTTATTGGCAAGGCAGACAAACACACATATTATATATCCCGAAATTAAGCAAGTCACGCTTGTGTTATGGGTAATATACAACGGACTACTCTGGGACCGATCCCAAGCAACCAGACCATAATACATAACGGAGAAAATACGTTTCCGAAATTTGCTATACGAGGAATCGAACCCGGATCCTCTACGTTGCAGTGAGGTAGACCGGCAAAGGCTTAACCTGCTCAACCACAGAGGCCGTCAATAGTTTTTTTTATAGTTTTTTTTATTGCAGGAGTGCAACAGACAGGCAGACGGCCCACTTGATGGAAAGCGGTTACCATCGCCTATGGACATTTGCAACATCAAAGGTGCTACAAATGCGCTGCTGCTCTCTTAAGGAAGACTGGAACCTAGTCACTAATGCCGGAACACAACACAAGGTTGTTATGGCGGCATACTCTAGACCAGGGGTGGTCGACGTCCAGTCGAGTAAATACCCTACCACCTGGCTAAATAGTTTTAGTATATTGATTGTTTTCGGACATTACGTGTTTAGTGGATTGTAACTTATCGAACTGTCAAAGAATTCCGTCGTTGGGCGTCAGCTAAAGATCTACAAATTAGCTGAGGCTCGGATGGGGAATATGTAAAACCGGTTCACGTCTGATGTCTATTTGCATAGAAATTATTCTATAAATTTAATACGAGAACACGCATGATTTTCGTGATAGGAGTAAGTATTCGAGAGTTTTGTGATACTCAAATATAAGACGCATCGACGAAGGGAAACGCTAGGGGTGGAGTGGAAGGGGCCAATGGATCAACGCCTGTAAGGGCTCGGAAAGTGGACACTCCATTTGCTTGTGATGACTCGGTTAGTGAGAGCATTTCATCGGTGGTCCTCTCAACACCCCGACCGGGGGAATCCCATACGACCTTTTTTTATTCCGAGTTCAGCAGACAGACAGATGATGTAGCGGTTAACATCGCCTATGGACATTTTTAACAGCAAAGGTGCTACAAATGCGCTGCAACTCTCTTAGAACCTGGAACCTGGCCACTAATTAAATAAAAATCACAATTAAAAAATAAAACAGAATTCCAGGTTGTTATCGCGGTATACTCTAAACTAGAGATAATAACCATCCAGACGGGCTAATAAAATACCCTACCACCTGGCTGTGGGTTATATTGTCGCTTCTTACGACAGGCCACTCGGCCGCAGGAAGTTGTATTCTTTCTCCGTTCCTGCACGGATAAAATCCTACTGCGCTTCCGCCTCGGTGGACAGTCCTCTGTCCGGCTGATATTACATATATATATATATATATATATATATATATATATATATATATATATATATATATATAATATTAACCCATAAATGTCTCACTGCTGGGCTCGGGCCTTCCATTATAGGGGGAACGGACAGTATACCCCGCCACGCTTATCCAACGCGGCTTGGCAGATTTGGCATATCGGTTATCACGATGTTCAGGTTGCATCACGATGTTTTCCTTCACCGTTGTTATTAAATGGTAATTATAACAATATGCACATTAGATCAGAAAACTGACTAAGTAGTGCATTCGTTCCGGCCAGGATCGAACCTGCGCCCTTAGAGTCTAGGACGTGTGCGATAGCTATTACCTACCACGACTTATGGATTAAGTTCATAAACCTTGCGAACCCATAGTTAAAAATAACTGTGATACAATATAAACAAAGACAGACGAAGGTACATGACGATTACACGAGGGCTCCTTTTTTGCTAAAATGGTCTCGGAAGCCTAAAAAGTAGAAAAATAAATAATATACTATATGTGCTGATAACAGCGATATTTGGGAATTTAATGTGCGTGAGTGTACTATCTATATAAAGAAATATGTAATTTTCACATGTCTGCTAGGAAATTAGCATACCGAATCGCTTAGACAGGTTTTGGAATTGGCTGGAGCAAAAAAAAGCTAATGACATGTAACTACGTAGGTACATGACTGGAAATAATCTAGAATTCTAGATTGGATAATTGTGGTTTTATTTGAGGTACTAAAGAAACGTGTTTTGAAGTCTGTTTTTACGTCGATAAATCGAAATGCATTTTACATACATACATAACTTCACGCCAGTTCCCTTGCGGGGTAGGCACGAACAACAAAGCGCCATTTAGGCTTATTCTTACACACCTCACTTGCTTCTTTGACATTCATAACTCTTGTCATGCACGCTCGTCTGTTCTTAAGGCTCCTGACATCACCTTCTGCTAGTACACGATCAATTTATAAAATAAAAATAAAATAATCGGCAGACAAACACACATATTGTATATCCCCAAATTTAGCAAATTACGCTTGTGTTATGAGTAATATACAACGGACTACTCTGGGGCCGATCCCAGACACCCAGACCATAGTAAATAACGGAGAAAATACGTTTCCGAAATTTACTATACCAGGAATCGAACCCGGAGAGGCCGTTGCAGTGAGGTAGGCCGGCAAAGGCTTAGCCCGCTCAACCACAGAGGCCGCCAATCGAATTTGATCATGGAAGGTGTGTCGTGGCCTTCCACGACTTCTGCGTCCATCCAATGCATGCAGAAAATGCATTTTAATTTAGTATAAGTGGTCGTATGATTAATTCAATTTTTGAACTCAAGCATACATTATACATACATACATACATAACTTCACGCCAGTTCCCTTGCAGGGTAGGCACGAACAACAGAGCGCCATTTAGGCTTATTCTTACATACCTCACTTGCTTCTTTGACATTCATAACTCTTGTCATGCACGCTCGTCTGTTCTTAAGGCTCCTGACATCACCTTCTGCTAGTACACGATCAATTTGATCATGGAAGGTGTGTCGTGGCCTTCCACGACTTCTGCATCCATCCACTTTTGCATTGTATATCTGTTTATTCATTCTTTCATCATGCATACATTATACACTTAATATAAATAGTAAATTATTTCATGTAAATAGCAAACAAACTTGGTGGTAGTTGATATTATGCCCATTTTCATAGTAGCAAGCAGAAAAATGGCATGAGTAATGGAAAGTACGAGGCAAACACATCTGCGAACGTATCATCCTCGCGCTGCTCACTTGCCTCGCCATATTTCTGCTTGCTGTTACGGAATTGGGAATGAAGTAAACGAAAGGTAATTTTCGAACCCACATAATTTAGTTACTAGTTACATACAAATATATCTATGTTACGATGGAATGTCGTTGGTACCTTGGAAGATGGGACGCCCCTTAGTATGGGACGCAACTTGTGTCCATATGTTAGCGGCTTCCCATCTTCCAAATACAGCCGTCACTGCCGGAGGAGCTGCCACACTTCAAGAAACCCTAAAACGCCGCATCCATCGGTGACGGATACATATTCATGGCTTTCGGGGTTGAGACTTTGGGGCCATGGGGACGTGAGGCTCATCAACTTTATCGAGACCTTTCAAGGCGATTGAAAGAAGTCTCGCGTGACCAAAGGGCTGGTCTATATTTAGGGAAACGTATTAGCGTTGCCATACAACGCGGTAAAGCGGTCAGCATTTTGGGAACGCTCCCCACCGAGAGCGATCTGGACTACATCTTTTACTTGTAAATATGTTTATAATAGTATTTAATTCCTAACTGGGTATGGAAGAGAGAGCATGAAAGTAGAGTAAACGCGGTCGAGATGCGAGCACTGCGCAAAATCTGCGGAGTGACGCTCGCGGACCGCGTTCGTAATACTGAAGTAAGAAAGAAAGTTGGTCTGAAAGAGAGTGTCGGGGTGAAGGTAAGGAAAGGAATGCTCCGGTGGTTCGAACATGTGGAAAGAATGACTAAACAGATATACAATGCAAAAGTGGATGGATGCAGAAGTCGTGGAAAGCCACGACACACCTTCCATGATCAAATTGATCATGTACTAGCAGAGGGTGATGTCAGGAGCCTTAAGAACAGACGAGCGTGCATGACAAGAGTTATGAATATCAAAGAAGCAAGTGAGGTGTGTAAGAATGGGCCTAAATGGCGCTCTGTTGTTCGTGCCTACCCCTCAAGGGAACTGGCGTGAAGTTATGTATGTATGTAATTCCTAAGTTTTTTTTGTAGTGTAAAATATGTCACATGACCTGTAATTTATTTTAGGGTTTCTTTTACATAAATTCTGAATCAATTTAAATTAAAGTCTGGGAACGTGATGGGCATATCTATGTTATAGTTCCCGGCACATGTCGTAGCCGTAGCCAATGTGCTACGATTTATCGACATAGAATAACATTAGGTTTTTGGCTTTACTCGAAGGGGATAAACCTTATCCTTATTTTAAAACAATGTGTGCGTGTGCAGTTCACACGCAGTAGAACTGAAACTTCAGAGAATATACTCACAGATAATTCTTCTCTAACTTTTATTAACATCTATATATTAATACGCGAAGCAAAAACTTTGTACCCCTTTTTACGAAAATTGCGCCGACGGAGGAGTATGAAATTTCGCACACTTATAGTTTATATAGAGTAGAAGCGACGAATGCTAATATTTTTTTAAATTATCTATAAAAAATACATTACACACACTACCATGTATTGGACACACACACGCATATATATTCTTTTTTTGTTTATTGTTCAAGTCAAATTATGACAGTGTAACTTTGGCGATATCTGTGGTTATAGAAGTATTGATAGATAGATAACACTTTATTGCTCACCAAACATACAATATCAAAAGTATAGTAGTAGTAGAAGTATAGTATTTGACTTAAATTGTTATGGTCGAATTTCGACCACGGGCGACCATTAGTAAATATAATTCCTTTAGCCTACTTCCGTCAACATATTATAAATTAAAAAATTCAATCTAAATTACACTTTAAGTCTCTGTTACGCACAAATGCCTTTGATCTACGTATAAAAGAATATCTGCCTTAAGTATATACAGATAGAGCTAAAATTAATTTGAAATTTAATATTAACGGATAAAAAGGAATGTGTTTTATTTGGAATTAAATAAAGTTCAATTTTATGTGTTTATCTCTTTTTAGTGTCACTTTTTCGTTTCATCGATTTTCAAATCATAACGATTTAAAAGAAGTTTTACTTAAAAAACAATCGAAATTTCACTTGGGCATAGGCCAAGGTAACCACTCATCGATCGTAGTACCGGTAACTATACCACAATTCTTTACATACATACATACATATATGTATATGCCTTAACGTAGTTCATATAAGCGAGATAAATGTGTACCAAATAAGTAAACATTTTGCATAGTTTTGTTCGTATATTTTGCAACCGGGGATAGTGTAGCTTGCCAACAGTGAAATATTTTTTTAAATCGGTTCAGTAGTTTCGGAGATTACCCCTTACAACATCACAAACTCACAAATATTACCTCTTTATAATATTATTATAGATAATCATAATTTTTTTTAAATCGTACTAAAATCGAACCAATACTATAATCGCAAAGAATTATCATTTTTTTTTATGTTTAAGGCTTGGCAACTAGGCCTTTAAACCAGGCGCAGTTGTATTGTAGGCTACAACCCACACCATTCATTGGAGTTCTTGTGAAAACTCGAAATGCCACATTTGACTATACAGTTCTCATTTCTCATAAAAACACAATTACTACTCAAAAACTATCAATATCCTACAACTATAGTGCATTTTAGAGTAATTTTAAACATTTTTTAGAAAATAAAACTGCACAGCACAACGTCCCCTTACAGTTCCCGCCAAAAACTCTCACAAACATTACCTCTTGTAATATTAGTATAGATAAATTAAGTAAAAAAAATTGAAACTAAAATAGTATAGATAATCATATTTATTTGTTAATCCTTACTAAATTCGAACCAATACTATAATCGCAAAGAATTATAAAAGAAATAGACAAACCACATGTTTCATCTTAAACATAGATTACAAGATAGTTTATATTCAAAGAACATAGTATCAACTTGACATTTCAGGTATTTACCTTGAATTAACAACGTATAACTAACTTTATGTACCAAACAATTTTTAATGCAAACAATCACTTTAATTTATATTCCAAAAGCGTATCGGCATAATATTCACTAAACATGTCCAAAACGTCTGACTTCAAGCCAGAATAGAACAAAGCATTTACATAATAAGTTGTTAAAAGGATTTTCATTACATTCGAACTATTGATCTATCGCGATATAATAGACGCCGAAAATGATTTATTAGTTCGGTCATGTGCTCTAGGTGTTAATTATTGTCTATTGTATTCTAATTTGATTCTGTCGCGAACTTTGAGTACCGAAATGCGTTTTTTTAATCGTGTAGATTGGCGCCAGAATTTTAAATTTAAACGTTCGTAAGAGTTAAACAGTACTTAACTTTTTGTAGCCGATAGATTTAATAATTGTTAATTTTATTTTGACATTTTGAATACTGGTGATGCGATATAGGATAATAGGAGTGATTTATGGAACACTCACTTGTTCGTTTTTGAATTTAGTATTTTTCATTACACGTTAATTTACTTCAAGCGGTAGCGTTGCAAGACTGCATGACACTTTTGACAGATACGGAAGCGCAGCGCCATAGACTCTGTTTCTTCCCATTGTGCGTCTCGTTCGCGCGAGTGTTGTGGCAGATAGGACAGACAGAGAGAGAGGACAATGGGAGTATTTTTTTTCATTTCGCGGTTACGTGTATATGGCGCCAACAAATACGGTTACTGAAAATTAGTCGTAACGCCAGATTAAAGTTGAGAAATAAAATTAAAATAATTTAGGAAATTAAATCAAAATCAAAGAGTGTCAAACCCAGAAAAATATATGTCGTAGACATTTTTAAACTAGGTTGTGCACAGAATTTAAAAATAAAGAAGTAAAAATATAGAATCTGTATTAATATAGCTACAAGGTTCATACAGAGTTTTTGGTGGGAACTGGAACGCGATGTTGTGCTGTGCAGTTTTATTTTCTCTAAAAATGTGTAAAATTACTCTAAAATGAACAATAGTTGTAGGATATTGATAATTTTTGAGTAGTAATTATGTGTTTTGTGAGAAATATCAACTGTATAGTCAAATGTGGCCTTTTGAGTTGTCACAAGAACTCCGTTGAATGGCACCAGCTGATAACCTACAGTTCAGCTGTGGCATAGGCTGTGTGTGTACATAGGCTTAAGAAAATGAAGAAACTACATTGTAATCTAAGATCTGGCTTAAAGGCCTAGCTGCCAAGCCATAAACCTAAATAAAAAAATAAAAAAAGGTTCATACATGCGAACTATTTTCACTGTTGGCGTTTTTTGTTTTTTTTTTTATTTTTTATTACAGGAGTTCAGCATACAGGCAGACGGCCCACTTCATGGATAGCGGTTACCATCGCCTATGGACATTTGCAACACCAAAGGTGCTACAAATGCGCTGCTGCTCTCTTAAAGGAGACTGGAACCTGGTCACTAATGCCGGAACACAACACAAGGTTGTTATGGCGGCATACTCTAGACCAGGGGTGGTCGCATCCAGTCGAGCAAATACCCTACCACCTGGCGTTGAAATCATGTTGGGATTTACAAACAAATATTAAGTGCAAACAGTATATATTTTTAATTTAGGAGCATAATTAGAACGAATGTTATGATAAAATTTGAAAGAATTTTAATTTTTAAATACGTTTTATTGATTCCTTAAAAAATTGTTCTAATTGACAAAATGTCAAAACGCAGGATTAATCAATCTACAAGTAGAACACGGCCTTTAGTGGTATCAAAGCGTACTCGAGGCAATATTCCAGATAGGCTCAAAGATAAGAAATTAAAAGCGATCATTTTTTTTGATTTAGGCATTTTTATGAAATTAGAGAAATACACTTCAATTTTTAAAATCGAAGGGCCGATAATTAAATATCTTTAGAAACACTATTAAAATATGCAATAGATGTTAATCTTGCACAATGTTCATTACTAAGAAGTAAATAAGTCGTTATCGTAAATTCCAAGTGCAGCTAAACCTGCTTCACAGCTTACCTCATTCCACTTGTAATCTTTAAATCTTGGAATACACTGTACAAGTTTACGAGTACAGTCTATCATATACCTAACAGATTTTATGTAGGTATACAAGGTACGTATACGTGACGAAATAACATGACAGAAGAAGGTTTGCCGATGACTACTTACTTACTTATATTATTGTATATTTAAAATACATGCATGACAAGAGTTATGAATGTCAAAGAAGCAAGTGAGGTGTGTAAGAATAAGCCTAAATGGCGCTCTGTTGCAGGTGCCTACCCCGCAAGGGAACTGGCGTGAACTTATGTATGTATGTATTTAAAATACATTTATTGCAACAACTATTTATGTAACCTTTTTTGTCAACCCTACTGACCATCGACGCGTGACATCATGAGGCTATCGGCAAACTTTCTGCGCACAGATAGTAATATTAAACGGTACAACCAATTGAATTATAAGTTTGATTGAAAGATATAGAATTGACAGACCACTACAGTATGCAATGACATTGAATCACTTTGGTTAATTCATCTAAATTTAAAGACAGAAAAGAACCTTCTAATATCACTTTACCACATTGCAATCATTGTCACCGTAATTCTAAATTAAAACTTTCATATCCTATAATTTAAAAAAATGATATGTAAGTTTAAAGGTTTTTATGATGTAGGTCATAGGTGTCCAAAGGAGCTCATAATGGACCCCTGGGGTCCCCATCGAACTTCTAAGGGTCCACGTCAACAAAAATAAAGTCTGGGGGTTCGAGTGCTACAAGTAGGCGTCCACAACAGTAAATTTTACTTTAGCAAGTCGTGACGACATTTTTAACTTTCTATAAATAGAGTAATAAAATAATTATGATAAATATACATTTATCATACATTACAGTCTAGCTATCAGCTAGAAACAATGCATCCAGTGCAAAAAAAATTCAAAGCAGCCAGAATTAAGTTATGCGCAGAGTTAAGTCTGGAAAGATTGGACTTGTATACAATATTTTACATTTTGGCCTCTTCTGCTTCTCCACAAGCTAAAACAATATACAAGTTTCTGATGAGCTCCTTGTCTGCGTGGAACTGATCACAAACATTATTACATATAAAACATTAAATTTTGTATTAATTTTATGTTAGTTTAATGTAAGTTATAATAAATTAATAAAAGGTACGATGGGGCTGACATAACCAAAAATATTCAAAGCTCCTTTAAAATAAAAGAAAAAAAAACGTCAAAATCAGTTTAGAAATCAAAAAGTTATGACTGACGATATATAAAAAAGATATATGTTTACACAACGAATTGAGAAACTAGTCGCTTTTGTTGGTTAAAAAAATAGGGGGTCCACTGAATGCAGTAAAAAACGGCAAGGGGTCTATAAGACAAATAGTTTGAGGACCATTGATATAGGTACCTCAATGATTTTAAATATTTTTCTGTTATACTAGATATCCACCCCTGTAACCTCGCCGGTCGGCAACTGGGCTCTTCGTGTGGTCACCAGGATCAAGAACTCCCAAGCGCGACAGGTATACGACTTCGATCAGGACATCTTCATTCTATTCAACCCTTGGAATCCTGGTGAGATATCATTATTTATCTGTACTTGTATATTGTGTGTAATTATGCATTTATTTAAGTCTCGTTTTAATCAATGTTTTCCTTACATTGAGCTTAATAATATTATTCAAATATAACGAAAATGGAATTACTTCTTGAATTTTGACTATTACCCATAGCCAGGTGGTAGGGCATTTGACCGACTGGATGGCTACCACCCCTGATCTAAGGTATGTCGCCATAATAACCTTGAGTTGTGTACCGGCATTAGTGACCAGGTTCCAGGCTTCCTTAAGAGAGCAGCAGCGCATTTGTAGCACCTTTGGTGTTTTGCAAATGTCCATAGGCGATGCTAACCGCTTTCCATCAAGTGGGCCTTCTGACTATCTGCTGAACTTATTAATCGTTCATTTGTCTTATGACTCGTTCCACGGATCCGTTCCTATATCTGATCGACGGCTCATTTGCTTTACTGTCGGTTAAAATTTGATATAATCTCTGATGGTAAGGCGTGCGAATGATTAGTAATATCTAGAAAACGGCCATTACTAGTGGTTGAAAGGAGATAGATATACGCTTTCATATAATTTTGGGCCCAGATTGTAAAATGATGAGAGTGATTTTGAGATATTTTCTTTTTATTATATTGGGTTTAGTTAGTTTGAATGATTTCGTGTGGTGTATTGTGTTTTCATATTATTAATTAATTAAATTCATTCGATAAATCGATTAAGATTTCTCATCCAGATAGAATTTCGGGTTGATGGTTTCCATTTTGTAATAGAAAAATATAACACATTTTTTAAGCCATCTCATTACATTTCTTTGGCCCAAAAGTCCCCCGTCTCCTTTAACTTAAGCCGAATATAAGTAATGTTAAACTTTTACTTATGGAAAAGAAAGTGAATGAATAATAAGATATAGAAACCGGCTATTAGTCAATTCAAATAAAGACTGTATATATGTATTTATATGTAAAAATATTTTTCTAATTATTATATTTGTCTTTGATAGATGATCAAACTTACATGGAAGATACCAGTCTTCTCCAGGAATACGTTCTGAATGATGTGGGTAAAGTGTGGGTTGGACCTATCAAGACCACGCGTGGGAAAGCTTGGTCATACGGGCAGTTTGATGCGGTGGTACTCCCTGCGTGCATGTTCATGTTGGACAAAGCTGAGATACCTTTCCACCAGTAAGTATTCTATTTGTAATCTTTAGCGGCATTTGTATTTTTTTTTTTTGTTTTATGTGATATAAACAACATTTTTAATTCAAGACGGAGAACGAAGACGAACACACACATATGAAGAACGCATGTGTGTGTGTGTACACGTAAGTGTTTACACCTATTCAATTTTAGGTTTTTTTCTGTATAGACCTGTTTTGAATTGCAATCCATATTGTTATGTTACTAATCTTATAATTTCTTTGGTTGTAATTTGTTTTGTGCATCAATATTAATGATAAAAGAAGAAAATAGGTAGACCAAGCCCTGAGCTCTCACAGTGAAGCCTGCCTGCTAAATGAAGCCGATTTTAGAATAGGATAGAAGCCGATTTCATCCAGTTTCATATCACAACGATTATAAAAAAGTTTCACTTCAAAATCTCACTTTTTCTGAAATTCTTCATGATATTTCACACAAAACATAACACCTGGAAAAAATCGAAATTTTATGATTTTACCATGACAGTCGATCAATGAACATTAAGGGCCGCTTGCATAAGGTTGCTTAAATTTATTTAAGAAACACAAAACGTATTTAACGACCTTAAATACAATTAGCGTCTTGCACAGCGCAAAATTTGCCGCTAAATATGTTTAAAGAACTGTCAATACGTTATGTGTAAAACGTATCTAGGCAGTTTAATATGATTAGGGTGATCGTTATGCAAGCGGCCCTTAGAGGACTAAATTTCGACGTCACCACTGTCGAAACGTCGACATGATGAAATGATAAATCTAAGACTACTAATCTTAAATAGTAGGAAAACCAAGCGGATATTGGTAATCGATGTTTTTGCCGACCGTGACTGTATTAACCACACAAGCCTACGTGTCCAGCATATGCACACCCGAATGGCGCGAATGCAACTTCAGTTGCATACAAAATAGAAAACTATTATAAGAGTTTACCTGTTTCTTCAAAATTATAGCCGTCATTAAACGTCCAGTTGATTTTATCGAAGGTTCTTCGGTTTAATCTGTAATTAGTATTTTATAGGTTTTCTGTATATACATGATCTATGAATTGTAATGGCTTTAATTATGGGTGTTTACGCCGTTTATATTACTAACCAATTAAATTAATATTAAAAAGTAAAATCTATGATTAATTCGATATGAGCAATTGTGGTAGTACAATAAATAATACATACGTACATACATACATAACTTCACGCCAGTTCCCTTGCGGGGTAGGCACGAACAACAGAGTGCCATTTAGGCTTATTCTTACACACCTCACTTGCCTCTTTGACATTCATAACTCTTGTCATGCAAGCTCGTGTGTTCTTAAGGCTCCTGACATCACCTTCTGCTAGTACACGATTAATTTGATCATGGAAGGTGTGTCGTGGCCTTCCATGACTTCTGCATCCATCCACTTTTGCATTGTATATCTGTTTAGTCATTCTTTCCACATGCCCGAACCACCGGAGCATTCCTTTCCTTACCTTCACCCCGACACTCTCTTTCAGACCAACTCTCTTACTTCGGTATTACGAACGCGGTCCGCGAGCGTCACTCCGCAGATTTTGCGCAGTGCTCGCATCTCGACCGCGTTTACTCTACTTTCATGCTCTCTCTTCCATACCCAACTCTCGCATCCATACGTGAGCGTAGTACCAGCACCGCGTGGTGTATGGCGAGCTGGGCCTTCTGGCTGATGTTCTTAGCGCCTATAACAATAAATAATAATAATATATATAGTCCTCCTTACCGATTTCGGTAACGGCGAACCCTCAAATGTCATTAATCCGGGAAACATAAGCAAGGGTCATCTGCGCGTGAGAATATTTTAAGTGGGCATACAGTTGCGCGGATGTAAGCCCACTCTCTCGTCCCTTCCTCTGGTATCCAATGGACCAGTAAACTGGTACGATCGGCAGGGGAAGCGATGCAGCGAAAGGCCGTAAGCCACTGTACGGATGTCATGTCATGAAGGACGGCAAATAGTTGCACGATTATCACTACAATGAAGACTCCGTGTACATTGGGGGATAATAATAATAATAATAATAATAATCGGCAGACAAACACACACATTGTATATCCTCAAATTAAGCAAGTTACGCTTGTGTTATGGGTAATATACAACGGACTACTCTGGGGCCGATCCCAGACACCCAGACCATAGTAAATAACGGAGAAAATACGTTTCCGAAATTTACTATATACCAGGAATCGAACCTGGAACCTCTGCGTTGCAGTGAGGTACGCCGGCAAAGGCTTAGCCCGCTCAACCACAGAGGCCGTCAAAATCATATGATGGGATCACCCATAATTAACTATGCTTATGCATAGTCCCCTTCACTAGGTTTAGCCCACTGATGATCGTGGTTGCCCGGGGTGTGGCCGTTGTGTACACTACAACTACTAGGAGCCACTAGTGAAGAGTTTGTGGAGTGTTTTGGTAAACCGGTGGACGTTTAGAGAACTGTAACAACTCCACTACACCCCAAATAATAATAATAATAAAATAATCAAACCGCAGGGAGCTTTGTGGCGAAGCCTTAGGTGAGTAGCGACACCTCGTACCTGACTCCGGGGGCCAAGGCAAGGCCCCCGCCTCCGTGCTTGCCTTAACCATCCGGCACGGAGTGGAGATCGCTAGAGCTAAGACTCAAGCTCCAGGGGTGAAAGTGATAAATGGCATCACGTCAGAAGTAGCTTCGGTGAACCTATGTATGAAATGGTTCGCCAGTTTTCAAATTAATTCATTTAACGTTTCGCGAGCACATGTTATCTTTTCAAACTAAGTCACAGAACAGACTGTTCCACAGAAAATTATGTTTAACTATTTGACAATAAAGTTTAGAATTACTTAGATCAAAGTTGTTTGATTTTTCATCTTGTCTAAGAAAATTGTTTAGACATGTAACAACTTTTTATTGGCTTTAATATTTATGTTAAGCGTAGTGATTATATCGTCTTTGTTTCTTATTGTTAATCCACAGCGTACATTAATATAATAGGAGCTGTTAATCTCAGCATCTGTCTTTGTCAACATTGCAAATTTTTTTTCACGTTTCTATATTTTATAAATGTAACATTTATTAAAATGTTGGCAGTACTGTGTCTTGTACTCGTGCAAGTAAAAGAAGACTTTAAGGTGACGAACATTTTCATTACACGTCTGTACAATAAATAGCTAATCTATCTATCTTCTTTTCACAGTCGTGGCGATCCAGTGAAGGTAACCAGGGTGATCTCCCGAATCGTCAACTCGAATGACGACGATGGAGTCCTGGTCGGACGCTGGGACGGACAGTACGAAGATGGAACAGCTCCTTCAGAGTGGACCGGCTCTGTGGACATACTTCAGCAGTATCTGGAGACCCAAGAGCCAGTGCCTTATGGACAATGTTGGGTGTTTGCCGGTGTTGTAACTGCCGGTGAGTTTACTTCTAAAGCTTTTTCGAACCGTTTAAAGGCTAACACACCCATGTCTCATTCCAAACACTTGAGTCAGAGTCCTGGTTAGGATTATTAATAATAACGCCATAGTCCCCATAGCCCAGATCCCTAGTTCCACTAGCAGTTCATCCCAATAGCCCGGTACCGTTTATTCTCTTTTCCTACAATAGTCCTACACTGACCTAATCTAATTTGAGAAATTAGATTACGCTTCCGAACATATTGTGGCTTGAAGAGAAAGAGCGGTGCAAGAAACCTTCCAGCAGCATGCCTAGCTCTAATAATTTTATATAATACCAAAATGGGTGGGAGCTAAAATGAAAAGAACTTGTCAATCAAGTTGGTTTGTGTTCCGGTGTACGTAGAAAGAGCTCACAGTGTCTTGAGGTGTGGCAGTTACTTTTAGCTGGGTTTGGGTCTTTAATAGTTTGATGTTCGGATCGACAATAGGTGGTACTTGCCAACCATCTTCACTATTGAAATTTGGGTGGTTTTTGATTTCAATAATCTTAAATATTATAAAAATTCTAAAAACGCCGTGTCTGTACATTGAAGCTATTTAAAGAAACAACTGGAATAGACTATATTATAAGCGACGAAGAACAGGAGGATTTTTTTTTAGATTTCTTGTCTATTTGTTCGGAATTCACGTAAAAACTACTGGGCCGATTTCAATGCGGTTTTCGCTGATCGGCAGCTAATTCTTAGACTTAAGTCTGCGCTACTTTTTATCCTGGGAATCTTGCGGGAATTTTTCTGGGAATGATTTAAAATGGCCAGATTAAAAAAATATCGAGTTCTTTTTTTTTATTGATCGACTAGCTGTACCCGGCAGACGTTGTCCTGCCTTTAGAAATAAAAATCTAGAACCCGATTGCAGCGACATTTACCGGGACCAATGGTTAATTTAAACCATTCTCGAATCCACTTTAACAAAAACAAAAAAATCATCAAAATAGGTCCCACCGTCTAGGAAGACTTTAATGGTGCCACCTACCGGTAGATCTATAGACTTAACCATCCCGGGACCCACTTGAACACACACAAAAATAATTTCACCTAAATATTGGAACCCGATTAATAAGATGATGATGATCAATAACTCCGCCGACTGAAGCATCTGTTTTAAACGATATTCAGTTTTTTTACATCCTCTTTGACGGTATTTGCAGCAAGCATTCCGTCAATTTTATGTCAAACGTTATAACGTTACATTAAAAAAGTTTATATTGTCCAAAGCGCTAAGGTTAGATTAGAAATAATTTTATATGGTGGTTAAGTATTCTTAATTTTCTAATTTTCCCACGCAATTATCTTAATTTTTTCTTTCATAAGAACCTTCTCCTGACAATAATAAACACAACAAAAAAAGAATTAGCGAAATCGGTCAAGCCGTTCATGCGTGATGGCGTGACCAAGGGAAATGGAGATTCATTTTTATATATATATAGATAGCAAATTTCATGTAATAAAATGTGTGATTTTTAATCCCGGGAATACCGCGGAAATTTCCCAGGAGTGGTTTGCAGTTGTTCGGGTGCATATAAATTGGCTACTTCCGACACAGTTTTCAATAAAACGATAGCTTACATTCTTTTATAATCTACTAGCTGTGCACGCGACGTCGTCCGCGTGGAACGTGTTTTCAAAACCCCCCGTTTTTGAAACATTCTTCATTGGTGCTCTTATTGGTGTTAGCGTGATGATATATAGCCTATAGCCTTCCTCGATAAATGGGCTATCTAACATTGAAAGAATTTTTCAAATCAGACCGGTAGTTCCTGAGATTAGCGCGTTCAAACAAACAAACTCTTCAGCTTTATATATTAGTATAAGATTAACCTTTATTCGCAAGTGGAAATGGCAGTATTGCTTTCTATGCATTCTTAGCTCTATTCCACTTACACAATTCGTACATTGTCCCGCTTCGAAAATTGGTCTACTTGGCCTACTCTGCAGGTACATCGGCAGTAATTATAATATGTACACAACTGTATATTCGAAATTTACTCAGGCAAAGTTGTGTTGAAAGCTTTAGTTAATTAAACGTAAAACATGCAACTTTCGAGAGTTACTAGGAGACAGATAAAATAAATTACTGTTTATCTAAGGTTACTAAATTAGTATGGCAAAGATAAGACACGTATCCGATAAAATTGTTAAAAACAGTGTCAGCAGTTGTAGTTTTAATTGAAGTGAGATCATCTCTGTTTACTAATTGTGAATTTGACTTTCAAAGTTGCAACGGACCGTGCATTTGTTGAAACATGTGCGGTTCTCAGTAATTGTTATAAATTGTAGCCAACAGCTTGTAACCCTGAAGAAAAGAAATAAAAAACATGACACGATAGCTGAGTTTATGGTCGGATGTATCGCGTTCTGAAATCTAAAGACCGAGTTAAGATTGGGGTTGCCAGACGTACGATTTTCAACCGAACTGTTTGGTATTATAGCTTTTTTATCAATTTAAAAAATAGCCAAAGACACATACATAAGTTGAGTGGACATTTCTTTCAATGATTCTTTCAATTCTATGATAGATGAAATTTTTAAATTAAATTTATTAGGATATAAAATAATTGCGACAAATAACACGAAATTATTCTTAAAACAATAACTAAGTATAAATTTGTAGTATAATATGAATAAATTGTAATATTATACATTACAACATAAACTTAAAAATAAACTACAAACTATACTATATTAAAAACTAAAATTAAATAAAAAAAGGAAAAATACCTAAAGATAAAATACTACACTACTACTACTACAGTATACACTACAAATAAAATTTTTGTAGTGTATATTTGTAATTTAAATTAAGTTTTTATGCAATAAATTATATTATTTATGTAATAATGGTTGATGCTATATGTATAGGTATAAAATATTGGTCACAAACCACTGTCACTTGCCGGGAACGTTTCCAAAAGGATGATGGCGTTGCCACGTTGTATAGCAACGCTTAATCTTTGACCAAAATAGACGCCAGCCTTCTGGTCGCGTGTGATGCTTACTAAACGTTTGGCGATGTCACGGTAGACCTTTAGAGCGTTGGGACCCCACAGGCCCAGAGTTTCCACCCCAAACGCCGTAAATGTGCAACCATTTCCAATGGCAGTTAATTTTTAGTTAAGTTTTGATGATATTTACTATTTATATTATTTATTCATATTAAAAAAATACACAACGCGGTGATGGTACCTACGCTCACGTATGGAAGCGAGAGTTGGGTATGGAAGAGAGAGCATGAAACTAGAGTAAACGCGGTTGAGATGCGAGCACTGTCTAAAATCTGCGGAGTGACGCTCGCGGACCGCGTTCGTAATACCGAAGTAAGAAAGAGAGTTGGTCTGAAAGAAAGTGTCGGGGTGAAGGTAAGGAAAGGAATGCTCCGGTGGTTCAGGCATGTGGAAAGAATGCATGATGAAAGAATGACTAAACAGATATACAATGCAAAAGTGGATGGATGTGAAGTGAATGTCAAAGAAGCAAGTGAGGTGTGTAAGAATGGGCCTAAATGGCGCTCTATTGTTCGTGCCTACCCAGCAAGGGAACTGGCGTGAAGTTATGTATGTATGTATGTAAAAAAAAACGAAATATTTCGAGTACGGACCCGTTAAAATAAGCTAAGTTTCTTATGGCCGCTTCCTGTAGCTTACTATTTATTCAGTCGCCATATCACCGTTAGAAAGACATTCCTTGTATGGAATGCTTATGTCAAATTGTAATCGATATTAAGGCAAATGAATGGTTGGTAAAGTAGAGGAACCTGCGGATACTCAAGAAGTTTGGTTTCAAAAAAATTATTAGAGGAAAGGGAGAAGAATCCTTAAAGAGTAATTAATCAAAAGAATAAGAGAAATAATAGCTAGGTCCATACCTTGATTATTTTTCTGTATTTTCCTTGTTGGATATTTTGGTCCTGTCACGTAGCAACCCTGACTTAAATATGTTTAAAATTAACATTTGCTTAACATAAACATCTCAGTATAGTTAGCCCTATTCGAAAGCATTGAAGATGACTAAGCTACATGACACCACTGTTTTATCAGAACTAAATCGAGACACGACTAACGGTTCAGAGATTGCTTATTTTAGTTCTTTTTATACTGTTTTCTTATAGCATGAATCATTTGTCTAAAGTTAATTACTATATTTTGCAAATGTGTTGTTGTTTTTTACGTTTTACTTGCCAGGTGGTAGGGCATTTGCCCGACTGGATGGCGCCCACCCCTGATCTAAAGTATGTCGCCATAACAACCTTGAGTTGTGTTCCGGCATTAGTGACCAGGTTCCAGTCTCCTTTAAGAGAGCAGCAGCGTATTTGTAGCACCTTTGTTGTTGCAAATGTCCATAGGCGATGGTAACCGCGTTCCATCAACTGGACCGTCTGCCTGTCTGCTGAACTCCTGCAATAAAAAAAAACTTGGAACTGACTGCAAGATGTTGTGGACAATATTTATTTTTTAATTACTCTTGAAGGCAGTTTCTTTTTGCTAGAATTTTTTTATCTTTCACTTTTAAGTTACGTATATAATGTCCGATAACAAAGGAATTTCTAAGAAACTATCCTCGAGCTGTACCGTATCTAATGGGAAAAGAATCATCAAAATCGGTTGAGAAACAAAAACGTTACGTCCAGGGTCGGATGTGCTTTAAGTGCCGCCCTGGGGCATCGTGAAAAATACCGCCCTATTGTCTACATCCTGCACTAGTACTAGAGTAAAGGATCGAAAAAAAATGCACTGTAAATAGACTTCAAAACGTAAATATCCAATGAGAACTCGATTTTTAAGAGTAGGCATGAAACCAATAACTTCCCAATTTTTGAAAATCATTGATTTTTATAGGAGAAAGTTGTCATTTTTTTTTTGGCTGATATTCCAAATTTTGCCGCCCTTGAAAATTTCTCCATCCTGGGCACTAGCCCCTAGTGCCCCTAGTGTAAATCCATCTCTGGTTATGGCTAAATACCCACACTAAAATATATTTACACGACGAATGAGAACCACCTCCTTTTTTAAAGTTGGTTAAAAATAATTTAAACTTTACACACATCTGTGACTAATCCTATCCTCTTTTTTTTAGTGTGCAGAGCTCTAGGTATACCATCACGCGTGGTTTCCAATCTGGTGTCGGCACATGACGCCAACAGCACCCTTACTGTAGACAAGTACTACACTGAAACCATGGAAGAGCTGGACTTTGACCCGAACAATCCCGCAGGCAGTGCTGACTCCATCTGGAATTACCATGTCTGGAATGACGTTTGGATGGCGAGGCCAGATCTGCCACCTGGTAAGTTTATTTATTTTTATTGCCTGTGGCAGGCAAACGGATCCGTTGGCGGAAGGTTGTCACCGCCGCCTACAGACGTTTGCAACACCAGGAGTTTTGCCGACGCGTTGCCGACCTCTACTCCAGTTTTTACTCTCTGAATGTTTATTTTAATCCGAACAATACATAGGTAAATTACTACTACTATTACTATTACTAGCTGTACCCGGCAGACGTTTTTTTTTTTTATTGCAGGAGTTCAGCAGACAGGCAGACGGCCCACTTGATTGAAAGCGGTAACCACCGCCTATGGACATTTGGAGCACCAAAGGTGCTACAAATGCGCTGCTGCTCTCTTAAGGGTCACTGGAACCTAGTCACTAATGCCGGAACACAACTCAAGGTTGTTATGGCGACATACTTTAGACGAGGGGTGGTGGCCATCCAGTCGGGCAAATGCCCTACCACCTGGCACGTTGCCTTGCCCTTAAAAAATAAAAATCTAGAAACCGATTGAAACGCCACATACCGGGTTCAATCGTGAATTTAAATCATCCCGAGATCCACTTGAACACACACAACATAATTTCCCCTAAATCCTGGAACCCGATTGCAACGCCATCTACCTGGTTCAAATGTGAATCTAAACACAAAAATAATTCACCTAAATTAGACAAATGAAAATGAGTTTAAATACAGTCACCATTGCCGAAATCGCCCGGGAAAGATACATATATACATACATAACTTCACGCCAGTTCCCTTGCGGGGTAAGCACGAACAACAGAGTGCCATTTAGGCACACACGTGCCCCGGAAAGATCATAACAAATAAATGGCTAGACTGATGTTGTGGCTGATGTTTTTTTAATGATATCTTTTTTATTGATGAATATCATATTTTAATACTTATTATCCTATTCCGGACGAAGACAATATCAAAAATCATAAAAATTGGTCCAGCCGTTCTTGATTTATAAAAGGTGTAACTAACACGACTTTGTTTTATATACCTATATATAGATTAGACATTATGACAAATTTGCAATTATTATTGTGTTGATATCAAGGGTTCACTATTTCCTTATTTTATTTTATAACATATTTGAAATTATTGTTTTATTATTATTTTGTTTTTGTCATTACTGGTTTCGCCGTTATCTTATTTTATTGTTAATTATTTTATGCCTATAGTCACCTAGTTTTGCAATATATAGTAGAATAAGGCAATTTAATATTTGCACGCCCTATAGGTAATGGCATGTTGAACTAACCATAATTTAAAACCTGTTTATCAATGTACCATGTCATAAGTAAATAAAATTCATTTCACTTCTAAAAAAATTATGACGCCCTTCTGAAATGATCTAGACTTTCTAGAGAACCATTGCGTAGTTGAGCGCGGTATCTCAAGGAAATTAAGTATAAATCCCAGAGTCAAATATTCAATCTGGTGGCATTGACTTGAGAAAGGAGTGTTTTTCCCAGGGGAATTATATGTTAGCCATCTTGGATAGCGTCCAACGAAGTTGGTACGGGTCAGTGGGCAATTATAATATGTTAGCTTATCTCATGTAGCCTCTAACGAAGTGGGCACAAGTCAGTGGACAACTAAATGTTGGCTTATCTCGAGGAGAGCTCAGTGAAGTGGGCACGATTCAGTAGACACTTATATGTTGGCTTATCTCGAGTAGCACCTAGCGAAGTGGGCACGAGACAATGGGCAATTATATGTTGGCATATCTCCAGGAGGGCTCAGCGAAGTGGTCACGGATCTGTGGGCAATTATAGTCGGCTTATCTCGAGTAGCGCCCTACGGAGTGGGTACTGTTCAGCTAGTCATTTATATTTTATTTGGGGGCTAACAGCTGAGTCTTAAATATTGTATTGATTATTTTATTTTACACTTTAGGCTATGGTGGTTGGCAAGCCATCGACGCGACACCCCAAGAACTGTCTACTGGGGTGTACCAATGTGGACCAGCGCCACTCGAAGCTATCAAACAAGGCGTCATCGGGCTGAGCTACGACGTTGAGTTCATGCTGGCCTCGGTCAACGCCGATTACATGAGATGGAGGAAAGACGCTGATGCAGAAAGTGGTTACGTAATGGTGGACACTAATAATTACCAGTAAGTTTAAACCAAGAAATCATTACATTGTAACACAATTTATTTTAATCGATGTAAGCTCGCCCTTACGGCTGTAAGATTTGCTCGTGTAAGCCTGTAAGGTAAACAAGGCACTACTTACTATCTGTCAATATCATAATCATCTGTAAAAGCATGAGTGAAAAATGAAAGGTTAAGACACTGGGCAAGTACATAAATCGATTAAGCAAGTCCAGAAAAATATCAGTTTGAGATGGATAGCTATTGTAAAAACCATTTAATTGGCGGTTTTTAACAAAATAGCCAAGGCTAAGTTATCAACCACTTCGTCAACTACATTGTCGAATAAAACCGAAAACCGGCAGCTGACAAGTTTATGGCTTACCCATCAGCTGTCGGTTGGCGAGTCATTCATCCATTAAAAATCAGTTGATGTTTAAGCCGGACGATGAACTACCATTAGCTGGAGGGATTTGTTTTTTTTTTGGAATGTCGGTCTTTACCCGCCGCTACTATCGGATAACTAATAAAAAAATATGTTTGTATTGCAGTATCGGTCGTATGGTGCTCACCAAGAAGCCGTACGTCTTCGATCCTTTAGGCGATGAAGATAGAGAAGATATCACCAGCCAATACAAGTACAAGGAAGGCACAGCCTCGGAGAGACTGGCGCTCATGAACGGTGTCAGGTATTCGGAGAGAGCTAAGAGGTAAGAAATGATTATTATACATAAGTACCTTAGTAACTACAATTAATTAGCAATTCACGATTTGATAGTTCCGGCGTCAGTGGCCAGGTTCCAGTTTCTCGTTCAAGGCCAGAAGCATATTAGCAGGACTTCTGGTATTACTAATGTCCATAGGCGGCGGTAACCACTTTCCGTCACAGTTGGGCCGTCAGCCTGTCTGGTGTGCTCCAGCAATAAAAAATACATTAAAAAAAATTAAGTCTTCATGAAACGTAACTGTAAACACAGACAACAGACAATATAAAGGTAGAATGGCGTGCCAAAAGCACGCCATTGGAACTAACAGAATACCGAAATTAGACAAACCTACCACTGTGATGATAGTGTCCTGCATTTTTGATTAGATAGTAATAACAGAATTGGGCCCCTGGTATTGCAAATGTTCATAGGCGACGGTAACCGCTTTCCGTCGGGGGGGCCATCTGCCTGTCTGCTATACTATCACAATAAAAAAATACAATAGTTTCGGTTAAGAAACTTTATATCATCTATGGTATGAGGCACATAACGTCATCTGTCGGATTTTTGGCGGGAACTCAAAGGAGATGCTGTGCTGTGCAGTTTTATTTTCTAAAAATGTGTAAAATTACTCTAAAATGAACAATAGTTGTAGGATATTGATAGTTTTTGAGTAGTAATTATGTGTTTTGTGAGAAATGTGAACTGTATAGTCAAATGTGGCCTTTTGAGTTGTCACAAGAACTCCGTTGAATGGCTCTAGCTGATTACGTACAGTTCAACTGTGCTACACATAGGCTTAAGAAAATGAAGAAACTATATTGTAAACTAAGATCTGGCTTAAAGGCCTAGCTGCCAAGCCATAAACTTAAATAAAATAAAATAAAAATAATGTAATCTGTCACTAAGCCCATGGTCGTGGCCAGTTAGACCCTCAAGTCAATTACTTTCTGGAAACCAAAAGCAGAACATTGAATAAGCTAGTATTTTAAATAAGTGTTGTCTTTTTCTAGGTACTATTCGGTAGCTGCTAACCTTAAATCAGATGTAACCTTCAAACTTCGTGACATCGACACAGTACAGATTGGAAAAGATTTCAAAGTTACAGTGGACATTGAAAACAATTCTGCAGAGGTAAGAGTTGCAATAGTTTATCTATAAAAGCATAATAGGAATCGGCCTCGGAATAGTCTTTTTATAGAACGTGTAAACATCTAAAAATCTTACATTTCTAGAGGACACCACAACTAAATAATGAATAATCTGCAGACAAACAAACAAATTGCAAATCCCCAAGCTTTCTATTCATACGTTTTGATACAGAAACACATCACTAACTTTATTGTTAGAACCAACATTAGTGAAGTGGAATACTTACAAAGAGAACTGATGGAGTTGTGTAAAAGATCACTTGCGGTGAATTTCGCCTGAATTCAAAATTAGAACGGCTGGTCGTAGTCATAGCCATAGACAATTTTCTCTTGTGCGAACACACTGGCGCGAGCGTGCTTGTATTTGCGGTTGAACATGTTTGTAGTTTCTGACTTGGCAGCTACCAGCTAGTCGTTTAAGTCAGGAACATTAGCCTAATAGTGAGGCGGCGACAAGGGGTTACAACGAACATTACTAATAATACCTACTGAAGGAGAAAATTAAAAGATCTAAAAGAAAGAAGAAGTCTTGATTTTAGTACACCTAATATATATAATCGAATACAATGCAAGAAAACTTAACTTATTTGTATTGTATTCTACTCATAGTCCCTCAAGACTATAAGTAGAATACTGAGCCCAGATCACCGTCTTCTATGGGTAAGGTGCCCAGAAGGCTGGCTACGTTTCCTCGCTGGATCGCCATACTGATCCGTTGGCCGAGGTAAGCACCAGCCCTCTGATCACCCGAAGAGTCAATGAGTCGTTTCGATAAATTTTGGTAGAGGCTCATGGCCTCAGGACCCCACGGTCCAAGCGTCTCGACAGCAAACGGCACAAACATATAACTCTCACAGAGGGTTGCATATTTGCGCCGCTTGAGTGATTCGGCTGTTTCCGCCGCTGAACTGGCTGATTTAGACGTGTTTGGTAAATGGGATGCGACCAACGTGTCTACGCAAGTCACATCCCACACCAAAGGCTTGCCACGCTAATATATTAAAATAAAATTTGTCTAAGTTTAGAGTACTAAACTCTGGGTTAAATCTTTCAGGGTCGTAACATCAAGGCTTCGCTGTCAGCCACGAGTGTCTTCTACAATGGGGTCAGAGCAGATATTGTGAAGAAGGTCGAAGGAAAAATCTTTGTGGGGCAACAGAAACGTGAGTTGTTTGATCTCCTCTCTCAAATTAAATTAATTTTTGTGTAAATTTATACACCACCAGGATATGCCCGCAGCTTCGTCCGCGCTTGATTTGAAATTCCCGGGACAGAACATTTAAAAAAGACTATAAGCTATTGTTTTAGTGAAAACTGTGTCGGAATATATTAATATAAAATATACACCCGAACAACTACAAAACGCTCCCGGGAAAATTCCCGCGGGATTCCCGGGATAAGAAATATCACACTTTTTACTACATATTTCCTATCGATCAGTAAAAAATCGCTTTGGAATTCGATTTTTTAAATATGGCTAATTTAAATTATTCTCAGAAAAATTGCCGCGGAATTCACAGGCTAAAAATTTTTTTAGATGTTTCTACAATTGTTCCTGACGTAGTAAGGTCATGCAGGAATCATTATCTTGAGGACAGTTCTTAGGGCCGGCTTGATCGGTGTGATGCCACGCTTTCACAGAATATCGGCGTGAAGCGGTTAGCTTAATGGTGTTTCGTACAATGAGTGAGAGTTCCGAGTTCGGTGGCCCACTTCCCTCTCCTCCTATTTCATTCCCATGTCATCCCTACCCTATCTCCTCTATCCCAATTCTCCCGTCTGATTCTTCTATCTCTTTTATTCCCTCCTATCCCATCTTAAAGATACATCCCCTTTCTTTTTTAGCGAGGGGAAATTCGATTGAGCACCATAGGTCGGAGTGGCACTAGCACCTTTAGCTAGAACTAGAAGTATTTTTGCCACACCATAGTTACTAAAACTCCTCGGTATTCCATCCTATACCTTATGCCAGAGCTACGAGTGCAGGGCCTACCCCCTCCGCTAGCTCTGGCAGGTGGTGGCCCCATCCACTGCCAAGGGACTTCTTAATATCCCCCGGTATCTTCAAACTCTTTAAACGTGGGGCAGTAAGTAACTCGCCCCACGGGAGGAGAGGTGAGCACGCGCGGAACACGGCGCGCCCCCATCTATACGGCATAACGGTGGGTGAGAACCCTATCCTTAGAGAAACCCACACGCGCCGTCCGTTCACGGCGGCCGGAGGTCCAGGCTAGCCTTCCGACGCCGACGCGTCATCCTTTGGCAGGAGCGGAGCAAAGACCTTACTACCGGTTCGCAGAAGGTTTGCCGAAAGCCTCATGATGTCACGCGTCGATGGTCATTAGGGTTGACAAAAAAGGTTACATAAATAGTTGTTGCAATAAATTTATTATTGTATATACTTTACATAAGTATATACAATAATAGTAAGTGTCGTATCTGAACGATAAATTTAATATCCAAACATTTAATTCGCGCTTTACCAAAGACAAAAATGTTATCTATGCTCTCTCTTCTCTGTGCCTTGGCTTGGAACTGGTGTGTGAAATAAAATATTAAAATATAGAAGATATTAATAAATTATCTTTTCATTTAACATACAACAATTTGGCGACGAGGATGGGATTTTTCACACACCAGTTCCAAGCCAAGGCACAGAGAAGAGAGAGCATAGATAACATTTTTGTTTTTGGTAAAGCACGAATTAAATGTTTGGATATTAAATTTATCGTTGAGATACGACAGTAAGTATTAGTAGTAGTAACAAGTAGTCATCCGCAAACCTGCGAGCGGCTTATACACTCGCGCTCCCGCTCCGCCTCCTTCTTAGCACGCAGAACACGCTCGCAAAAGGAGGAGACGGCGTCCCATCTAGAAGGGATCCAGGAAGTTGTATTCTTTCTCCGTTCCTGCACGGATATAGATACTATGTACAAATAAGATATATAAATAATATTGATATCTCATTTGTAGGGGAACAAGTCGCCATAACAGTGAAAGCAGACGACTATTTGCCGAAGCTCGTGGAGTATGGCAACATGAAGATCTCGGCGATGGCCATCGTGGACGAGACCAAGCAGTCCTGGGCTGACGATGACGACTTCCAAGTGCTCAAGCCCAACATCAGTATAAAGGTAAGCAGTTTGTTTAGATATTTGTAATTTAGTTTAGTTTCTACTTATGGTTGTCTTTGATATTTTATGTATATGTATGTATGTATATGAATGCATATACATATATGTATTTATCTATGTAATATTAATAGGCGTGTATTTATATGTGTGTATTCAGTATAATTCTTACTTATATAATATTTTACATATTTATATGTTTATTATTGAACTAGCTTCTGCCTGCGACTTCGTCCGCGTGTAATAGTTGAAAAAAAGTAAGTTAAAAATACCTCCCGATTTTAAAACATTCTCGTTAGTGCTCCGATCCCTTTGTTCGTAGCGTGATGATATAATATAATAGCCTAATTGTTTTTAATGTATAAATTGTTTTATTATATGACGATACCGGCAATATCGATAGTTAATTAGGTGCATAAGTTGCATAAAAGCTGTTTAAGCAATTAAAGTTTTTTTAACTATCCCACGGGAACTCTTTAATTTGTCGGGATCAAAAGTATCCTATATGTTGACCAGGGATATAAGCTACCACCATACAAAATTTAATTTAAATCAGTCTAGTCGGTTCGGAGATTTGCCGGTACAGACAGACAAATAGAGAAACAAAAATGTTAAAAAAATCGAAATTAGTTCTATTTCACTTCTTACATCCCTTTGACTCGGTTTTTAGCATTTTTTTTCATTGTACAGAAATTCGACCCCTACAATTTTATTACATGTATAGATAAAATATAACATAAGTAACTGTATATTGTATAATGTATACACCGCTTTCGACAAATTGAACCTGTTTTATTCCTGTCACGGGTTGTCTGGAAGCAATCGCTTCTTAGCGATAAGGCCCCGATTGTGCACATTTAGACTTTTTTAGGCTATAAGTTTTTCTTTTCTGTACTGGTATACTCTCTCTCTCTCTCTCTCTCTCTCTCTCTCTCTCTCTCTCTCTGGGTGTGTGTTTATTTAAAAGTAATAGAAATGTTCTAATTTTTCTCCAGTTCAACGAAGATTTGGTGATCGACCAACCAATTACTGCTACTCTGTCCTTCGTCAATCCATTGGAGAAGACCCTCACGAATTGTGAATTGAGAATCACGTCATCTGGAATTGCTGGTAGAACCTTGCGGCTGCCCGCAGCGGATGTTCCTCCTTTGGGAGTGATGACTGCTCAACTGCCTGTCCAGCCTAAAGTAAGTATACAAATGATCTTTACTCTGTGGCACTGCATCAGGATCTCTTAAATAAAATACACATTTTTGTATCTGCAATTACCTAGGTATTTATTTTAAACACTTTTAAAATGTTTACACCCTAATACCTCGCAGAAGTTTCTTAACTTTTATGCCTCAAAAACGTAACTTCTCGAGTCGTCACAAGAACTCTCTTAATTGACATCCGTCTAAGACCTACAGTTTGGCTGAGATATACCGAAGACTTAATACGTCAAACAAGGCTGTATGAACTACTGTCACTTTGCCTTCCCTTGTGGCGAACACTATTATAATACTACCTTTAAGCCTTAAATTTAGGCATTTATTTAAATGGTGGCCGTTTTTGCCGCTAGTCTCAAAAATTTTGTCTGATAAGAGTTAAGAAACATAGAATTGAATTAACTAGAACATGATTTTATGAAAGATCTAATAAAAATCTTATTCTCTATTTAATTTTAAATTTTATTCTGCAGAAACTTGGCAAGATCACTTTCATTGCGACATTCAAGTCTACAGAATTGAAGGATATCAACGGAGCTAGCACTGTTGAAGTCTTCGAGGGTTAAGTTTCTATCATTTTAAATTTAAGTCATCAAGTCTCAAATCATATTTTATTTAGAAATATCAATAGCCGAATACGTCACTCAGAATCAAAAGCCTAGTTTACATATGAATTAGTTAAGTAGTTGTACATTTAACTTGAATATTCATTTTTTTTTTATGGGACGTCTGCTATCGAAAACTTGTTACTTAACTGTAAAATGTCTGTTCAAGCAATAAAAATAAATTAACTCACTGGTTTCGCAAAATAACAGATTGCTTAATTTAAATTATGCTTAAAGTTCTAAATTCCAGAACAGGAAATACTTAATTCTAAATAAAACTTAAAGGTAAAATTTGATGCTGCATTTTTTTGAATAATTGAATTCTGGAAACTGAAGCCTGACGATAAAGAAAAAGAAAGTAAACAAGCTACTTCACTTGCGAAACTACGGAGTTAAGCTCTTATCGTCGTTTGGATAGCCATCCAGGTAATCGACAACTTGTTATTAATAAAATTTCATCAATTAAATAATTTATTTATCATTATTTCCAATAGATAAGTATTTTACTTAAAAAAACTAACAAATGTCTGGCCAAATTATGGTAGGGGCTTAATTCGCCAGATTAAAAAATAAGATGCAAATGTAGGTACTTACCGCGTCGAAAAGAGAGATCTAAAATTTGAAGAGGATTTTAGTAATTCGGCATTTCCATGACTTTAATTCATTTTTTATTTTCTTTAAACTATAATAAATAGTAGGATTAATGCATTTATTATAACTTTTGTACTGTACTCAATTTTCTAAAGTATTAAGTTTGTCTATTTGCACACATAATAAAGGGCAAACAACTAGGTCATATTTACAGCTCCTGTAATAGTAAAATATTGATCTATACATGACACATTCAATACTCATCCGTCAATATTTTCTACAATCATTAAACAATAATCAATACTATACTTACAGGTTTGAATCCAAGTTGTTTGACCATTATTATATTTTTGCTTATTATTCATTTATTAAATGAAATACGCCTATGATACGTATTCTTTATTTTCTTAAATCAATAATTTAAGTCCAGTATTTATCTACATGATTAGTCTATGGCTAACAAAAAGTGTTGCCATATTTTTTTATATTTGAAATATTAGAAATTTAAGATTTGATAATGGTAGCTATAGGCTTTAATCTTTATGTTATTGTCGTAAGAAAATTGTATGACCAATAGAGTAGTTAAGCTTGGATGCATCACTAAGGATTTCCCGTAGCTGACTAAGGCCATATATCCCTAGGATACTTCGTTTTATAGTAAAGGAAATATTTTGTTTTAGAATGCTGATTACTTTTATACTGTATTGCTTATTGGTGCTTCCAAGCTCACCCGCTAAGTGTATTTATACAATTTAGCTAAGTCACGTTATGTTCTTAAGTAATCAAGAACGAATGCTGAAAATGTATTTGGATTATTCTTATAAATATAAATAGTCATTTATACAAAATATTTTTATTTAAATTTAACCTTTTTTTAATAAAACGACTTCTGAATATTTTTTATAAAACGGGTAACACTTACGCACAACACGCAAATAATTAGAAATTAAAAGAGAGAAATAACGAAGAAGAAACGTGGTAGAGCCACACTGGAATCATTAGCTTGAGCTAATGGTATTCTTTCGATGAGTGAGTTTCAATAGCCCACTTCTATCCGTGCAGGAACGGAGAAAGAATACAATTTCCTGCGGCCTGGCGGCCTGTCGTAAGAGGCGACTAACCAACCCACAGCCAGGTGGTAGGGTATTTGCTCGACTGGATGGCGACCACCCCTAGTCTAGAGTATGCCGCCATAACAACCCTGTGCTGTGTTCCGGCATTAGTGACCAGGTTCCAGTCTCCTTTAAGAGAGCAGCAGCGCATTTGTAGCACCTTTAGTGTTGCAAATGTCCATAGGCGATGGTACCCACTTTCCATCAAGTGGAAAGTCTGCTGTCTGCTGAACTCCTGCAATAAAAAAAATATAAAAAAAATTTCTCCCTTCCCCATCCACCTATTCCAATCCCATTCCCCGTCTGATCCTTCTTACCTCATCCCCCTTTTTTTGCTGACGCAAAGTAATGCATCTTGCGACATCATCTTCGAGCCTAGTAGGCTTGAAACAGATGGCTGTGTGGGACTTTTGAACGGCCGTTTTCCCACCGTGGCCTCCAAGCGGAGGCTCTCCTAAGCGCTTTTACGGGTCGACACAGGAACTAGTTCCGAGAAACTACGTTTGCAACGGCCCCACGCTTGTCTTCTGGGTCCTTGCCCGTCTGGATAGCTACCACCCCTAGTTTAGAGTATGCCGCCATAACAACCTTGTGTTGTGTTCCGGTATTGGTGACCAGGTTCCAGTCTCCCTTAAGAGCAGCAGCGCAGTTGTAGCACCATTGATGTTGCAATTTCCATAGGTGATAGTAACCGCCTTTCATCAGGTGAGCCGTCTGTCTGCTGAACTCATGCAATAAAAAAAGAAAACCCTTTTCACCAACAGGAGGGGAAGTCTGCGGGCTCCCCCGGTTTTGATAAAATAGAAAACTTAAACGAAATGACCCTATTTATAGATGGCGCCACATCATTATGTTTTAGAAATAAAAAACAATTTGGAAACAAAATTTAATTCAATTCCATGCAATGTACATTTTCGCTTAAACCTCAACATAAATAAATACATTTTTATCCGCTTTGTTCTTAATTTTATACTAAACGCATCATCTAGTCATTCAAGCCTGAAATTAGTTATTTCAAATTTAAATAATTAGTAAAGTAGCGAGTAATTTAAACGAAGCGAAAATGTTGCCTTTAAAAAATACTTATTTCTCCACTAAAGACTTGTTATTTATTAAACTAAATCACTCGATGCTCTACTAATACACTTGCATAGTAAGTATACTGTTTCCAAGCGTTTATTTTACTTTTGACGTTTGCACGTCTATCAAGTTACAATTTTCTTGACAGTACAGCCCACATGATACGAATGACATAATTGGACCTACTTATGCAAAATGGAACCAACCCACATACTGACAGTTTTGAGAAAAAGCCGTTTTAATTAAAATTTTGCGTACAAAAAAATATGTCTATATTTTGGAAAAAACATTTAGAATATTGTATATTATATTTTCTCGTTATGATTTTTATTTAATTGATAGAAAGTGCATTTTGAAAGTCTTCTGCATCCTTAACCTAATTTTGGCATGTTTGTGGATTGGTTCTGTTTTGCATAAGTAGGTCCAATTGTCGTACTTCATTGTTGTGGGATGTGATAATGATGTTCTGTGAGTCATCTAACGCACAGACTATTAAACTATCGACACTATACTTATATAAACCGAAAGTAATAGATTTGAAAAAAAAAAATACTTTGTTGATATACTATATTGATATAGTATTTTCAAGAAAAATATATATCAATAAGTTAAATTGATTAAAACTTATTTATAAATGAAGTCGATTTTTATAACAAATCGAGTCGGCAACGCATTTGGACATTACTAGTTGATCCGTCATCTAGCTGTCAAAAGTAAAATAAATGCTTGGAAAGGATAGAACTTTATTTTAATTTATTAAATATTTATGAATTGCAGTTTGACGAACATTTTAAATGTAACTAAAACCACGGGCAAGATTGGAAATTTGCGCCCCCCAAAACTTATTTTTTAAGAAGAGCGCCCCCTTGAGTTTATAATTTTAACTAAAATATCCTTTTGATTACCATCTTGACATATTAGTTCTCCAATATAAGACATGCTAATATGGAGTCGTTCAAGTATTACGTAAGCACACTTTTAATTTTAAAGTCGCTTTCCTTATGTATTAGACAAAAATAAGAAAATAATGAGCAATCCAATAGAATTTATTTTGGGATATGTTTTAAGTGATTATATTTTTCAAGCTTAGATTAAATACTATCATTGTTTACAACTTCGTAATAGTACATACATAGTCTGTATTGAACTTTATAGCTTCTCCAAACAAACTATAGTAAAATCATCTATAGTATAGCTGCCCTCTGTAACTAAGAGTGGACAGCATTTGACGCAGTCATTAAGGTTATCAATCCTCCCTTTGTAAAAGGGAGAATGAAATAAAAATTGCACCCCGCACTCTTCAGTGTGCTTATTTAAGTCTTGAACACCACTTTTGTAAAACTTTGTTTTGTAATAAAAAAAATTAAGACGAAATACGTTCGTTTTACAATAGCATGTCATTAGACGAAGTAAATTGATAGCCGGTTCGTGTATCTTGCCATTCATTCAAATGCCTTACCATCGTATGGAGCTTACGTGAAATTTTAACCGCTGTTAAGGCAAATGAACTGTAGGTCAAACATAGGAACCGGGCTTAAACGTTTCCTTTTTTAATATCTTCAGCTCTCCCTCCCTACCGCCTTTTGCAAGGTCTTAGTATAATACAACTCACAATTCATATTAAAATCTCTATTACATATTTATTTGAAACCAAAAATGCTTTTATATATCGTAACTATTATCCGCAAGAGTTAACCTGAGACCTGAGCGGAATGCGCGCTCGCCTCCCGACCTCCGCCTTCTTACCGCTCGCGCCGTCGACGCGTACGATCGAGTCAGTATCCCGCGCTTACGTCATCCGAGCGGAAGTCTCGAGTTAACTCTTGCGGGTTGTATGATAAGAAACGGAGCAAAATCATAAGCATACTGAATCACCATTCACCGTACGAAATTAAACCTTATACCTATTTAAATTAAATCAATATTTCATAATATGCATCAATTCAACTTTCAAATAAAAGAAAAAAATAAAAAAACACAACAAGAGTTTAGTAGTAAGACAAATAAATGTATAGTATGTTACAGGGTTCATATTATTTATTTATCACAAAGCAGTCTTGGAAAGGTATTCGTTAATACTAATAATTTTAGCGAAAACAAAATCTAAATCCTCATGTCTGTCCGTCCATGTGTCTTTGTATACCAATCATTATTCTCAGAAGCAAGACGTATAAGCCGCGTGCAGAAGGCTTGCCGATGACTACTTACTATTATTGTATTGTAATACTTACGTAAAGTATATACAATAATAAATTTATTGCAACAACTATTTATGTAACCTTTTTTGTCAACCCTACTGACCATCGACGCGTGACATCATGAGGCTATCGGCAAACCTTCTGCGCACGGCTAATAGAGTGGAAATCTAAGTGAGACGCGGTTGTTTTACATACATATAAACCAGGCCTTTTTTGTCACTTCTTTTTTGAGGGCACGCTAATTCTCGAATAATTTTTTGTACTAATACTAGCTGTGCCCGCGACGCCGTCCGCGTGGAATTAGTTTTCAAAGCCCCCTCGATTTTGAAACATTTTTTATTGCTGCTCCGCTCCTATTGGTCTTAGCGTGATGATATATAGCCTAAAGCCTTCCTCGATAAATGAGCTATCCAACACTGAATTTTTTTTCAAATCAGACCAGTAGTTCCTGAGATTAGCGCGTTTAAACAAACAAACAAACAAACTGTTCAGCTTTATATATTAGTATAAGATACCTGGAGCTATGAACCAAATTATTTTAACGAATATCTTTACAAAACAACATAATCTGTTCAATTAACCTCATATCCATAAAAATATACGCGACTCGATAAATAGTTTTGTGGTAATCATCTCGATAAAATCTGAAGGAACTTCTAGAAAGGACGGCCAACAAAACTAACAGTATTTATACTGCAGAGTATTTCAATATGAATAAAAAAAAAACTATACATATTTTGATTTGTATTTCATTTGGAATTTATTTCAGGCCCTCCAAAAGTCCGGGTCATTTTTATGGCCCGGGGTCTTCAAGAATAATAAATCAAGGCTTAATGGTTAGAGTATGCATCCCAAAATCAAAAGGGCGCAAGTTCACATTCGGACCAGAAAACATGCACCACTTAGGCCGTTTTCGGACCTAATGTGCATGTTGTTATAATTACCACGTGCTAATAACGGTGAAGGAAAACATCGTGATGAAGCCCGCACAGCGAGGTAATCGATGTGCCAAACCTGCCAAGCCGCCTTTTACAAGCGTGACGGGTATATCTACTGTCCGTTCCCCTGGAGGGAGGCCCGAGCCCAGCAGTGGAACTGTTACAACCCTATTCGGTAAGCACTTATTGATGAGTCGGACAGTTCGTTAACATCGGTTTCCAAAATCTCGATCAGCAGTATCTGCTTATAAATACCAAATCATTTTCCAAATTCAGAGAGTTCTCTTGGTTATTAGCCACAGCTCTACATCTACGGACCTGGTTTATGCCTGCCGGCTGGATTGCCTAAGCTAATACCATATCGGTCCGGTAGACCTTTGAGGTCCCGTATATTGAGACTCCAAGCCATCTATTATTCGTAATAGTGAAATAAAAAGGGTCTTAATAGCCAAAAGTGTTTTTTTTACATATAAGTGCTCGGGACTAACAGAACGTTTATGGGCTGTTTTTATTATATATAATTAGGATCTGCTCGCGACTTTGTCCACGCTTGACTTGATAATCCTGCGGGATTCCTGGGACACAAACTAGCGCCGCATTAAAAAAAAATGTAAGCTACCGTCTTAGTGAAAACTGTGTCGGAATGGGTTAATTTTTATGCAAACGAACAACTTCAAACTGCTCTTAGGGAAATTTCTGCGGGATTCCGGGGATAAAAAATCACACATTTTAATACAATATATTTGCTATCGATTAGTAAAAAAATCACATTGGAATACGATTTTTTTTTAATCTAACCATTTTAAATCATTCCCAGAATAATTCCCGCCGTATTCCTAGGATAAAATGTAGCGCAGAGTTTAAAGCCTAAGAATTAGCTGTCGATCAGCAAAAATCGCATCAAAATCGGCCCAATCGTCTTTACGTGAATCCCGAGCAAACAGACAAGAAATCTAAAAAAAATTGCATCGTGTTCTCAATCGTTTATATAGTCTATTCCAGTTGTTTTTTTTTAAACAGCTTTAATGGACAGACACGGCCTGTTTAGAATTTTATAATATTACTCGCTGTCCCGGCAGACGTTGTTCTGCCCTGAAGAAATAAAATCTAGAACCCGATTCCAGCGCCACCTACCGGGTCCAAATGTAAGCTATCCTATCTTTCAAGTCGGATCAAACTGTACACGGTGTGCAAATTTGATTAAAATCGAGTAGTTTAGGAGTCCATCGCGGACAAACAACGTGACACGTAATTTATATATATTACGATACATAGATAAATACGCAAGGCTTGTACATGGCCGCTTATTTGAGTTCTAACACCTTGCATTATGAATAATGTACTTCCCTTCAACACTTGAAATAAAAATAGGCTTTTGGGTATTTTCATAAACTCAGTTAACATGCAAAAATATATTTCATTTAACATTTCATTGCTGATAGTTTGTTTTAAACACAAACTGGTAACCATGATATTTATATATGCAGAAAATAGAGCTGTTTCAAACGAACTAATTTTAAAGGCGTAATATTTTACAATTAAGACTTGTTCAACACTTATTGACTAACACCATCGGATTATACTGTAAAGTCTAATGAAATTTTCATTTAAGAGAAAGAAAGCTCAAATGAGACTTTAAAATTTTTAAGCTTGTGGTATATATGCTTGAAAAATTTTGAAGTGAAACTTCTATATAGACGTGGGGTATTAGAATTTTTCTGTCACGAAAAAGCGTTACGGCCGCGTGGAGGGGATAGAAGGTATATCGCGTGGTGAGAGGCGGAATAATTTTAGAGTAGACTATGGATATTTTTATACGTTTAAATAAAAATTGCGTTCATTAAAATGTACCTAACCTAACCAAATCATAATTTGCAGTAAACCCGCGAAAAATCGGCACATAATTTTAACTTGAAGTTTTACGGGCAGATTTTTTTTTTTTTTTTAATCGGCAGACAAACACACATTGTATATCCCCAAATTAAGCAAGTTACGCTTGTGTTATGGGTAATATACAACGGACTACTCTGGGGCCGATCCCAGACACCCAGACCATAGTAAATAACGGAGAAAATACGTTTACGAAATTTACTATACCAGGAATCGAACCCGGAGCCACTGCGTTGAAGTGAAGTAGGCCGGCAAAGGCTTAGCCCGCTCAACCACAGAGGCCGTCAAGATTGTTAACGTACTTGTCCAATTTGAAAACCTGCCAGTAAAAGTTCAAGTTAAAATTTTGTTGCGATTCGTTTTGCCACTTGTCCGTTGAAATTTCACTTCTACTATGTGTCCCAGCACACAATTCGATTTTTTTGAAACCAAACACAAATTTTTGGAGAAAAAATCTCCCCATAAGGAGGCCGATCTTTTAAGTCATTAAAACTCACAGTATAACCCTTGGGAACTTCACATAAAAACTTAAAACTACTGTACTTTGGACTTCCCAGTGACTACTTTCGCGTACTCTTCGTAAAACCTTGGAAACAGTTGTATTGCGAAGTAGACAAGAGTGAGATACGCTGCGATAGCCACCGTCAATATGAGATCAAATACCGCTGGTTTGACGCTGAAATTTAATTAAGCAAAGGATTACAATCTATATGTATATTTATGATAGGTACTGGGGTTCGCCAAAAAAAGAAAAAATAATATCCTTCCATTGTCCTCCCTCTCTGTCTGTCCTATCTGCCACAACACTCGCGCGAACGAGACGCACAATGGGAAGAAACAGAGTCTATGGCGCTGCGCTTCCGTAGCTGTCAAGTGTCATGCACTCTTGCAACGCTACCCCTTGAAATACATTAACGTGTAACAAAAAATACTAAATTCAAAAACGAACCAGCAAACCCGACAAACAAGTTGAGTGTTCAATAATAATCCTATTATCCTATAATGCATCAACCAATCACAGTTGTTTAACACAGAGAATTTGAATCATTGAATATATTGAATCGGATTTTTCGACATTTTTTTTATTTATTTTTTTATTGCAGGCGTTCAGCAGACAAGCAGACGGCCCATGGAAAGCGGTTACCATCGCCTGTGGACATTTGCAACACCAAAGGTGCTACAAATGCGCTGCTGCTCTCTTAAGGGAGACTGGAACCTGGTCACTAATGCCGGAACACAATTCAAGGTTGTTATGGCGACATACTTTAGACCAGGGGTGGTAGCCATCCAGTCGGGCAAAAACCTATAATTTATAAACCGCTCTCAAGAAAATTCCCGCGGAATGGAAACTCCGGCCCGATGGACCGACGAACTACGCAAGGTCCTTGCTAAAGAGTGGAACTCTTTACCGTCGTCTGTTTTTCCTGAAGAATACAATCTAGGTGTCTTCAAGTCTCGCGTGAACAGGTAAGCGTGCTCCACCTTAGACTGCATTTCCACCTGACATCAGGCGCAATATCAGTCAAACGCGAACCTATCCATTATAAAAAAGATCTCCGGTTGGCGCTGAATGAGGCAGAGGACAGGGATGAGTGACGCCGTCTTGGGGAGGCCTACGTCCAGCAGTGGGCTGCGATTGGCTGACGACAAAATTGTTTGCGCTAATCTCTTTGTTTACGCCGCCGCAAGACGTCATAAAACCTTATTCCTTTTGTATACTTCATGCAAAATCATGTCATAAAGCTTATAAACTGAGAATTCAATGGTGGGCATGTTGCTAGGAGGCCATATCTAATTTACAAATGGATAGGTTCGGTCAGTCGAGGAAGGAGTCAGTCGTGTTCTGTCTGCGAACGAAGCGTTACCTAGCGTACTATCGGAGCGAGTATCTTATAACGACGTTTTTGAATTCACATCCCACAAATTCGTAACATTATTATATCAAAAATAAATACAAAATTTGTGACATATAGCAACATTTACGTAAAGCTCTAGGTTTATTATAATTCTTACCTGTAAACGTATAATATAGCCCCTGTCGGTGAATACAGGGTGTATTCTGGTTCGCGCTTGTCAACCGCGTGAATGCTCACTGTTACATCCATGTACCGCGAGAGCGTTCTCTCCAATGCTGCTGTAACACCTTAAAAAATAAGAAGCCACTGTAACTGATTAAATAATTGTCTTATTATAATTAAAGACATTAAGCGCCCGTTGTTCAGTTTTACACACGAGATATAATTCCGATAGGTAGTTTTCTTTTGAGAGAAAAGTGTAGACCGATTTCCGAAATGTAAATAATCTATATTGAACTTTATTCGCAAGCGGAAATTGCAGTGTTGCTTACTATGCATTATTAACTCTGTTCCGCTTACACGATTCGTACATTGTGAGATGTATCTCGCGCTAGTAAAATTGGTCTGCCCCAGACGTTTGACACTTGAGATTGTATTTGGCAAGTTTCGTTTGATAGTTGGCAGATACTGTTGTTGTTTATGGGCAACATTGCGACCTAAACCTCGGTTCTTTATACACAGAAAACTACCCAAGAATGTTACATCAACCATAATTCGTCTCAGTCTTGGCCATTGATGCTCACCAGTATTTTCGGCAATTGGCGAAGAATTCGGGACTATTCTATCTGTGAGTGTGGCTTACCAAAAGGTACAATTCGCCATATATTTTTTTAATGTTCCAAAATTATTATCCCCTTTATAGTATTTTACCTAATGACTTTCTCCGCCCTGATAGTGTGAACTTTCTCATAACTTTAGTTGATAGCAAATATATATATATATATATATATATATATATAATACTTGTATATACACATTATAAAACTACGTTTTAACGGTTTTAAGCGCGACAATTCATTTGATTTTTATTATTCCGATGTTTCCACTGAGACGTGACTGATACGTCGGAATAATAAAAATCAAATAAATTATCGCGCTTAAAACCGTTAAAACGTAGTTTGATTATTTATACTAGTCGCGAAAACTTAAGAAAACATTATATGTATACATTGTCTAAATTTTAACACCAAGTCATATATTTTTATAATGTAGGTAGTCCAACACACTATGTTTGTTTTGTCCTCAGGATCTCAGAAAGTTCTGGAAGTGAACCGGCCTAATTTTTCTCTTCTTTCTTTATTCTATTCTTATATGCACCTGACATTTTATCTACACAGTGACATTGGCAAAATCAATGCTTATCGCGTTGGAGCCTTAACCCCAAGCAAGCAACAAGCAAGAAAGAAAGAAATTTGTCTACTGTGCAGTTGCATCGGGAGGAATTATTACTTATGTAAAACTGTACTATATTTTACTTTTTCCAATAATTTCAAAACTGTTTTTAAATAAAGGTGTTCTTTCTATATGCTTAGAGTTATCTATATATTTACTATATACAATGCAAAAGTGGATGGATGCAGAAGTCGTGGAAGAAGGTGATGTCAGGAGCCTTAAGAACAGACGAGCGTGCATGACAAGAGCTATGAATGTCAAAGAAGCAAGTGAAGTGTGTAAGAATAAGCCTAAATGGCGCTGTGTTGTTCGTACCTACCCCGCAAGGGAACTGGCGTGAAGTTATGTATGTATGTATGTACTAAGGGCCTAAATTTATGCCCGAAAATATTTAGCCATAGACTTTGGACAATAGATAATTTTTCATATAAAATAACATTTACTGTGCAACCTGCCATAATAAATCTACAGATACTAGTAATTTTTTTTTTTTTTTTATTGCTGGAGTTCAGCAGACAGGCAGACGGCCCACTCGGTGGAAAGCGGTTACCATCGCCTATGGACATTTGCAACACCAAAGGTGCTACAAATGCGCTGCTGCTCTCTTAAGGGAAACTGGAACCTGGTCACTAATGCCGGAACACAACTCAAGGTTGTTATGGCAACATACTTTAGACCAGGGGTGGTAGCCATCCAGTCGGGCAAATACCCTACCACCTGGCTGTGGGTTGTTTTGTCGCCTCTTACGACAGGCCGCCCGGCCGCAGGAAATTGTATTCTTTCTCCGTTCCTGCACGGATAAAAGTAAGTCTAGAGTTTACTATAGTAAAATATTTTGAATCAAAATTGAACGGTTGAGTTTTAAAAAGAGAACGCTTACCAGCAGTTGGCGGTGATACTGTTATGATATGCGGCGATCTTGGTTGTGACGACAAATATTTGTACCAATGTTTGATTGACGCCTCGTCCACAGTCTAAAGTAGAAAAAAAATACAATAATTTACTAAGGGTCTCCTTATACGAAAAAGGTAACAACGGTCTTAAACTTCTGGTGTTGCAAAAGTCCATAGGCGATAGTAATCACTTTTCATGAGCTGGGTCGTCTGCCTGCTTACCAGCTTCGCGCTAGAAAAGGTGGTCGCTTTTGTACTTTTGGCCTTTTAGTCCTGTGTAGGCGGGAGGTGAGCCAGGTCTGATTTATCCGAGGAGACCACGTGACTATCATAACCTGGTCGACAACACAGTAATCCGAAGTCAATCAAAAACTATCGTCACCCCAGCCGCGGCTACAATAAAAACCCGAAATATTAACAATAATTATACAATCCATCTATAAGGGATGATTTCCACCATAGGGCTCGCATCGCATCGGGTCGGGACGGTTTTCACAATCTGTAAACGATATTAAATCGTGTACAGAGTATTTAAAGCATATATCACCAAGCCACGCACAACAGCTTGACCGCAGGTGTCTTCCGCAACACGCGATCGTAGCCAAAGTCACAGACTATGTAGTGATGAGTAATACAGGTGTGAGACAGTACATTTGTCCTGTACAAAATAGATTTGTACTGATACAGCTCAAAATTTAAATTAGTACTACTTCAAAAATGTTACCCCGCTACCTACTACTCACGCGTCATACGTAAGAGGAAGAACGGTACGAGGACACCAGTACAATAACGCCTCTATGGATATTCACATGACAAAGGGGGACAACATGACATCTACAACTGCTAGTAAAGTGAGGTGACAGAGGCCGGTTACATCCGATTCTTAAGGAATATTTTTTTTTAATTTTTTTATTGCAGGAGTTCAGCAGACAGGCAGACGGTGCACTTGATGGAAAGCGGTTACCATCGCCTATGGATATTTGCAACACGAAAGGCGCTATAAAGGCGCTGCTGCGCTCTTAAGGGAGAATGGAACCTGGTCACTAATGCCGGAACACAACTCAAGGTTGTTATGACGACATACTTTAGACCAGGGGTGGTAGCCATCCAGTCGGGCAAAAGCCCTACCACCTGGCTATGTGAAATTGTATTCTTTCTCCGTTCCTGCACGGATAAAAGATAAAACGAATATTTCCGAACTAGATGTTTTGTACGGGACAAATGAGGGAATAACACTCACCGGCCTCATCGCTTCAAATGTATTGCCGCGGTACAAACCGTACAAATCTCCTCGCCTCATTTAAAGTGGTACATTGTACTGGTTCATTACAAAATGTCGGTACTTACTAGTCATTTTTAGTACGACCTCAAACATCGTGCAAGTATCAAGTCGCTCTAGTTACGACGTACGCATTTTGGCAATAATAATGACTATAATTTTGTAATCAAGAGCTTTAACACCTTGTGATAAGTAACACAACAATTAACAGTTGATTAAAAGAAGCTAAACTAATCATTACAAACCTATCATGTCGGCTGTTCTTTGGTAAAATCATCGAATTATAACGAAAAGCTTTTACTTCAAATTCCACCAGACATCCTAAGTAAACTTTTAAAATCAGTGTTCACATGAAACTAGGTATTGTTATATGCGTGTTTAGTTATTATTAACGGATTTTAGACACGTATCAACGTTAAAATTAAAATAACATGGATGAATTCGCTTTGTTTACGATTCACTGATCTTGACCACAGATAAAATAGAATATTCCCAGAAGGCAAAAAAATTAGTTCTCGTTCTAGACGTTATGGTCAGGTTATTTAAAAAGGTTTTAAAACTTGTTTACGTATACATAAGTTTACGTACGTTACACAAGTTTTGAAATACGATGAAGTGAGCCTGCCCTGCTTCCCGAGGCACTCTCAAGTACTGATGCGCAAGCGCAGGATCAGCGTGGGCGTAACTACGTTCTAAGTCTCACGCTCTTCCTGCTATAAGCGCTGGTTTTTTTTTTATTGGACTTTATGTTGTTGGTCCGAAGACCTTACAACTTTACCGGGGTCTTCGGGGCGAGTGCCTTCGCGAAGCGAAGGCGCTCGAGCCCGGGGGGGGCAACTTGCTCGAGGGAGCTCCCTAAGGAGTTTTACCTCGGCTGGACTGTTGCCATGAGAGGGGAATGAATTTAATGATGCCCACCATAGGGCGACACAAAGCACTAATTGAGAACGGGCGACGGGTAATATAAAGCCCGAGGGGAAGGATCACGGCGGGCCGGGATCAGTGGTTCGCGGTGGCCTACGCTATCTTACTGCCATTTCGCAACGTGTTATGGCTGGGAGAGAAGAAACGGCGAAAGAAACTTCCCAGCACGCCACACGTCTAGTCTATCCTGTGGGGGGGAGCTATGTCTCCTAGCGTCCCTCGCGGGGACGTGGAGAGATCTTGATTGGCGGCGTCTGAGACGCCGTCGTCTGTGTCTGTCTGTCGGTGCCTGCCAGCCTACCGTCCTAACCGTGGGCGGACTGATTCGGGCCAGCCGTTTCGTAATAACGTCGACTCTGTCCGTCAGGACGTTACGCGGTCGTCGCACAAGAGCCTTTCGACGGGGCTTATAATCGGACGCGGACACGACGAGCGGATTTCGATGGTGCGGCGCGAGATCGAAATACTTACGCGAGAGCGACGTAATGTAGTTTTTGATGGAGGGAAGCTCCAGATCGCGGTGGAGGTCGACGTTACGCATATAAACTATAAGCGCGGGGCACATGGGAGGAGGGTAGTTTTAGTGGAGTATTGGCCCATGGGTTACCTCTCCACATAGAGAGAAGTACCTTGCCGAGTCTCCACAAATGCCGGCGATTGACTCTGTTAGCTGCACTATGTTCAGTGGCTAACTCTCATCGCTTTGGTCTAATCCCTAGCAAAGGACCCAGGGTAGTGTGCGAAATTTTGTTCGCGTGGGTTTCGTCTATACTTTTATTTTCTCCGAGTACGCAGGCAAATGTGACGTCCGATATTTTTTTAATTATTTACTAGGATACTCCCGCGACTTCGGCCACGTTTGACGTAGAAAATTCCCGCTGGATTCCCAGGATACAAATGCATTATTATGCACCCACAACAACTTCAAATCGCTCCCGGGGGAAAATTCCCGCGGGAGTCCCGGAATAAATGCATCACACATTTTATTACATTCAATTTGCTATCGATCAATGAAACAATCATATTGGTATTCGTTTATTTTTAATCAGGCCATATTATATTAGTCCCAGAAATAGTCCCTCGGGATACCCAAGATAAAAAGAAGCGCAGATTTTAAGTCTATGAATCAGCTGTCGATCAGCGAAAATCGCATCGAAGTCGGCCCTGTAGTTTTTACGTGAATCCCGAACAAACAGACAGAATAGAAATCTAAAAAAAATGCATCCTGTTCTCCATCGTTTATATAGTGTATTCAATGTACAAATACGGCATGTTTAGAATTTTATGATATTATAGATTATAATTTCAATATCTGACTATTATAGAAAAACGATTACCAAGGAAGGTAGCAAACTTATAATATACAAATTACATTTGACATATGACCCATTTACTACTATGACAATACATAACTCAGCAATATCGAAAACGTCATACAATATAAAATTTAAATTATAGCAACAAACATTATTCGGTATTGTATTTTATTATTACACAATCTTTATTATGACTTCATCATTATGTGTTCATTCGACCGCGACCTCTCCTCATTATGTTATGTGATAATTACAACAAACAAAGATAAGGTTCAGCAAGACGTGTTTTATAAAGTAGTCTTGTGCTTATTCAAACATCCAAGTGAGCGTTTCTTTCTAGTACAATTCGGTCAGTGAACTCGTTGTACTATTAGTGCTATTCGGGTCATTAGAACTTTTCGTCTTCTTTGTTAGCAATCGAATTACGGTTCCTAAAGCCGGGTATTCATCTGCGAGCTCAGACACTTACCAAGCAGATACAGTATAGGTAAATTAGATTCGAGAAGTGTTTTGCGTTTGTAGTAGTATAACTAGTTGTACTATTAATGCTATTCGGTCATTAGAACTTTTCGTCTTCTTTGTTAGCATTCGAATTACGGTTCCTAAAGCCGGGTATTCATCTGCGAGCTCTGACACTTACCGAGCAGATACAGTATAGGTAAATTAGATTCGAGAAGTGTTTTGCGTTTGTAGTAGTATAACTAGTTGTACTATTAATGCTATTCGGTCATTAGAACTTTTCGTCTTCTTTGTTAGCATTCGAATTACGGTTCCTAAAGCCGGGTATTCATCTGCGAGCTCTGACACTTACCGAGCAGATACAGTATAGGTAAATTAGATTCGAGAAGTGTTTTGCGTTTGTAGTAGTATAACTAGTTGTACTATTAATGCTATTCGGTCATTAGAACTTTTCGTCTTCTTTGTTAGCATTCGAATTACGGTTCCTAAAGCCGGGTATTCATCTGCGAGCTCAGACACTTACCAAGCAGATACAGTATAGGTAAATTAGATTCGAGAAGTGTTTTGCGTTTGTAGTAGTATAACTAGTTGTACTATTAATGCTATTCGGTCATTAGAACTTTTCGTCTTCTTTGTTAGCATTCGAATTACGGTTCCTAAAGCCGGGTATTCATCTGCGAGCTCAGACACTTACCAAGCAGATACAGTATAGGTAAATTAGATTCGAGAAGTGTTTTGCGGTTGTAGTAGTATAACTAGTTGTACTAGCCGGGTTAATGCTATTCGGTCATTAGAACTTTTCGTCTTCTTTGTTAGCATTCGAATTACGGTTCCTAAAGCCGGGTATTCATCTGCGAGCTCAGACACTTACCAAGCAGATACAGTATAGGTAAATTAGATTCGAGAAGTGTTTTGCGTTTGTAGTAGTATAACTAGTTGTACTATTAATGCTATTCGGTCATTAGAACTTTCGTCTTCTTTGTTAGCATTCGAATTACGGTTCCTAAAGCCGGGTATTCATCTGCGAGCTCTGACACTTACCGAGCAGATGCAGTATAGGTAAATTAGATTCGAAAAGTGTTTTGCGTTTGTAGTAGTATAACTAGTTGTACTATTAATGCTATTCGGTCATTAGAACTTTTCGTCTTCTTTGTTAGCAATCGAATCGCGGTTCCTAAAGCCGGGTACTCATCTGCGAGCTTTATCACTTACCGAGCAGATACACTATAGTAAGTTAGACTCGAGAAGTGTTTTGCGCTTGTAGTAGTATTTGTATATTTACAGGAATTCTAATTGAAATTTAAAATTCCTTGTACAATCAGCAAAAAGAGGTTCAAAGTCGAAAAAGTCAAATAAACAATAATGATTTACATTGCTAATTGTTGTAAGGTCTGACTATTTGGTTTTTGTTTGATAATTAATTAATGAATTTTACTTGTGGTTCATTCTTGTTATTTATTGATCAGTGTTATTATTTGTTGCTAATTGTTAATTCAAAATGGTTGCGATGTTGAAACGTGGTCGAGGTAAACTTTTGACTTCCCAAACTAAAGAAGTATTGAATGATTTGTACAAATATTTCGAAAATGAATGCAATAGCAATCCGAGCAGTATTATATGTATGACTCCCGCTCAATTAGTTGCCAAATCAACCAGAATATTATTGGCTTCCATCGGAAAGGTGCTATCAGAAGGCAAATACACATTCTTCAGAATAGGGACCAACAATTTAGTATTAAAAATTATGTTTAATACTAATGTTTATTATTTTAATATCATATTTTCTTAAGTTTTCACGACTTGTATACATATAAATTAAATTAGGCTCCCATATAGTAAATAATAGCCATAAACAAAATTAAAACTAAATAATTAAAATGAACAAGTTGGCGGTAGGCTAAATAAAACTTTAACAATACTCATTGACGCTTGACATCTTTGTCTTCCGTGATCACGGCCACTGAAACGTCGGAATAAATCAAATAAATTGCCGCGCTTAAAACCGTTAAAACGGTTTCATATTAAGAACCTGCCTATAAAGATATATAAAAAGTATTAGTTTATTTATTTATGTGCTGACAGTACACTACTACAAACGCAAAACATCTCGAAGCTAATTTATCTATGCTCTAATATGTACGCAGACAATTATCTTCGCTCGCGAGTTGTAACCAAATAGATGCATTAACGAGGGTACATGGTCTTTTACTGCCGACTGCGGCCTTTGATTACCGGCAAAAAGCGATAAGCATCGTATACACTATGGTTGCGGTTACAACTCGCAGGGAGTACCCGGCTTAATAGTTCATCGTTCACGAACTACACAACACTATCGGATCGCTACTGATGCGCTGACGGAGTGAAATAATAGACGAATAACGTTCGGTAGTGTGAAACGTTTTCTTCAACATATTGTCGAGAACAGGTTATTAATAGTCGGTCATTCATGAACTACACGAAACTAGCGCAAATGCGCTTAGTTACAAGCCACATAAAGTCGAAGACACACGTCTACACAATGAGCTCGAAAGTGAAGAAGACTGTAATAACATCACCGCACATATACGCACCAGTCGGTCCGTACAGCCAAGCAATATTAGTCGATAAGACACTATACGTTTCCGGAGTGTTGGGATTGGATAAGCAAACTAACCTGGTGAAAGGGATTGAAGATCAAACAAGGAAAGCTTTGGATAACCTCAAACACGTTTTGGAAGCTGGTCACTCGTCGTTGGATAATGTAGTTAAAACAACTATATTGCTGGCGAATATGGACGATTTCGTTGTGGTTAATAAAGTGTATGCTGAATATTTTCCCAACGACGCTCCGGCGAGAGCGACTTATCAAGTGGCGAGGCTGCCTAGAGATGCCGATGTGGAGATCGAAGCAGTCGCTATCAGTGAGGGCGTGAGTTCATGATTATAATGCGGTGTTAAAATATATGGATTGTAACGTTTCTTAGTGTCATTATAATTAAACCCGAAATTGTTCTCTTACAGTTGGTAAAGGGTGGTCAAAGTCGACTTTGAATTATTAAAAGATGTGATGGACCCGAACGAATGAAAATTATATATTAAAATGGGACTAAATAAAATTAAGACACTTATAATGCAAATAAAATGGCTTTAAAGCCATTATTATATAATTTAGTGTCTCAATTGAAATCTTCCAAGATTTGACTGTTATGAAATAAATACTTATTTCATTATTAGTTTAAATGTTATAATATTGGCCACCCGCTTTTTACATTGTTATAATTAATTTTTAAAAAATCAAGTTGGTTCTAATTTGAAGTTTTCATTTTATTTAGTCCCATTTTAATTTATATAAAATGCAAGAGGCCAGTATAATAACATTTAAACAAATAGGTATTTATTTAAATTTTATAATTAAATATAAAATATAATTTAATTTATATATATAAATTAAAATGGAACTAAATTAAATGAAAACTTCAAATTACAACCAACTTGATTTTATTTTAATTAATTATAATAATGTAAAAAGCGGGTGGCCAATATTATAACATTTAAACAAATAATGAAATAAGTATTTATTCCATAACAGTCAAAATTTGGAAGATTTCAATTGAGACGCTAAATTATATAATTATGGCTTTAACAGTTGTTTTAAGTTTAAATAAATATTATACTTTTTGCTGACATTAATAGAATTTTGAATTTGTAGTAAGGTGCGTGCCAAACTAACTGACTGTGACTGGCAACAAAGTTCATTGACCCTGTTTCCCCCAGAAACACCAACATACGCATCGAATTGTGAGCACTGCGCAAAATCTGCGGAGTGACGCTTGCGGACCGCGTTCGTAATACCGAAGTAAGAAAGAGAGTTGGTCTGAAAGAGATTGTCGGAGTGAAGGTAAGGAAAGGAATGCTCCGGTGGTTCAGACATGTATAAAGAATGCATGATGAAAGAATGAATAAACAGATATACAATGCAAAAGTGGATGGATGCAGAAGTCGTGGAAGGCCACGACACACTTTCCATGATCAAATTGATCGTGTACTAGCAGAAGGTGATGTTAGGAGCCTTAAGAACAGACGAGCGTGCATGACAAGAGTTATGAATGTCAAAGAAGCAAGTGAGGTGTGTAAGAATAAGCCTAAATGGCGCTGTTGTTCGTGCCTACCCCGGAAGGGAACTGGCGTGAAGTTATGTATGTATGTATGTGTAATTTTGTGTATTAAAAAAAATTATAATGTAAGTACCTGTGCAAGTAATAAAAATAATTAAATAGATATCAATTGCAATTCTACGCAAGAGTAAAAACAGACATTATTTGTTCATTTGCTTCATTTTCTGGATCTCCATATAGTATTTTTGACTGTGGTATTCCTTATTTATAAAAATGGTATTCATCACGTTAAAAGTATGCAATTTTACATTTTATTTCATAACTAACAATGATATCTCTCTTTTATAATAATTCTATTACAATTTCAAACTTTTCATAATTTCACGACATTCAAAATGGGCTAATTGGGACTTTCAGTTTAAGTCTGATTTAAGTTGAAAAAAATATGTTTTAAATATTTGTGACTAGCGGCCCCGGCAGACGTTGTCTTGCTCTGAAAAAATAAAAAATCTAGGACCCGATCCCAGCGCCACCTACCGGTTCCAATTGCGAATAGTCCGGGAACCCACTCAAACACACAAAAACAAAATCACCAAAATCGCTCCAGGTGATTAGAAGGATTCTAGAAACCCATCATCTCGGCGCCACCTACCGGTTCCAACGGGATAAAAAGTATCCTATGTCCGTCTCCTGGTTCTAAGCTACCTCTCCATCAATTTTCAGACAAATCAGTAGGGCCGTTCTTGAGTTATAAATAGTGTAACTAACACAACAATTTCTAAATGTTGGTAAGGATTTGGCATCTCTCAGCATATTCCAGTTTGACAGCCTGCACCGTAAAAGAATTATCTTAATAGGATGAAGTGTGTGGAGGTGACATAAGTTTTCGGGACTTATCAGAGCGCAAATTGTGGGCAGTGAATAGGCGAAGGAATTTAAAACGTTACTAAGGTACTGGGGACTATTAGGAATAAATAATATGTTATAAAGGAGAGTGAGAATGAGTATTCCGGCGAAAATGAATAGGAAGCCACTTGAGTCTTTTACGATATTCGGAAACATGGTCATATTTTCGCAATCCAAATATGAACCTGATACAAACACTCTAAAGCCGCTCAAGCTTGTTCAGCTGTTCTAAGGTTAAACCTAGATAACAGGCGTCAGCGTAATCAAGTATGAGAAGCAAGAGAGACTCAGCAAGCGTAATCTTGGTAGCAGTGGGCAAAAAGTTAATCTTCTGAGGGATCTAGAAGATAAGAAGACTCTGCGACTTAAATCGGTGATGTGAGGCCACCAAGACAACTCCCTATCGATGATTATGCCGAGTTTTTTGACAGTAATAATAAAGACGCCGCCTTTTTTTTAACACGGCGCATGTGTCTAGTGAACATACTTAAATAAATTATTTACACGACGAATTGAGAACCACCTCCTCCTCTTTTTGAAGTCGGTTAATAAGTAGTTATAACTCACCAACGCGTCGTCATACAATCCGGCGTCTTCGTCGCTAACCTCGTCCGTGAGATTGTAAATGTGCGACGCGAGCGCCCTCGCTATCAAAGCGATGTTGTCCACCAAATTCTGCGCGTGCGCCTCCGAGTGGTTGTCTAGTATCGTACTGCGCGACGGGTGTTTGTGAGTCTTCAAATAATACAAAATTTACTTTATTGTACTCGAATAGAAAAATGACTTTAAAGGCTAAAACTACATACACACATACATTCCACATACTAGTACTAGTCATACTAATTATTCCACAAAGGGCGGTATTATCTCCTATAAAAACGCCATTTTTTTCTTTCTCCATAGGCAGCGGATACATATTTATGGCTTTTCGCGTCGAAACTCTGGGGCCATCGGGTCCAGAAGCTCCCCCCCTTTATCGAGATCTATCTACGCGGTTGATAGAAGCCTCACGCGACCAAAAGGCCAATCAATCATATCAGTCAATTGGTAAACAATAAACATTGAATGCGTTCAAATGAGGTGCGGTCAAATGACCGGCGTTACATTTGGTCCATAACACCCTCATAATTATGAGCGTGTATGGACCAAACTGTGCTCAGATTCGAATTCAGCGCATCGAAATACATAAGAATAGATTAGTCTGAATTATTTATCTTTACCTGTAATGAGCTCAAGGTAAACGCTGTCATCCGTCTGATGCTGAACCGTTCGTGTTGCCAGGCTAACAGCTCATCGGCCAAGTTTATCTTCTTATGATTCACGGCCACACCCAAACGAGACCTGAATAGAGAGAAGTAAATATATTTATTTTTATATCCGACAACTTCAAATCTATAGTAGTAGTAGCTAAGTAGTCAAAGTACTGAACTACCTATTACACAGAAAAGTGAAAGTTTCCAGGTTCAATTTCCAACAAGGTAACCTTTGTAACAAATATTTACTCTAGACTGTACGTCTGCCATAAAGTTTATTATAGAGATGCCAAGAATATTCGGCTGCTATTCGATTTTCGGCCAGTTTTTGAACTCATCGGTATTCGGCCCAATACCGAATACCAAATTGTGAAAAAAAAACACACGTTGCTCAAAATTTTCTATACTTGCATGAAAAATTAACAGTTAACTACGTTACTATGTTTTGACACTGTTAATGCGATTTTATAATTTTTTTATTATAATAATACGTTTCAAACACTTTTAAAAATGTCAATCTATATATATAAAAATAATTGCTGTTCGTTAGTCTCGCTAAAACTGAACTGAGAACGGCTGAACGGATTTGGCTAATTTTGGTTTTGAATTATTTGTGGAAGTCCAAGGAAGGTTTAAAAGGTGAGTAAATATGAAAAAAATGCTTGGAATATATATACACAGTAAAAACAACAATTTCTTTCGCTTTGAAACTGTTCCTACCTGTCAAATATTTCGTGCTCGTCCCGTCGTTTAGAAATCAATTCATTTTAAAAGTCGTTCAGAAATCAAATTAAATTTAACTGAATTTTTTTTTATTGTTTTGGTTTTGAATGTCAAACGTTTGATGTTCGTTCCGGTTACGTTTTGACCACATGTTTTATTAAACTTGAAACATTCTGCAATTATCATTCAGCTTTTTTATTGTATCAAATAAAAAATAAAAAAAAAATCGCGTTTAAAACCATTAAAACATAGTTTTAATTATGTGTGCTTATCATTCGCGAGAACGTAAGAAAATACTTCACAAATTATTGCTTCAATATTAACATTGCATTGCACATATTTTACGCCGACATTCTGTAGCCGAATATTTGGCGCTTCGGCCGAAATCGTGGCCGAATATTTGTTATTCCGTCGAGAACGTGGCTGAATATTTGGTATTCGTCCGAGAGCATGCCCCAATGTTTGGTATTCGTCCGAGAGCGAGCCCGAATGTTTAGTATTCAACCGAGAGCGTGCCCGAATGTTTGGTATTCGAGCGAGAGCGTGCCCGAATATTTGGTATTCATCCGAGAGCGTGCTCGTTTGTTTGGTATTCGTCCGAGAGCGAGCCCGAATGTTTGGTATTCAACCGAGAGCGTGCCCGAATGTTTGGTATTCATCCGAGAGCGAGCCCGAATGTTTAGTATTCGTCCGATAGCGTGCCCGAATATTTGGTATTCGTCCGAGAGCGAGTCCGAATGTTTAGTATTCGTCCGATAGCGTGCCCGAATATTTGGTATTCGTCCGAGAACGTGTCCGAATATTTGGTATTCGGTCAAGAGCGTGGCCGAATATTTGTTATTTGGCCAAACCACTATTTGTGGCATTTCTATACACGACACCGAAGGTTACAAAAGTGTTCTTGCACAAGGTAATGGTTGACGCGATGACGATCTCATTGTTCGCTCGGTTCGTTTGTATTTAATCTAAATCTTATTTTCACTATAACATATAGTATACCTGATGGAATGTGCAGCACCTCCAGGTTTTGGCGGTTTTGAAACGTGCATGTTCAATGTTGGAGACGATGATATTGAGTCCAGGCACATCACAAACGACACATCCTGTTAACAAAAATAATTAATACAATAGAAATATATTAATCAACTAGCTTTGGTGTCTACCACTTAGCTCGTGCGGGATTTGAATTTTACATTCATATCTTTAGAGCCTTACAACATATCGAGATGCAATATAAAATAAATTTTAAGATATCTGTTTTAATCTCTAATATTTTCGTCTATACAGGGTTTTTGGGAGCCAATTCATAATAATTTCCATTTTAAAAATTATTATGAATAATAATAATTTTTAAAATGGACAATAATCATTCTAAAAATAGCTATTCACGATAAGGCATTCTATGGAATAGTAGTTCTCACTTGTATTTTGGGATAAAAAATTTGATTGATTACAAACTGTATACATTGATTTAACTACTTGTGCCCGCGGCGTCACCCGTATGTGATATGATATATTATATCCAAAATCCCATTGTTGCATTGTTCCAACTCGATCTTCGTTATTTATATCTTCAAAATTTTTAAAATCCTTCATCAATTTTCATCCCCTATTTTACCTTCATTAAAATCGAATTTAAAAATTATATTATTTAAAAATAACAATCTTTTTAATCCTTAAAAATCACAACACTCAAACAGAATCCCTTTCGCATTAATAATATTTGGGGGCCTAAATCGGCTGCTTTTAGAGAATCACTTGGTCAATTGTCATGTTTCGATGTATAGGTAAGCGTAAGGCAAAGCATAAATTTGATAATTGTCATAGTCGTTATTTGAATCTGCGAAAGTGGCCGCTTTAGGCCACCAGTATAAGACACCATAAGAAAATATACAAGTGATTTTTTTAAACCTACTACATATTTGTATTAAATACTTGTAATAACGAAGCATCGGTGGAATCCATCTGCTCCTCGAGCCACTTCTTAGCCGAGAAATAGTTCAACGAATGACCGACAGATGTCAGCATGAACAACAAAGATGGCGCCCCGCGTACCGAAGCCAATGAATACAATCTCGAGAATATTCTGGCAAGTTCCAGAACTGCCACAGCCCCGGAGGCATTTGAGTCTGCACCTTGAGAGAGTTCCTGCAAAAGATAAAAGAAAAAAGTATTATACTATTTGAGCTATAACATGGTGCGGATGACAGCTGTCAATATAACAGCTTTATTACATCTACATATGTATATATAAATCAATTGCTGTTCGTTAGTCTTGCTAAAACTCGAGAACGGCTGGACTGATTTGGCTAATTTTATTTTTGATTTATTTATGGAAGTCCAGGGAAGGTTTAAAAGGTGAGTAAATATGAAAAAATTGCTTGGAATATAGTTAAAAAAAAAAACAATTTCGATTTACCTTAGAAACTATTTCTACCTGTCAAACATTTGATGTTCATCTTGTCATTTAAAAATCAATTAAATTTAAAAGTCGTTCAGAAATCAAATTAAATTTAAAAGTGAAGTTTTATTTTCATTTTTGTGGTTTTGAATGTCAAACGTTTGATGTTCGTCCAGTCGCTCAGAAATCAACGTTTTTATTTATTGATTCTGAGACGTTACGAAGTTTGCCGGGTCAGCTAGTAATATATATTTAAACTTAAAACAACTGTTAAAGCCATAATTATATAATGTAGCGTCTCAATTGAAATCTACCAAGATTTGACTGTTATGGAATAAATACTTATTTGTTTAAATGTTATAATACTGGCCACTCGCTTTTGACATTATTATAATTAAAAGAAACTCGATTTGGTTGTGATTCGAACGTAAGGAAAACATAGTGTATTTTATTTAGTCCCATTTTAATGTTTTTTGAAACATTCTACATTGGTGCTCCGCTCCTATTGGTCTTAGCGTGATGATATATAGCCTATAGCCTTCCTCGATAAATGGGCTATCTAACATTGAAAGAATTTTTCAAATCAGACCAGTAGTTCTTGAGATTAGCGTGTTCAATCAAACAAACAAACTCTTCAGCTTTTTATATTAATATTATGATTTGTAATATTATTGGTGAGATTCATAGAATACGGATTTATCATAAGTAAATTTTCTCAATTAATATCTACAAAAATGACGTAATGTGTAAGCGTGAGGTGGCGAACTCTATTTAGGTAGTCCTTAAGAACTTTTCAGTTACATTATCCACTGGACAACATTTACTTACTCCGTTGGCTCAACGACCCAAAGTGGGTCTTGGCCTCCGAAACGAGAGCATGCCACTATTCTCTGTCCTGTGCGGTTTCTTGCCAATTATGGGCTCGTAGCTTTGACTGGTCAGCCTCCACTCTGTCCTTCCAGCGATATTTGGGACGGCCAACCGGACGCCGACCTACCAGCCGTCCCAAATATGCTTTCCTTACGCTGCGATCCTCTCTCATCCGTTCTGGGCACTGGACAACACTAGCCCACAAAAATAAGTGCTCTGTATTTTTTACCAGACCCTATTATTGATTCTTATGTATCGACGCGCCGTATCCGAATTTGGGGTCAGTTTGGTACATAAACCCTCAAGATCTTAAGTCCACAAAAAAGTACAGATCACTTTTTTTGTGGGCCGGTATTATTTTTCCTAATATAGTTCACTCACATCTTCACAAGAAAATAGTAAACTTACAGGAACAATGGCATTGGAGTCATAATGTGCTGCTATGACAATAGTGTTGGCCGAGCCAGAGCGGCCAACCAATTTTCCATGCAGGGTCACTGGTTTCGAGTCCATTTTTTGCGGAGTCGGAGCTGTCACAACTGCACAAAAACACATTATGCTATATTTAACTTTATTCATACCAAAATATAATATTTAACTGTTTTAGTGTGTATATTCTTTATTATATACAAAAAGTTACTAATCAAATTATATAATAGTGATGTACAAAGGCGAGCTTAGCCCTAAAATAGTTTTCTTCCAGCAAACCTATGAGTCTAGTAAGAAGGGGGAAACAAAAGGCAGGGTTGTGTAAACTAAAATATTTTTATAATTTAACTATATAATATAAACATATTTAAAAAAGCTAACTATAGAATTAGAATATATACTATAGCAAATACACAGACACATTTTCACGTAGTGATTCGTACCTTCTCGCACCTGGCAACACGCGCATATCGACTTCTTAAATTACTCGCGAAATAGAATAAACCCGACAGCTGTTCGAGTCAAGAATGGGGCCCCGCGGGGGCGCATTGGTTTTTATCCATCAGGCAGGGGGGGAAGAACGAACGGGCCACCGCCTCGCGCGGGGAAACAATTTTTAAAAGTGGCGTGATGTTTCATTGCCGAATTAAGAAGTCTAAAGAACTATCATACGACATTTCGCGAGTAATTTAAGAAGTCGATATGCGCGTGTTGCCAGGCGGGAGAAGGTACGAATCACTACGTGACAACATGTATATATGCATCTTATGTATATGTACACATAAGATACATACATACATATATGTATATATGAATATTAAAAAATGATTTTTAGCAGCACTTAGATTGAATAAAACCATTTAGAATTAGATTGTTTATGTATGACTCATCATGCTTGGCTGATATCTATAAAGAAATTAACCCCTATGAATAATAAAAAAGTTTGTTACTATTAAAAAATAAAATAAATTTGCTAAGTGAACAGTAATTCACACACAGTGAAGATTTCTATACAGATGGCAAGCATCCACTGTTCATTGTATGACTATGGACTATAAAAAATCACGTAATTGAAAATAGTCCATAGTTCAAAGACAACTTAATGGATTTTGTTCCAATTCCTTGAAAGTTGTGTGGGACACTCGCAGACCGCGTTCGTAATACCGAAGTAAGAAAGAGAGTTGGTCTGAAAGAAAGTGTCGGGGTGAAGGTAAGGAAAGGAATGCTCCGGTGGTTCGGGCATGTGGAAAGAATGACTAAACAGATATACAATGCAAAAGTGGATGGATGTAGAAGTCGTGGAAGGCCACGACACACCTTCCATGATCAAATTGATCGTGTACTAGCAGAAGGTAATGTCAGGAGCATTAAGAACAGACGAGCGCGCATGACAAGAGTATGAATGACGTAAAAGCAAGTGAGGTATGTAAGAATAAGGCTAAATAGCACTCTGTTGTTTGTGCCTACCCCGCAAGGGAACTGGCGTGAAGTTATGTATGTATGTACGTCCTTGAAACTATTACTTAAAATCAACCACCTACATTTTCTTTAGAATGTTTTAACCTCATAGTCCATAAGTTATAAAGACATTTTTTATGACTTTGGAAGCGAAATTCTTCTCATCTATTGATTCAAATAAGAAACTAGTCGAAACCATGTGCCTATGTGCACTGGAAAAATTACAACTTAGTTACGAGGATGAAGGCCACTGTAGCGGTGAACAGCCCTGTCCAATTGTATCTATAAGACCCAGTAATTTCTTAGAAAAAGCATTATATATACTATAAAGAAAGCGAAATGAGAATTTTGCAAGGAAGTGATTTGTGCAAAAATTGCTACTGAATCCTAAAAGCTTAAATTAGTTTCATACTTTTTATGCTTATTTCAATTGTACCTATTTTCTAGGCAATTAAATAAATCACTTTTGAAAACTGTTTATATTTATTTTTATATGAATTGAAATACAAAACATACCAATCTGATATCCATTAGATGACACAGTGTTAAGCATAGCCTCTAAGGCAGTACCAGATCTGTCATCTGTGATAAAACTGTGCTGTAAGTCCCGAATGATGTCCTCAAAGTCTGGAGACCATTGCGCAAAGTAGACTGGAGCATTGACCTCTTGCTGTATCATCGCCATTTCTAGAAGTTGTATGTGCTGTAAAGATAAACATTTTATGTGTGTATATGTGTCTTAGAAACTATATAATAAATAAATAATTTATTAATTTAAAAAAATATATCAAAATCTAGTTTAATAAAAGGAATCCCAGACTAGGTATTATCTGAACATATTTAAATAAAGTTGATAGAAATATAACTCATTTAGAATGCTGGTCTAGGGGTTTCTGGGACACTGTATGGTCTAACTTGTATGTGCTAATAAACAAAGAAAAAGAAATCACTAAAACATTTATTCAAGAAGACTTATTATTCAACTAAAGATTTTCTATAGGACCACACTGAATGGGAATAATGCAATCAATACGCTCTTTAAAAGAAGAAATAAAATACTTTTGCTTCAAACTACTTGTTAAAGAAAACCATAAATATAATATTGTAGAACCACTTCTTCTGCTTAAATAATAACAAAAATTGCTTTACAAATGTTGGCAGAATTAAATATAAAAGAACAGAATAGAAAAGAAGAAAAACATTCAGTATACAATCATTACATTAATTTATTTAATATATTAATCTTCAAATCATGGGATTTTTTTTATTGCATGAGTTTAGCAGACAGGCAGATGGCCCACCAAATGAGTAGCAGTTACCATTGCCTGTCTAGGCAACGGTAACTTAGGTGTTGCAAATTTTCATTTGCAACACTATTGCTGCTACTCTATAAAGGGAGAATATACCCTGGGTACTAATGCTGAACCACAACTCAAGGTTGTTATGGCTCTAGACCCGGGGGGACTGCCATACAGGTAGACAAATACTTGTAGGCTCTTATGACAGGTCACCCAGCAGAAGGAAATTGTATTCTTTCTCTGTTCTTGCATGGATAAATCTGATGCTTTGCATCATACCATAGATATTAAGCACAACTGTGTTCTGTTTGTTATCCCTGCGATAGTTTTTCCAAATTAATAAATAAGTTTGACATGTACTTTCAAACACACAATGTACCTATTATATATATTATTAAATATTATGCATATTTTTACCCTGCATAGTAAGATACTTGTCCCTGTATCAAAATCTGGAATTATTCAAAGGAAACCATCATATAGAAATAATCTAAAAAATGTACCCACCTCTTTCTCCTCTGTAGTGAGCATTGTATCATTTTTAGGCAGTACTAGAAGCAATGCACCTGCTTTGGCTCTAATCTCCATAAACTGGTCAATAGTTATATCCTGGACTCTCGCAACAACACAATGGCGTGATGTACTCCATGATGTTAGTGAACGGCCTTCAAGATTGAAGCTGGCACTGCGGCATCCTGAAATTGATGACAAAATAATACATAAAGGTTATTTCTAATATTAATATGTAAGCTCATATGGCAATGACCGAAAATAACACAATAATAATCTGGAACATTAGAATCTAACTTCATTTACTCTAGAATTATACCAATTACAATATTAAATATTGTACACTAATACAAGACATATCCAGGACAACTCCAAGAGTTCCATCCACACTTGATAGGTGTCGACCAGCAAATACTCCCCAAGAATACTGCTCTAACTATCAAGAAGTAATTGTCTACCACAAAACGGCCGCCCTGAGTCTAAGCCTGCTTTAGATTGTCAGCGGAGACTGTCTATGAAGACTCCTTATAAACTGCCGCCCGTCAACTTCATACACTGCAGCTTGTAGACTGTTCTCTCCATGCTGGAACACCGCATATTTAAGGTCCTCCAGGTGCACCGAAGTAACACCATCTGGTAATGCTTTGGGGCCAGTTTAGTTTCACTTCTTTCATAGAACCAACATCCACCATCTGTATTAACTTCCAACATCCAGTTACTCCTTTTACAACATTCATTCACTTGATAACAAAATGTCTCTACATTGACATTCGTTTATATGACTTCTGACATCCGTTTACTTTATAAAAGAATATTCACATCTGGTTACTGATTGCTTCCATCATATGGTTACTCTATAATAACAAACATGACACCAAGAGATATTTTATTGATTTCTTTACACATATACATATTATCAGGACCATTTCCAATAGAGGTAGGGGTAGATCTCCATCATGATTTGTTTAAACTTAATTAAATACAAAAATAAACATAAAAACTCAGTATATTTCATTTACAAGAGTACAAAACTCTTCAGTAATACAAAAGTGAGAATCTGTACAAAATAATGAAATCTGAAAACTATTTATTTTGTAAAATACACTTCAAATAACATAATAAAGTAGGTTGCAGTTATCAGTTATTACAGTTATATGGATATCAGTAGACGCAGATTAAAAGTATGTATTTAACACCTTAGTCCCTTTTTCTCCCATAAGTCAAAGGTTTGGTGTACCCGGTGTTCCGGATGTAATGGAGCAGCACAAAACTCGATCCACACTTGTCCCTTTGGGTTAACCCTTTAGGTAATGAATTTAACTAACAAAGTATTTTCATAAATCCTTTGCAACTAAAGGGGAATTTGAAACCGATAACTATTAAAGTGCTACTACCAGTAGACCACAATATATTCTTAACCTCAAAATTGAATCATTGATTTTTCATTTCATAAATTAAACTTCATATGATATTATGAACTCACCATGGGGCACGGTATGGAGATCGTATTGTTGCATTCTGTACACGGAAAATTCATGAGAAGCAGCCACTGGATTCACAGGGGACATTATTATAAAAATAGGAAGTGCCACCAACAAGTAGTAGGGTAGATACCCCCTAAAAATCTCAGCAAACCCGTCCGCCTCGTCAAGCCACATTTTGGCGAGTAATAATTGTGTTTTAAGTAATGAAATTAATACAAAAACCAATTTTTAACGCATAATCGTATTAGAAACCTTACGTATGATAAATAGGTCAATGACAGATTGTTTTTTTTTTGGATTTTATGGCTTGGCAGCTAGGTCTTTAAGCCAGATCTTAGATTAAAATATAGTTTCTATAAATAGATTTTCCATCTTAAAAAGACCAGACACAACCTTAAAAATAATATTTTTAAAAAATAATGTTATTTTTCGGTGAGGGAACATTTTTGTGAATTCTTCATTTTCATAAGCCTATGTATAGCTCAACTGAACTATAGGTTATCAACTGACGCCATACAACGGAGTTCTTGTGACAACTTGAAAGGGCACATTTGACTATAAAGTTCACATTTCTCACAAACAAATACAGCGTTTCAAGTATATGTATTTAAAATACAAATACAAAATACAAATTACAAAATACCGTCAGGTGTTAGTTTATGTAAATAAAATACTCACAAAAAATCAAATAATAATTATTATTAGGTCCTTGCCTATGTAACTGCCGTTTTTTTCTGAAATAAGTTAACCTAATTTTATTATATTTTTTTTTATTCTAATCTCCACGGCCTTGAAGATAGGGATATTTCCATCTTGTTCTTCTTGTTCTCCGTCGTCACACTCTTGGCAGAGTGGTCGTGGTCCTCATGGTACAGGGGTGGTGGCAAGCTTCACAATTCGTCACCATTTCCATCTTGTAGGTACGCGTAGATTTTGGTGGTTCCACCCGGATCTATGCGTGCTTATATCGGTCCCATGGCAGGGAATGCACAAGGACTGAAACAGCTCGCTTTTTTGAACTCGTTCATGAGGTGACCGACAAAGTTTTTGGGCAGTATCCTTTTGCAGAGGTAGTCATACTCGAGAATTTTAATGCTCATTACGCTGAGTGGTTGGGTTCCCCGAGAACTGATCTGTCAGGGACTACTGCCTACGAATTTGCTCTCGCCAATGGATTCACTCAGGTGATTACGGAGTTTACCCGAATACCGGATAGAGTGGATCATGAGTCTTCTTTGCTGGATCTTCTGCTGACCATACACCCGGAGAACTACCAGATCTCCATCAGTGCTCCACTGGGAACCTCTGATCATTGTCTGGTATCTTTGGTGGTGCCCCTTCCTATTCCCGATCGGACTCGTCCCGCTGGACGACGGAAGGTGTGGTGATACAGGTCAGCAGATTGGGATGGACTCCGTGAATTCTATGCATCCTACCCATGGAGGCAGTTATGTTTCTCGTCGGAAGCTTCTGATCCGAGCACAGACTGGATCGCCGATGTAGTACTGCAGCGAATAACATGTTTAATTCCAAACTCAACTGTACCTATCGGTGGTACGAGTAAACCACAATGGTTCAATAAGCACAGCAGTGAAGCTGTAAAGCTAAAGAAACAGGCTTATCCAGCCTGGACTGCAGCGCGGGCTCGTCAGGCTCCAAGTTCCTCTGACCTGAAAAAGTGATACAATGCCGCCCCCAGGTCCCTCAAAAAACAGCTCGCAAGAGCAAAATTCGATCACATCGGCAGAATTGGTGAGCGCCTCTCTAGCTACTCTTCTGGGACTAGAGCTTTTTAGGCCCTCACCAAAGCTGTCCAAGGAAACTTTTGTCGGGCTTCTCTTCCACCTCTGCGCACAGTGGACGACCGTCTGGTACACGCCGCCAAAGATAAAGTCAATCTTCTGGATGAAATCTTTGCGGCCAATTCAACTCTTGAGACATAGGAGAAACTCCACCTACAATCCCTGAGTGTGAGTCTAGAATGTCGGAGGTGCGCTTTACTCAAAAAGCAGTCCGATGTGCTCTCCTCTCCCTCGACGTCAAAAAGTCTTCTGGCCCTGATGGCAATCCTGCCATTGTGCTGCAGACGTGTTTAGCTGAGCTGTCCCCAGCCAGTCCTTGCCCGACTTTTCACTCTCTCTTACTACAAGGGTTGTGTCCTCGCTTCGTGTAAGATTGCCCATGTACACCTTGCCCCCAAAAAAGGGGACGTAACAGACACGTCGAATAGGCCTATAACAATAACCTTTTTGCTCTCAATGGTGATGGAGCGTATTATCAACACGCAGCTCTTGTGTTACCTCGAAGATTCCCAGCTGCTAAACGATCGGCAATACGGCTTCCGCCACGGTCGCTCAGTTCGGGATCTCTTGGTTTACCTAACCCACCGTTGGGCTGAAGCCATTGAGAGCAAAGGGGAAGCACTGGCAGTTAGTCTAGAATTCTAGATATTGCTAAGGCCTTCGACCGGGTCTGGCACAGGGCTCTTCTATCGGAGCGGCCATCGTTTGGGATACCCGAAGGGCCTTGCACCTGGATATCCAGCTTTTTTGATGAGCGCAGCATTCAAGTCGTTGTCGACGGTTGTTGCTCAAGTTTCAAGCCCATCAACGCTGGTGTGCCCCAGGGTTGTGTGCTATCGCCAACGTTGTTCTTCTTACATATCAATGATATGTTGTCTATTCGCAACATTCATTCCAATGCGGATGATAGCACAGGCGATGCGCAGTACTCTGGTCGTGCAAACTTCCCTCGATCATTTATGGAGGAAAGTTGGGTTAGATTTGTATCTGAAGTAGAGTATTCCTTAGAGTGAGTCTCTGAATGGGGGAGACAAAACCTTGTCCATTTCAACCCCAAGAAGACATAGGTCTACGTATTCTCTGCCAAAAAAACTCCATTCGAGCAATCGCTTCAGTTCCAAGGAACTCCCCTTACCACCACCAAGAGTATTGGGATCCTCAGTGTTGACATCGCGAACGATGTTCAGGGGCCATCTTGAAGGCAAGGCAAAACTCGCCTCTAAGAAGCTGGGAATGTTAAACGGGTCCAAGCAGTATTTCACACCGCGGCAACGCTTTGTGCTTTGTAAAACCCAGGTGAGCCCGCATATGGAGTACTGCTCACACTTTTGGGCTGGAGCACCTGGCTACCAACTCGATCCCCGAGACTGTATTCAACGTCGAGCCATTCACGTTGTTGATGATTCCACACTCACAGATGGTCTAGATAGGCTTGGCCTTATGAGAGACTTCGCTTCTCTCTACGTATTCTACTGACTGTATAACGGGGAGTATTCGGAAGAACTGTATAGAATGGTGTATTCGTCCTCTTTCTACCATCGAACCGCTCGCCATGTGTTGGGATTTCACCCCCACTTCCTTAAGCCGCTTCGCTCATGTACGCAACGGTTCTGTAGAACCTTTTTCAAAAAGGGTGTCATAAAATTTCTTCGAGGCTGGCAGCGGGTTGATGAAATCTCTGGTGTTGCAAATGTCCATAAGCGACAGTAACTGCTTTCCATCAGGTGGGCCGTCAGCCTGTCTGCTGTACTCCAGCTATAAAAAAAAGGTCGAAATTTCCAGAATGGAAGCGGGCAAACCAATAACAAGTGGTGCGTTCATTGTAGTGTTCGCTCATAAAGGTCGTTGATGTTGCTTGTCGCTCTTGCCGCGTTGCTGCCACGACGGTACTCTTATTCCATATGTACTCGAATTTTTAACTATCCATGATGACGAAAAAGATTCAAATGCGAAGAAAACATAACACTTATCAATAAATAAATGACTAATTTTTAAAAAAGAATTTCGTGTTTTCAAAGTAAAATTAATTTGAAATTATATATCTTAGCCAAACAAAAATATTTATTTTAAATGGCCAGTACTGCAGAATGTACCTAATATTTAGCGGTCACCATTTTGCTTATGAAAGCTATCGAGCGCTATTTTCTGAAGAACACACAACTATTAAGACCCAAACTCAGCAAAAACCAGCTGCCCAGCTGCCAGACCTCAAGACACTGTGAGCTCTTTCTGCGTACAACGGAACACAAACCAACTCGACTGATCATTACTTTTATTTTTCCTTCCACCCATTTTAATATTATATAAAATTATTAGAGCTAGGCATGTTTGCTGAAGAGTTTCTTGCGCCGCTTCTTCTCTTCGAGCCATAACATGCTGCGAAGCGGTAGTAAATTAGATTAGGCTCCCATAGAGTAAATAATAACCATAAACAAAATTAAAATTAAATAATTAAAATTAATAAGTTAGCGGTAGGCTAAATAAAACTTTAACAATACTCGTTGACACTTGACATCTTTGTCTTCGGTGATCACGGCCACTGAAAAGTGGCCGAAACGTCGGAAAAACCAAAATCAAGTAAAATTACCGCGCTTAAAACCGTTAAAACGTAGTTTTATTATGTATACAAGTCGCGAAAACTTAAGAAAATATTATGTGAATCAATTTCATTCGTTCAAATAGAAACTTATTTCATGCGTGATCATAGTGATTTGCTTAGAGTTTATTTTTTATCGATTTGAAAGTAAAATATTGATTTATACAATATTTATGTAAATATTTCATATAAATTTACTTTTATTACTTCCATTATTATTATTAATTGTTACTTTTCATGTGGAGCCTTGATTTAATAACGTATTTAAGTCTTTTGATGTATTTATTTGTACAAATTAACCAAATACACTAAATAGATTCCTGTACACGGCTGTTTTTAGAAAAATAAATACCCGCTATGCCAACATCAAATAATACTCGGTATAAAGATCAATGTTACCAGGCCATAATATACCGTTTGTCGTCATAAAAAAACTTAAAAAAGATTTGTGGCGGGAACTAAAATAGAACGTGAAACTGTGCATTTTATCTTCCAAAAAGTGTATACCTCCAAAATGAACAATAGTTGTAGAATATTGATAGCTTTTGAATTTTAATTATGTATTTTTGAGAGAAATACGAACTGTTTCTTTGCATGCCTTTTAGGCAAATTGTACTACTATTAATTAAAAAAATGGTAGGTTTAGTGAGAACTTGAAGGGTAGAGATTGGGTAGAAAATACATAAATACCTGATATTGAATAGATTCGTTAAAATAATAAAAAATCTGAATACCCCACAGAGCACATTAATAAGTTAAGTAAGTAGTAACCCTATGTTCCAACAACGTATTTCTTGTTTGACATTCCACTGGTTCCACTGGTAGGCTCAGGCTGTTCTATTTTTAGGAACACTGTCGATAGCGACATCGAGCTTGTCTAATACCATATTATTACTATGGAAAAGACAAGTGTTCATATTCCTAATATGATCACGAGTGAGGATAATTACTCGTCGCCAAGACCTATTGCGACGTCATAAATGTTGAGTTTGCCTCTTTTTGTAGTCCTGTATATGTAGTTACCTGTAAAAACTTTTATATTTAAAGGTTATAATACTCACCTGAACTTATTCCCGGTGCCCAATATGTTTAAAATCTTCCAATAATGCTGCGGCCACGCATAGATCATATTTGCACCAATGTAGCGTATTGCGGCCAATACTCCAATGTATGGATCAGTCTAAGACTACTCATCCACACATTGGAGTATTGGCCGCAACACGCTACATTGGTGCAAATCTCACCAATGTGTGGCCGCGGCATAACATGTGATATTCCATCAGGTCTCTTAATATATCAAATAAATAATTCAAAAATCATGAATTTCCAGATTACATTATTCAACGTAAGAACTTATCATAAAGAATCAATTCGCTTAACTGCCGCGCAATTTGACCGTTGCGTTGCTTGACAAAAGCAGGCATTGTCCCTCTTTTGTCTACAAAGTACTGCGACAAGTGAAGTAAACTTTGTTTCAAAAGAGATAAAAACCCCAATAGATAGATCGTTTTAATAACAGGTGAGATTTATTTCTCATATTCTTTTCTTGTAAAATTAATTTACTCGAACTTTTTTTTTTATTGCAGGAGTTCAGTAGACACGTAGACGGCTATGGACATTTGCAACACCAAAGGTGCTACAAATGCGCTGCTGCTCTCTTTAGGGAGACTGGAACCTGGTCACTAATGCCGGAACACAATTCAAGACTGTTATAGCGACATATTTTAGACCAAGGGTGGTAGCCATCCAGTCGGGCGAATGGCCTTCCACCTGGCGGTGGGTTGTTAAGTCGCCTCTTACGACAGGCCGCCCGGCCGCAGGAAATTGTATTCTTTCTCCGTTCCTGCACGGATAACTTATTTCGCTTTTTAACTAAAAGAATCCTTGAGTCAATGGTGTATTTCAACTTAATGCAATTTAGTTTTATCTTAAGAATTTATTTACATTTTTAATCATAAAGTATGTCTCTTTTTTTCAAATTACTTTTTAATAATTATCAAGAAATATAAATCTTCTACATTCAGCTAAAGTCTTAGATCATATAAACGTTTATATCTCAATGGCTAAAGTTCGAAATATTGAAATAATTTTCATTTATAATTTCTTAACATTAGTATATGTAAATTTAGTATTAAAATTAGAATAAATTAATATAATAAGTTATTCTTAAGGTACACCACAACATAAAAATCACTAAATTAATGTCACACACAGTAACAAAAATAAACATTATTGTTTATTTTTGTTACTGTGTGTGACATAAATTTAGTGATTTTTATACATACATGCTTATGCATGTATGAACTCTAAAAACTTCATAGAAATTAAGCTGTAAAAAAGGGTACGGAACTCGAGTCCGTAGAGTTGTTAAACAAAAAACTTAACAAAGAGCAATTAGCGTAATAGCCCAAAACCTGAAACCCTTATTCCCTAAAACTCAAATATTGAGATACTTGTTTGTTTTATTAAGCGTGCTATTTAAGAAGCAAGATATATGTTGAATAAAGGTAAAAAGAATTTGGGTTATTATTGAGGTCAACATCGTGAATAATGCGATTTTTATCGAGATTTAGGCCCTTTTATAGGGCACTTCCGTAAGATTAGCATCTGAAACTGAAAAGTTACATGGCTACTTTTATCTATTTTCGTTACACAATACAATCGGATACATTTTAGACAATTTTGGGGCAACTAATCAGGATAGAGATTAATTATTTAGCTTTTATGTGTTTTTCTTTTGGATATAATGGAGTCCAGATATTAAATACATATGAACTTAACCCTTAAGACAATTATCGATATACCAAAAAGCCGCAAGACTAACACTATCACTATCTCGTAATATACCAAGAAAATATACCCATTTCATACAACTCCTATATAAACAGAGTGAGACAACAACACTATTAACGATCACGTGCACAAACGCAATCTGCACTCTCATCGCGGACACATATGTGCTAATAGTGAGCTAAAGGGTTTTAATTATACAAAATATACATAACAATTAATTAAAGTAAACTAAGTTCTAAATAAATTAATATAAACTAAAATTAGACTATACTATATAATAACAATCTATAAATAAAAAATAGGGGGGCTCGTGACCAAAATGCTGGCTGCATTACCACGTTGGAAGGCAACGCTGATGCTAGCCAGCCTTTTGGTTACGCGAGACATCAATTAGACACGTTGAGAGGTCTCGATATAGGCGACGAGCTCCAGGCCCCCACAGCCCCGGGGTTTCAACCCCGAAAGCCACAATGATGTACCCATTACCAATGAACACATGCATATTTGCGGCGTTTCAGGGCCTATTTGTGTGCAGAAGCAGCCCCGGCTTTCACGGCTGTGGCTGGGAGATGGGAAGCCGCCAAAGTATCAAGACAAGTTGCATCCCATACAAAAGGGCGTCCCATTTACCATTTAGTTGTAAATCATACTTACGCAGTAATGGTGAGCTTTTATCGGGACCTATACGTGTCATTTTTTGTAAAAAAAATAGATATTATTAACTTAAAACTCGTAATCTCAGGTTAGTAACTCGAAACTAGTCATCATTGTCAGCCAATTATTGTCCATTACTAGAGTAATATGTCTACATATTAGGCTTGTACTACTTAACTCAGTCCTCCACTGTCCATCGTTGTCTACCGGAAAACTTGCGAATCGAAATGGGTAGTACTTATATGATTTCTCCTACATAGGTAGGTATATCCCAGTTGAATAAATCTCTTATAATGTTTAACCCAAAACATGGTAACTGAAAAATTTTCCGACTTTTATTTTATCAAGCAAATATATTTTTCCGCCTAAAAAAAATACGCAGAGCTTTCAACACCTTACTCCTAAGTTCATAAAAGTTGCAGTGTTTGTGTTCACACGCAGTCGCGGTGGAAATGTTTTAATATTAAAAATGTAAACACTAAGTAATTCACCTCATTTCCCACGTGGCTTCAGAACAGCTATGAGATTTTATGCGTAAACATGTCAAATTTAATTACGTCGTTCCTTTTTTTACTTTCCTGGGATAAAATGCATAATTTAAACCAGTGTAACGTTGGAAAAACTTCATCAGGGTGTGAGTAACACTGGGGTGTTGCAGATAAGCATGATGAACACTAACCACTCACCATCAGATTCACCATCCGCTTATTGTCTTTCTTTCACCTACTTAAAATAATATTTTGTACAATACTTAGATAATTCTTCATTACGCTTAGATATTTATTCAAAAAATAGCTTTATGTATTATATTACATAAACCTTAATTGTACACTGAGCTAGGCTCGAAATATACCTATACATATAATAGTGTTTATTGAGTAAAGTCTGCAGAATGGCATCAGCATAGCGTTCCTGAGAATGTACCATTGGGGTGAGTTCGCGTAGCGTAGTGGTATGCACTGTTGTGTCGGGGCGCGGGAGCCCTAGCGGACGGCGTAGAGAGGCGGCGCGGCGCAGTGCGGCGCTATCGAGCGGGCGAGGGGTGCGGGCCCGCGGCGGGAACACAGTTCGTAGGGGGTGAGGCGTTGAGGGGCGCGGGCGTAGGTCTGCGAGGGCGGCAGTGTGGTCGCAGCCCCCGGGAGCGCGGCACGCGGCATGGGTGGCGCGCTGGTGCTGGCGCTGGTGGCGGCGGCGCGGGCCGGTTCGCCCAACGGCACCGGCGCGCTCGGTCTCGACCCCCTCGATATCCTCGCGCCTTCACCTTCCCCCACATCCGAGGAAGAGAAGACGCCGCTTTTCCCCACCGACCTGTTTACTGAAGAGCAAAGACGGTCCGGCGCCGTCCTGCTCCACGTGGTCGGCATGGGCTATATGTTCGTCGCACTCGCGATCGTCTGCGACGAGTTCTTCGTGCCGGCCCTAGATGTTATCATAGAGCGGCTGGCGATCAGGGATGATGTTGCGGGTGCCACTTTCATGGCCGCTGGTGGCTCTGCGCCAGAGCTGTTCACCTCGGTCATCGGCGTGTTCGTCTCTTTCGACGACGTGGGCATCGGGACGATCGTCGGCTCGGCGGTGTTCAACATCCTATTCGTCATAGGTGCCTGTGCGTTGTTCTCCCGCACGACCCTCTCCCTGACCTGGTGGCCATTGTTCCGAGACTGCACCTTCTACTCGATTAGTCTGATGGTGTTGATATACTGTTTCCGAGACAGCGTGATCTATTGGCAAGAGGCTTTGGTGCTGTTCTCGCTGTACGGCGCTTACGTGTTGTTCATGAGAGTGAACCAGCCAGTGGAGAGGGCGTTGAAGAAGCTCATCTACAAGAATAAGGTGACCCGCGTCAGGAGTACTGATCAGCTGATGCCAACGGTGAGCTCGCCCGCACAGCCCGTACCTTGCATGCACGCGATGGTTTTGACGCAGATTTAGAGAAAACTACGCGCGCTTTGAGCAAAATACAATTATGTAGGTAGTCGGGTTGGTAAACAAATTAAAGAATTGCGGTAACACAAAATAACCGAGATCGCCTCATATCCATATTACACAAACAATAAAGTTCCATTCATAAGGAGTTAGGAGTAAGTTACAAGTCCCAAATTTATTGGTCTTAAAATAGGCTAAAAATAAAACAGAAGCTAAGAACTTCTGATAAATATGGTATTTATATAAACTAGAGAACATTAGAACTAAGCAAGAAAAAGTTGCGCTTCAAGTTTTGCAATTAACACAAGTGTCTTTGTTTATGCCATCATTAATTCATCAATAATGGTCACCTATGGTATTTTACATGGGATTTTTATGATCCCCATTTCCCAAAGGACATAATAGACCAAGTGTATAATGAAGGGTTTATTCCCAATTCGTTTAGAAAGCATAAAAGAAATCCTCCAAAGTAGTTTACATGGTAATTGTAGACTTCCTTATGATTTATCAGCTAGTTAACGTCCGGCTGCCGGAATAGAAGATCGAAAGATACAATATCTACACTTTTGCTGCTAGACGCATAGGCTTTCATACATCGGTAAATTTCGCATAATGTCATCAATCATCGCTGACAAGTGTAAATATAACAATATCCACTTATAACTGCGTAAACAGTACGTGTTTTCTGGCAGACCACATTATTTGAATAACACGCGGAGACCGCCCACTTAGCACCCGACTTCTTATAGTGTACCTATCTTAAATAGTAACTGATTAGTGTTATGTAGATATATTTAAATTTTCTAAACTTCTAATAATTAAAATACTGTACTCAATCTGCGTCAAAACTGTCTGTATTGCCCTTAGCAATGTTTTTAATATGTTAAATCCCTTATTTGATCTTATATCATCATCGCTTTTGTTTTAACATTCAACCGATACCAACTAGACAAGTATAGTTCAATGAAAACCTCTATTTTTGGTAAATTCTCTATGAACAGATTCACTGCTCACAAAAAAATTATTATTATATGTTACTAATTATGCGAGCCAATACAATCCTATATAATACAGATATTACAAATCTACATTTGTATTTGTGATGTTGCAAAAGTCGAAAATATGTCTAAAGTCAACTTACTGAAGTAGTTAGTGCAAGACATATAATTCCTAAAATATGGCAATGAACTCAATTTTCGGGCTTTTGTCTCCAGTCTCGGCCAGCCCGTCCTCGTAAGATAGCGTTTGATAAGACAGTTGTCGAGACTCGGTCTACGCTCGATGACTTGTTTACTTAGTTGTCGCTTCTCCAGCAGTTATAACTTTGCTACTACCCGTTCAGCTCGTTCATTAGAAAAGCCTTGCCCTAAGTCTGTAGCATTCAGAAAAAATCATGCTAGTGCAACTTTTTATTTATTTTCAATTCATATTAAATCAGTTTACAGACCACCGAAACCGTTAAAAGTTACGATTCCAATTCGATTCGAATGCCAATTTGAGTTACAGGCTTGGGGCCCTGATTGACTGGTTTATTCGAAACGAAATGTTTTGTGATGATCCTTTACTTAATTTTCCAAACTACCGTGAATTATATGTCATCTATGCTAATATATAAAGCTGAAGACTTTGTTTGTTTGTTTGCTTGAACACGCTAATCTCAGGAACCACTAGTCTGATTTGAAAAATTCTTTCAGTGTTAGATAGCCCATTTGTTGAGGAAGGCTATAGGCTAATAAGACAATAGGAGCGGAGCACCATTGAAGAATGTTTCAAAATCAGGTTTTTTTTCCTTTTGAGAGCTTCCACTGCGTGCGCTGCGTAAACGGTTAAAGTTTCGCAAAAATTATGTCTGACAGAAGTTAGCATTAGTCCAAAAGTAACTATTCCACGCGGATTAAGTCGCAGGCAGAAGCTAGTTATAAATATTTCAAGAAAATTTTCAACCAAGCTGTCAAATGGTACTTTGTTCCAATTTACCGCCGGAACCGTTGGACGAAGCTTAGGTAATAATGAAATTGTTTACAAAATTAAAGAATCATGGCTCAGAATGAATCAGCTAGCTTTAATCTCGAACTTAAATTTCTCTTGAAACGTTTTACATAATTTTGACGTATTAACGTCATAATTTACAAATAAACCGCGGCATAACCTAAAGGTTAAATGTATGTAGTTTTGTTACTAATCCATACTTTTCTACAGTTAATATATACAAAGTTGTAAGGTAATTGTAGTAAATATTAATATTTTAATTCATTAGGGTCATATCGTACACATTCAGCACCCGAGTAATTGAAATAAAGACCTGATTACTTTTTAGCCAAACTGCCATAAAGAATTACATTATATGTACAGTGGTGGTATGAAAATGTTCGCCAGTTTTCAAATTGATTTATTTAACGTTCCGCGAGCACATCTCACCTGTTCAAACTAAGTCACAGAACAGACTGTTCTACAGAAAATTATGTTTAACTATTTGACAATAAAGTTTAATATTACTTAGAAGACTTAGATCAAAGTTGTTTGATTTTTTTATCTTGTCTAAGAAGATTGTTTAGACATGTAAATTTTTTATTGGTTATGATATTTATAGTGATCTATCCTCTTTGTTTCTTATTATTAATCTCAGCGTCTGTCGTTGTCAACATTGCAATTTTCTTTTTTCACGTTTCTATATTTAAAACGTAAAATTTATTAAAATGTTGGCAGTATTGTTTCTTGTACTCGTGCAAGCAAAAGTCGAGTGTAAGGTGACGAACATTTTCGTTCAGTGACTGTATATACAATTATTGTCAGAGTCATACAACACGTTTATCACAATTGTTCCCGTTTAAATTAGATTTCTGAACCGAATGGTCTCAAGGGATTTATGGACTGGTTTGATGGCTGTTTCTTTTTGCCGAGCTACAATTGACCATGGAAATCCTGCCCTGTAAAATGAATAACTTAAAACTTGTAGTAACGCCAATGGTCTTGAGAGTTTGGGAAGAACTAAGTACCTCTGCCCGTGCCACTAATTCCATAGTCGCGGTCGTTATTCCGATGCATCATTATTCTATTGTAAATAAATAATTTCATATAAAAAAATAGCCGAACGGCATTGCACGTGACGATGGTAGGCATCGTGACGGAATACATCTAATTCCCTGGCAACGTGGCAAGCCTTTGGTGTGGGATGCGACCTGCGTGGACACGTTGGCCGCATCCCATTTACCGAACACATCTAGATCGTATCGTATCTATATTATCCGTGCAGGAACGGAGAAAGAATACAATTTCCTGCCGCCGGGCGGCCTGTCGTAAGAAGCGACTTAATAACCCACAGCCAGGTGGTAGGGCATTTGCCCGATTGGATGGCTACCACCCCTGGTCTAGAGTATGTCGCCATAACAAACTTGAGTTGTGTTCTGGCATTAGTGACCAGGTTCCAGTTTCCCTTAAGAAAGCAGCAGCGCATTTGTAGCATCTTTGGTGTTGCAAATGTCCATAGGCGATGGTAACCGCTTTCCATCAAGTGGACCGTCTGCCTGTCTGCTGATCTCCTGCAATAAAAAAAAAAAGATCGCCGGTTCGACGGCGGACACAGCTTAATCACTCAAGCGGCGCAAATATGCAACCCTCAGTGACATTTACCTATATGTTTCAGCCATTTGCTGTCGAAACGCTTGAGGCCAGGAGCCACTACTAAAACTTATCAAAACGACTTATCGACTCTTCAGGAGATCAGAGGGCTGGTGCCTACCCAAGCTAGATACAACGGATCAGTACGGCGATCCAGCCAGGAAATATAGCCAGCCCTTTGGGCACATTACCCATAGACACTAATAGATAGTGATCTAGGCTCATTATTCTTCTTATAGTCTTGAGGGAATCTGAGTAGGATACGATATTAATAAGTTTTCATCTATTGTATTACTTTATAAAGTCATCTATACTAATATTATAAAGAGGTAAAGTTAAAGGGGATAATCTCTGGATCTACTAAACCGATTTTTAAAATTCTTTTATTGTTAATAAGCTACGTTAATAGGGAGTGCCATAGGCTATATTACATGATGATATATATATATATATATATATATATATATATATATATATATATATATATATATATATATATATATATATATATATATAGGTGATGTCAGGAGCCTTAAGAACAGACGAGTGTGCATGACAAGAGTTATGAATGTCAAAGAGGCGAGTGAGGTGTGTAAGAATAAGCCTAAATGGCACTCTGTTGTTCGTGCCTACCCCGCAAGGGAACTGGCGTGAAGTTATGTATGTATGTATGTATATATATATATATATATATATATATATATATATGTTTGTATTTTTTATTCTGTTTTGATAGAAATTGAAGTTTAGTAAAATGGTTTCATGTTTCAATTATTTGGAGGTACTTTGGTGTATGTTTGTCATAACATATGATAACCGCAGAATAATTACGGAACATCCAGGTTATTATTTTTTTGTTAATTATGATCAGTTTACACCCTGCCTTTTGCGGTAAGTGTACGGTCTGAATAGCAAAGCGTCCGGCGGGGCGGGTTGCGGGCAATAGAGCGCCCAACTGAGGGGCCTGAGTGCACGCTCCGCGTTCATCATTCGCAAACTGGTTTAAACCTGTACGCGACTAGATCGCGATCGCGATCTCGGCTGGCACTAGGGACACTCGTTAGCGTTTACTGAACCGAACGGACAGCGGAGCGGGGCGTACAGCGTTCCTATACACGATACGTCGCTCAACGCAAATATGCCCGCTGGAGCCACCGCGCCAGCCGCCCCCTATTAGGAACACCCGCTAGCATTTCCATGTGTTTGACACGAACGCTGCATGCTCGAATAGAGCGGGCACTCAGGGGCCGGAAGTAGAGTTTGGCCGGCAAGTCATCTCACAAGATGTTTATTCAGATGTTTTCCTATGGGAACACTCATATCTGTCAAACGAATAGTTATATATAGAATATTCTATAAGCAATAGCAAAACCGAAACGAACTTACATTAATATTTAAAAAAAATACCAATTCGAGATTTTGATGTTATATTTGATGTTGCCAGTAGAAGGTATTTTAAATGCCGCCATATAGTTGTGCCACTACTCGCTGGCCAAGCTCCGCTATGGGACTCTCAGGCATTGCATGCGATCTACTCTCCTAAACCGGCCCATACATGTCAGTTATAATTTGACCGTAATTTTCACATCTCGAAATTCTTTCGAAAACAAGGAGACTAACTCTTTGAATTTGTATGACTGTCGGATATTGTGATTTACGCACATGTATCGATGGATTTAATGCGTTGTTTGTGTAGTGCGATTTTGTTATTAATTATTAGTGACGTTAATATTAATAGATAACGTATTCACTAATGTAGCTATTCGTTAAAGGCGTTATTCTTAACATGTGAAGCCTTGGTATAATAATATACACATTAGGTCAGAACACGGCCTATGTGGTGCATGCTTTTCGGCCAGGATTCGAACCCGCGCAATTTGAGTTTGGGATATAAGTGCGCCAACCACTGCGCTACCACGGTTTTTAGTAGCTTAATGGTGGTCATATAAGTATCTAATTTTTTTATGTTTATGGCTTGGCAACTAGGCCTTTAAGCCAGGCGCAATTGTATAGTAGGCTACAATCGACGCCGTATGACGGAGTTCTTGTGAAAACTCGAAAGGCCACATTTGACTATACAGTTCACATTTCTCACAAGAACACATAATTACTACTCAAAAACAATCAATATCCCAAAACTATTGTTCATTTTAGAGTGATTTTACACATTTTTAGAAAATAAAACTGCACAGCACAGCGTCCCCTTTCAGTTCCCGCCAAAAACTCCAGTATCTAATTTTTTTTTATGTTTAAGGCTTGGCAACTAGGCCTTTAAGCCAGTCGCCGTTGTATTGTAGGCTACAATCGACGTCATTCAACAGAGTTCTTGTGAAAACTCGAAAGGCCACATTTGGCTATATAGTTCACATTTCTCGCAAAAAACACATAATTACTACTCAAAAACTACCAATATCCTACAACTATTGTTCATTTTAGAGTAATTTTACACATTTTTGGAAAATAAAACTGCACAGTACAGCGTCCACGTTCAGTTCCCATCAAAAACGCCAGTATCTAATTCTATTGAATGCTTCACAGATTAAAACTGTTTTAAATTTAAATGACGTTCCAATCGAACGATTTTAAAATTAGAATTCAAAATGGAAGTTTTATTTTAGTTTCATTCAGCCACAGGTTAAATTTATACTGGTATATATTGGACTTGTCGAAATTAGTCTTGTGCTTATTTAGTCATCCAAATGAGCGCTCCTTTCTAGTACAATTTGATCAATGAACTACCTTAGTACTATTCGGGCTTTATAATTTTTTGATCTTCTTTGTTACTATGAATCACGGTCCTTAATAGTTCATTGATCATGAAGCAACTGCACAAGACTGTTGGATCGTATTGGAAGTGAACTAAAAGGCCGATTGAGGCCCGGTTACCATATTTTACCGAAGGTTATTTTGTTTTACTATCTGTTAAAATTTGACATAGCCTCCATACATCTAATGAAATTGGAAGGAAGGAAATTGAATGAATACTAGTTCTAATCTTTGATATTTTGAAAAATGCGCTTTTAAATAGTTAGATTCGACTCACCGATAGCTCGTTGTAGATTTTGATTTGAAGAGAGTGGAATGCGGTATCGTATGGACGGTGGCGCCACTCGTAGACGTGTTGGAATGTCGATTTGATTGACACACGAATTTACAGTGACGTTTAGACGAGCATTTTTGAATCGCGGGAATTTGAAGACAAGCGTTTAATAGCAAACCATACACCATCTAATACCAGTCTTTATCGTCTTCACTTTAGGGATAGAGATCTGATATTTACACACACGCAGCCGTGAGTAAAGATACAACCCGCAAGAGTTAACTTGAGACTTCGCTCGGATGACGTAAGCGCGAGGTACTGATGCGTCGATGGCGAGAGCGGTAAGAAAGCGGGAGTCGAGAGGGGAGCGCGCATTCCGCTCAGGCCTCAAGTTAACGCTGGCGGATAATAAATTTATTTTAGTAGTGGTCGCCCAGTGGTCGAAATTCGACCATAATTAATTTAAATTATAAGTTTGAACATTATGAAGGTTCTGTTGTCAAAGACTATAATACTTCTATAATCACAGATTTCGCCAAGGCTGTTAATTTGACTTTAACAATAAACAAAAGATATGCGTGTGTGTGTCAAATACATGGTAGTGTGTGTAATGTTTTTTTTATTGATTTATTATTTATGATTATTTTATTGATGTATTTTTTTTTGTATAATTTAAAAAAAATATTGGCATTCTGCACTCCTTCTCTATATAAACTATAATTGTGAGAAATTTAATACTCCTGCGGCCGCGAAATTTTCGTAAAAAGGGGTACAAAGTTTTGGCTTCTCGTCTTAATATAATGATAATGAATCCTATGAACGCGTCGATGATAACACCGCGGAGGCATCGACAATGAAGGGGCGGAACTCTATTAAAAACGAATTACGTTCTGACATTAATAGCATCAACTATAGCACGATATTATGTTTGCCGAGTATGCGTATGTCCCGATTAACGTCAACTGAGGGCCTAAAGCGGCCGCTTTTGGAGAGTTGCTTAATGAAATTGACACATCTAGATATACTGGTAGTTATATAACAGCATAAAATTCTACTTTATTTTGATATAGAGGGCCTAAAGCAGTTGACTTTGGAGAATCGCTCAGTGAAATTGACACGTGTCTAAAGATACTGGTAGTTGTAAGACATAGCATAACGTTCCACTTTATGTTGATACTTGTCATGTTCGTCATATGAATCTGCGAAAACAACCTCTTCAGGCCGTCTGGTTATGTGCATAATATCAATCTGTGAAGGCCCTCTGATTGTTGTCGTTTGGTTTGCGTCCGGGCTTCACCTGCGACAGTGTTATAGTTATTGACTGTGGCCTAATGTATTATTTATTTATTACATTTATAGCGAACGAACGAATAGCTACATTAGTGTATATTTGTATATGACATTCGATATCTGTCAATATTTAACGTCATTAATAACAATATCGCATCACAAATAACATATTAAACACATCGCTACACCTGCATAAGACGATCAATAACTGTATACATATTGACCGTTATTATCCCAAATGAAACAGTACCATAAGGAACTATAGAAAAGTATTTAATTTATAATACTCCTAATACTTGAAAAGTTGTAGTAGTATTTTTTAAGTCCCAGCATTGTGACTTTTTTTTTATTTTACAAATAAAGGTAGCAGGAGAGTAATACCTACATTTTATAAAGACTTTTTAAGCGTCTACCCCTTTCTCCTATTAATAAATACTCACTTATAGCACGAAACATGATTAGCACAAAGCTAATCGTTTCACACCGATATTCTGTGAGAGCGTGGCATCGCGCCAATCGAGCCTTCCCTAAGAGTTGTAATCAAGATAAGATCGAAGAAGATTGTAGATTCGAAACTCGAATCGAATAATTCGAATTATTCGAAAGTTCCCGAATAATTTGAAAAAACCGAATAATTCGATTTTTGTCCGAATTATTTATTATTCGCAAATTTTAGAGTATTTTAAAACATTGCATGTGTAACCTTTTTCTTATAGATTTTTTTCAAACGGAAATTAATAATTATAAAACCAAAATGAATTGAAAAGATCTCTTGCCAATATTAGTATCTAGATTTTTTATGTTACTCGCAGAAATGAACATATATTGAAATTGAGCAATTGTTTACTCCGGTAATTGATTTTTAATCAAAAATTATATTATTCGTAAGTAGAATATTTTGATACACGATGTAATGGAATTCAAATTTGAAACAATAGAAAATCTAGTAATATTTTCATAATTCGCGAATTATTCGTTTTTTTTTAATTATTCGTCAAATTTCGAATAATTCGTAAAATGGAATTATTCGATTCGAATTTCGAATCGAATATTGATATTCGATTCGATTCGAACGATATTCGCACACCCCTATTCGAAAGGTATTGCCAATTGATTTTTTAACAGGGTGTCTGGAAGAGATCGCTTCTTAGCAATAGGACCGCCCATTGCGCACATTTAGAATATTTTTAGGCTATAAGTTTTTCTGTGTTTTCTGTAATGGTGTAGAATAAAGTGTTATCTACTCTCTCTCTCTCTCTGCATGCATTGTTTATTATTTCTATTGCTTAGACATATCCTGTCAGTTATTTACTCTTGTGGGATTACATTTAATTACATAAAATAACAAGTGTCGTTTTACTTTTACAATTTATACAAGATCTAATATCCGTAACTGAAACTATCCAAAATTAACGGATAATCCCAAATAACTTTATATCCGTGACCGTATTTAAAAACCGATATAATATTATTCATATACGTACCCACATCTGGATCCGAAATTTAATATCCATAACATCTCTAACAATCTAACATATATGTACATGACAAAAGAAAACGACACGGTTGAATAAATAATAATGAAGTTACTCACAAATAGCGTGACACGATCAAGTTTGCGTGTTTACTTCGGACCCGGTTCTTTAAGCAATTTACACAATGCGTATGTTCCCAACAGCTCAGTTGATTAGTACATAATAAGCATATTTGGAAGGGTAATTTTAATCATTATAATACACGATGATGTTGTTCATTTAATTTGGGACTCCCAGGGCGCCCGAGCTTCGCTTGCTTTAGATGTGAATAATGTTCTTGTGTAAGACTGCTTTTTATTGGGGAATAATACCTACATAATTAAATTTAAAGAGCATGTAGCAGCGAGAGGTAGAGAATAAATGAAACTACAGATGGCAAATGAGTAGTATTCATTGTCGAGTGCTGAAGTGAACTCATTTAATTCGCCAGGTGGTAGGGTATTTGCTCAACTGGATGGAGGCCACCCCTGTTCCAGTCTCCCTTAAGAGAGCAGCAGCGCATTTATAGCACCTTTGGTGTTACAAATGTCCATAGGCGATGGTAACCGCTTTCCATCAAGTGGGCCGTCTGCCTGTCTGCTGAACTCCTGCAATAAAAAAAATAAAAAAATATTATGAAAACGGTAACCTTAATTACAAATAATAACAAGTCGTACTGTTTTTTTTTGTTTTTTTAGTTTGCTTCGCAAACTGGCCAACTCAGCTTACTTCTTTTAAACAAAACTAGAGTACAGATAATATGGTTGCTGACCGGCCTTCTTGGTGCGAACACAGCATGCATTATATAAAGACATTGAGTACATAGTAATTTAGAAAAAAAAAGAAGAAATTAGTAATTACTGAAGTTAAATAAATAATTAAAAAGGAATGTGAAACTTCTTGATGTGCTTAACCGATGCATTGAATATATCGAGCTCGTGGCAGATATTATTACATACATACATAACTTCACGCCAGTTCCCTTGCGGGGTAGGCACGAACAACAGAGTGCCATTTAGGCTTATTCTTACACACCTCACTTGCCTCTTTGACATTCATAACTCTTGTCATGCAAGCTCGTCTGCAGATATTATTATAGGCAGTATAAAGACGGTAGAGTGGTGAGTGTTGACAGTACACAGTGCGACATGCTGGTAGAGCGAATGTTTTACGATTATGATTATGCTAGTACAATATATAGAACAATGTGTCAGCAGGTCGGATAGCAACTATTAATATGTGCGCTCCCGCGATGCGCTAGTCAGTTATATGCGTAACGTCGAACTCCACCGCGTTCTGGTGCTTCCCTCCATCAAAAACTACATCACGTCGCTCTCGTGTAAGTATTTCGATCTCGCGCCGCACCATCGAAATCCGCTTGTTGTGTCCGCGTCCGATTATAAGTCTCATCGAAAGACTCTTGTGCGACGACCGTGTAACGTCACGGACAGAGTCGACGTTATTACAAAACGGCTGGCCCGGATCAGCCCGCCCGCGAGGGATGTCAGGAGACATAGCCCCCCCACAGGATAGACTAGGCGTGTTGCTGGGAAGTTTCCCTCGCCATTTCTTCTCTCCCAGCCACAACACGTTGCGAAACGGCAGCAAGATAGTGTAGGCCGCCGCTAACCGCCGATGGTGGGCGTAATCAGATTCACCCCCCTCTCATGGCAACAGTCCAGCCAAGGTACAACTCCCTAGGGAGCTCCCTCGAGCAAGTTGACCCCTGGAAAACCCCGGTAAAGTTGTGAGGTCTTCGGACCAACAACATAAAGTCAAGTCCAATAAATGAAAAAAAGCGCTAGTCAGTACTTGGTTGTCCGCTGAGATGACTAGACGTATGCAGCTCCCATAAGCAAAACCTTACCTAGATTCAAAATTTGATCCAGATATGCCGTTTCACAGGAAATAAATAATATATTTTAGTTACGAAGATTGCTTGTTTATAATTACAAGATTTAACAAGACATACAATACTAGTAGAGACTCGATTATGTAAGTTGCAGTTATGCGGATTCGCAGCTATCCGGATTAGTAGTCATTTCATGATTAACATTGTTATATTTTAGTAATTTAAGAAAATATTTAGGTACTATATATAATAATATAGTATAGCCTAGTATAGCATGTATAGTACGGTATAGTAAATATGTACAAAAATGTATGTTTAATCTCCTAATAATCATAGATTTTTAGTTGATAAGTTTCTTTTGTTATTTGGAATAAACGCGTGTATGCGGAAGAGGTATGTTTTCTTTCTGGAGTTAATAATATGTACACAAATTACTATCTTCGTACAATTATTTTTTGAAGATTAAATATAATAATTCTTTTCTAAAATTTCAATTTTCAAGATAACACATTGTTTATAGAAGTAGAGAGGCGATATATTCAATTATCCGAATACCTCACGACAACAGTCACTCTGGGTAGAGACTCCACTATATGTTAAGTGCCAGTGTCCTTATTTCTGTGGACCTTGCCTATTTATCCCTCTAAAACCTGATTTATATTTGCTTAGTTAAGTGGTTAGTTGACTCCTGTTTAATTCCTTATCATCTTTTGGATAGATATTTTATACTTAAGTAGTAAGTTGTCGATTAATGGCCGGTTTCTATATCTTATACTATTTGTCACTTTACGTTTTATCCGTGCAGGAACGGAGAAAGAATACAATTTCCTGCGGCCGGGCGGCCTGTCGTAAGAGGCGACTTAACAACCCACAGCTAGGTGGTAGGGCATTTGCCCGACTGGATGGCTACCACCCCTAGTCTAAAGCATGTCGCCATAACAACCTTGAGTTGTGTTCCGGCATTAGTGATCAGGTTCCAGTTTCCCTTAAGAGACCAGCAGCGTATTTGTAGCACCTTCGGTGTTGCAAATGTCCATAGGCGATGGTGACCGCTTTCCATCAAGTGGGCCGTCTGCCTGTCTGCTGATCTTCTGCAATAAAACAAAAAGGACGTAGAGCAATATTATTATAAACTAGCTGATTCCCGCAACTTCGTCCGCGTGGTGCGGTTTTTTAACTATCCCACGGGAACTCTTTAATTTTTCGGGATCAAATGTATCCTATATATTGACCAGGGATATAAGCTACCACCATAAAAAATTTCATTTGAATCGGTCCAGTCGTTTCGGAGATTAGCCGGTACAAACAGACATGTAGACAAACAGAGAAACAAAAAGTTTGAAAAAAAACTTAATTAGTTCTATATCACTTCTTCCACCCTTCTTGACTCGGTTTTTAGCAATTTTTTTCATTGTACAGAAATTTGACCTCTATAATTTTATTATATGTATAGATAGATATCTAAACATGCAGTGTCTGTACATTGAAGCTTAAAAAAACAGCTGATTTTTTTAAAATTTCTTGTCTGTCGGTTTTTCTGTTTGTTCGGGGTTCACGTAGAAACTACTGAGCCGATTTCGATTCCGTTTTCGCTGATCGATATCAAATTCTTAGACATAAAATCTGCGCTACTTTTTATCCTGGGAATCCCGTGGACTTTTTTCTGGGAACGATTTAAAAGGGTCAGATAAAAAATCTGATTCCAATGTGATTTTTTTACTGATCGATAGCAAATTTTACGTCATCAAATGTGTGATATATTTTATCCCGCGGGAATTTTCCCGGGAGCGATTTGAAATTGTTCGGGTGCATAAAAATTGGCTTTTTGCGATACAGTTTTCTCTAAAAACCATAGCTTGCATTCTTTTTTAAAAACTTTCTGTCCCGGGAACCCCGCCGTAATTTCCAGTCAAGCGTGGACGAAGTCGAGGGCGTTTTCTAATATGTATATAAGTATACTTTAAAAATTTTTTATTGCAGAAGTTCAGCAGACAGGCATGCGGCCCACTTGATGGAAAGCGGTTACCATCGCCTATGGACATTTGCAACACCAAAGGTGCTACAAATGCGCTGCTGCTCGCTTAAGGGAGGCTGGAACCTGGTCACTAATGCCGGAACACAACTCAAGGTTGTTATGGCGACATACTTGAGACCAGGGGTGGTAGCCGTCCAGTCGGGCAAATGCCCTACCACCTGGCTGTGGGTTGTTTAGTCGCCCCTTACGACAGGCGGCCCGGCCGCAGGAAATTGTATTCTTTCTCCGTTCCTGCACGGATAAACTATAAACTGATGCTGAAACTAAAGCAACATTTTGCTTCGATAATATAAAGACTCTCCAAACCAAATACTGAATAGTACTTTCAGTTTAGCTATAAAACAGAATTTGGCTAATACCGCTACAGCGCTACGTGCTACGAGCGTAGCCGGCTACGTGGTCCCCACAAATGCTACGTCGTGGCATTGTATTGTGAGAAGGAAATGAAAGCAGGTTTTAAGGCCTTACGTAAAGGAAAGACATTAGGATATGTACCTAAAACAGTTTTGACGTTGGTTCTTTGCTTGCATAAGCGTTTATTCTGGCTTAAAGGCCTAGTTGCCATGCCAGAAACATCAAAAAAGCGATTATTATAGGTTCGAAAATTCGTCAATTTATCATTTTTTTTGGACTATTAAAATTTTCACACTAATAAAGTCTCTTGTAATAAAATTAGACATTTCTATACATACATACGTACATAACTTCACGCCAGTTCCCTTGCGGGGTAGGCACGAACAACTGAGCGCCATTCAGGCTTATTCTTACACAACTCACTTGCTTCTTTGACATTCATAGCTCTTGTCATCCACGCTCGTCTGTTCTTAAGGCTCCTGACATCACCTTCTGCTAGTACACGATCAATTTGATCATGGAGGGTGTGTCGTGGCCTTCCACGACTTCTGCATCCGTCCACTTTTGCATTGTATATCTGTTTAGTCATTCTTTCCATATGCCCGAACCACCGGAGCATTCCTTTCCTTACCTTCACCCCGACACTCTCTTTACATTTCTACGTACGTGTGATATTATTTATCCAACAAAACGGGGTAGTTTTCACCAGATATATGTTTGAAGTTCACACAAAGAAAATCACGAGAAAAGCTTACGCAAGATTTTATGCTAAGTTGCTTATTTTTTTTTGGAAGTTAGTGTATTTACCTTAAGCAAAAGAAAAGGCCAACATTACTACGAAAAACGTGGAAAAGATGTGAAACAATAAGCGTTATTGTTTCTTTACTTTTAAGGCTTACCTTCTTTTGTTTACTCGTTGAAAGCCTTTGCGTATACCTTTTGAAGTCGCTAACAATGGGGCGAATATAAATTGTTAGGACTTTCCCGCGGCTTTGTCCACATAAAGATACAGTACTTATTTAGCAGGGTCTTTTTTGCAGTATGAAAATTATATCATAGTTATTTATTAAGGTTATTAGAAGCAATGCTACATTTTGATACAGTTTTTACATGTTTAGCCAGGTGGTAGGGCATCGCCCGACTGGATGGCTACCACCCCTGGTCTAGAACATGCCGCCATAACAACTTTGAGTTGTGTTCCGGCATTAGTGACCAGGTTCCAGACTCCCTTAAGAGAGCAGCAGCGCATTTGTAGCGCCTTTGGTGTTGCAAATGTCCATAGGCGATGTTAACCACTTTCCATCCAGTGGGCCGTCTGCCTGTCTGCTGAACTCCTGCAATAAAAAATAAAAAAAAAACATGTTTTGGCAAACACAAATACATAATAAAATGCCTAGGATGGTATGTCAATGAATGCATAAACATTCATCTATACATACAGATAAATAAAATCGAAGTGTCTGTATGTAATGTCCAAATAACAGCTTTTTACTAAATGCATATGAAAGTATATACGATATTTATATCAAAAAAACAATTATATTTTTGTTTGGAGTATGTTCCGGCTAATCTCTGAAATGGCGGGACCGATTTTGATGGAACTTCCATTGGCAGATAGCTGATGTTATAAGCAGTAACTTAGGCTACTATTTTCACTTTTGTTGAGGGTTCCACGAAAAAAAATAAAAGCAGCCAGCCTTCTGGGCAGGCGCCCATCTGGTAGCGATTTGTTACATAGTTTTTAATCATTTATACTATTTACTAGCTGTGCCCACGACTTCGTCCGCGTGGAATTGTTTTTGACAAAACTCTTATTTTAAAAGTAGCTTAAATTACTCCTTATAACAACTGCTATCTGCCAGTGAAAATTCCGTCAAAACTGGTCCAGCCGTTTCGAGGTTAACAGGAACAAACAGACAACCAAAATTTTTGAAATTTGCTGTTTTTATGTAAATATATACTTGCATATGCATTTAGTAAAAAGCTTTTATTTTGACATTACAAACAGACACTTCAATTTTACGCAGGCAAAGCGGCAAGAAAAGCTATTATGTAACTATAAATCTATACTTGCAAATACGTGTTATAATTGATAGGATGTCCGGATAATATCGCTTTGTCTACGATATTTTATACACAGACACGTCATAAGCCTATATCGTTATAATAAAAAAATAACATTAAACTATGTATATATATAGTTATACAGTACCAGAAAATAAGAAAGATCGTGCAGGATATCATAAGACCTGTCCATTCTTTGAAAGACGTATATGTTTTTTTTATAATAAATAGTTTTGCGTTTGACCACGATCACGTCTAATTCCGTCGAAAATGGAACACGCTTACCTATATAGTACCTATTCACACGAGACTTGAAGATGCCCGGTTTGCACTTTTCGGGAAACACGGACTCTGGTATTGCATTCCACACCCCTGCCGTACGTAGTAGTACGTATAGGTCCCGCCACGTAAAAAGAGCTCTGAGTGGTAGTGGAGGGGATGTGTCTGCGCAGGTATACAGTCGTATCCTAAAGTACTAGGGTAATGTTTTATGAGTAATTGGTTTATTGTAGAATCTTATTAGGTACTTTACTAGCTACTTAGTCTCGCCCCCTTCATACCACCAATTTGATCGACAAAACGCTCACTGCGCAGGTTCAGAGCCAGAGTTTTTTGTACGTGGCGCGAACTGTACGAACTGCCGTATTTTCATTTACTATTGGTCATCTGTGCTCGAAATTCGACCATAATAATTAATGTCAAATATTATACTTCTATAATCACAGATTTCGCCAAGGCTACACTGTTAATTTGACTTGTACAATAAACAAAAGAGTATGTGTTAAATACATGATAGTGTGTGTAATGTTTTTTTTTTATTGATTTTATGTATTTTTTATGCATAATTAAAAAAAAATATTAGCATTCGTCGCTTCTCCTCTATATAAACTGTAAGTGTGCGAAATTTCATTCTCCTCCGTCCGCGCAATTTTCGTAAAAAGGGGTACAAAGTTTTTGCTTCACGTATTAAAATATAGATAGTGTGAAGCGTAGGAAAAAGTAAATACGTTTTTGAACAAGTAAAATAATAATCATTGTAATGATTCAAAACAACCCACAGCCAGGTGGTAGGGCATTTGTCCGATTGGATGGCTACCACCCCTGGTCTAGAGTATGCCGCCACAGCAACCTTGTGTTGTGTTCCGGCATTAGTGACCAGGTTCCAGTCTCCTTTAAGAGAGCAGCAGCGCATTTGTAGCACCTTTGGTGTTGCAAATGTCCATAGGCGATGGTAACCGCTTTCCATCAAGTGGGCCGTCTGCATGTCTGCTGAACTCTAGCAATAAAAAAATATTAAAAAAACTTCTATATAATAACCAAAAAAATATGTTTATATTTCCGAGCTGTAAAAAACATGAAATATTAATATACATTACAAGCAATGTCATTTCTTAAATAATTACTTTTTTTATGGATGTTGTTGTGAAACATTGAAATCAAGTGAAAGCCGGGCAATTGCCCAGCATCAATGTTGCCCAAATAGAATGTGGTTAAACGCATCTATACTGAAACATCTAGGCTTAGGCCGGTTACGTTTGGCACGTAGCCAAATACTTCAATTTATCTACAAAATGCCTGCGTTTGATAATTTCTGTAATCGTCAGATATTATCCGATATTTAAACCATGAATAGCTAATACTAACAAAAAAGATAATTAACAAAATAATACACTCCAAGTTATCCTTAACTGCTGAACATAGAAATAGAATATCCGGAACAAAAAGCAATTTCAGTTAAGTCTACCAGGAACAAATTACGGCCAAAGAAACATTGTGTTTAAAGGTGTGCAGTTATTTAATAAATTACCAAAGGACTTACAAAAATATAAAAATTAAAAACTTTTTTAAATTAAACTAAAACAACTTTTTTTTTAAATAAATATAAAATGATAAACCACAACATATATCGAAGACTGCATAGCACCACATTAGTGTTAAGAATTATATTGTACTAGCTGATGCCCTCGACTTCGGCCGCGTGGTGCAGTTTTTTAACTATCCTACGGGAACTCTTTATATTTTCGGAATCAAAAGTATCCTATATGTTGACCAGGGATATAAGCTACCACCATACAAATTTCATATAAATCGCTCCAGTAGTTTCGGTGATTACCCGGTACAAACAGACAGACAAACAGAGAATCAAAAAAAAATGAAAAAAATCTATATATCTTACATCTCCCTGACTCGGTTTTTATAATTTTTTTCATTGTACAGAAATTCGACCTCTACAGTTTTATTATATGTATTATTATTATAGATTAGTTTCATCCGTGCAGGAACGGAGAAAGAATACAATTTCCTGCGGCCGGGCGGCCTGTCGTAAGAGGCGACAGAACAACCCACAGCTCAGTGGTAGAGCATTTACCCGACTGGACGGCTACCACCCCTGGTCTAAAGTATGTCGCCATAACAACCTTGAGTTGTGTTCCGGCATTAGTGACCAGGTTCCAGTCTCCTTTAAGAGAGCAGCAGCGCATTTGTAGCACCTTTGGTGTTGCAAATGTCCATAGGCGATGGTAACTGCTTTGCATCAAGTGGGCCGTCTGTCTGTCTGCTGAACTCCTGCAATAAAAAAAAAGTTATTAATTATTTTTAATCTCATTGTAAGTGAACTACATGTTCTTATGGGAAAGACACTTCCTTAAACCTAACAGCTCGTATTGAATTTTGTAGGTATACATATAGACGGAATTTTTCAAGTAGGCCTTCAGGGCCAAATGCTGAACTATACAAAAATACGAAATACAGTTTAAAGAGTCTCGGGGCCTTGTTTACTCCAAAAATCTAATGATACCATGTTAGTTTTCATCAAAATCTGTGCAAGCCCTTTGAGTACTATTTTTAACCTACTTCAAACAAAGGAGAACCTAAAAGTGAGAAATAAGACTTCTAGAAAAAAGAAACCGACTTCAATAGTAACTAAAAAGCAGAGAATAAATATTTTCTACATCTTGAAATCGGTGCGAAGTAAGCGGAAAGAAGTCGGTTTATTTTTTGCTAAAAAAATTATATAGTAAATAATTTAATTTATTAAGTTATTTTCTTAAGTGTTTGCCACTGATACACATATTTAAAAGTACAAAATAAAAATCAAATAATATGCCACCCTTAACACGGATAAAACGTAGTTTTATTATTTTTTAAGTAAGTTTAGTTACCACTTATGATAATATTAGAATCATGACTTAAATATTGTTACAGGACTCGAATTAAAATGCCGTTGAAATTACTATAGAATTTATTAGAACTATACAAACACGTATAAAACAGGTACAAATATAACCGGACGTAATAAGTTCAAACGTAATGCGCGATTCAATAACACGCGCAAAGTCCGTCACTAGGTTATCGAATGTATACAAGTCCCGCCTTGATCGTGGTTCTCGCTAGACTGACGATCTCTCCATTGGGCCATCGCTTTATAATATGTCTACCTGGCAAGCGTCGACGCAATTTCCCAAAAAACGTAATCCGCACACCTGCGTAATTATGCCTGCGAACGGCCATAAACGAGTACAATACACAATAGTTTTCTAATTACAAATTTTAAACGCAAAGTAAACAAAAGAAGATAGTCATAAAACAGTTTCAATGTTATTTGCTCAAACGCCGCGGCAGGTAATAAATGTGCTTTGTCTACAGGTATGCAGGTGGCCCAACTTGTAACAATATTTAATAAATACCTCAAGCTATAGTGTTATTGTTTACTTTTGTATGTATATAAGATAATATATATACATATATACATTTAAGTTATATATTACTATTTATTAATTAATAAATTAAACTATTGTGCTAGTGCTAGTTTAGCAACTACCGACTTTTGTTGTCTTTCTTATAGTCCATCCAAAAGTTGTCTGGAAGAAATCGCTAAGGGCGATAAGACCGCCGATTGTACTTGTATATTAAGGTTCTTGATTGTATGTAGCATTTTTGTACAATGAAGTATATTCCATTTCTATTCTATTCTAAATAAACTTTTAACATGCAATATTATTTCCCGTAGACGTTTACGTATTGTGATGGTAGGTAGGTTACCTCTGCGAATATAAGTAAATTATTACGGTGATGTTAGATATGAATCCTCTTCTGACTCCAATTATGGCGTGTCGGGCAGATGCAGAGACAAAATGAAATAAATTATTTTTTAGAATTTATATTGTATCCCTATTAATATTATTATTCAAGTTAAAATAAAAACTAAAATATCCTATAAATAAAACTAACTATTTTGACATTTCGCAACGAAAACGCGTCAAGCTGTCATGGCGTCTCGCATGACGTCACGGTGTGCAAAACAAACATCTGTTCAAAGCTATATTAAATTACATATAATCCAATACAACGCAAGAAAACTTAACTTATTTGTATTGTATTCTACTCATAGTCCCTCAAGACTATAAGTAGAATACTGAGCCTAGATCACCGTCCTCTATGGGTAAGATGCCCAGAAGGCTGGCTACATTTCCTCGCTGGATCGCCATTAAAGTAACTTAAAAATATATATACAATAGCAAATAAGTAAAATTACTTTTTTAATTAAGTACCATTTACCTAAAAATCTGTACCGCCTACATCGCCAGATTAGGTTAAACTATTCCTTAAGTTAGGTTGCCTGGAAGAGATTGCTTTAAACAATAAGGCCGCCTATTGTTTCTACAATGACAATATTGTCTATTTTTATAGTATTTGGTGAGCAATAAAGTGTTATCTATTCTATTCTAAGTACAACTCGACTCGGGGAGGTGATGTGAGGCGACTGACGACAGTTCTACAAACATCCACATATTACAACTCTTGCTCAATTGCTAACTGTCGGTAGCCGTCACATGTATCATAATTTCATTCCTTCTGTCATTTCATACACAGCTCGAAGATTATTTTAAGCATAATATCAGTATGTCGTGACTGCCCTTGATTTCCTTAAAGACTAAAGTTCTCGTCGGTCTATTATTGTTATAATTTCTCCTTGTCTGGCTTAACTGACTCAAGCCTATTTTTCCAGCACCAGAGCGCCGCTCAAACTTTGGTGAGTCATTGCCAAGTTATCTTGCACTGTTTTTTTACTTACTTTTTTCTCTTTTGCACTGTTCGATATTCAGATTCGCTTTTTCATTTACACTTTAGAAAATGCTAGTTCCTTTCTTTTGATAATTAAACTGGAATTAGACGAGTCAATTCTGTCTTTGAATTTTCGTAGAAATGATTCACAAAAAAAGCTTTCATACATTTTTGGGCCCAGATTGTAAAAAAATTGTGATATTGAGACATTTTATTATGTAATTTTTTATAATTATAGTAGGTTTAGTTATTTAGTATGAATTAATAAATGTTTTTATATTAGTAATTTTGTAAAATTATTCAAATAAATCGATTTTGATAATCAATGACTGGTTTGTGATCTTATTTTTAATATTTCACGTTTTCCAGATATATTTTAGGACTGATGTTTTCCATTTTGCAATATAGAAAAATGTAACGCTTTTATGTAAACCATATCTCAACTCATTACATTTCTTTGCCCCAAAAGTCCTCGACTCCTTTAAATCGGTCATAAATTGATCGTCCTATTTATCTTCTTTCAATTCCGTTGAATTCATGAATTTCAACAAAGCAGCTAATTAGGACTTTTACTGCCTAATGCATGCTTTCCGGCCAGTATTCGAAACCGCGGTCTTTGAGGCTGTGGCGCGAGTGTGCTAAGCAGTTAGCACGATTTGAACACTTAATAAAATGGGCTTAATTATGCTCTTACCCTAGCGCGCTTATAAATTAGGAAGCGGCCTAAATAGTTAGTGCAATTTAAATAGAGACACAAATTAAAGCACTTACCACGCTTATTACATTGTATAATTATGCGACTCAGACGAACAAAATAGAGTGAAGCCGGCTAAAGGAAGCCTAATTTGGAATAGGAAGCTACTCGCGCCGCAGTGCGTTACTCGAACTTACATACATATATACATAACTTCACGCCAGTTCCCTTGCGGTGTAGGCACGGACAACAGAGCGCCATTCGGGCTTATTCTTACACACCTCACTTGCTTCTTTGACATTCATAGCTCTTGTCATGCACGCTCGTCTGTTCTTAAGGCTCCTGACATCACCTTCTGCTAGTACATGATCAATTTGATCATGGAAGGTGTGTCGTGGCCTTCCACGACTTCTGCATCCATCCACTTTTGCATTGTATATCTGTTTAGTCATTCTTTCCACATGCCCGAACCACCGGAGCATGCCTTTCCTTACCTTCACCCCGACATTCTCTTTCAGACCAACTCTCTTTCTTACTTCAGTATTACGAACGCGGTCCGCGAGCGTTACTCGAACTTAGTATTAAATATGGTATTAGTATAAGGATAATGAATACACAGACACAATCCACGTGTATACTACATAAGTTTACGCACACTAGTTAAAATAAACGCTTCACTTCCCACAATCCATCCATCTCTTATTCAGTGCTAGTTGGTTTATAATTTATTTTTGAACTTATTTATAATTAACATAAACACTTTAAACTTAAAAATAAAATAAATATAGCTAAATTGTTTAATTAACAGTCTAGTGAATTAAAACTAAATAGTTAAAAATAAACTAAATTATAAATAAATTACACTAAAAAAAAACTTAGAAATTTAATACTATTATAAACATTTACAAGTAAAAGATGTAGTCCAGATCGCTGCCGGTGGGGAGCGTTCCCAAAATGCTGGCCGCATTCCCCCGTTGTATGGCAACGCTAATCCGTTGCCCTATATATAGGCCAGCCTTTTAGTCACGCGAGACTTCTTTCAGTCGCCTTGAAAGGTCTCGATAAAGTTAATAAGCCTCACGTCCCCATGGCCCCAAAGCCTCAACCCCGAAAGCCAGAAGTATGTATCCGTCACCGATGATACCATATTTACGGCGTTTCAGGGTTTCTTGAAATATGGCAGCTTCTCCGGCAGCGACAGCTGTATTTGGAAGATGGAAAGCCGCTAATGTATCGACACACGTTGCGTTCCATACTAAGTACCAACAACATTCCGTCCAGTCGCTTGTATAGCTTAATTTACAAAAATAAAATTAAAATGGTGGTTCGGGCATGTGGAAAGAATGCATAATGAAAAAATGACTAAACAGATATACAATGGAAAAGTGGATGGATGCAGAAGTCGTGGAAGGCCACGACACACCTTCCATGATCAAATTGATTGTGTACTAGCAGAAGGTGATGTCAGGAGCCTTAAGAACAGACGAGCGTGCATGACAAGAGTTATCAATGTCAAAGAAGCAAGTGAGGTGTGTAAGAATAAGCCTAAATGGCGCTCTGTTGTTCGTGGCGTGAAGTTATGTATGTATGTATAAAATTAAAATGATAAATTGGTCCAAAATCACTGTCTGTTCAGAGCGTGCCCGAACCGCCGGCAGCCCAGTCGGTAGTAACCTAAACAATATCGCGAATTTTTTTACACTATCGCAATGGAATCATACTTTGAATATCTTCTCAACGTCAAGATATTAGGCCCCTGGTACTTAAGAATTCCTTTCGTTCTAATTATTGTTTCCGGGCTCGTTTCCTTGACTTATATCTCTTTTAAGAAAAACCATAATTGAATAGATTTCGCTTATAATTTGTTCGCTTTCCTTAAAGCTGGTTGAGGCATCTTTAGCAGTGTTTTTCCTTCATAAAAAGCGCGGGGCACAAGGGAGGAGGGTGGTTTTAGTGGGTTGTGGGTGTTGCCCGTGCAACTTCTCTGAGTCTCCACTCAAGCTGGCTTGATTAGTGTTCGGATTGCCCCTTGTCAAAGGGGAAAGCCCTCATGATCAACTATGGTCTAATCCCTTGCAAAGGATCCAGTATTGTGCGTAAAGAGTATTTCCCCCGCCTTAAAAAAAATCTTTAGCAGTGTTAGCAGTGAACATCATTAAATTCTACTTCTGCATTATGCATTCATTCTTCCTCTGCTTTTACATTTTATTTTTGATAAGACTCAATGTCTGCACCGTTTGATATGTTTTCATGTTTGCTATATTTGTAAGGCCTATGTTTACTATGATTTTATAGCAAGTTTTCAGAACTTTACAACAATAGGTAAAATTATAAGATTTATCCCTGTAGGAATGGAGAAAGATCACTAAAACTCCTGGGCGGCCTGTCGTAAACGGCGACAAAACAACCCATAGTCAAATGGTAGATTATTTGGCCGTCTGTACCTCTTTAGAATTTACATTTTATTATTTGACATTGTCGTACTTCTTTTATTTTTGCTTCACTCTATATTAGCTCTTGATTGTAAACGTGGGAGTTTTTGGCGGGAACTGAAAAGAGACGCTGTGCTGTGCAGTGTTATTTTCTAAAAATGTGTAAAATTACTCTAAAATGAACAATAGTTGTAGGATATTGATAGTTTTTGAGTAGTAATTACGTGTTTTGTGAGAAATGTGAACTGTATAGTCAAATGTGGCCTTTTGAGTTGTCACAAGAACTCCGTTGAATGGCACTAGCTGATTACCTACAGTACAGCTGTGCTAAACATAGGCTTAAGAAAATGAAGAAACTATATTGTAAACTAAGATCTGGCTTAAAGGCCTAGCTGCTAAGCCATAAACTTAAACAAAACAAAGTAAACGTATCGTACTTAAATAAATATTATTTTATAATATGAAATGTAACGTATTAACTTCATGTTCAAGTTATAACATTTACAGTTTTCGTGCTCTTCACAAGCTGCGTCTCCTTGTCTAGAGTTGTACCTAGATAATCGACTTACTTATGATCACCATATTGATCATATTGCTAAAAAAGCTTCATCGTCTTTGGGGTTCCTCATTCGCAACGGTAGCTCGTTTAAGGAAATGAAAACCCCCAAAGTTCTGTATTGTGCTTCCGTCCGCAGTCACCTCGAATATGCAAGTCAAATTTGGAATCCACATTATGAAATACATTCCACTAGACTAGAAAGTATTCAAAACAAATTCACAAGGTTTATTAATTTTAAATTTAAATTACCACAGAAATGTTACATTGAACGTTGTACTTTATTTCACCTTTTACCTCTTAAAACTAGAAGAAAGATTGTTGATTTACGTTTCTTAGTTAAAATTGCGCAATCCAAAATTGATTGTGCAAATCTCATTGAGAAACTACATATGTATGTTCCTCCTACTAATGTTCGCCCTAGGAAATTATTACACACACCATTGACGCGCACAGCTTACCGACGTCATTCGTCCTGTATCAGAACAGCAAATGAATTTAATAAGCTAAGTAAATTAGAAGATATAGACTTAGACTTATTTACTAATAGTGTAGCATTGTTTAGCGCAAAGTTGGTCAAGTTCTATTCAAACTCGGATTTATCAGTTTAAGTACCTTATGTCTATGCACATTTTTATCATTGTTTCTATGTATAATTTTCATTTTTTTTTCTTCTCTTCTTATTTTTACTGTTATCTGTGGAGGCTTATTAATAGCTTCTCTAAATCTATTTTATTTTTGGTTATGAATAATGATAGCTGTTAGAAATAAAATAAAATAAATAAATAAAATAAAATAGAGTTTGCCGTCATAACAAACTTAAGTTGTGTTCAGGCATTATTGGCCAGTGCTCGAATCGAGATCGGTAGCAAATTGGTAGTAGGTACCTGTGTTGTCGCTAATGTCCTGAGGCGGCGGTAACCGCTTTTCATCAGGTGGGTCGTCAACTTGATGTACAACAAGAATAAAAAAGACATCCGAAGATATTCTAGTTTCTAGGATTTATAATTAATAATAGGAACGTACCTTCAACTGCTAGTGGCCATTGATATTTTTATGGTACATAAAGTCTTGAATTTCTAGTGTTGTATTCCTGTATTACTCGGATTAAATAAATGACTTTATTATATGCTTCCTTAACGACCTTTTATTAATTATTTCTATAAAAATATTTTAACTTCTTTTTATAACTAAATTGAAAGAAGTAGTGTTGTAATATTTTTTTCAACACACTTGCTCATAAAGTGGCTCTATGGTCACCGCAATTAGGCACAGAATGACACCCATTATCAAACTGTGAGTAAAAAACATTATAACTCACTAGTGAGTTATAGATTTTAGTTTAAATTTTATTGGTTGAGTTGCTTTGTTCTTAAAAAAGTTTTTATTAAAAAAAAAATATCGTCTTCTATAGAACAAATAAATTAATGTTCCTATTGCTTGCTCATTTCATGCAACTTCTTATTTAAATAGATAATTTTAACTCGTAAGTGTTTAATAAATAAAACTTTCACTCATATATAACTTTTTTATCTACTAAATAAAATGAGCTTTTGTTGTTATTTTATTCACAAGTGTGTTGAAAAACGTCGTATGATACACGTGTGTATTGATGATTACCGTCCTCGGCTCTCTTAAGACCCTCGCCTACGGCTCGAGTATCAATGGCGCCTCGGCGGTAATCACCAATGTTACACACTAGTACCATAATATACTATTTATTGCGAATTTGGAAATCGGTCTAACGGCCCACCTAATGAAAAGTGCCAGGCGACGTCTATGTTCGTCTATTCTACGGAAACGAGATCATTTACTGGTCTGGAAGTATCCTATTTGTTGACACGGGGTACAAGCTAGCTGTGTCGAGTTTCATTGAAATCCGTTTAGTAGTTGTGTCAGTCTGTCTGTTAGAGCATCAGCTCTAACACACAGACTGATAAAAACTCTAAGAGTTGCATTTTTGAAATCTGCTGGTCCGAATAAGTCCCCTTGATTTTGATGGATATACAAACTTTTTGTATATATTAAATTTGAATTGAATATTGGAATGCGTGGCTGTCTTAAGTTGTTTCTGCCACAGATGAAGCTTCACTTGAAAATATATCTCGTAACAACGTAAGCCCATAACCTTAAAAAAATAAAAAATAAAACAACGTAAGCCTCTCGTGTATTTATTAATCACGTCTTCTTAGCCCCCAACAGATTTTTTTTCTATTTTTAAATTCATTGTTAGTACAAACTCGGCTCCTGTACAGATTTACTATATTATACCTATATATAGATTGGATACAGATTTTTAAAAAAGAAAAGGATTTGTAACTTGCCAACACGAATGAAATAATTTCTAATGTTATATTTTTATGAAATTCAAAACAAATTGAAACCATAAAATATGTCAAAACAGAGTTTCATTCCCATTTTCGTTGCTAGTATAAAATTTATACTTACGGCCGTTATATACTGCCCCAGTTTCAGTTCTCTAGCAAGGAAACAATGTTCTGCGGCATTACTCAAGCCTCCATCACGTTTAATTAACTTTATAGAAATGTGGATACAACGCCACGTTGTCTTTTACACTCTTTTGTTCTAGCTGGGTGCATTTTTGATTAAACAATATGCAGTGTAAACTCCATATAACGTCACTCGATTTAACGACAAACTCCCTTAAGCGTCGAAATCACTTGGTTTTGGTAGGTTTAGCTTGTATTCCATACAATGATACACTCTATATAGCATTACACCCACTCTCAATAACGACAACAATTAAGTAATAAAAATACCTTTTAAGTTGCCAAAATTAGTAAAAGCTATGCAGCTGTGTACGTTCTTTTATCGCTTTATTCTCCTAGCCCGTAATAAACTCGACTGTCGGCATCATGCACACTGAGACTTCTAAGAAATTCCGAAATACCGTTATTTGTAAATACTTCCTTTATTACCATGCATCAATATCGCAAGATATGAATAAAATAAGTAAAAAAATACAGCAAAACTACTGATGTAGCAAAAGATGTCAGACAAAAATATCAGACTTCACTCCATTTAACGACAACTCTCTAGAACGCCATAAAATGCACATTGCCTTCAGTGTCGTTATATAGAGTTTACGTTGTATTTGTATGAAAAGCTATTCAATTCAACAATTGTATTTATCAAGATATAATTTTATACACATACAATTGGAAAAGCATAGTACATTCAGCCATATAGTTACGATATGCAAAATAAATACCAACATTAAATAATTACAATAATATACTCCATAATTCAAGGACAATGTGAATTAAGCTCGTCATCAGCCAATTACGGTCCACTGCTGGAAATATGCTTTCCTAAGTCGGCGCCACTCATCCTGGTCCTCCGCCTTCCTCAATTAAGCTCAATAGAAATAAATAAATATGTGTATAAGTATGTTTGTATTGTAATGTGTGTATATATGTATGTGTATATACATATTATTATGTATATATATTTATATTATTTCTGTACTTATATGTACTATATATATATATATATATTTTATTGCAGGAGTTCAGCAGACAGGCAGACGGCCCACTGGATGGAAAGCGGTTACCATCGCCTATGGACATTTGCAACACCAAAGGCGCTACAAATGCGCTGCTGCTCTCTTAAGCGAGTCTGGAACCTGGTCACTAATGCCGGAACACAACTCAAAGTTGTTATGGCGGCATGCTCTAGACCAGGGGTGGTTGCCATCCAGTCGGGAAAATGCCCTACCACCTGGCAAAATATATATATATATATATATATATATATATATATATATATATATATATATATGTATATATATTTATATTATTTCTGTACTTATATGTACTATGTTGATGTTTATTTATCATTCGTCATTATTTATTAACTGCACCACGGTCTATATTAAAATCCTATCAATCACTGCCAAGGGTTGCCTAGAAAAGATCGCTTCTTAGTGATAAGGCTGCCCGTTGTACTATCTTTTTCAACTTCTGTTTGTATATGCTTTGGTGTACAATAAAGAATTATCTATCTATCAATCTATGTGATTTATGTCAAAATATGAGTAGTGTGAAATCTTGGTAGTGGTAGTGTAATTGCTAACGCAAGAATCCCAAGTTCAAAGGGTGCGGGTTCGAATTCTGGCCGGAATGCATACACCACTTAACCAGTCTTCTGGCCTAATGTGCATAATGTTACAATTACCGCGTGCTAATTAGCGGTGAAGGAAAACGTCGTGATGAAACCTACAAAGAAGCCTTGGACAAGCGTGGCGGGTATACTGTCCGTTCCCCTATAGTGGGAGGCCCGAGCCCAGAAGTGGAACGTTTATGGGCTTTTATTGTTATAATAATATAGTATATTAAAAGAGAACCTACTTATAATTTATGTTGTACAATAAAGCATTTTACTATGACCGACCGAATGTTGGGCCATTAAACTGATAGACCAAAAAGGCTCCACTCAGCAGAAATGAGGGTGGATATGTGATGATATGTTACAAGAATGGTTAAGGTGAGAAATTAGTACACAAGGGGATATTTGAAAGTTGCACTGTTGACTAAGGTAGTATGGGCATGAAATGAGGAGGATTGTAAGTTACATGACAAAATGAATGTTAAAGTAGAAGATTGTCGCATATAAATGTAAAGGTAGACCAAAAATAAGATGCATGGATTGTGTGAAGAATGACATGATGATTTGTGGTGTGATAGAAGACGTACATACGTCAGAATAAAGGATGAAAGAAGAAGACATATTGGACCGACCCCACATAATTGGGAGAAGACGAAAGATATGAAACAGTAAAGTATTGTTACGAGTGCGGGACTCGAATTCAAAATGCCGTTGGAATTACTATAGAATTTATTAGAACTATACAAACACGTAACACAGGTACAAATATAATTAAACACAATCACTTCAAACGTAATGCGCGATTCAATAACACGCGCAAAGTCCGTCACTATATAGGTTATCGATTGTACACGTGTCTCGCCTTGACCGTGATTCTTGCTAGACTTACTCCTCTCTCCATCCTGCCATCGTTTTAAACTTCACAAATACAAGTATGCCTGCCGGTATCGTCGCCTTAATTTCCTAGAAATCCTAATCCGCACACCTGACTAATTATGCCATGAGTACAATAGGCTGTTCTCCACAATAACCAATAAATAAGTAAACAGAAGAAGACAATCATAAAGGTATTACAATTGGTTCAAATGCCGACAGGTAATAGCGTGCTTCGTGGAATTTGTCTTTGTCGGGGGGCTAAGTTGTAACACTGGCTAAGTTGTAACAATATTTTCATTTATTCATACATGCCCTATAAGTTTCTGCCAAATACTTCCAACATAGTGTTAGAAATCACAAAACATCAGTAACTATTTTAATATAGATATTTAAATCACTTCTAATAAATAATATACATTGTCGTTAAAGTATTGGCATAGTGACTTAATATTTTAAATTCCAGTTTTTTTTACTGGCGACACAGGTATCGGAATACTTTATTTTATTGTTTGACAAGATTAATTTGCAAATGTTTCACTTTATTACGTGTTAGGAACTACAGAACATCAGTAACTGCTGTTGAGATAGATTGTACTTAATACCTAATATAAAATTATAAATCATGGGTGAAGTATACGAATACCTTAATAAATTACCTACAATAAATATTTTATAATTGAGTTTTTTTTTACTTAGTAAGGTATTCGAATACTTTAATCTTTTTTGGTGTGGCAACACTGACTGCAGATGCGTCGCCGTATTGCGTAATCGATGATACCCCACTACTTCCAACCGCGAGTTGAAAATAGTGGTAGGTAGACATTTACAACTTCTACTTTTCTAGGCCGTCTTGACTTGGCAGCTAAGACGCAGGTACACATAAAACTAAGCGGGAAATTCTGCTCTGTAAACAGACGTTGACTTGACGTTAGGTGAATATAATATACGTATATTATTACAATGACTATGGGCGCGTTCTTCTTGTAGCTCATAACGCTTAAAATGCTCCTTCAGCTCTCCCACAAGCGACCACGGTCGTTATGGTCGCCGCGAAAACGTCACTAATGACGTCATAATTTTCGTTCACGCAGCGCTCACAACGATCCATATCAAGAGGTGGGTCGAATAATCCGTCCCACTTTATTTTACGATTTTAACGCATGCAAGCAGGTGGAACGGGAAATATCGCGGTCGCGAGCGTGGTCGTTGTAAGCCTCACGTGGAACGTAACCTGTGTGTGTATATTGACATTTACGTATGTAAGAGTCAAAAAAATACTGGAGAAATGATCCAAAGTATTTTTTATACAAATATAATATTGCAAAAATGGATGGATGCAAAAGTCGTGGAAGGCCACGACAGACCTTCCACGATCAAATTGATCGTGTACTAGCAGAAGGTGATGTCAGGAGCCTTAAGAACAGACGAGCGTGCATGGCAAGAGTTATGAATGTCAAAGAAGCAAGTGAGGTGTGTAAGAATAAGCCTAAATGGCGCTCTGTTGTACGTGCCTACCCCGCAAGGGAACTGGCGTGAAGTTATGTATGTATATATGTATGTATAATATTTACCTTACAATAAAAGTAGACAAGAAATCTAATTAAACTTAAATGTATACATGTCTCAACGACAGAACAGACGAGCGTGCATGACAAGAGTTACGAATGTCAAAGAGGCAAGTGAGGTGTGTAAGAATAAGCCTAAATGGCACTGTGTTGTTCGTGCCTACCCCGCAAGGGAACTGGCGTGAAGTTATGTATGTATGTATGTATGTATGTCTCAACGGAGACAATGACTAGGCCTACATAAGAATAATATGATAGACAGTACATAAATGATTGCCAAGTTGTTATAGTCGCTATGTAAATCCAATGCCGAGCCTGCTTTGTAGACTTGCAAATCATGCTTCCAACAGGAACATGATTAATTTGGCCAAGGAAACCGTTAATGGACGAGGGCGAAGCTATATTCGGCACATCGAGGCCTTCGAGGTCTCCTTTACAAACTTGTTTGTTGACCTAGAAATAATATTTTGCTATTCCTACACTGGTAGTCAGAGAATGAAAGGCTAGATTTCACTGAGACTTAAGAACACGCTATTATCATGAAAAATAATTCTTAAAAACTTAAAAATCCTGATGGCATGATAGGGCATTTGGTTTTTGCCGTATTAATATTTAAGATTCTTTTCATTTCTCATATTCTGAAAGTACGCATGGAATTGCCTAATCACAGGGATGAGCACATCACTTTTCGTCCCTGGGAAACGATTCTCCCTGCTGTTAAAAAATTTAGATTTTATTTTATTTAGGTTTATGGCTTGGCAGCTAGGTCTTTAAGCCAGATCTTAGATTACAAAGTACATACATACATACATACATAACTTCACGCCAGTTCCCTTGCGGGGTAGGCACGAACAACAGAGTGCCATTTAGGCTTATTCTTACACACCTCACTTGCCTCTTTGACAATTACAAAGTAGTTTCTTCATTTTCTTAAGCCTATGTGTATAGCACAGCTGAACTGTAGGTTATCAGCTGGTGCCATTCAACGGAGTTCTTGTGACAACTCAAAAGGCCACATTTGACTATACAGTTCACATTTCTCACAAAAACACACAATTACTACTTAAAAACTATCAATATCCTACAACTATTGTTCATTTTAGAGTAATTTTACACATTTTTAGAAAATAAAACTGCACAGCACAACATCTCCTTTCAGTTCCCGCCAAAAACTCTCCTCAAAATATTTAGAAATCTATGCGAATCATAGACAATACATTCGACTCGGGTACCTATTTTTTATAGCCTCTGTTAAATCGCGGCATAAATTGTAATAAATTAAATGTGAACAATTTTGTAATATCATTTTATACCCATAACTTACTTTTGACTAAATTATTTCATTTACATAAAGAGTTAAATCTTTATTATCATCAGTGACAAAAAAAACACTGGCTGGTAGAATGCCACTGAAAAAGAAATTTGCTTGACTTATCATACGTGTCGTATTAAATGAATTCATCAGATTAAGTGCCGCTTGCATAACGATAGCTTTTAAATAAAATTATTTAATCATATTAAACTGCCTAAATAAGTTTTACACAAAACGTATTAACAGTTCTTTGAACATATTTAGCGGCAAATTTTGCGTTGTGCTAATTGTATTTAAGGGTGTTAAATACGTATTGTGTTTCTTAAATACATTTAAGCAATCTTATGCAAGCGGCCCTTAGATATGGAGTTAACGTTGTTTAACTAAACAGTTTTTATTTACTTGCAAATGGAAAATTCTGAAAAATACTAAAGCTACTTTACCTTTGAAAATGAAAGTAATATCGCTTTGCGAAGCGATAAGACCGCCCTTTGTGTAGATAAAATGTCATGCTTTTACATGAAATGACTGTGTATGTGGTGAATAATAAATAGGGAATCTATCTATCTACTTTGAACAATTTTCGTTGAATATCATTGACCAAAATTTCCCCATTAAATAAGATTTGTTGTAGTAAATAAAATTATATTATTATTCGCATGTAGGTATAAGTAATTTATATTATTATTATTTATTTATTTAATTTGTTTGAGAAACATACAATAATTAATATTGTTACGAGTTGCAGAATAGAATTACTATAGAATTTATTAGAACTATACAAACACGTATAACAAAGGTACAAATATATCTGAACACAACCAGCACAAACGTAATGCATGATTCAATAACACGCGTAAAGTCCGTCACTATATAGATTATCGAATGTACACACATCTTGCCTGGAAGAGATCGCTATAAGCGATAAGTCCGCACATTGTTCTAATGGTTAATGTATTCATATTAAATTGTCTAGGTTTAAGTTATGGTGAACAATAAAGAGTTTTCATTCATTCATTCATTAAATGGGATACGAAGGGTCGAATAGGGGAAAGGAAAAGAGGATGGGGTAGATTTGACAGAGGAAGGAGGTGGAAGTGAGCCTTGAGAACTCTCACTCATCGCATATAACACAATTAGCTCAAGGTTAACCGTTTCTGACCGAAATTCTTTGAGAGCGTGATATCACACCGACCAAGCCGGCCCTAAGAGCTGTAATCAAGAAAATCATTTAAACTGTCCAGTAGTAAATGATGTAAGACCATCCCATATAATATCAAAGCTACGATCATCCTCATAACATGTAATTATAACACCCCATTAAAAACTAATGACCCATGAAGAATAGCTGCGATAAACGACCTCAGAAATAAATACCTTTGTCACCGTTTTCGCGGGAAACTTGGTGGACTGAAGCGGTAATGCCCGGTTCCCCCTTAAGGATTAAGGGGGAGTGAGTAATTAAAACAAACAACAAGAAACATTAAAGGGATTTGTGTATTTTCGAACTTTTTTATTTATTTACCAAGATTGGCTAACAACTTCGGTCCACGATGAACGACATAAGCTAATTTATACGCGTATCCTAACAACTTCAAACCACTCCCAGGAAAAATTCCGCAGGATTCCTGGCATATAAAGTAGCGCAGATTATAAGTCCTGGAATTGACGGCCTCTGTGGTTGAGCGGGCTAAGACTTTGCCGGCGTACCTCACTGCAACGCAGAGGTTTCGGGTTCGATTCCTGGTATAGTAAATTTCGGAAAACGTATTTTCTCCGTTATTTACTATGGTCTGGGTGTCTGGGATTGGCCCCAGAGTAGTCCGTTGTATATTACCCATAACACAAGCGTCACTTGCTTAATTTGGGGATATACAATATGTGTGTTTGTCTGCCGATTATTTATTTATTTATTATTTACTTTGCTGTCTATCAGAGAAAACCGCGTCGAAATCGGCCCAGCAGTTCTTACGTGAATCCGGAACAAACAGAAAAACACAAAAAATATAAGAAACAAAAGACTACACTCTTACAATTTTATAATATCTATTATAGATAGATTTGTTTCATTCAATTACAATGTCATGATAGATGTCTTACAACTATAGCGGCAATGCAAGCACATTAGCCTAATGTAGATATTATTACCTTCAATGTACTTACTTTGAATTTCCATGAGGGATATGTGAAAATATCTTGAAAGGACGAGAAAGAACGAATTTATTTGCCAGTAAAACGATAATACAAGTATGTATAAATAATTTATACATACATTTCTATGGTTAAATTTGATATGTTGCACACCGCATTTTCTACAAATGAGGTCGGCAACTCAGCATGAGCTGTGTTGGAGTTTCTTCCAGCACAGCGCTGATTTTCAGTGCCGACCCCACCTCATTGATTAATATTTCACGCCACCACAGTAAATGTAACAATATCCCTGCAGGAACGGAGAAAGAATACAATTTCCTGCGTTGGAGCGGCCTGTCGTAAGAGGCGACTAAACAACCTTGAGTTGTGTTCCGACATTAGTGACCAGGTTCCAGTCTCCATTAAGAGAGCAGCAGCGCATTTGTAACCCTTTTGGTGTTACAAATGTCCATAGGCGATGGTAATCGCTTTCCGTCAAGTGGGCCATCTGCCTGTCTGCTGATCTCCTGCAATAAAAAAAAAACAAATCTCAAGACTACTGGTCTGATTTGAAAAGTTCTTTCAGTGTTGGATAGCCCATTTATCGAGGACGGCTATAGGCTATATATCATCACGCTAAGACCAATAGGAGCGGAGCACTAATGAAGAATGTTTCAAAATCGGAGCGTTTTGAAAGCAAATTCCACGCGGACGACGTCGCGGGCACAGCTAGTTTATTGTAAATTGTATCCACCTTTGATCTATATTTAGATTCATAGGCATTGCAGATGATTGCACTAGTTTCAAGTTTCCCCTATTGATAGAATGAATCTATATTAACCTATACTAGGATCAGAGGTGTGGATATCGCTGTATTAGTCGTATCAATAACTACAGGGCTCCGAAAGTAAAATATTTTTTTCAACACACTTGCTCATAAAGTGGCTCTATGGTCACCGCAATTAGGCACAGAATGACACCCATTATCAAACTGTGAGTAAAAAACATTATAACTCACTAGTGAGTTATAGATTTTTTTTTAATTTTATTGGTTGAGTTGCTTTGTTCTTAAAAAAGTTTTTATTAAAAAAAAAAGATCTTGTTCTATAGAACAAATAAATTAATGTTCCTATTGCTTGCTCATTTCATGCAACTTCTTATTTAAATAGATAATTTTAACTCGTACGTGTTTAATAAATAAAACTTTCACTCATATATAACTTTTTTTTATCTACTAAATAAAATGAGTTTTTGTTGTTATTTTATTCACAAGTGTGTTGAAAAACATCGTATGATACACGTGTGTATTGATGATTACCGTCCTCGGCTCTCTTAAGACCCTCGCCTACGGCTCGAGTCTCAATGGCGCCTCGGCGGTAATCACCAATGTTACACACTAGTACCATAATGTACTATTAAACTCGTATTTTTATTATAGATTGATATTAAAAAAAAAATAACATTATTGCAATTTTTTTTTCTAATCAAATTTCGCAAGCTTTTTTCGTATATGTTTTATTTCGATAGGTACCTAAGCGCTTGTGTATATGATACCGCCGACCGCCGACAAGCCACCACCCCGCTGCTTTTTGTGAATTTCTAAATTTCAATAGCGAAAGTAGATGATGGCATCTTGGCGGCGCGATTGCACATTATCTGCACAGCATAGATACACTATAATATAAATCTGGAAAATTTAGCCTTACAGTGGCGTTGTCGTGTAAATACGCGCTTACAGAGAGAGTCCAGACGATTGAACATCAAAGACCCGCCCGAAAGAAGCGGCCATAGGTTAGTAAAACGTAAATATTAAACTATACGTTATATTAGAGTTCGAATTGATGCATAGACAATAGTTTCGAATACGCGTATGGGGCACTATTGTCTTGATCACAAAGACAATATATGTGTTCGTATAATGTATCATGTTGTCCAACGTATCAATGTCCGAAGCCACTGTCTACCTATTGGATATATTTATGTATCACAGTTTCAGTACGATCAGAAACTATATAATCAATATGTACATTGATGTCCATTGTTTACCGGGTTGACAGTTTTTGAAATTGAATAATATTGAATGGAAAGCTTTTAGTAGGAACATAGAGTGATATTTTGCTGTGTTATTTTATTTACTTTTTTATGATTTAACGGAAAACTCTTTGTTCAGTATAAACTTATATCTAGACACATACATTTTTTAGTTTTCTATAAAGACTTACAGATATTTCATTTTGTTTCTAAATATCAGTCCACTGCTGGACGTAGGCTTCCCCAAGTCGGCGCTACTCATCCCGGTCCTCCGCCTTCCTCATCCAGCGCCTAACGGCGACCTTGCGCTGGTCGTCAGTCCATCAGGCCGGAGGGCGTCCGACACTACCTTTACTGAGACGTGGTCTCTACTCCAGGACTCGTCTTCTTCATCGGCCATCGGTCCTGTGTCAGGCGTGACCCTTGCTACCAAGACCAAGACACACGTATTGTATATTCCCAAACTAAACTAAAAATCTTTTAGGTAAGCGTCGTCCATCTTAAACTGCCTCTCCGCCTAACACCAAATGCAATGTAGGTCAAACATATATATATATTTACAGCCCTTTTATCCGTGCAGGAACGGAGAAAGAATACAAATTCCTACGGCCGGGCGGCCTGTCGTAAGAGGCGACTTAACAACCCACAGCCAGGTGGTAGGGCATTGGCCCGACTGGATGGCTACCACCCCTGGTCTAAAGTATGTCGCCATACAACCTTGGAAGCAAGAGTTGGGTATGGAAGAGAGAGCATGAAAGTAGAGTACACGCGGTCGAGATGCGAGCACTGCGCAAAATCTGTGGTGTGACGCTCGCGGACCGCGTTCGTAATACCGAAGTAAGAAAGAGAGTTGGTCTGAAAGAGAGTGCCGGGGTGAAGGTAAGGAAAGGAATGCTCCGGTGGTTCGGGCATGTGGAAAGAATGCATGATGAAAGAATGACTAAACAGATATACAATGCAAAAGTGGATGGATGCAGAAGTCGTGGAAGGCCACGACACAACTTCCATGATCAAATTGATCGTGTATTAGCAGAAGGTCAATGAAAAAACCCTGTATGTATATATATATATATATATATATATATATATATATATACTCTGGGGCCGAAAGCAAACACCCAGACCATAAAAATAGCGAAAAGCTCGTTTATGATATGTATTATATCATGCCGAGAATTAAACTCGATACCCCTGCTTTACAATGAGATAGGCCAACTTAGCCCACTCAACCACCGACGTCATAGATCAAGGCGGGGCTGTTAAAATCCGTAATTGAAATTGAACGTGGTTTAAACCGTGGTAAACAGTTACTGTAGCTAATTATGATCTTGGCAAGTGTAATAAGCTCATATGTAATTAGCAGCACTGTAAGCGTGTTACGTTCCACTTGGAACAGTGCCACCGCAGTTCACGGTTCCGTGATAACGTATATTCCAAAGTTTATTACTGTGTAGAATATGCCTGAGCATAGAAAACGCTTTACATATATATAATAATATATTATCACGCCATTTTTTTTAGCTGAGTTGGCAAATTCGCTGGATTTCCAATTAACATATGTCTTTTGCTTCATCTATTTTCATTAATCTCTTCATACATACACATTTATTATAAAGTGCTTTTTACCTGGCCATTACATACATACAAATACAATTTTTCAAGTGGACCTTCAAGGCCAAAGCCTAAACTATGCTATTCGAGGTCGATTTTGACGAAAACTAAAGTAGACTAGATTTTGAAGAATCAATTACCCTTCTTAGGAATCGAACCTACTGATTTTGGGGAAAAAATAATATTGTGTTATTACACTAATATGTAGTGTACCTTCTAGGGATCAATTTTTGTGAAGGATTGTCAAACGGGAAACCAAGAGAAAAGGTTGGCACGAGATATTAATGTGTTTATTACATATATATATATATATATATATATATATATATATATATATATATATATATATATATGTATATGTGTATATACATATTAGTATATATATGTATATATATATATATATATAATATTAGAGGTCCCGACAGACGTTGTCCTCCCCTGGAAAAATAAAAATCTTTGACCCGATCTCAGCGCCACCTACCGGTTCCAATTGTGAGTCTAAACCACATCGGGGGACCCACTCAAACACACATAAAATATTTCATCAAAATAAGTAGTCATCCTCAAGTTATGCGCGTACATACATTTCTACGATTCATTTTTATATATTAGAGATTAATATGTGTTATTATTTATTCTCTATTTTTTTATTCATTTTAGGTATATGTATTGTTTGATATTTATATATCCTATTTATATATATATTTCATTTGCACACCACCATCATACACTGGCGTATCTTCCCTTTCATAAAATCCATAGCCTGGTTTGTCTGGAAGAGATCGCTCTAAAGCGATAAGGCCGCCCACTGCTCCTACTTTTACTGTTTAATGTGACTACTGTAAATTGTTTATTTTCTTATTTTTGTTTTATTGCAGGAGTTCAGCAGACGGGCAGACGGCCCACTTGACGGAAAGTGGTTTCCGTCGCCTATGGACATTTGCAACACCAAAGGTGCTACAAATGCGCTGCTGCTCTCTTAAGGGACACTGGAACACAACTCAAGGCCGTTATGGCGACATACTTTAGACTAGGGGTGGTAGCCATCCAGTCGGGCAAATGCCCTAGCCCCTGGCAAATGATTTCATGTGTATGTGGTGAATAATTTTGTGTTTTATATTCTATTTTTCTATTTACTTCTGTACAAAACTTATAAAAAAAAAGATTTGAGATATAAATAGAATATGAAATATAAAGAAAAACAATATTTACCTAGACGTGTTGCTGGGGAGTTTCTTGCCGCTTCTTCTCCTTTACAGCATTAACAGGTTGCGAAGCGGTGTACATAGAATAGGAAGTAAAAATTAAATTTTAACTTACATCTATGACCTTCAAAAAGTGTTCTCCAGTGGAACTTATTTTGAATAAAAACTTGAATTTGAATTTATATATTATATTGCAGGCAGTGTTTTCTGACCATATTTTTGAATATTGATAGAGATTTTGCTTGTCTGAGAGCCAAAGGCAGCAGCATATTTCTAAGTAGGACAGCCTTAAAAGTGACTCAATAAGAATGATTGTTGAAAGTTGAATTGTGATTGAGTGTATTAAATCAAAGTTTAGTCAAGAGGCGTAAATTATGAGACCAAATAACAAATTCGAATTGTTGTTTTACATGGTTGCAAAGCGGTTGTATTCCTGCTTTCCACATCTGACGTGGGTATCTCCCAATGGAGCGAAAATACATAATATGTACTCATAAAGTATGTTTATCATTGCCCGATTGGAGTCTGACCCAGTGACCAGTGGCCGGGGCTTGCGGTTTGAATCGAGAGAGATAACACTTTATTCCACACCAAAATATACATATCCGTGCAGGAACGGAGAAAGAATACAATTTCCTGCGGCCGGGCGGCCTGTCGTAAGAGGCGACAAAATAATCCACAGCCAGGTGGTAGGGTATTTGCCCGACTGGATGGCTACCACCCCTGGTCTAGAGTATGCCGCCATAACAACTTAGAGTTGTGTTCCGGCATTAGTGACCAGGTTCCAGTCTCCCTTAAGAGAGCAGCAGCGCATTTGTAGCACTTTTGGTGTTGCAAATGTCCATAGGCGATGGTAACTGCTTTCCATCAAGTGGGCCGTCTGCCTGTCTGCTGAACTCATGCAATAAATTTAAAAAAAAAAACTATTACAAAAACAGACCATATATATATATATATATATATATATATATATATATATATATATATATATATATATATATATATATATATATATATATATAAATCAATTGCTGTTCATTAGTCTCGCTAAAACTCGAGAACGGCTGGACTGATTTCGCTAATTTTGGTTTTGAATTATTTGTGAAAGTCCAGGGAAGGTCTAAAAGGTGAGTCAATATGAAAAAAATGCTTGGAATATAGTAAAAGCAACAACTTCGCTTTCCCTTAGAAACTATTTCTACCTGTCAAACATTTGATGTTTGTCCCGTTGTTTAGAAATCAATGAAATTTAAAAGTGAAGTTTTTATCATATTTTTTATTTTGAATGTCAAACGTTTGATGTTCATCCCGTCTTTCAGAAATCAACGTTTTTTATTTATTGATTCTGAGGCGGTACGAAGTTTGCCGCGTCAACTAGTTTACAATATTTTCTAGGCAATACAATAGGCGACATTATCACTCAAAGCTATCTCTTCCAGTCAACCTAAATCAATGAAATTTGAATCGGGCGATGCAGGTGGTGCAGGAAAAAGGCAATAGATACATAAATACTCAAAAGTAATTTAAGAACTAAATATACAAATATATTTCAAAATACATAAGTTATTATAATACTGAATCGATGACAGTCTTCTTTTGTAAATACTATGGCGTTCTGCAAGTTTTTTGTATCAAGCTAGTCTCAAGTATTGAGAACTCACAAAAAACTCTTTACCGTCGTCTGTTTTTCCTGAAGAATACAATCTACGTGTCTTCAAGTCTCGCGTGAACAGGTATCTTCTAGGTAAGCGTGCTCCACCTTAGACTGCACTTCCACCTGACATCAGACGCAATGTCAGTCAAACGCGACCCTATTCATTATAAAAAAAAATCTATGAAATAACTAGCCGCTTCGACAGACGTTGTTCTGCCCTGAAAAATAAAAATGTAGGTCCCGATTCTAGCGTCAACTACTGGGTCCAACTCTAAATTTAAACCATCGAGAAATCCATTGAAATAAACACAAAAAAATTCAACAAAATCGGTCCAATCGTTTAGGACTTCTGTCACATACACATATAGAAGAATTATCTCTCTCTCTCTCTCTCTCTCTCTCTTAAGATACAATAAATAGATTATAAGTCAATATAAATATTACAAAGCGGAATGTGTCCTTTTTAGGGGCATATCCAAGTAATTGCAGCGATTTTAGGAGTGTTTGAATTTAATTTAAGGGATAAGTATTTTTGGGAGTAATCGTGGACGCACAGTAATTTTGGTACAGAGCATAATTATTTATTTTCACAAAAGCAATTAAGCATACAAATATACGTTAATTAACTAAACAACAATCATAAACTACTTCAATTATTCCTCGTTGCATCCGTCCAACAGAATCTCGCTGGCAATCTTGCGGGTCTATTAGCTTTAACACCAACCGATTTAGTCGCTTTAGCAGGAGGTACTTCACCACATGCTAAATCTTCAACATTTTTCTGAGACTCGTTCATAAAATGTACCACTGTATCACATTCTCTGTTAAATTCTCGAGATAATTCTTCTTCAGAATTATTATCTTGCATTAAATCTTCACCTAGTTGTTCTAATCTAGATGTTTTAACAGTCTCTGTTCTTGATGAAAACATCTTAGTGCAAGAATCTAATTTCGTCTCTATACTATTCAATTTATCCAAAATCTCCTCCAGTTTCCTACTATTGGCTTGAACCAGCCTATCCGTCTTTCTATCTGCGGCATTAAAGTCTGATATACACTCTTTAACTGCATGTAATATTGGTATTGTTAATGTATCGGTAAGCATATTTTTATCTTTAGCAGTCATAAGATGTATTTTTATCTTATCTCCATTTAATTCTGTGGCTAAAGCTTCAAATGATTCCGAAACTATACATTTTTGAGTCTCAGCACCTTTTTTAGTTGTTTTTTTCTTCTTTTCCGGTGTTTCGGATATCGTATAGGACAGTGACTGATTGTTTATGTCATTTAAAGTGTTACTAGAAGAAAATGGAGTTGATTCCTTGATACTAATACTCTGTTTACTTTTCTTTCCGAATATTTCTGATATTTTTGTTTTAGATCTTTTGAGATTCTTATTATATACTTTGCCACCTTCTTGTGATTGTTTAGTTTTTTTCTTTGATATCTTGGTCGGTTTTATAGTATAATACACTTGTGTGGGTGATTTATCTCTACTGGGGGGAATAATTATAGGGATTAGATTTTTAGCAAACTTAATTGTCTGGTCTAAAACTGAATCATTCCTTGAAAGAACTTTATAGGTTTTATCGTCTTTAAAAATAATGTTAGAATTGTGAAGACCATCACATTGTTGTCCTTTCTCTTGTTTGCTCTTTTTCTTTTCTATTTTATTCACCTACAAAAAAATAAAGTTAAGGATTTTGAAACTTCCTGTATCTTATTTACAATCTATGGCGGAATCGTTATTCCCCTTTATATGTTTATGAATATTGAAAAGAGGGCCCGGAAAGTAATTTATGATTTAAAAGATTAGTGATATCATCGAGTGAGGTACCAAATGAAAGTGGTCTTAATTTAAAAGGTAAAATTCTTAATACAGTTCTGAAATATATTTATTTATTAAAAAACATTGTTGTAAATAAAAATTGTGTAAAAAAAATACTGTTTGCTACACGGTAACTTTATCGAGGTATATGGTATATGTTTATTATTTATAAAATGCCTTCCATAATCAAACTGATCGTGTACTAGCAGAAGGTGATGTCAGAAGCCTTAAGAACAGACGAGTGTGCATGACAAGAGCTATGAATGTCAAAGAAGCAAGTGAGGTGTGTAAGAATAAGCCTGTTGCTCGTGCCTACCCCGCAAGGGAACTGGCGTGAAGTTATGTATGTATGTATATATGTTTATTATTCAATGCGGAACAATGGTTTTTAAGCCATGGTAGCACTATCTCTTGACCCTACTTCAGTACATATTCTTGATAGATAGATAGATAAATAGATAACACTTTATTGTACACCATTACAGAAAACACAGAAAATCTTATAGCCTAAAAATATTCTAAATGCGCACAATGGGCGATCTTATCGCTAAAAAGCGATCTCTTCCAGACAACCCGTGTTGTATTCTTGATGCATGCATATTTCCTTCTCTTTTTGTATACTGGTACTTATGTATATCTATCTCTGTTATACAAAAAACATTCTTAATTTTAATTTTTAAGCTCGTGAGAGATGACATCTGTGCCAATGGTCTTCAATTAAGGGTTACCAAAGACCGCGCGAAATGCAGAAGAAAAATTAGACCGGAAACTCCGAAAGAAACCGGCATTTAACGCTAGGATGATGTTTACGATGCCATTAACTACTTGAGTTGTTAGTTACCTTTGGATCTTCAAATTTTTGATCAGTATTTAAAAACTTCTTATGTACATAAACAGCCGAAGTAAAAGTCCGTTTCTGTAAGAAATAATCTTCCAAGTTGATCCCGGCGATTTCTTTAGCAGCCTCAACTGTTGTTAGGGAACCTTCATTAGTTCAACAAAAATTTGCTCTAATGGTCTGTTGAGCTTCACTTCAACGAGAAATTAATTTAATGAGAGCTACACAAATTATAACTTTAAAATATTATGAACGGTTTTATTTTCTTAAGCATTCATTCACTTCTAAGCTTTGTTCTAAAATACAAGCCTAAGCGGTTTGTTGACTTCACAAGGAACAGACTTGTTATAAGAAAATCCATGAAATACTACAGTAACTCTAAAATGTGTGTAAGTGAGGTGTGTAAGAATAAGCCTAAATGGCACTCTGTTGTTCGTGCCTACCCCGCAAGGGAACTGGCGTGAAGTTATGTATGTATGTATGTATGTAACTCTAAAATTATTGATTATTATCTTTACGTCGCCTTTATAGTACTTTATACGATAAGTAGACATCACCTTCTGCTAGTACACGATCAAATTGATCGTGTACTAGCAGAAGGTGATGTCAGGAGCCTTAAGAACAGACGAGCTTGCATGACAAGAGTTATGAATGTCAAAGAGGCAAGTGAGGTGTGTAAGAATAAGCCTAAATGGCACTCTGTTGTTCGTGCCTACCCCGCAAGGGAACTGGCGTGAAGTTATGTATGTATGTATGTATGTATACGATATACCAATTGACAGTTGCCTTACGTCGTCTTTCGACCACTGTCTCAATTTTTCAGTAACAAATGCAATTTTCAATGCATCCCTTATGTACTTGTTTCTCATCTTACTCACTTCAGTAACACTACACATCTATCTCAACATGTACTTTGTACATCTTAGCTGAATGGCTTTTACCACCGCACCGCACGCCATCGGCTGGGCGTTCATCCCCACTTCCTAGAGCCTCTTCGCTTTTGTACGCAACAGTTCTGTAGAACGTTTCTCTTGCGCACCGTAGGGATTTGGAATGAGCTCCCAGCCGTGGTTTTCCCACAGCGCTAGAATATGGGATTCTTTAAAAAGGGTGTCATAAAATTTCTTTGAGGCCGGCAGCGCGTTGGTGATATCTCTGGTTTTGCAAACGTTCATAGGCGATGGTAACCGCTTTCCATCAGGTAGCTCGTCTGCCTGTCTGCTGTACTCCAGTTAAAAAAAAAAAATACATTTTTGGTCTATAATCCAACAGTCGGTTCCGTGTAGGTAATACGACCGGCCATATTACAAGATTTGTATTTCTGGCCTTTAAGTTTGGGTGGCACTAGTTTGTTGCTTTAACTTAACTAGCTACATTTATATTGTAATATTATTATAACATGCTATCGAGAAATAGATTATAAAAATGTGTATATACAACGGTATACATAGTTAGTAATGTTTAAGTTAAGCCAGTATATAGTATAAAATATACAACAATATATTAAGTATTGGTGGCAATAATAATATATCAAAATTAGTATGTAAAATAGAGAAAAATTCAAACCTGAACCCATAAAATTTAAATTCTAAAACAATATTGTGCAATTAATTGATTTTGACTGAATAAATTATCAACAACGTCCATTTGACAGACCAAATGCCATTTTTTTTTTTACATGTAACTGAAGCAAAGGCTGCCACATAAATACTGCTATGTCTACATCTCTATTTTCTATTCTTAATATATTATGCATTTGAAAACTGTCGTTGCTTTATTCAAAAGTTTAAATACAACATTATCTGCGGAGTGACGCTCGCGGACCGCGTTCGTAATACCGAAGTAAGAAAGAGAGTTGATCTGAAAGAGAGTGTCGGGGTGAAGGTAAGGAAAGGAATGCTCCGGTGGTTCAGGCATGTGGAAAGAATGCATGATGAAAGAATGACTAAACAGATATACAATGCAAAAGTGGATGGATGCAGAAGTCGTGGAAGGCCACGACACACCTTCCATGATCAAATTGATCGTGTACTAGCAGAAGGTGATGTCAGGAGCCTTAAGAACAGACGAGCTTGCATGACAAGAGTTATGAATGTCAAAGAGGCAAGTGAGGTGTGTAAGAATAAGCCTAAATAGCACTCTGTTGTTCGTGCCTACCCCGCAAGGGAACTGGCGTGAAGTTATGTATGTATGTATTATATTAGAGAAAATTGTACAATTTTATTAACACATTTTGACATTACTTGTCGTGTATTGTTGTCTTCTGTGTATCTGAACTTCTTTGAAAACACATAATATATAAAACCTCTTTTCGCATAATGGTTTCTTTTGTGAAAAATGCTTTCACACACGATACTGTTCAGGAATGTAAGAAATATTATATTTAATCATAAAGTCGAAGAAAGGAATATTTTTTGTAGGTACAAATGTAATATGTTTTTGGCAAAGAAAATGCAATTTTAGGCCAGAGAGTCTTATGTATCACTTTTTCCTGTGAAGTCAAACAGCATGTTTCTTTAAACTAAAAAGTATTTTGTAGACGTACGCAATTATATTTTTTTTTGTTATTTTTTTATTGCAGGAGTTCAGCAGATAGGCAGACGGCCCACTTGATGGAAAGCGGTTACCATCGCCTATGGACATTTGCAACACCAAAGGTGCTACAAATGCGCTGCTGCTCTCTTAAGGGAGACTGGAACCTGATCACAAATGCCGAAACGTATGTTATGGCGACATACTTTAGACCAGGAGTGGTAGCCATCCAGTCGGGCAAATGACCTACCACCTGGATGTGGGTTGTTTTGTCGCCTCTCAGGCCGCCCGGCCGCAGGAAAATTGTATTCTTTCTCCGTTCCTGCACGGATTAAAGATATAAAGATTAATATAGATAAAGATTAATTCTTAGACTTAAACTCTGCGCTACTTTCTAACTGGGGAATCCCCCGAGAATTTTTCTAGGAATGATTTCAATTGACCACATTAAAATAAAATCGAATTCCAGTGTAATTTTTTCTCTGATCGACAACAAATTTTATGTAATAAAATGTGTGATATTTTTTATCCCGGTAATCCTACGGGAATTTTCCCGGGAGCAGTTTGAAGTTGTTCGAGTGCATAAAAATTTGCATATCCCGATATAATTTTCACTAAAACGATAGCTTCCATATTTTAAATGCTGTGGTACTTTGTATCCCGGGAATTTCAGAGTCAAGCGTGGACGAAGTCGCGGGCATATCCTAGTAATCTAATAAAAAAGAACTTGAAAATTCATAAAATTCGACTAGACGATATTTAAAACTTACGAAATATTTGAGTCTTAGATCCAATCCTGTTGCAATACACCCAGCTTTTCATTCCTGTTCAAAAATGGTCTCAATCCCTTTGAGTTTATGCTTATATTGCTTGGGTTGCAAGTTTAATAAATTCATGAGGTTTTCCGTGTGACAAACTGCAGGAAACTTCGGACAGGGTTCAAGCGCTTCTGTTTTCCGAGCTACGCTTTTTGCTTTCAAATAGGATTGAATATTTGTTTTGGTGGTTTAGTTACTTCAACGTAGAGGATTTTTTGAAATCCTGTTTATAAATGATTGTGAATGTTTGGTGTTTTAATATTAATTAAAAATTGTGTGTGTGTGTGCAGTTTACACGCAGTAGAACTGAAACTTCAGAGAATATACTCATAGATAATTCTTCTCTAACTTTTATTAATATAAATATAATTCCTTTAGGCTGCATCCGTCAACATATTATAATCCAAAAAAAAACAATCTTAAATACACTTTAAATCACTAGCATAAAGTTCAAAAATTCAATGCACTGTTACGCAAAATTTCCTTTGATCTACGTATAGAAGAATATCTGCCTACAGATAGAGCCAAAATTCAATTGAAAGCTTTTAAGTTTTATTTAAATTGAATATTAACACTAGCGGATAAAGATAAATGTGTTTATTTCGAATTAAAGAAGGTTGAATTTTATATGTTTATCTATATTTAGTGTCACATTTTGTTTCATCGATTTTCAAATCACAACGATTCTAAAAAATTCACTTAAAAAAACAATATTTTTTGCACTCTCACAAGCCTTTTTAATTTTATATTCAAGACACACTTTGCAATGGCAGACGCAGCAAAGAGAAAGACGGGCGCTAGTGCTGCTACCCAGCAAAACATACTAGGGATGTAACTTTAATTTATTCGACTAACAATCTATACTAATATTTCATAATATCAGTATTAAAACTGTATATCAATCTTAAATTTGTTAATGAGAATAACTTAACTAAATACTTAAAAATAAACTAAATTATAAATAAACTAGCGGACCCGGCAGACGTTGTTCTGCCTTTAAAAAACGAAATTCTAGAACCCGATCCCAGAGCCACCTACCGGTTCTAATTGCGAATCTAAACCATCCGGGTATCCACTCAAACACACAAAAACAAAATCACCAAAATCGCTCCAGGTTATTAGGAGGATTCCAGAACCCGATCTCAGCGCCACCTGCCGGTTTGAATTGTGAATCTAAAAGAGTAATATATTTTTATTTATTCTAAGTCATGACAAAATAAGATTAAAAATCTTGCCAAAAAATTAAAGTTATGTATGTAAGTTAAGTATAATTAACAAATAAAAAATAGGGATTGATCGTAGAGGGGTGAAAATTTAGGGTTGTATGTATTTTTGTATGTTGTATCATAAAAAAACAGAAATTAAATTTTTTGTCTAAAAAATAAATAAAAAAATTTAGGGGTGGACTACCCCTAACATTTAGGGGGATGAAAAATAGATGTTGGCCGATTCTCATAGATACCGGATAAGCACAAAAAATGTCATCAAAATCGGTCAAGCCGTTTCGGAGGAGTATGGCAACGAAAACTGTGACACGAGAATTTTATATATTAGATTAATATAAAGAATGTAAGAAAATCGCTGCCAGAGGGAAGCGTGCCCAGAAGGCTGGCTGTATTGCCACTTTTTTTTTTTTTATTGGACTTGACTTTATGTTGTTGGTCCGAAGACCTTACAACTTTACCGGGGTCTTTGGGGCGAGTGCCTTCGCGAAGCGAAGGCGCTCGAGCCCGGGGGGGGCAACTTGCTCGAGGGAGCTCCCTAAGGAGTTTTACCTCGGCTGGACTGTTGCCATGAAAGGGGAATGAATTTAATGATGCCCACCATAGGGCGACACAAAATACTAATTGGGAACGGGCGACGGGTAATATAAAGCCCGAAGGGAAGGATCACGGCGGGCCGGGATCGGTGGTTTGCGGTGGCCTACGCTATCTTACTGCCGTTTCGCAACGTGTTATGGCTGGGAGAGAAGAAACGGTGAAAGAAACTTCCCAGCAACACGCCTAGTCTATCCTGTGGGGTGAGCTATGTCTCCTAGCGTCCCTCGCGGGGATGTGGAGAGATCTTGATTGGCGGCGTCTGAGACGCCGCCGTCTGTGTCTGTCTGTCGGTGCCTGCCAGCCTACTGTTCTAACCGTGGGCGGACTGATCCGGGCCAGCCGTTTCGTAATAACGTCGACTCTGTCCGTCAGGACGTTACGCGGTCGTCGCACAAGAGCCTTTCGACGAGGCTTATAATCGGACGCGGACACGACGAGCGGATTTCGATGGTGCGGCGCGAGATCGAAATACTTACGCGAGAGCGACGTAATGTAGTTTTTGATGGAGGGAAGCTCCAGATCGCGGTGGAGGTCGACGTTACGCATATAGAGGGGAGCACCGACGGCTCTGCGCATGAATTTATTCTGCACGATTTGCAGTTTATCTAAAAGGGCAGGCTTGACATGGCCGAATACCACACTCGCGTATGTCATGATCGGGAGGATGCATGTTTTATACAGAGTAAGCTTGTGTCTGAGGGACATTTTGCTTCGTTTGTCTATCATGGGTGCTAAACGACCCATCACAAATCGCGCTCTATTTCGGACTATAGTGATATGCTCGTTGAAGCGCAAGTTCCGATCTAGGGTGACACCAAGATATTTGGTGGACTTTGTCCAGGGGATTTGTTGGTCATAGAGCGAAATGGTTTTTAGGCGAAGGCTAGCGCGTTTGGGGGACCGAAGCGTGCCCGGGGAAAAGAACATTGCTGCGCTTTTCTCCGGGTTTACCTCTATCCTCCATTTGCGAAACCATTCGCCTAGCTCTGTGACAGCTGCCTGCAGCCGGACGCAAACCATTTGTCGGTTTTGATCTGATGTATAGAGTGCGGTGTCATCCGCGAAGAGGGCCAACTCCACATCTGGAGTTTTTGGGATGTCGCTGGTGTACAGCGTGAAGAGTAGTGGCGACAGAGCCGAGCCCTGTGGTACACCGGCTGTGAGTGGGTGAGGGGACGAGCACGTTCCCTCCACTCGAAAACGGAAGCTACGACCTAGGAGGAAGTCTCGCAAGATGAGCACGAGTCTGTCTGGCATACCGAACTGGTACAGCTTGTAAATCAAGCCGTTGTGCCAGACCTTGTCGAAGGCTTTTGCTACGTCTAGAAACAGTGCGGCTGTTCCTATAGGGCGGGGGCGATGGGCAAAGTGAGATAATATGTGCTCCGTGATGCGGTGCACCTGTTGGACGCATGAGTGTCTGGCACGGAAGCCAAATTGCTCATCGGGTATTAGATGTTTGCTGAAGGCAAAATCTCTAAGTCGGGAGAGGATGACCCTCTCGTAAAGCTTGCTGAGTGCGCTCAGTAGGCTGATTGGACGGTAGCTGGACGGTTTATTAGCCGGTTTTCCCGGCTTGTGAATACCGATGACATCTGCTTCCTTCCAGATCGCGGGAAAGGAGCAGTTTATTATGGCGGCATTGCCACGCTGTACGGCAATGCTGATTCGTTGCGCGAAATACGAACCAGCCTTCTGATCACGGGTATTAGAGTTGTTGTTGTTGTTATATCAATATAGCTTCTAGTTGTGCTGTAGATGCGAAAGTTTGGATGAATAAATGAATACTCAATCACGCCAGAACAGCTGAACGGATCTGGATGAAAGGCACAGTGATAGATTATAGTCTGAAATAGCACATAGGCCACATTTTATCCCGGAAAATGTACAATTCCCGTGGAATAACATCAACGCGAGCTGTCTTCTGTAGTCATTTAGGTAAAAAACCTTTAGAAAATTGTCATGTTTCTATGCCTTTGTATATCACAGTTATTTTCCAAAGAAACTAGTGACTCTATACGTATTAAATTTGATAGGAAGGTGTACCTAATGTTCAGGCCACTACACATTTTTTTTACAAATGACGCATTTAAAATAGATCATAAAAATTACCCTTTAACCTAATAAAGTGACTAACTAATAAGTATAAATAATAGAACTACGTTTTAACGGTTTTCTTTAATTTTTTAAAAGTTTTTTTTAAATTAGGAATAATATAAATTAAATTACCTATGGAAATTTGCAATCTCAAAGGTACCGATCTGCTACCTGCCTTAAAAGGAGATTGGAACCTAGCCACTGATACCAGAATACAACTCAACGGCGGTATGGCACATTCTAGACCCCAAATAATTAAGAGAGAATGAAAAAAATAGGGATATTCACTTACATAATAGTAAAACGTGCTCCTTCCTTTTAACTTTTGAACTATAGATACTTATAGAGTGGTAAATAAGCCGGTATAGCTTAAGAACTTTCTCAATGAAAATTGGTTTGCACCAAGGCCTTTTATTACTCTTTTTCCTGCGGCCGGGCGGCCTGTCGTAAGAGGCGACAAAACAACCCACAGCCAGGTGGTAGGGCATTTGCCCGCCTAGATGGCTACCACCCCTGGTCTGAAGTATGTCATCAAACACAACCTAGAGTTGTGTTCCGGCATTAGTGACCAGGTTCCAGTCTCCCTTAAGAGAGCAGCAGCGCATTTGTAGCACCTTTGGTGTTGCAATTGTCCATAGACGATGGTAACCGCTTTCCATCAAGTAGACCGTCTGCCTGTCTGCTGTACTCCTGCAATAAAAAAATAAAAAAGTGTATGCAGTATTTTTGATTTCATACTTTTTAAGATATCCATAATCAAATATAAAAAGAGGTTAACGTTTACTATCACCACAAAACCCTTCATTATACGTAGACCGTCACGCACTTAGCGGATTTGTTATAAAGAATAAAAAACAAATTTTACTAATCAATACTCACTGGCTTCGAAATATACGAAATACGAACACAAAACATAAAAATTAAACTCGAAGCTTCAACATAAAATTCCGTCCGCTGAAATGTAAATATTTATTGATAAATCTATCACAAGATAGTCGTTAAGGGTAAAAACAAAATAATCTATCTTCACATTAGGGTAAATTATATAACGGTATCGGATTCTAACGAGCGCAGTCCGGTAGTAAATTACCCTTTACAAAGCGATAGATCGAAACTATTCGATAACTAATAGCTTGGCTCGAGGTTGCTTGGAATCTCGATGCAATGTGTCATAAGGCAAAGCTGAGATATTACATTTCGGACTTTATCATGGACACAAATACCTACTTTTTTTATTCTAAATGCTTAATAGAATAAAAAGTCTTATTTTTGTGCTCCCTGAATATTCCCGGAAAACTCGTATACGTTTTCCAAGATTTGAATTATCGTAAATTTTCAGTCAGAAAAATGACGTAACATTTGAAACTAATTTTCAGCGGGCGAGTCAGCGTTTATCAGGATGACTTAACTTTTGTTTTAAAAACTGAAGCTATCCAACGGCGCAAATATGGAACCTAAGGAAGCGAAACATTAGGTCCGTGGGGACCATCGGGCAAAGTTTTTTAAAAAAAAATTGCTAGAAACTCTTCGATACCACCCGTGATCAGAAGGCTGGCTCATATTTCACCCAACGAGTAAACATCGGCATACCGCGCGGCAATGCTGCCAGCCTTTTGGGCACGCTCCTATCTGGCAGCGATTTGTACACTGCCTGTAATCGCTAGTACTATTTATAATTTATTTTATTTTCGCTTTTAAATGTATGGTTTAAGTAACATACATACATACATACATAACTTCACGCCAGTTCCCTTGCAGGGTAGGCAAGACAACAGAGCGCCATTTGGGCTTATTCTTACACACCTCACTTGCTTCTTTGACATTCATAACTCTTGTCATGCACGCTCGTCTGTTCTTAAGGCTCCTGACATCACCTTCTAGTACACGATCAATTTGATCGTGGAAGGTGTGTCGTGGCCTTCCACGACTTCTGCATCCATCCACTTTTGCATTGTATATATGTTTATTCATTCTTTCATCATGCATTATTTCCACATGCCCGAACCACCGGAGTATTCCTTTCCTTACCTTCACCCCGACACTCTCTTTCAGAACAACTCTCTTTCTCACTTCGGTATTACGAACGCGGTCCGCGAGCGGCACTCCGCAGATTTTGCGCAGTGCTCGCATCTCGACCGCGTTTACTCTACTTTCATGCTCTTTCTTTCATACCCAACTCTCGCTTCCATACGTGAGCGTAGGTACCAACACCGCGTTGTGTACGGCGAGCTGGGCCTTCTGGCTGAGGTTCTTAGCGCCTAGAAGTAGTTTTAAGTAACCATGTAATTAATATATTTAAAATAATATTCGGCCGTCGCTGTGGCTGGGCTGTCGACCGGCTTGGTCACCATGGCCTATCGTGGGGCAGAAGCGCTGGCAGAATTTCAAGGCATGCTGGCCTCAATGATATAATAAGTCGGGCTCTTGTCAGTGTCGGCGCTTCTGCAGTCTTGGAACCAAACGGTCTGATTCGCGACGATGGCAAGAGACCTAACGTCATGTTGTCCAACCTAGGAAGGACGTGTGCTGGTGAGGTCTACTCATCCACGTAGGACGATCCGTTGCCCCCGACTGTGATTCATTCGCGATCGGGTTTCACACGGATATCGGCACTCATTCCCGGCCGAGATTCTTCCATGGCTGGGAGTGTTGAAGGACAAGACGGATGGCGGCAAAGAGATCGGTACCAGCTCCCCTTGAGTGGCGTCAATCGCGTGATATGACAATCACAGCTGCGCCCGACCGTAGTCCAGATAGAACTTATATGGATGAAGCGTGCCCACATTCCAGTGACGCAGACTCGTTCCCGGCTACATTATCGCAACCCGGAGGCACCTCTCCTGACAATAACATGTATCCATCCAGTATCTACGGCACTGATGCTTCGCCGCATACCATTGATATGACAACTCGGACAAGAGCGGGGGCTCCGAGCAGAAGCTCTGCCCACACGCAGATGACTCCGGCGCTGAGTTGGCCTGGATGACCTCCAGCACAGTGAGGTAATGCTGCCTCCTAGGCACACTGCCCAACGACAGCGATCTGGTCAGGCTGGATCGATTGTAGTTTATAGTGTTTTCTTTACTTGTTAGTAGTGTACATATTTTTTAGGGATTTCTAGAAATTATTAAATTAATTGTGAATGGAGCGTTAGGTAAACTTCTAGGCGCTAAGAACCTCAGCCAGAAGGCCCAGCTCGCCATACACAATGCGGTGCTGGTACCTACGCTTACGTATGGATGCGAGAGTTGGATATGGAAGAGAGAGCATGAAAGTAGAGTAAACGCGGTCGAGATGCGAGCACTGCGCAAAATCTGCGGAGTGACGCTCGCGGACCGCGTTCGTAATACCGAAGTAAGAAAGAGAGTTGGTCTGAAAGAGAATGTCGGGGTGAAGGTAAGGAAAGGAATGCTCCGGTGGGTCGGGCATGTGGAAAGAATGCATGATAAAAGAACGACTAAGCAGATATACAATGCAAAAGTGGATGGATGCAGAAGTCGTGGAAGGCCACGACACACCTTCCATGATCAAATTGATCGTGTACTAGCAGAAGGTGATGTCAGGAGCCTTAAGAACAGACGAGCTTGCATGACAAGAGTTAAGAATGTCAAAGAGGCAAGTGAGGTGTGTAAGAATAAGCCTAAATGGCACTCTGTTGTTCGTGCCTACCCCGCAAGGGAACTGGTGTGAAGTTATGTATGTATGTATTAAATTAAAATAATATTATATATTTGAAAAAACTTTTTTCATTGCCAAAACCATATACGAAGTAAAACGATCGGCGAGAATCCATCACATCCAAAACACCCTTCTCGCTTCACAAAGGGCCAAATAAGAAATAACACACGAAATTGATAAATAATACAATCATAAGCAACCTGTCACATACATTGTGAAGACACAGAATAAAACAGTCGTGCGGAACGGGAGTGGTAATATTTTACTTGCCTACAAAAGACGTAGCTCGTGATTAATTGCTTTACATCGTGCTTCGGTGGGGCCATTAAATTGGTGCGATAAGCGTGATACAGGCAATGTGCTCCTAACAATAGTGGCGATCGTTTTGATTCGACCTACAAAAACCTCAGCCTTTACGAAGTACAAATGTGAAAGAGATTTGTTTTTATTAGATGGTTTATTTGCGAAAAATATTGTGCTTTCATGTACAATCAAATTTCAAAATAAGTGTAACGTCATAAAAACCTCCTTTACAAAGTAAATTTTTTTTTTCAATTGCATGAGGTCAGCAGACAGACGGGCCCACCTTATGGAAAGCGGTTACCATCGCCTATGGACATTTCTAACACCAAAGGTGCTACTAATGTGCTGCCGCTCTCTAAATGGAAATTGCAACCTGGCCGCTAATGCCGGAACACAACTCAAGGTTTTTATGGCAGCATACGGGCAAATACCCTACCACCTGGCTGTGAGTTATTTTGTCGCCTCTTACGACAGGCCGCCCTACCACAGGAAATTGTATTCTTTCTCCGTTCCTGCACGGATAATGTGAATGTGAACGTGATTTGTTTTTATTAGATCATTTTTGCGAAAAATATTATGTTTTCGTGTACCATCAAATTTGAAAATTAGTATAACGTGTCAAACATTTACTGTTATATTGGAATCATCCTTTTGCAAAACATCGGGGATTTTCTCATCTATATATATATATATATATATATAAAAGAAAGTCGTGTTAGTTACACTATTTATAACTCAAGAACGGCTGTACCGATTTGGCTGAAAATTAGTGGGGAGGTAGCTTAAAACCAGGACACGGACATAGGATACTTTTTATCCCGTTGGAACCGGTAGGTGGCGCTGAAATCGGGTTCTAGTATCCTCCTAATCACCTGGACCGATTTTGGTGATTTTGTTTTTGTGTATTTGAGTGACTGGGTCCCCGGATGGTTTAAATCCACAATTGGAACCGGTAGGTGGCGCTGGGATCTGGTAATAGATTTTTATTTTTCAGAGCAGGACAACGTCTGCCGGGGCCGCTAGTTATATATAAAACTGTTAAAATCGATTCGATCTATTTTTATTGTTGAAATCGACATGTTTAGCAAACATGTTTCAAAAATAATAGAATTTACTGTCTACTATTTACTACTACTATCTCTGTTAGTTTTAATAACATGCAGAAAAAGTCCATCCATCAAATCATGCAAAATCCATTCAAAAACCGGGTACAAATAGATCAAATAGTTTTGTATGCATTATAAATTAACTAAATTATTACTTATTTAATTAAAAACAAAATCGACTTCAAACTAAAAACCAAAAAATAAATATTTAACCGACTTCTTTCTTTAACATCTTGAAGTTGGTGCCAAGTAAAACATAAAAAAATAATTTATTTTGCAAATTTGTTGCTGTTTTGTTATGTTTAACTTCGCACCGACTTCAAGAGTTGTAGAAAGAAGTCTGTTAAATATGTATTTTTTGCTTTTTAATTAGAAATCGGCTTTGTTTTTGTTTAAAAGGTTTTATTTTTTACTTTTTAGTTGTGCAAATCCTGAATAGCTATAGAAATAATATATAAGTACCTGTATAAATTATAGTACTGGCAAGCATACAAGGTTACAATCTCACTCTTCAGTGTAGACGCTCGTCAACAAGAGTTGTTCGCAATTTCCCTGGGATCCATTCGGCAGATCCTGATTTGTTGACCATGGGATCACCTCTGGAGTATAGACAAACGAATAAAAAAACATTAAAAATCGGCCCACAAATGATGGAGAAATCGCGTAACATGCATAGAAACAAATTAAGCTCCTGTAAAAAATGTAATACTCGCACGCGTATACAAACTTTTTCTAAGAATGTGGGCGCTCGGCGTTCTTTAATAAGTAAGGGTAACTCTCGACTTCCCTGGAATGCACTCACCAGATCCTGACTTGATGCCCATGGCACCACCTCGGGAGTAAAGACTTACGAATAAAAAAAATTGATAATCGCTCCATAATTAGACGAAGATATCCTGTAACAAAAAAGTAGGTTAACAAATTTAAAGGGTTTCTCAATTTCCCTGGGATCTACTCATCAGATCCTGACAAGATGACAATGGAACCAATTTAGGAGTATACCCTTTCGATTTAAAGAAAAATTTGAAAATCAACAATTGACTAAGAAATCGAGTAAGGAACACACAACATAAAAAAACCTACAGACAAATTGAAACTTTTTGAAGACTTTTAAAAATATTGTCTATTTTTTTCTAAATCGGTCACGAGAATATCCTATCAGTTCGGGTTCCAATTAACTAACACGCAATTTCTTACTACGTTGAGTTTATCCATAAATAACGTTTTATGTACATATTCTTACGTTTATAAATGCATTTTATGGTGGAAGTTTTTTATAAATATTGGTTTGCTTTTGACCATGATTACAATATTAAGCTTTTTTGAATAAAATAGGTGTACAGAAAACAATTTAGAATAACAAATAATTGCTATAGTACAGTACTGTATTATAGTTATTAGCGCCCATTTTTGAAACAGGGCTATACATTTGTAGGTTAAGAAATTAACAAAAATTATCTTATAGTAAATTTGAAAGACTAGTAAGTGACAGATCACGCTTACCAATACCCATTCACACGAGACGTTATACACCCGGATTTTAATTTCAAGAAATACGGACTCGCAGCGCATTCCATAACATCCATAGCTCTGTCGTACGCAAAATGAACGTCGAGTCCAAATGTTTCATTCGCATTGCTGATTACGACTGTGAAACGAGTACATACGAGCTTCTTGTCGTGCGAAGTTAAGGCTTCGTGCACATATTACGTGCCTGATTTCTATATTACTGTTTATTTGCTATACTAGTTAAAATTTGTCATTATTGCCATACAAGTTATGTTAGTTTTGTGTTATTGGTAAGGCAAATTAATGAATATTAAGATTACCCTATATTATTCAATTTAAATTTATTTACAATATAAAAAAAATCCTCCCTCAGTTGCATGAATTGCAACCACCCCTAATTCTTGGCGATTTCACTATAATTATCATTTCGTAGCTTATAAAATTCACATTCTGCACAAATTTTATCCGTAGGTACACAGAGCTTTTAGTGGCCCGATTTGCAGATTCGTATTATAAATATGATAAGCATCATAATAAACTGGAACGTTACGCTATGTCTTACATGTACCAGTATATCTAGACACGTGTCTATTTCACTAAGCGCTTCTTCAAAAGCAGCCGCTTTAGGCCTCTTTATCCAAGGAAAATCCGCTTGAGAATAAGCCACCGCGGGGAAAGCGTGTTGGGTGGTGTGGGATTCTCCACGTCGGGGTGGCCCTAGCTCCTCCGCAGAAGAGCTATTCCCACCTGGTCGGGGAATCGGGGAAACCTTTGGCCGTTCCTCTATACGTTCCATGCCCGGGCTGTGGACTCGCTTTCACATTCACCATCAGTTCGGACGAAAGATGGCCGGCCCCTACACGAGCTGGCCCCTCCATGTTAACTTTGAGAGCTAGAACTCTCCCGGCTCCCCTAGGATTTTAAGCTTCCTGATCTAGTAGCTTTGAAAAAATAGGTATTATATACTCTTAATAACATTTGTACCAGGTTGTACAACCTATTATTTTAGGACTATTGTAATATTTGCAGGGAGTTGTGTTTACTATTTGGATATAAAAACGAGCGGGCGTAGTGACAATAGATCATTCGCACTTCGATTTTGGTCGGATGCACAATTGCACATGTCACAGTAGCTCTCTAGGGTAACTAATTAAGCTTACTTAACTACTTAAGCTATGATTCTCTTACAGAGAATCATAGCTTAAGTCGAATTAAACTAGTTTTCAAGTTGTACGTGTTTTTCTGTATAAATCCTCCACTAACAATACATAAAAAGACGGATATTTACCAAAATGGCTACGACACCCAAAAACTGAAAACGTGTATTCTATTATATAAGATATATTTGTCACGGAAACTGACTATACTTGACTACAATCCTGAATTAGATCATCACTGAAGTGCGAACGAACCCTTTTGCATTAGGTGAGTTTCTATACAACTTCCGCTGGCGTTTCCGTCCGCTGTTACTATGGCCACGTGCGAACGGATGTTAGTTTATTCCTTTGTGTACATCTGACATCGTATCCTGGATTTGTTTTGTATTACAGTAACTTTAACGTCTCTTACATTCGTGATAGGTGTAATTAACAGATTTTTTTATTGAAACAGTTCAGCAGACAGGCAGACGGCCCGCTTGGTGGAAAGCGGTTACCATCGCCTATGGACATTTGCAACAACAAAGGTGCTACAAATGCGCTGCTGCTCTCTTAAGGGAGACTGGAACCTGGTCACTAATGCCGAAACACAACTCAAGACTGTTATGGCGACATACTTTAGACCAGGGGTAGTAGCCATCCGGTCGGGCAAATGCCCTACCACCTGGCTGTGGGTTGTTAAGTCGCCTCTTACGACGGGCCGCCCGGCCGCAGGAAATTGTATTCTTTCACCGTTCCTGCACGGATGAGTAATATGAACTGAAAACTCTTTATTAACTACAAACATGAATTGCAATGTATAATAATAAATACTTCTTCTTCTTCTCCGTCGTCACACTCTTGGCAGAGTGGTCGTGGTCCTCATGACAGTCCTCATGTCGCCATTCCTCTCGTACTGTAGCTTTCCTCGTGCATTCGTGGAGTGGACCATTTAGTGCGGTTTTGACTTGGTCGATCTAGCGCATTGATGATCTACCGCGCGCCCTCGTGCCCTCCATTTTGCCCTGGACTACGAGTCGCTCCACCGACGTATCCTCTCGTCGTGTAATATGACCAAAGAAAGTGAGAATACGACCTTGAACGATAATAAATACTAGTGTGGTCGAAATTCGACCATAATTAATTTAAATTATAAGTTTGAACATTATTAAAGTTCTGTTGTCAATAGTATATTATGGTACTAGTGTGTAACATTGATGATTACCGCCGAGGCGCCATTGAGACTCGAGCCGTAGGCGAGGGTCTTAAGAGAGCCGAGGACGGTAATCATCAATACACACGTGTATCATACGACGTTTTTCAACACACTTGTGAATAAAATAACAACAAAAACTCATTTTATTTAGTAGATAAAAAAGTTATATATAAGTGAAAGTTTTATTTATTAAACACGTACGAGTTAAAATTATCTATTTAAATAAGAAGTTGCATGAAATGAGCAAGCAATAGGAACATTAATTTATTTGTTCTATAGAACACGATCTTTTTTTTTTTAATAATAACTTTTTTAAGAACAAAGCAACTCAACCAATAAAATTTAAAAAAAAATCTATAACTCACTAGTGAGTTATAATGTTTTTTACTCACAGTTTGATAATGGGTGTCATTCTGTGCCTAATTGCGGTGACCATAGAGCCACTTTATGAGCAAGTGTGTTGAAAAGACTATTTATTATACTTCTACAATCACAGATTTCGCCAAGGCTATACTGTTAATTAATTGTGCGTCGTGGTAGCGTAATAGCTAACGCACGCGTCCTGAAGTCAAAGGGCGCGGGTTCGACCCTGGCCGGAACGCATGCACCGCTTAGTCAGTTTTCTGATCTAATGTGCACATTGTTACAATTACCACGTGCTAACAACGCTGAAGGGAAATATCGTGATGCAACCTGTACATCGAGATAACCGATGTGTCAAACCTGCCAAGCCGCCTTGGACAAGCATGGCGGGTACACTGTCCCTTCCCTATAATGGGCGTCCCGAGCCCAGCAGTGGGACATTTATGGGCTGATATTATATATATACTAGCTGTCCCGGCAGACGTTGTTCTGCCCTGAAGAAATAAAATTTAGAACCCGATTGCAGCGCCACCTACCGGGTCCAAATGTAAGCTATCCTATCTTTCAAGTCGGATCAAACTGCACACGGTGTGCAAATTTGATTAAAATCGGTCAAGTAGTTTTGGAGTTCATCGCGGACAAACAACGTGACACGTAATTTATATATATTAAAGATAAAGAAGATATACACTGATAATTTGACCTTAACAATAAACAAAAGACTATATATGCGTGTTTGTGTCAAATACATGGTAGTGTGTGTAATGTTTTTTTTTATTGATTTAATTTACATACATACATACATAACTTCACGCCAGTTCCCTTGCGGGGTAGGCACGATCAACAGAGCGCCATTCAGGCTTATTCTTACACACCTCACTTGCTTCTTTGACATTCATAGCTCTTGTCATGCACGCTCTGTTCGATGTTCGATGATTTAATATACTTTTATCCATATTTTAAAAAAAATATTAGCATAATAAAACTACGTTTTAACGGTTTTAAGCGCGATAATTTATTTGATTTTGGTTATTCCGACGTTTCGGCCACTTTTCAGTGGCCGCGATCACGGAAGACAAAGATGTCAAGTGTCAACGAGTATAAATAAATTACCGTGCGTAAAACCATTAAAACGTAGTTTTATTATGTATACAAGTCGCGAAAACTATTAAAATATTAGCATTCTGCACTTCTTCTCTATATAAACTATAAGTGTGCGAGTTTCATACTCCTCCGTCCGTGTAATATTAGTTAAAAGGGGTACAAAGTTTTTGCTTCACGTATTAATATAATGATGATTTTAGTAAATATTTCAGTTATATGCCTAATTCAAATTAAAGTAACATTTATGTGACTTCTGTTGTTGCAGATTCAATGACAAATAATTTATATTAGGATTGTAAGGTATATACGGAACTGGAGACATCTGTCAAACTTTCTTCGGCGTTCGTTCGTAATATAATACTTCACAGTGAACTTTGTGATCGGTGGCGTACCTAAATTATTGTGTCGCGTGCCCTAAACGGAACGCGTGTCATTGGTTCCCCATCCCTGATCTATATACTAACTAGCTGTCCCGGCAGACGTTGTTCTGCCCTGAAGAAATAAAACTTAGAACCCGATTGCAGCGCCACCTACCGGGTCCAAATGTAACCTATCCTATCTTTCAAGTTGGATCAAACTGCACACGGTGTGAAAATTTGATTAAAATCGGTCAAGTAGTTTAGGAGTCCATTGAGGACAAACATTGTGACACGAGATTTATATATATTAAGATATTATAAACTAGCTGTCCCGGCAGACGTTGTCCTGCCCTGAAAAAATAAAAATCTAGGCCCCGATTCTAGTGCCACCTACCGGTTGCAATTGTGAATCTAAACCGTCCAGGGACCCACTTAAACACACAAAAACAAAATCATCAAATTTGGGTCAAGAGATTAGGAGGATCCTAGAACCCGATCCCAAAGCCACCTACCGGTTCTAGTTGTAAATCTAAACCATCCGGGGACCCACCCAAACACACGCAAAAAGTTTAATCAAAATCGCTAAAGTCGTTCTCAAGTTATGTGCGTACATACATTTCTACGATTCATTTTTATATATAAGAGATGTGCCACTTTGAATGGGGTGTTTGTTGCTCAATCACGCCAAAACGGCTGAACTGATCTGGACGAAATTTGGCACAAGGATAGGGTGTAGTATCGAATAGCACTTACGCTGCTTTTTATCCCGGAAAAATATACTGTTCCCGTGAGAAACATTAACGCGCGTAAACCCGCGGGCAAAAGCCAGTAATATTATAAATGCTAAGGTGTTAACAATATGTAATAGTAAATTAATAATGGCACTGGATATAACAAAGCAAATAAATCGAATAAAAAATAAAGCCGTCGAAATAAAACTTCAATTTCATAGTACTCTAGACATTGTAATAAAAAGAACTGGCCGAACTACTACATCAAAAGATATAAAAACCGCTGAAAACAATTCCCATCGGCATTCGTGGGAACTACCCACTTTGCTGGGATCGTGGAACTCATTTCATATCCTCTCCCAAGAGCCAATAATAGTTTATGTTGTACTAGCACTTTCCCCGTGTCTTTACTCGTGTATTATCGTATAAATAAACTAGTATAGCGGGCACTGATAATAATTTAAAGACGTATTCGGTACTGAATTTATTAGTTTAATGTTTGTAATTTTACAAATTGAAACTTATTAAAAGATACACGTATAATATACTTCAGATACGCTTTCACACATAAGAATGGCGGGAGGCCTAGATAGGCCAGGTAACGAAGACTCTTGCGGTTCGTACTACACACACAGGTTGAAGGGAAAGGGGATACGTGAGGCCCCGCGCACGAATGCATTTGCCGCGCTGTGAGAACACGAAGACTGTTGCGGCTGGTACTTCGTGCACGGGTTGAAGGGAAAGGGGATACGTGAAGCCCCGCGCACGAATGCATTTGCCTCGCAGTGGGAACACGAAGACTGTTGCGGCTGGTACTTCGAGCACGGGTTGAAGGAAAAGCGGATACGTGGGCCCCGCGCACGAATGCATTTGCCGCGCTGTGGGAACACGAAGACTGTTGCGGCTGGTACTTCGTGCACGGGTTGAAGGGAAAGGGGATACCTGGGCCCCGCGCACGAATGCATTTGCCGCGCTGTGGGAACACGAAGACTGTTGCGGCTGGTACTTCGTCCATGGGTTGAAAGGAAAGGGGATACGTGAGGCCCCGCGCACGAATTCATTTGCCGCGCTGTGAGAACACGAAGACTGTTGCGGCTGGTACTTCGTGCACGGGTTGAGGGGAAAGGGGATACGTGGGCTCCGCGCACGAATGCATTTGCCACGCTATACTAGTAATTAATGCCAGCGACTCTGTATCGCGTTGCCAGGACGGAGTGTTTGTTATTGAATTACAAAGGGACCATCCATAAATTAGTCACACGTTAAGGGAGGACAGGGGTCAACGAAGTGTAACATTGTATGACAAAGATGGAAGGAGTTCCAAATTTTGTGACGTCACATTTCAAAATCTAATATATTTAAGCTTTAAAACATGAAATTTGATCTGAGCAGTGTTTAAACTATTTTAAAATAATTTAAACACAAATAAAACTAATTACGGAACTGCTGTTTTAATTTAATATTGATGTAAAATTGCAAAATATGTGATGTCACACTAGGGGGGAAGGTGTCTCACAGATGTGACCAGCTGTGACAAGGACCTTACTTACTACCTTCTATAAGCCGCCCGTGTGCGTATATTTTTTTACAAATTCGCTTACTTTGAGCGTAATTTTATAAAATAAATTCTAAAATATAGCAGTTTCATTTATTTAAGAATCGTCAAAGCATAAATAATCCTCGTGATTGAATTCAAAAGGTTTCCAACCTACGGTAAATATTTCGCGCGCTTACTTTACGATATAAAACGTTGCTCGACTTTCACATTCCACTGATGATAGGCAACGAGCCCCTTGCGCCGCTACGCGATCGTAAACCGAATAAATGTGGATATGCTGAAGCCCTATCTCTAACATTTTACAGTTCGGCACCATCTCAGAACGTTATAGGCCTCTTTGATTTGGCAAGTTTATATCGGTGTAACAAGGCCCAATGTCAAGAAACAGTTTGTAAAAAAAATGTAAAATAGGGTAGTTAGCAGTGGAATCAACTGATTTTTTATTTTATAATCTTACAAAACGATGCAGCCTCCTACAGTCTGTACAAGCGTAGCAAGTACTTCTTCAGCCAATCTCAGTCCACTGCCGGCTATCTTGCGCAGGTCATCAGTCCACCGGGCTGGCGGGCATCCTACGCTACGTTTGCCGAGACGTGGTCTCCACTCCAGGACTTGTTTGCTCCATCGGCCGTCGGTCCTGCGACAGACGTGACCGGCCCACTGCCACTTCAACTTGCTAATTTTGCGAGCAAACGTCAACGTCACCTGCCCGCAGTACTCCCTGCCGCCAACTAACGAGGCTCTGACGACTGATCATGATGATTTAGAAGTAATATTTTAAGCACCTGTAGAAATTGTAATACTAACACTAAGGGCTGGGTTTACCTTAACTGCCGCCCTGGGGCACCGTGAAAAATACCGCCCTATTATCTTATGCACTGTAACTAAACTTAATATCCAATGAGACCTCGATTTTTAAGATTTGGCATGAAACCAATAACATCCCAATTTTTGAAAATGAAAATTGATTTTTATAGCAGAATGCTGAAATTTTTTTGCTGACACTCCAAATTTTGCAGCCCTTGATTATTTCGCCCTCCTGAGCACTAGCTCTTAGTGCCCCTAGTGTAAGCCATCACTGCTAACACACGCGTATACAAATTCAGCGCTCTTCAAAAAGGCTTCCCCTCGATTACCTTGGGATCCACTCATCATATCCTGACTTGTTGACGGTGGGACCACCTCGGAAGAATCTTTCAAATAAAGAAAACAATTGAAAATCGGTTCACAATTGACGGAAAAATCGCATAACACACATGCAAAAAACGGCCTCTGTGGTTGAGTGGGCTAAGCCTTTGCCGGCGTACCTCACTGCAACGCAGAGGTTCCGGGTTCGATTCCTGGTATAGTAAATTTCGGAAACGTATTTTCTCCGTTATTTACTATGGTCTGGGTGTCTGGGATCGGCCCCAGAGTAGTCCGTTGTATATTACCCATAACACAAGCGTAACTTGCTTAATTTGGGGATATACAATGTGTGTGTTTGTCTGCCGATTATTATTATTATTATTAAAAAAGAAATATACAGGCTAATTGAGAACTTCCTCCTTTTGGAAGTCGGTTAAAACATGCACAGAGCCATGTTTAAAAAGTACGAAGGACTCTAGATTATTCCATTAAGTGATCAGGAGGCGGCATCACCTCCGTTTCTATGCATATCTATGAACCCTCTTTGACCTAATAATAAAATCCGTAGACCTCACATTCTTCGAGCACTGGCGACCTAATTTTGACTTTCGGCGTACCGGTTCTCATTTCAATTGTAAACCAACCTCTTTGCTATTCCAATATGAACCTTAATTCAAGTACTGTAAGTTTAGTATGGCGTAGTAGATATTGTTGAGACTAGGAGAACCAAGCTATGCAGCATTGTAAGGCTTTTTACGGATTTGAGACACGGAAACGTTTTTAAGTTTTAAAAGTTTTTTGTCATAAAAAGTACTTTGTCTCCATCATATTCAGGTTAAATACCAGTGTCATAAATTTCCACTTTGCATCTTGGTTGGTTTTTTCTTTTTATCAACCGCCTTGTACGGTCATAATATTCTATCTGCGTTTCTGGAAAGAAAGAAATAAAGAATTATTTTATTTAGGACAAATACACTACTGAGAAAATAGTTAAAAAAAACTAAAAAATACTCTTTTTAGAAAATCCAACTAAAAAATAGGAAATAAATTTTAATAAATTTGAATTAAAAATAGTGTGAGAAAAAAATATTTTATTGTAAAAAACGTGGGGTGCATGGTATCAATAGTTTGAAAAGCACCCCACGCTTTTTTTTAGTTTTTTTAAACTATTATTTATTTTTCATTTTTTAGTGATTATTTTCGGATTTAATTCCATTCTCCGTGGAAACTTTGGGAAAAAGAATTAAATACACTCTTATGATAAAATGTAACGTTATGTAAAAATAAGCTTTTTGAAAAAGGTTTTTAAATACAAGCTTTTGAGATCCTGCATATCATGTAGCAGCAGAGTGCTAGCCAAGACAAGTAAAACGAGCTCAAACACGACGGGTTTATCTTGCTTAGTACAGGAGTTCCTATGGCCACCTTCCGACTCCATCATCAGATCAGCTCCATGGTACCATATTATTGCATTGTCACGCGATATACACATACGTGCAAAATTTCAGCTCAATCGGAAACCGGGAAGTCGATCAAATTTAACTTGAAAGATTCCGTTACATACTAACAAACACATACTAACATATGTATGAAGCTAATAAAAGCGTATTAAAAATGAAATACGAGAAACAAAAATAATAGAAGAGTATGTAGGTAGTATATATTTATTCCTATTATTTTGATGCAACATTTTCTCTTCATCCGTTTATTTTTTATAATTATTTAACAAAATAGTTGCGAAAAAACAGCGCAAAATTTTATGGTTGCCAGCATTACGCTGAGTCTGATTCTAATTTTTAAATTTTTCAAGGGGGCCTTCAGGGCCCAATCCCAAAAATATACGAAATAGCGAAAAATACTCAAAGGACTCTCGAGGTCAATTTAGACGAAAACTAAAGTGGTGTCATTACATTTTTGATTTGTCAGGAATTGAATCGGCTGTTTTAGAAAAAATAAACATATCCTGTATTATTATTGGTAATATGGTATTATTATAATAATACAGGATAATAATAGTAATAATAATAGTGTAGCTTGTATGAATCAATTTCTGTAAAGGAACGTCAAACGGCAAACCAAGCGAAAGGGTTGTTTTTGAACAAAAATTCTATTTTCATAAATAACTAGCGGCTCCGACAGACGTTGTCTTGCTCTGAAAAAAAAATGCAGGACACGATCCCAACGCCACCTACCGGTTCCAATTGTAGATTTAAAACATCCGGGGACCCACTCAAACACACAAAAACAAAATCACCAAAATCGCTCTAGGTGATTAGGAGGATTCTAGAATCTGGTCTCAGCGCCACCTACCAGTTCCAACGGGATAAAAAGTATGCTGTGTCCGTCTCCTGGTTCTAAGCTACCTCCCTACCAATTTTCAGCCAAACCGGTACAGCCGTTCTTGTGTTATAAATAGTGTAACTAACACGAATTTCTTTTATATATATAGATTTTCCATACGTTAATTAAACATCAAATTCCGCCGATCATTTGGCTGCACCTCATTTGAACGCAATCGATGTTTACGCACTGACTGATGTGATTGATAAGGGTAAAATAACGTGCATATATATATATATATATATATATATATATATATATATATATATATATATATATATATATATATATATATATATATATATATATATATATATATTAATTTATAGATTGCTAATAAACATATAATAATTTTCATAATTTACGTATTGAAATAAAATGAGGCGAGGTTTAATTAATGTATGGAAAGTAAAACGTTTTATTGAAAAACAACCCTTTCCCTTAAGATTTGATATCCCTTTACAGAAAATGATGAAAATGATACTTCTGTAATAACTATCTAAATCTGATGAAACGTCATCACGTACGTCACATATAAAACGTCAAGTATTTTTTTTTCTGTGGCATTCTACCAGCCAGCATTTTCTTGTCACTGACGATAGTAAATAATAAGCTCTTTACTTAAATTAAATAATAATTTAGTGAAAAGTAATTTATAAGTATAAAATGGTGTTACAAAATTGCTGTTATTTTTTTTTATTACAATTGTGGCTGTAAAAACGTTAAGACATGAGTCGCATGTATTGTCTATGATTCGCATAGTTCTTCTAAATTTTTTGACAACAGGGAGAATCGCCTCCCAGGGACGAAAACTGCTGTTTTATCCATGGAATTAGGCAACTCCAAGCGTACTTTCAGAATATGAGAAATGAAAATGGTATTTACCTACTCTAGTATTCTCCAAGACTGTAGAAAAGAAGAAGACTGAAAGATGACTGTCAGGCGAGAGGCTTACATTTGAATGCGAAGAAAACAAAGGTTATGGTGTTTGAAAGAGAAGAAACCAGAACGAATGCAAGGATAATGGTCGATGACGTTATGCTGGAGCAAGTGAATGAGTTTGTATATCTTGGATGTGCTTTTAGCAGGGATGGAAGGTACACCGCTGATATAGAAAGAAGAGTGAATTTGGGGAATAGTTTGAATGGAGCGTTAGGTAAACTTCTAGGCGCTAAGAACCTCAGCCAGAAGGCCCAGCTCGCCATACACAACGCGGTGCGGGTACCTACGCTCAACTATGGAAGCAAGAGTTGGGTATGGAAGAGAGAGCATGAAAGTAGAGTAAACGCGGTTGAGATGCGAGCACTGCGCAAAATCTGCGGAGTGACGCTCGCGGACCGCGTTCGTAATACCGAAGTAAGAAAGACAGTTGGTCTGAAAGAAAGTGTCGGGGTGAAGGTAAGGAAAAGAATGCTCCGGTGGTTCGGGCATGTGGAAAGAATGCATGATGAAAAAATGATTAAACAGATATACAATGCAAAAGTGGATGGATGCAGAAGTCGTGGAAGGCCACGGCACACCTTCCATGATCAAATTGATCGTGTACTAGCGGAGGGTGATGTCAGGAGCCTTAAGAACAGACGAGCGTGCATGACAAGAGTTATGAATGTCAAAGAAGCAAGTGAGGTGTGTAAGAATGGGCCTAAATGGCGCTCTGTTGTTCGTGCCTACCCCGCAAGGGAACCGGCGTGAAGTTATGTATGTATGTATGTATGTAGTATTCTCCAGTACACAATTTCACCGAAACACGTGATGCTAACTAATGATTCCTCCCATAAAGATTCCGAGCGCGTCTCTCGGGAGCGACTGGGCTATCATACAATGTTTAGATAGATCGCTTACAACAACTTCACCGCGATTCATTATCCTGTCTCTTAGAAATATACCTTTGGGAAAATTTAAGTGTCTTTTTATGAGTACATAGTTCTTGTAAACTATGTACTTATACAAACAAACTTTAATGTTCACAACCCCGCCTCTTATTATTTATTCTCTCCAGCTAGACGCATAAGATTTCTGGAAGAATATTATGTTTAATACATTTTTTTTAACGGTCGCTGTGGTTAAGCGGGCTAAGCCTTTGCTGGCCTCCCTCACAGCAACGCAAACGCTCGATTGCTGATGTGGTAAATTTCAGAAATGTTCTCAATTATTTACTATGGTCTAGGTCAGTAGTCGGCAAAGTGTGGCTCCAGAGCCGCATGTGGCGCTTTGGCTCCTTAAGTGCGTCTCTGGCACAAATAAATATCCACGGAAGGCGTTATAATAAATCATGACTAAAATTAAAAACAACAACATACAAGCCTGACTTACTCAAACTCTCCAAGGAGATGCAAGCAAGTATGGCGATTCAGCGAGGAAACGTAGCCAGCCTTCTGGGCACCTTACCCATCGAAGACGGTGATCTAGGCTCAGTATTCTACTTATAGTCTTGAGGGACTATGAATAGAATACAATACAAATAAGTTAAGTTTTCTTGCATTGTATTAAATAAAATGTATAATATAAATAAATATTTAATAAGTATGAAATTTAGTTTCAATGTAATAAAAGTTTACTAAACAAGCAGATTTAACTCCCAATTTTTTTTTAAATTGTTGCAATGTTCATATTTGGCTCTTAGGCTAATAAGTTTGCCTACCACTGGTCTGGGTGTCTGGGATCGGCCTCAGAGTAGTCCGCTGTATATTACTCATAACACAAGCGTAACTTGCATAACTTGGGAATAACACAATATTATTAGCCTGCTGATTATTATATATTATTATTATTAGTTATTATTTTAAGAACCACCCTCTGACATTATTTATCCATTGGTCCTATAGACAGGGCGTTCCACAAGTAGCTCACAACGTCCAAAATGCTCAGTTAGCCGTTCCACAAGACGACCGCGATCGTTGTGGTCGTGGCGAAAACGTCACTAATGACACCGAATATCGGATCCCGGATCTCTACCCGCCAGTGAACTAGACCAAGACACACAGAGGGAGTCAAATATGGTCTAATAATCTATATACATATATAAAAATCAATTGCTGTTCGTTAGTCTCGCTAAAACTCGAGAACGGCTAGACTGATTTGGCTAATTTTGGTTTTGAAATTTGTGGAAGCCAAGGAAAGGTTTAAAAGGTGATCAAATATGAAAAAATGCTTGGAACATAGTAAAAACTACAATTTCGCTTTCCCTTAGAAACTATTCCTACCTGTCAAACATTTGATGTTCGTCCCGTCGTTCAGAAATTAAGGTTTTTTATTTATTGATTCTGAGGCGGTACGAAGTTTGCCGGGTCAGCTAGTAAACAATAAATACAAGAAATCTTCTTTTTCTTCACATCTGTTTCCTTAGTTAATCTAATTCAATTTTAACCATACTTCATAATCATTAATATTATATATACATAAATTATAATCCGCATAGATGCATAACAGCATGATGTACAATTGTATAGTAATTATTTCTTAGTTTAGAAATTTCCCAAAGTGCGGGCGTGCTCGTTAAAATAGTAGTATAAGTAATTTATAGTACACATAGTTGTGTTTAGAAATTATATACGTAGTTAAGCTAGAACTATGGGTATTACCAGATCAGTAAGGCCCGGTTGCTATATCTTACCGATCGTTCATATGCCTTAGTATTGGTTAAAATTTAACATAAACTCCATACATGTAATATTAAAATTCAACCGATGGTAAGGCAAATGAATGAATAGTAAGATAATTATAGGAACCGGCCATTATTATTTGCCTTACCATCGGTTGAATTGTGACTACTGGCCGGTTGCTGTATCTTACTATTCATTCACTTCACCTACCATCGGTGAAATTTTGACATTCCTCGTTTGGAAATGATGTCAAATTTTAACCGATACTAAGACAGACGAACGGTCGGTAAAATGTAGGAACAGACTATAACAGTCCATCCTGATTATAATAATAAAACTTTTTAAAAAGGTTTTTAAATACAAGCTTTTGAGATCCTGGATATCATGTACAGCAGAGTGCTAGCCAAGACAAGTAAAACGAACCAACCACGACGGGCTTATCTTGTTTAGTACAGGAGTTCCTATGGCCACCTTCCGACTCCATCATCAGATCAGCTCCATGGTACCATATTATTAAATTGTCACGCGATATATATATATATATATATATATATATATATATATATATATATATGCGTGCAAAAATTCAGCTCAATCGGAAACCAGGAAATTGGTCAAATTTAACTTGCAAGATTCCACCCGAACTTACATACTTACACACAAACATAGGTACATCCATTGTAAGTTAAACAAAAGCTTGTAAAATACAAATTTAATACGTGTGATAAAATATAACTCAGTGTGGTTTAATCCTATTTAACATTATGTATAGACGACCTTTGTGGTTGAGCGGTCTAAGTCTTTGCCGGCCTATCTCACAGCAACCTCTGTGTTGCAGTGAAGTAGTGCTCCGATTACTAGATATGGTAAATTTCGGAAACGAATTTTCTCTATTATTTACTATGTATGGTCTGGGTGTCTGGGATCGGCCCCAGAGTAGTCCATATATTACCCATAACACAAGAGATTTTTTCTTTTTTTTTTAATATAATTTATTTCAAAACGACTTTTGACTCTTCGGGAGATCGAGGGCTGGTTCGTACGGGGTAACGTAGCCAGCCCTTTAGGAACCTTACCCATTAGCTCAGTATTCTACTTATAGTCTTAAGGAATTATAGGTAGAATTACATTATGAGTTAAATTTCCTTCAATGTACTAGTTTTGTAAATATCTTAATCTTTATTTATTACACAAGCGTAACTTTCTTAATTTGGGGATACAATATACTTAACTGAAAGTTGTGCTGTTTAGTTTTCTTTTTTTTTTTAATGAGTAAAATTACTCCAAATTAAACGATAGTTGTAGGATGTTGATAGTTTTTGAGTAGTAATTATGTGGGTTTTTTTTGAGAAATGTGAACTGTGTAGTCGAATGTGACCTTTCGAGTTTTTACAAGAACTTTGAGTGGCGTCAATTGTAGCCTACAATTCAACTGTGCTACCTATATGAAGACAGAATTGGCTGTATTGACTAAGATTCCCTTGCCTTTCAGTGTCAGATCTAGGGGAGGGGGGGTGTCAAGCTGGAGTATATGCGTCAGGCGCCAATTCAGTGGGCGGCAAATTCAAACTTCGCAAACAAATGCACAACTCATCATTAAAGCAACTTTGAGCACCGAGACGTCCAGTAACTTAAGCACATATTAGGTCCTTACATATGAAGTTGGCGTTTTGTCGTACTGGCCACTTTGATCTCAAATATCTCCTCTTTGGTTAAGAATTCCAATTTCAAATTTATACAGCTAATTACTTATGCTTTTGTGTTTTGAAAACCGTAATTCATTTGTTTTTTTACAAAATGTAAAACTTGAAATATCGCATTATTTACGAGTACGAGTTCCATCGTGGTACCAGTGCTGCCGAAACGGCTCGAAGGATTAATTATGTGTATGGCGGCGGTATCGCAAAAGAAAACACAGTGCGTTTTTGGTTCCAACGTTTTCGTTCTGGAAATTTCGACCTGCAGAACAAGCCCCGTGGACGGCCGGAGACCAAAGTTGATAATGCAGAATTGAAGGCCATTGTGGAAGCGGATCTATCGCAAACCACGTCCGAGATATCTGCAGGCTGCGGTGTTAGTAATAAAACTGTTTTAATCCATTTGAAGCAAATTGGGAAGGTGAAAAAGTTTGAAAGGTGGGTACCTCATGAATTGAATGCAGCAAACAGAAAAACACGCATCGACTGCTGCGTTACATTACTCAACCGGCACAATAATGAAGGGATTTTAAATCGAATCATTACCTGTGATGAAATGTGGATCCTGTACGATAATCGGAAACGCTCTTCGCAATGGCTGAACCCTGGCGAACCAGCCAAATCCTGCCCCAAGCGTAAATTTACTCAAAAAAAATTACTTGTGAGCGTTTGGTGGACTAGTGCCGGTGTCGTTCACTACAGCTTTCTTAAATCTGGCCAGATGATTACGGCGGATGTCTATTGTCAGCAACTGCAAACCATGATGGCAAAGCTAGCTGCTAAACAACCGAGGCTGGTCAATCGCTCTAGGCCACTTCTGCTTCGGGACAACGCTAGACCACACACAGCACAACAGACGGCTACCAAATTAGAGGAGCTTCAATTGGAATATCTAAGACATCCACCGTACTCCCCGAACCTTGCTCCAACAGATTACCATTTTTTTTAAAATTTGGATAACTTCTTACAAGGGAAAAAAGTTCAACTCCGATGGGGCAGTCCAAAGCGCCTTCAAAGATTTTATTGATGTCCGTCCGAATGGTTTTTTTAGTAAAGGGATCAATGAACTACCTATGAGATAGCAGAAGTGCATGGATAGCAAGGGTACATAGTTTGATTAAATAAATATATTATTTATAATATTCATACTAAGTAATAAAACTAAAAGTTAACGGATAAATATATTATATTTATTCGTGCAGGAACGGAGAAAGAATACAATTTCCTGCGGCCGGGCGGCCTGTCGTAAGAGGCGACTTAACAACCCACAGCCAGGTGGTAGGGTATTTGCTCGACTGGATGGCGACCACCCCTGGTCTAGAGTATGCCGCCATAACAACCTTGTGTTGTGTTCCGGCATTAGTGACCAAGTTCCAGTCTCCCTTAAGAGAGCAGCAGCGTATTTGTAGCACCTTTGGTGTTACAAATGTCCATAGGCGATGGTAACCGCTTTCCATCAAGTGGGCTGTCTGCTGAACTCCTGCAATAAAAAAAAAAAAAAAAAAACGAGTTTGTTCCTCCCTTACAAAACGCCAATTTTATATGTAAAGATCTAATAAATTATTTTTCGCGGGGCGCGTAAGCATAGGTTAAAAACCACAGACGCACGCGTGTGCATCAATAGACGTCTGATGACTGAAATGATGATGATGATTAAGGAAAAAATATAGGCGGGCAGTGGCGGCATTTTTCAGTTTTTGTCTCCCCCTGGAAAAAATGCAACATCCGGGCTGCTTCAAGAAGCTACTGCTGCCCGTGTGGTGAATTCTGGTGGATATTCCATGTCTAACAACGAAACGCTTTGCGCTTTATCATACGCACCGCAAAGAAGTAGAACTTATTGCCGGTGTCTGTTTTTCCGGATATAATATATATGTATAACCTGGGTGTCTTCAAGTCCCGTGTGATTTTTTTATTTTTTATTGCAAGAGTTCAGCAGATAGGCAGACGGCTCACTTGATGGAAAGCGGTTACCATCGCCTATGGACATTTGCAACACCAAAGGTGCTACAAATGCGCTGCTGCTCTTTTAAGGAGACTGGAACCTGGTCATTAATACCGGAACATAACTCAAGGTTGCTATGGCGACATACTTTAGACCAGGGGTAGTCACTATCCAGTCGGGCAACTGCCCTACCGCCTAGCTGTGGGATGTTTTGTCGCCTCTTACGACAGGCCGCCCGGCCGCATAGGGAGGGAAGTATTATTGCGCGTGCTAATGCGACTCCACGCGGACGCCGGCGGTTGGCTGGCATCCGGAGACGCAGGTATGAGCATGACTTCCCACCCTGAATAATACCGCTTCGGGGGGCCTTTAGCTATCAAGGGAGCAAAGGATTCATCACCCCGCTGACGAAGTGGATGTGTTCTGATTCCCGGGGCACATTCAGGCACTTTTTGCGCTGGATCAGACTGGGCGTAACTACGTTCTAAGTCTCAGCCTTTCCTACATAAAAAGCGCGGGCACATGGGAGGAGGGTGGTTTTAGTGGGTAGTGGTTGTTGCCCGTGCAATTTCTCGGAGTCTCCACACAAGCCGGTTGATTACTGTTTGGATTGCACCTTAAATTAAGGTAAAAGCCTCCATGATTAACTATGGTCTAATCCCCCCGGTATTGTGCGTAAATAGCATTTCCCCCGCCTTAAAAAAAAAAAGGTCGCCCGGCCGCAGGAAATTGTATTCTTTCTCCGTTCATGCACGGATAAATTAGTACCTTCTAGGCAAGCGTGCTCCGTCCTAGACCATATCTTCGCTCCACATAGGGCAAGATTGTAGACAAACGCGAACCTATACTACAATAAATAAAAAAATAAAAAATGATAATAGTAGTATTATCATCGTTTTTGCCAACATGACTACGCAATTATAAAAATTGGAAAAAGTTTCTACTCATGTGCAAAATTTCGGAATCGGTAAGAGCAATTAAAAACCTCTGTGTACTCGTACAACAATTTACAAACAACAGTGTAGGTTCCAAAGCTTTAATTTATAACCCAATATCCGATTTTCGGGCTGGCGATCGGGTGCGTAAACTTTCAACCGTGTAATGCGTGCGCCGCATTTTCGGGAGAACGTCGCTATAACATCACGAGAACGCGAGTAAATAACTTATTCCACATTCCTGTTTCTCGCGCTTTTGCCTTGTTCTCGCGAGAATGTGGATAGCTCTTAAGTACTCTAATTTATACTGCCATGAACACAACTTGTCACAGTCTATTTTCATACTAAATTGCGTTGATTTGTGTCCTATCGTAACTTAAACTAAATATATCCAAACTTTTTGGATTTTCACCTCTCTTTTCGCACTGCTATTTAGCTGGGGCTTCATCTGCGTTAGTGTTCAATATTCAGGCTGTAGCTGTGGTTAGGCGCTAGAGTATTTAAATAGACTATCTATCAATATTTAACGTCATTTGTTAATGATGATGAGATGCGACAATGTTAATGTCGCATCTCAAATAACGCATTAATCCCATCGCGATATCTGCGTGAAACGGCCTAAATCTTTAACACTAGCACAGGTGGAGCATGTTTATTGTATATACATATGTTGTCTATCAATATATAACCTCATGTTTGATAACGTCAAGAACTATATCATTATCCCAGATGAAGCAGTAGCATAACAGACAAACAAAAATTCTAAAACATGCGTTTTTGAAGTTCACTATCAACATTTTTTTTCTTTCAAAACAAAACAAACACGAGCAATTATTCACAGCGCGTGAACTAAGGCGATGAGTAATAAGCACACTCAGCCGGGAATTACGAGATACGACCGCAATCTATCTAGGCATTTCGAGGAATTGCCGAGCCTTTCAGAACTGAATAGTATAATGTATCACAGGGGTAATGTTTTTTGCTTGATTAAATATTTTATAAAGAATCATAATTACTACTAGCTGACCCGGCATACTTCGTACCGCAGAATCAATAAATAAAAAAGCTGAATGATAACTGCATAATTTTTCAACTTTAGTAAATAAATGTGGTCAAAACTAAACCGGAACGAACATCAAACGTTTGACATTCAAAACCAAAAAAATGAAAAAGAAACTTCACTTTTAAATTTATTTATTTTTTCTGAACGACTTTTAAATTGAATTGATTTCTAAACGACGGGACGAACATCAAATGTTTGACAGGTAGGAATAGTTTGTAAGGGAAAGCGAGATTGTTGTTTTTACTATATTCCAAGCATTTTTTTTCATATTTACTCACCTTTTAAACCTTCCTTGGACTTTCACAAATAATTAAAATCCAAAATTAACCAAATCAGTCCAGTCGTTCTCGAGTTTTAGCGAGACCAACGAACAGCAATTGGTTTTTATATATCTAGATGTAGATAAGTTTTTTTTATTTATTTTTTATTGCTAGAGTTTAGCAGACAGGCAGACGGCCCACTTGATGGAAAGCGGTTACAATCGTCTATGGACATTTGCAACACCAAAGGTGCTACAAATGCGCTGCTTCCTCTCTTAAGGGAGACTGGAACCTTGTCACTAATGCCGGAACGCAACTCAAGGTTGTTATGGCGACATACCTTAGACCAGGGGTGGTAGCCATCCAGTCGGGCAAATGCCCTACCACCTGGCTGTGGGATGTTTTGTCGCCTTTTACAACAGGCCGCCCGGCCGCAGGAAATTGTATTCTTTCTCCGTTTCTGCACGGATAAAATTGTTGTTGGAATAAATTTTTATTATTTTTATACATTGACGTAAAAAAGAATCAAATTAAAATAATTTATGTTGAGGAATCATGAAGATACGAGAGGTTCATAGAAATTTTACATTGAGTACTTATACAAATGTATGTATAGACGAATAGACGTGCATGCATGACAAGAGCTATGAATGTCAAAGAAGCAAGTGAGGTGTGTAAGAGTAAGCCTGAATGGCGCGCTGTTGTTCGTGCCTACCCCGCAAGGGAACTGGCGTGAAGTTATGTATGTATATATATATATATAACCCGACGGCAAGCAGGGGCACGTTTTTCGCTTTATTCGTCTATCCCATAAAAACTATTTCATTTATCGGGATTAAAAGTATCCTAAAGTAAAGCTAAAATCTGACCTAGGATATAAGGTGTCTCCGTGGCGAGTTTCATTTAAATCCGTACACTAGTTGTCAATGATTGAACAGACACAAAAGATCTAAGTGATGCATTTTAGTAATTTTTAATTTTTATTAACTCGACATTCAAACAGATTTCTTACGTTATAGATCATAGGTCTCCAAAGTGGTCCATATAGATCCCTGGGAATCCATACCATCACGTAGCGAAAACATAATTTGGGTGAAGGGGGGTGCCCCGTGCAGGGTAGAGGAGAGAGATGAAATGCTCCTCCGTCTCAAAGGAAGACCTTCCAGCGAGGCCGATGTTGTTCCTCGCAGGCCCATCTGTTATAGTTGAAAATTTGTATATATTCTTTGTATGTTTCGGGAAACGTTTGTGACATTAATTATTGCACAGCGCCATCTATTGGCTTATAAGTGTTCCACTACATGGGGGTCCATAATAGTGAACTCTATTTAAAGTCGTGACTAAATTTTTCACTTTCTATAAATCGAATAATAAAACATAATAGTGTACGCTGGTTCTTAGAACCTATAAAATGGTATTGGACCAACTAGAAATTATACTAAATCCAACGCAAAAATAATGGTCAAAATCGATTCAGAAATAAAAAGTTATACAACAAATCTTTTAATATAAATATGAATTGCTGTTCGTTAGTCTCGCTAAAACTCGAGAACGGCTGGACACATTTGGCTAATTTTGATTTTGAATTATTTGTGGAAGTCCAGGGAAGGTTTAAAAGGTGAGTAAATATGAAAAAAATGTTTGGAATATAGTAAAAACAACAATTTCGCTTTCCCTTAGAAACTATTCCTACCTGTCAAACATTCGATGTTCGTCGCGTGGTTCAGAAATCAACGTTTTTTATTTATTGATTCTGAGGCGGTACGAAGCTTGCCGGGTTAACTAGTTATATAAAAAAAATTAAACCAATTGAGGAACTCCTACTTTTTTGAAGTCGGTTAAAAAGACAGGGCGTCCACGAAATGCAATAAAAATTGGTAAGGAGTCTACGAGACAGCATAGTTTGGGGACCATTGTTAAATATTATACAAATTACAAGATTTTAATTAATTGTTATTCCTGTAACTTTATTTGAGTAAACTATTACGACACTGTTATAACGCTCGGGCTCCATCTGGGATAATGTTATAGTCATTAACTGTGACCAAATGCGTCTTATTTATAGCGAAATAACGCCGTTAACGAATAGCTACATTAGTGTATATACACACGTTATCTGTCAATATTTAACATCATCAACAATTAATAATAATATCGCATCACAAATAATGCATTAAACCCATCGCTACACCTGTGTGAAACGGTCAATAACTATAACGTTATTCCAGATGAGGCTCCACCTTAAATCGGAGATCCTTTCATTCTCCTTGGTGTGACCTGAAAATTGAACAAAATTGAAAAAAGGATTTTGAATTCGAAAGAATAAAAACAAATGCCGAGCAAAGAAAAATCATTTATTGTTTTTTTTTCTCCTTTTATAACATTTTACAAACAAAAAACCAAAATTATATATAATTTTATATTAGTAAATAAATTTCATAATCCAGTGAAAATATTAATTCATATTCTGAAAGCACTCGTAATGGATGAAGATAATAACAAAGATGAGAATATAACATCGGGTAGCAAGAAAGATGACGACAAGAGACTTGATAAAAAGGAATCATCGAGGCATGATGTACGCGACGAGAAAAGCTACACCGAAGAGTCGTATTCAACAGTTTCGACAGCTAGCAGGGAATATAAGCAGGAGAGTGATAAGAATCAAACAGCGAAACGTCTTTTAAAGAAACCCATTAAACTCTCTGGGAAGCCTAAAGAGAGCAAGGCGAAAAGAGGAAGAGTTACGAAGAGACGGCGCTCTGTTGGAAGACGTCGGACTAGGAAAGCGCCAAGACGACGACTGAGGCTTAAAAGGAATGTGTCGATGTTCAGCATATTAACTAGGAGTTCGGAAACTGGATCTAGAGGAGAATATGGCTGCAGGTACTGTCGCCAGCGTAACTCAAGAAGAATGTGACTTAGTATTTAAAATTGTGAATTTGTGATGATGGTGGTGGTATTTAGAATGTTTTCGTCATCAGTATTTTGTTTTTCATGATAATTCTGTGATAGTACTGGATTATATAATGTTTATTTTTGTATTAAAATTATATGTTCATTTTTTTTTACTTGTTATTATTTATTACTTACATTAGATTAGATGGTTCATTTATCTTTCAATTTGATGAATGAATCTGTGATTCATATAAACATAAGTGAAATCAATGTCATTAAATACCGTATCCTTTCAATTGTATGCCATTCAACCAAATTGCTTCAATAATCAATTTGGTTGATCCGTCTGATATCAGCATCAGATTATAAAAAGTATTTAGTTCTTCATCAAATTTAAAACTAATTATAAAATGCTTACCTTAAAAAGGGATATTATTGAACAATATTTCAATGACGTTTTATTCAGTCAATTTATGGATACAAGAAGAATTTACGGATCTGTAGCGTATACAAAGATGGTCGACCCGCGCAGACACCCGCATGCACACCCTCTCGTATATGACCACATTTAACACGTTAAGGTTTAAACTGTTATATGCAAAAAATAAATCTAAAATTTTGTTCAGCAGCACGGCAACGCTACGACGTCGAGTGAGACGTCAGTGGGCACCAACACAGCGACGGCGGCGCCCACTGCTGGGCCGAGCAAAGCGCCCCCGCCGGCGGCCAAGTTCCGGCACGGCCTCCTCCAGCTCATGATTCATACGATAGATCCGATGCATGACGGTGAGTTAGGTACGCACCGCTGCTTTGCTTACACCACGCTCTTAACGGTTGCTTGTCGAGGAAAGTAACTCAACTATGACTTTAAAGGGCCCTTTCCATATAAACTCACTGCACTGTACTTATAATACACATCACTGTACGCACTAACACGCTCACACTCACAGCCACACACATACGCACGTAAGTATATACAATTACATACCTAAGAGCTATTGGTTATGGACGCGTTCCTTAAGTATCTCACAACGCCCGAAATGCTCCGTCTGCCGTTCCACAAAGCGACCGTGGTCGTTATGGTCGTAGCGAAAACGTCACTAATGACGTCATCATTTTCTATCGCACAGCACTCACAACGACCTATTTCAAGAGGTGGGTCGAAGTTGGCGAAGACCACAGAGCATTAATTCTCTCTATCTCTTGACATTGAAAAAGGCGCGATTTTCAAATCAACCAATGACATTTGTGTATTTCATTGTTTATGACATCAACGCCCCTAAATCCGTGCTACTAGAGTTTATGATTGTAACGTCCGTAAGCAAGTGGAACGGTAAAAATCGCGGTCGTGAACGTGGTTGTTGTGAGTCCCTTCTGAAACCTAGCCTATGTCGTTTAATCATATAGGTGACGGGTAGTTATTTGACTCAAAACACAGGCCTTGTTCCCAGCATGAGAGTCGAAGCTATACCTACTTGTTTTAAATTCCATAGCCGTATTTTAATATTTACTAATTACCTTTCTGTAGCGTGTCTCTATAGACAGGTAAGTAAAGGGAATACCCAATAATATCTAACACTGAATTACTTTCTTTCTAGTGATGGGGATAATAGTTCTAAGTCAATAACGAACGTTGTAGATTAGATCCTTACAGAGGAATATCGTTCTAAAATAACATTATTGTGATGGACCCGAACGAGACAAAATCATATGTATATTTAAATAAAAATGGAACTAAATAAAATGAAACACCATTTTTTCTTTACGTTCGAATCACAACCAACTCGATTGTCTTTAATTTTAATACCGTGAAAAACCGAGCTGCCAGTATTATAAAATTGCTACAAAAAGTATTTATTCCACAACAATTATTTTAGGAAGAAGTTGTTATGATTATTGCACAAAAGCAATATGATATGGAAACGAATTATATTTAAACTACATCTTGTCTGCAAGGCCAAGGTCAGCAAACATAAATATTGTTACAACGTAGACCCCGACAAAGACAAATTCCACGTACACAGACCTGTAAAAGCATATATACCTGTCGGCATTAGAACTAATTGTAATCCTTTTATGATCGTCTACTTTTGTTCACTTATTTATTGGCATACGTTTCTAAGTTATTGTGGAGAACAGCCTATTATTCTATTGTACTCGCTCAGTAGCATCATTAGCCAGGTGTTGCGGATTACAAACTAATTCTAGGAAACTGTGTTGATCTTGTCGGGTGGGCACATTTTGCATTTGTGAAGTATAAAACGACGGTCTGGTGGAGAGAGGAGGCAGTTGGGTTACGACTACGATACGGACGTGACGTGTGTACATTTGGGAATCTAATAGTAACGGATTTTGCGCGTTTTATTGAATTATGACCTTCTGCATTATGTTTGTATTTGTTGTGTTCGGTTATATTTGTACCTGTGTTATACGTCTTTGTATAGTTCTAATAAACGCTATAATAATTCTAACGGCATTTTAATTCGAGTCCCGCTAACTTGTAACAATATCGTCATTGAAAAGTGATAAGATCAAGAATAAATGCACCAAGTATTGAATGTTACTTAATGATACCTACTGGTGGTAGCCAAGGTGGTAGGGCATTTGCCCGACTGCATGGCTACCACCCCTGGTCTAGAGTATGCCCGCCATAACAACTTTAAGTTGTGTTCCGGTATCAGTGGTCTGGTTCCAGTTTCTTCTTCAAGGCAGGCAGCACATTGACAACACCTCTTGTATTGCTAATGTCCATAATCAACGGTAACCACTTTCCATCATAGTTAGTCCGTCAGCCTGTCTGCTGTGCTTCAGCAAAAAAAAAATAGTTATTCATAATTCTTCCTTCTTCCAGGTGGTAAGGTTTTTGCCCGACTGGATGGCTACAGCCCTTGATCTAAAGTATGCCGCCATAACAACCTTGAGCTGTGTTCCGGCATTAGTGGCCCGGTTCCAGTCTCCCTTAAGAGAACAGCAGCGCCTTTCTAAGGTCTTTGGTGTTACAAATGCGGTGACATAAAAATGAATTGAATCTATTCATTTGACGCTTTTGGTCATCTAGGCGTCCATCTTTACTTTATTTTCGTCTGAAGTTCAGGATATAGATTTTAATTATAATCACGTGTAGCAGTTCAAGTTTTTGTATAAATTGTATAAAACGGACTAATCTGGGTCCGATCCCAGACATACTTTTTTTTTGACAACGCTGGGGGAATGCATTTGCGCATATCCTCAGGCCCCGGGGGATGCCACCAAGGGGTATGTGGGACTCCCGGCTGCTGGTGTTGCACATAAGCTTCAACGTTATAGCTTGCAAGCACCGACCGTCAGACTAACCACTAAACCTTCCAGCGTCCCTCCGCATCATAATGAGGCGCCACGGGACCGTAACTATGGAGACACCCAGACCATAGTAAGTAACGGAAGAGTCGTTTTCCAAAATTCACCATGACAGGATTTAGGACTTAGCCCTCTCAAACGCAAAGGCCGTCAATAGTCTGAAGTTTAATCAACACAGCAATACAATTCTGCTATTACTAACTCGTTAAAATCGCCTGACACTATCGTCTCAATTATAGGTTTGCCCAATTTCGGTATCCTGTTAATCCCTATCTTTATAAATTAAGCCAAAACTTGCAAAATAAATGTTTAAATTTTTGCTAGCTGTTCAATATTAATCTCCGTTAACGCCGTTTCTGCTACTGGTAAAACCAATTTTTTCTACTATTATTCTGCCGCGACGATATAGAGAAGTATTGTGAATTTAGTAGAATACGAATGACACTATTATAATGACACTATTTTATCCGTGCAGGAACGGAGAAAGAATACAATTTCCTGCGGCCGGGCGGCCTGTCGTAAGAGGCGACTAAACAACCCACAGCCAGGTGGTAGGGCATTTGCCCGACTGGATGGCTACCACCCTTGGTCTAGAGCATGCCGCCATAACAACTTTGAGTTGTGTTCCGGCATTAGTGACCAGGTTCCAGACTCACTTAAGAGAGCAGCAGCGCATTTGTAGCACCTTTGGTGTTGCAAATGTCTATAGGCGATGGTAACCGCTTTCCATCCAGTGGGCTGTCTGCCTGTATGCTGAACTCCTGCAATAAAAAATAAAATAAAAAATGGAATAGTACTTTGAATGTCTTCGCAACGCCAAGATATGGAAATAGCAGAATTGGGGGTCCATTCATCTTATTTTGTACTTCCCTCTCCAGCAGTAGAGCTTAGCTCCTGCGGTGCTTGTCCTTCGTTATTTATTATCATTTAATCATTAACAAAAAATTAAATTATTATTATCAATTGTAATAATATTGTCTTAAGTTTTCGCGACTTGCATACATAATAAAACTACGTTTTAACGGTTTTAAGCGCGGTAATTTTATTTGATTTTGGTTTTTCCGACGTTTCGGCCACATTTCAGTGGCCGTGATCACGGAAGACAAAGATGTCAAGTGTCAACGAGTATTGTTAAAGTTTTATTTAGCCTACCGCCAACTTGTTAATTTTAATTATTTAATTTTAATTTTGTTTATGGTTATTATTTACTCTATGGGTAAATTAGATTAGGCTCCCATAGAGTAAATAATAACCATAAACAAAACTAAAATTAAATAATTAAAATTAACAAGTTGGCGGTAGGCTAAATAAAACTTTAACAATACTTGTTGACACTTGACATCTTTGTCTTCCGTGATCACGGCCACTGAAAAGTGGCCGAAACGTCGGAAAATCCAAAATCCGTTAAAACGTAGTTTTATTATCAATTGTAATACAAAAAATTAAACTTTCCTATAAACAAAACTAACTTAAAAAATGTGTACAATAGTCAAAAAATAAAAACCTATATTAAAGTCCGTCCAGCCCCACCAGACTACTATCGCTGAGCATTGTACCTAGAAGGCTGGCAGCATTACCTCGCTGGATACAGACTAATTCCTTTGAGCGAGGTAAGCTCCAGCTTTCCGGTTTCCTGTTGTATCGACCAGACGTTTTATAATATTTTGAAATAATTTCTATTTGTATAAAGAGACGGATACATTTTTAGACATTCCTAGGCCCAGATTGTAAAAGGATAAGTGATTTTAAGATTTTTTTTTGTTATGTTGATATTTTTTATGATTGTAATGGGTTTAGTTATTTTGAATGAATTAATCGTGTGGCGTATATGTTTCATATTATTAATTGTGGAAATTCATTGAGATAAATCGATTATGACTTTATTTTTTAAGATTTCTCGCCTCCCAGATAGAATTTAAGGCTGATGTTTTCCATTTTGTAATAAAACAATTTATTACTTTTTTAAGCCATATCTCAACTACATTTCTTTGGCCCAAAAGTCCCCGTCTCCTTTATTGGACATATTTGGTGACTACGTTAGTTAAGTAAGCAACAATGTTGAGTTGACCAGCAGTTAATGGACATTAGCCGACTCTGCGTACGGTTGGAAGAAAGAAGACCGGTATTCACGTGTATTAGTAATATAAAGTACTAAAGTTTCATATATTCAGGTACTTTTTATTACTAAAACTCGCGTTTGCCATTACATCGCAACAAGCCAAGAAAGAAGATGTAATACAGCAAGAAAAAGAACTAAATTTTTCAATCCAGGATCCAAGGCGGCCCATCATTATGAATAGGGATAGCATCACCTAACTATAAGTCTAGGTTTATTATAAAGAAAAGTTTTGGACCCTATCTGTAAAAATTCATGAGTGAATAATGTTTTTTTTTCATTTCTCATACTAGGTAAGTACGCTTAAAATTACCTGATCCCAGGGATGAAAACAATATAGTATGGGAGGCCAAGCGGGGATTTTGGGATTTACTCGAGCGTGGCAGAATAACATAAGGGGAGAAACCTTGCACCCTATTATAATAATAATAATAATAATCCCGCAGGGGGGCTTTGTGGCGAAGCCTTAGGTGAGTAGCGACACCTCGTACATGACTCCGGGGGCCAAGGCAAGGCTCCCACTTCCGTGCTTGCCTTAACCAGCCAGCACGGAGTGGAGATCGCTAGAGCTAAGACTCAAGCTCCAGGGGTGGAAGTGATAAATGGCATCACGTCAGATGTAGCTTCGGTGAACCTGCATCCCACCTCTCTACACCCCTTAGCCACTCACACCCATGTTGCCCCTGCCTTTTATGGCATTTTTATTGGCCCATGCAGGGAGTGGCGAGTCACCGTCTGCCCATTTTTCCATCTTTCCCGAACATTGCGACGGGCAGACGCCATATCCCCATACTTCCAGACCCCTTGTAACACTAGCAGTTCACCCCAATAGCCCGGTACTTTTTGCCCTCATTTCTCACAATAGTCCTACACTGACCGGGGCTTGTCCTTAGGTGCATCACTGTATGGTGTAGATAGGGATAATCGCCGGTCAGTATCACGCCACATTTACATTAAATTAGTCACGGGGCCTCTACGTGTTGGCCTTCCCATGGCCCCACGCAAGCCATTCAAATATCCGGGCCATTTTTATGGCCCGTGGTCTGAAAAGACACAAAGAAATAATAATAATAATCGGCAGACAAACACACACATTGTATATCCCCAAATTAAGCAAGTTACGCTTGTGTTATGGGTAATATACAACGAACTACTCTGGGGCCGATCTCAGACACCCAGACCATAGTAAATAACGGAGAAAACGATTCCGAAATGTACTATACTAGGTATCGAACCCGGAGCCTCTACGTTGCAGTGAGGTAGGCCAGCAAAGGCTTAGCCCGCTCAACCACAGAGGACGTCGAAAGTATTATGTACCCCCGACATATATAAACCCTTCATATATGGTGGGTGTATTTTTTATTCTTCAAATTATTTTTCAAACCGTCAGATTAAGGAAATTCCTCCACGTAATTATCAGATTATGGGTCAGCACAACAAGGACATCAAGCTAAGCCGTCTGTCTATTAATCTGACGCGCTCGAGTATTTCAAGGTTAAGTTTTGTTTTTGCATTTCCAAAAATCGGCCATGACTTTTGGTCGCGTCCAAATCGTCAGTCTTTTGAATAGGAGTTCCTTAACATCCCTTTTGAATATCTGACGCGCTTGAGTATTTATTTCTGTGCGACTCTTTTTTTAACCTGTACACGCTTCCCCCACCAGTGAAAGTCATTTACTCTCTTTTTCTCTTTCGTTTTAGCATCTAATCTTCACAATCCAAAAGGTCCCCGCGACGCTCGAGTAACTCCACATTTGGCATCTTGGGCTCCCCTACTAATACTTTTCGTTCCTGGGAAGCGATTATCGCTGCCGTCAAAAAATTTAAACACTAGTAAGCCATCTCTGAACATATTATACAACCAATGCTAAATCACGGCATAAAATTGTAATTGAAAAATTTTGTAATACAATTTTATACTTATAATTTACTTTTCACTTAAATATTATTTAATTTACGTAAGTAGAGCTAAATATTTACTATACTATCTATGACAAAAAAAATCCTGGCTGGTAGAATGCCACAGAAAAAGAAATTTACTTGACTTTTCATGTGTGACGAATTAAATGAGTTTATCAGATATGGATTAAACGCCTGATTTCATTACATATGTAGTTGTTTGTTTAACTAATCAGTTTTTACTTTCCTCATATTCCAGAAAGGGGAACTATTTAGGCACTCGAACTATTATCGCCCTCATTGCGCTCGTGCTCCAAACCATCTCATGCCTAAATAGGGCATTTCATCCCTCGTGTAACAATCTACTATTTAGAACCAGTCAGTAAAAATTGCTAAGAAAAAAAATATTGTAATATAAAAAAATAAACAGTCTTAAGGGATTATAGGTAGAATACAGTATAAGTTAAGATTTCGTCATTGTACTACAAAGTTTAATAATATTAGTGAGAATTACGTGTCGTTAGTTGTTAAGTCGCTTGGGCAGTGGAGTTTTGAGGACATAAGCCTCTATAAAGAGGTCTCAACGCTTAATCGACTCTTCAAATGATCACAGGGCTAGTTCCCACCTCATATGTAACATGCCAGCCTTTTTGGAACTTTTTTGGACTTCGTTGATCTAGGTCCAGTATTCTACTTATAGCCTTAAGGGATTATAAGTATACAATAAAACTAAGTTAAGTTTTCTTTGTTGTTCTAATTTATAACATTTTGTATTATGATGTAAATTTACATAAGGACGTTTTTTTTTAATATATTAAATAATAAATCTATCTAAAAAGTAGATATAAGTCGTCCGCAGAAGGTTTGCCGATGCTAACCCCTCCCGCCTCCCACAACCGCGACTCGCGGTCGTCTAGTTCTTAATACTACTTAGACAAGCCCCGGTCCCAGTCGTAGGGAGCGGGAGGGGTGAACATCGGCAAACCTGCGTACGAATTATAATTAAAAATATTATTATTTAATAATATTATATAATTATTTAATTTTATATAATTCTAGAAAATGATTATATTACGTAAACTTAATGTGGTTGAGCATTAGATTTAATTATTATTTTTAAATGGATTGTGTTTTGAAATGTTTTATTTGCCACGTATTTGAGCAAATAAATGTTTTTATTTGATTTGAAACAAAACGCCAGAATAAAAATCATGTGGCGCCATCTTCTTACATAGGGTTTAAGAGCTTATCAGTCACATAATATACAGATCGATGCTTCTTTTTAGCTTTATTTCACTATGGCGTAACCGAACACTATGCGATATGGAGTAGAAAGATTAAAAACACTAATTTACGTTTAAATCAGATAAGTAATTAGGTAACTTGCAAATAAATCCTTATAATCGTTTCAGCGCACATTTACTTAATCGACAACTTATTAGCTTATTACTTAGCTACAAGATTTCTGTTCAAAACATGATAAGGACTTAACTAGCCTGTATCGCAAGTTAAGTAACTACTAAATTAATGCAAATATGAAATTAGGGTATGTCTAAAAAAACCTATAAGTACCTACCTAAACTATAAGTATGACCTATTTAAACTATAAGTATTAAAATCAACCGACATACTCGTACACTAATATATTTATTTATGATTATTATTTTCCCTATTTCTTGTATATACTACGTATATTTATCTATTTCTTGTATATATACGCCCCGGCAGACGTTGTCCTGCTCTGAGAAGATAAAAATCTAGGACCCGATCCCAGCGCCACCTACTGGTTCTAATTGTAAATCTAAACCATCCGGGAACCCACTCAAACGCATAAAAACAAAATCACCAAAATCTCTCCAGGTGATTAGGAGGATTCTAGAACCCGATCTCAGCGCTACCTACCGGTTCCAACGGGATAAAAAGTATCCTACGTCCCTCTCCTGGTTCAAAGCTACCTCCTCACCAATTTTCAGCCAAATTGGTACAGCCGTTCTTGAGTTATAAATAGTGTAACTAACACGACTTTGTTTTATATATATATTTAAGATTCTACTTTCATGCTTTGCACGACGATACCTTAAGAGCTCAGCGGAAGTTCAGCGCTGCTTTTAACAGATCAGCATTATGCTGAGACTGATGTCCCTTCTAGGACAAAATTATGTTATAATATTTTCTTAAGTTTTCGCGACTTGTACACATAATAAAACTACGTTTTAACAGTTTTAAGCGCGGTTTTTAAGACTATGTTACTTTAGTTTTAAATTTGTTAACACTATCCGATGTAATTTGTCGTGAATAAAATTATTTTCTTTATTTCTAAAATTTACTTGACTTACATAAATAGACATACAGAATTTTTTGTTCGCCAAAACAAAAATTTTAAAAATGCACTACAAGACAATAGTTATTTGGTTAAACAAAAGCATATGTTTATATTTAATAATGCCGCATATAAAGGGTTACAGAAACCGCTGTGTCCTGTGATACTCGCATTAGAAAGTCAGCCTGTCCTATGCTAGCATAGAATAGAATAGAATATACTTTATTGCATAACATTAAGATACAATTTAAGAAGTTTAAGTACAGAAGACAATAGGCGGTCTTATCACTAAAAGCAATTTCTTCCAGACAACCTTAGGATGGATTAGAGAAAAATTGTGTAACATGTGGGTTTTGCAATGTAACTAGAATAAAAATAAATATAAATAAAATTATATATATATATAAAATTTTGTAATGGCAAGTATAATAGACATAGAAATAAGACAAAAATATACATATATTGATATATACATAAATAATAATCATATTAATAATGTATAGAATTACGTAAATATGGGACAGATGAAGATGTTATGATTGACCTTATATATTATAGATATTAATTATATAGATAATTATAACTTATATAACCCATTATGGCCAAGAATCACTTATGAATAAATCAAAATTTCACAACAATAGGTGTACGGTAGGCTACAATAAAACACAGGTGAACCTTAACAAAAGTAAAAAGGGTGACTGAAAATTCAAGAGCAAGAAAACTAAAGTGGTACGGACGTAATGCATGAAACTCATGTGTCTAACAGTGTTATTACGAGTTAGTGGGACTCGATTTGAAATGCCGTTAGAATTATTAGTTTAGTAGAACTATACAAACATGTATAACACAAGTACAAATATAACCGAACACAACAAATGCAAACGTAATGCAGAAGGTCGTAATTCAATAAAACGTGCAAAGTCCGTCACTATTAGATTCCCGGATGTACACACGTCACGCCCGTATCGTAGTTGTTACTCAACTGACCCCTCTCTCAATCAGGCCGTCGTTTTATACTTCACAAATGCAAATGTGCCCGCCCGACAACGTCGACATATATTCTTAGAATTAGCTTGTAATTTTAATCCGCAACACCTGGCTAATTATGCTAATGAGCGAGTACAATAGGACAATAGGCTGTTCTCCATAATAACTAGAAACATATGCCAGTAAATAAGGGAACAAACGAAGACGATCATAAAAGAATTACAATCAGTTCAAATGCCGACAGGTAATAAAATGTGCTTTTACAGATCTGTACGTGGAATTTGTCTTTGTTAGAGCCTAAGTTGTAACAGTATGTTAAACTGGAAGATTGATGAATACAAATGCGTATGCCAGAATAGTATGCAAGAAAAAGACATCATGCCGTTAGCAAATGATTGATAGAAGGTGAAAGAAAAAAGAGTGTATTTATTTGAACGCGTCTAGGATCAATCTTTCTTATTCACTTCTCAAAGCTTTTGTATTTTATTAGGCGCTTCCACTCTAACCTGCTATTCCCACTTGTAAGGATCAACGTCACAATTTGTCAATCAATAACTGGGAATTCCATTATGTTTATCAATGGGCGAAAGCACGCGGATTTTGTTTTCATCGAATCAATAGCGCGCCGCGGTCAAGGTAGGGCCGGCTATAATGCCATCACGCCCCGCTTCTTATGAGGTTAGGGTTGATTTTACTACCAAATGTGGTATAAAAAAATAATGTACATTAATAGTGAGTTTAATATAATCTTAATAGTCGATAATTTATTGAAACAATATTGCTATTTATGTATACTTTGACGAAAATTGGGCAAGTACAGTCATAGGCAGGCAAGTAGTAGTCATATCCGTGCAGGAACGGAGAAAGAATACAATTTCCTGCGGCCGGGCGGCCTGTCGTAAGAGGCGACTTAACAACCCAGAGCCAGGTGGTAGGGCATTTGCCCGACTGGATGGCTGCCACCCCTGGTCTAAAGTATGTCGCCATAACAACCGTGAGTTGTGTTCCGGCATTATTGACCAGGATCCAGTCTCCCTTAAGAGAGCAGCAGCGCATTTGTAGCAACTTTGGTGTTGCAAATGTCCATAGGCGATGGTAACCGCTTTCCATCAAGTGGGCCGTCTGCCTGTCTGCTGATCTCCTGCAATAAAAAAAAATATATAGTGAGTTTAATATAATCTTAATAGTCAATAATTTATTGAAACAATATTGTTATTTATGTATAATTTGACGAAAATTGGGCAAGTACATTTCATAAAACAAAATGTTCTATAGGTAAATATTTTTTTTATTAAATCTTTTCAAAGTACTCTCCACCAGCCTCTATACAAAGTTTCATGCGTGTGAACCAGTTTTCGAAACACCTTTTCCACTTCGCCGCAGACACCTCGTTTACAGTTTGCTCGAACGCTGACATATTTTCAAAATAGATTATAACTGGCCAGTCTCTCATACATAAAAACTTTTTTTCGCAATACATTCTCAGTGGCCCGGTAGAAGAGTTCTGTAAAGTAAGTTTCCGTAAATCTATCTATGTGTACACACACACACATATATATAAAAGAACGTCGTGTTAGTTACGCTATAACTCAAGAACGGCTATATCGATTGGCTGAAAATTGGTGGGGAGGTAGCTTAGAACCAGGAGACAGACATAGGATATTTTTTATCCCGTTGGAACCGGTAGGTGGCGCTGAGATCGGGTTCTAAAATCTTCCTAATCACCTGGACCGATTTTGGTGATTTTGTTTTTGTGTGTTTGAGTGGGTTCCCGGATGGTTTAAATCCACAATTGGAACCGGTAGGTGGCGCTGAGATCGAGTTCTAGAATCCTCCTAATAACCTGGAACGATTTTGGTGATTTTGTTTTTGTGTGTTTGAGTGGGTTCCCGGATGGTTTAAATCCACAATTGGAACCGGTAGGTGGCGCTGGATCAGGTTATAGACTATTTTTTTCAGGGTAGGGATAACGTCTACTGGGACCGCTAGTCTATCTATAGTTAATATAAACCTACTGCGGATGTCGAGTTTGTACAATGCGTTTAAAAGTAAAAAAAAACAGGGGGACCCAATCAACAAAGCCGTTTCTGCGGGATAGACGTACATACATATATAGCCAAACACGTGGCGTTGCAGCCGCGTATTATTCCGTCGTTGCTATCAGTGCGAACAAAGTTTTGCTGAGACATGCTAGACTAGGAATAAATATTAAATATATTCACTAGTTTTTTTTGTGTGTTACTTGATTTCTCCGTCAATTGAGGACTGATTTTCAAAAAAAAAAATTAAGAAAGAAAGAAAATCATTTCATTCAGGACAAATTACATTGTTGTAGTGTAGGCATAATTGTTAACAAATTTAAAACTAACAACATAATCTTGTCCTGAAAGGGGCATCATGCTGGTTTTTAATACCAGCGCTGATCTTCCACTGAGCCCTTTCTTTCCAGGAGTTCAGCAGACAGGCAGACGGCCCACTTGATGGAAAGCGGTTACCATCGCCTATGGACATTTGCAATACCAAAGGTGCTACAAATGCGCTGCTGCTCTCTTAAGGGAGACTGGAACCTGGTCACTAATGCCGGAACACAACTCAAAGTTGTTATGGCGACATACTTTAGACCAGGGGTGGTAGCCATCCAGTCGGGCAAATGCCCTACCACCTGGCTGTGGGTTGTTTTGTCGCCTCTTACGACAGGCCGCCCGGCCGCAGAAAATTGTATTCTTTCTCCGTTCCTGCACGGATAAAGCCCTTAAGGTACTGTCACGGCAGACATTACATCGTTGCAAAGCATGAAGGATTTATCGAAAGGATATGCTCCCGAATTGGTCCCATTGTCACTATATCCAAGCTTGACTTGAAATACACACTTTATCCATGCAGGATGGGAGAAATAATACAATTTCCTGCGGCCGGGCGGCCTGTTGTAAGAGGCGACTAAACAACCCACAGCCAGGTGGTAGGGTAATTGCCCGACTGGACGGCTACCACTCCTGGTCTAGAGTATGCCACCATAACAACCTTGTGTTGTGTTCCGGCATTAGTGACCAGGTTCCAGTCTCCCTTATAAAAGTAGCAGCGCATTTGTAGCACCTTTGGTGTTGCAAATGTCTATAGGCGATGGTACCAGCTGCAATAAAAAATAAAAAAAAACACAAGCAAATTCTCGGTAATATCTCTAATAAATAATAAACATTACAAATAAGAACAGCTATTCCCCTTATTTCTGGTTGGATAAAGACAAGATTATGTTCAAAAACCCGCCGGCGTTTGAATGCGGTTTTACGTTCCTTTGATAGACTTAGCTTTTATAAATGCTGCAAAATATATACCCTTTGCCGTTTTGGATTTGGCCGTCGTTAAGCTATTGCGAATTTAAAATGTGAGTTGGGTGGTGAAAATGTTAAAGTGGGGTTTTATAAATGATGGCGAGCAATCCGCATGGTTAAGAATTTAGAACTTTAGAGGACTCAGTTAATATTTAATAAAACTATGTTTTAACGGTTTTAAGCGCGGTAATTTTATTTGATTTTGATTATTCCGACTTTTCGGCCACTTTTCAGTGGCCGTGATCACGGAAGCCAAAGATGTCAAGTGTCAACGAGTATTGTTAATGTTTAAATAAAATTACCGCGCTTAAAACCGTTAAAACGTAGTTTTATTATGTATACAAGTCGCGAAAACTTAAGAAAATATCAGTTAATATTATGAAATATTTGTATTTATACGGTCTTATTCATATTGACTTAGAGTAATTTTATAGGCTTCTTTAAGGTTCTTAAAAAACTTACAAACTTACGCAATATGAGTAAGACCAATAATATCAACTTATACATGTCCCACTGCTGGGCTCGGACCTCCCACTATAGGGGGGAACGAACAGTATACCCACCACGCTTGTCCAGGTTTGACACATCGGTTATCTCGATGTGCAGATTGCATCACGATGTTTTCCTTCACAGTTGTTAGCGCGTGGTAATTGTAACAATATGCATATTAGATGAGGAAAGTGACCAAGTGGTGCATGCGTTCCGGTCAGGATCGAACCCACGCCCTTTGAGTAAGACCATTAAAGATTAAACAATAGCGTCATTATGTACAGCAAGAAATAAATCACAACCAATAAATTTATATTCAAACATTTTATATTAACGACGCTGTTTATCTACAATCTAATAAATGGCTTTTAAAAGCTAAAAGTTTGTACGGTATTAAAATTCTATTCATAATAGTTTTATGAATAGACTTCTAATACCGTACAAATCGTAAAATAATTAGTTGAACTACAATTCTAATGACTTTGGGGTTTCTGTAGTCATTTTGAGAAGCACGGGACACTTGGTTCATGTTTGTCAAATCAAATCAAATAATTCATTGCATAAAAACCGAGTTCAAAAAATATAAAATAACTATATATATAAAAATGAATCCCTATTTTTTTTTTATTACATGAGTTCAGCAGACAGGCAGACGGCCCACTTGATGAAAAGCGGTTACTATCGCCTATAGACATTTGCAACACCAAAGGTGCTACAAATGCGCTGCTGCTCTCTTAAGGGAGACTGGAACCTGGTCACTAATGCCGGAACACAAATCAAGGTTGTTATGGCGACATACTCTAGACCAGGGGTGGTAGCCATCCACTCGGGCAAATGCCCTACCACTTGGCAATTTCCCTTGGTCACACCATGACGCGTGAACGGCTGGACCGATTTCGCTAATTCTTTTTTTGTTGTGTTGGTTATTTTCAAGAGAAAGTTCTTATGAAAGAAAAAATTAATAAAATTGCGCGGAAAATTTAAAAATACTTAAGCACCATTTAAAATTATTTCTAATCTAACCTTAGCGTTTTGAACAATATAAACTTTTTTCATGTAACCTTATGATGTTTGACATAGAATTAACAGAATGCGTGCTGCAAATATCGTCAAAGAGGATTTAAAAAAACTGAATATCGTTTAAAACAGATGCTTCGGTCGGAGTTATTGATAAAATACATGCAAAATAATTAATTTTGCCGTAATCGGGTTCTAATATTTAGGTGAAATTATTATTGTGTGTCTTCAAGTGGGTCCCGGGATGGGATAGATTCAAATTTGAACCAGTTAGATGGAGCTGTAATCGGGTTCCAATATTTAGGTGAAATTATTTTTGTGTGTTCAAGGGGGTCCCAGGATGGTTAAGATTATAGATCTACCGGTAAAGTCCGTACCGCTAAAGTCTTCCTAAACGGTGGGACCTATTTAGATGACTTTTTGTTTTGATTAAAGTGGATTCGAGAATGGTTTAAATTAACTATTGGTCCCGGTAAATGTCGCTGCAATCGGATTCTAGATTCTTATTACTAAGGGCAGGACAACGTCTACCGGGTGCAGCTAGTAACTTAATAAAGATTTTTGACTAAGAATCTATTTAGTTTATTAAGAAACAAAATAACATAAAATTTTATACATCTTGAAGTCGATGCTAAGTAAACCATAAAAATTACAATATTTTGTTGTTACAACAGTGTATATGGTTAAGCAAGATGAAGCCAGCATTAAAACATAAATAAATAAGTTAAGCGTCAAGCTGTTTCTAGCACGTTGATCTTGAATTTGGGTTAACATTTAAAATTTCGCTGTTCCACTGCACTTGTTTAACATTTAAAATGGGTCAAACATCATTCAGAACAAACTGCACTACGAGTGCACTTCGCAAGTTCGGACATGTCCAGCGCCCATCTGCGGGTAGATGTAGAAGTACAACAATACATGTTTTGCTAAGTGGGGCGTGTGTATTATTAAAAACTTATATTATTTTCAACTTGAGAGTACTGTAGTTATCTTGTGTATACCTTGTTTAGTTTCTTATTGAAAATATTTATAAATTATAAAAAAACTTCGTTTAAAAAAACCGACTTCAAAAACTAAAAAGTATAAAATAACTTATTTCTAAAGCTATTATTATTAATATATATTATCTAAAACATTTTGAAGTCGGTGCAAAGTAAAACATAAAAATTACTATATTTTGAAAATTACTAAGCACCGACTTTTAAGATGTTTTAGATATATATTAATAATAATAGCTTTAGAAATAAGTTATTTTATACTTTTTAGTTTTTGAAGTCGGTTTTTTTAAACGAAGTTTTTTATATTATTTGTTACTTTTTAGTGTCTAGCTATGTATGGGTAGACCTACGAAAGGTGCCGCGCTCCTTAAAAAATTTAGGTCCCAAGAAACGGGAACAAAAAAATGTTCGTAAAATGAAAACTACTGGGCCAAACTATGTTAAATTTTTAGGGGACCAAATGGCAACTATTCCGCATCAAACTAAACAAGAATCACGTAAATCGGATCATAAATCTCAGCGTAATCGGTGTACATATGGAACGGAATGGAAATTTTTCATAAAAAATATTCATAAAATGAAAACTACTGGGCCAAACTATGTCAAATTTTTAGGGGACCAAATGGCAGCTATTCCGCGTTGAACAAAAAAGAAACACGTAAATCGGATCATAAATCTCGGAGTAATCGGTGAACATACATTAAAAAAAAGATTCCGACGAATTGAGAACCTCCTTTTTTTTTGAAGTCGGTTAAAAATAAGCTCGCTCCACTTGTAGTTTTCTAATTACTTGTTTGTAAAAATCTTCAAAAAGGGGGTAAGCAGATATTTAGTCTAAACGAGGTAGGCAATTAATGCTTTTTAATTTGAATAAGATTCTTCTCTTATTCCATGTTTTATGCAGAATCAATTCCATAGCAGATCATTTTCTCAATGGCATAAGTTAAACATTGTCTGTTCTATGTACATACACCGCTTTGCAACAACGTTTTGCTAAGAAACGGCAGAATCTCCGCAGCAACACGCTAGCTAATATTTTTTCAATTTTTATCTCTCTCTCTGTCTTTTTTAGAATTTCATAGTCATGTCGGCAATAACGGAACTCTTATTTTTCGCAGACACTACTGTGTCTGTATGAACGAAATTGGACAGCAAGGTATAGTCTATATGGCGCAACACAATGGTTTAGTAAAACCATGACACGACTGAAAATTAGGGGTTACCGCTATAGATATATAGTACACAAGAAGAAAAGAAAAATATTACTGAAATAGAGCAGACAGAGGTTCACGACCAACCTGATGGAAAGTGGATACCCTCGCATATGGACATTCGACATATGGACAACTACAAGGATGCTACAAATGTGCTGCCGCTCTCTAAACAGAGACTGGGATCTGGCCACTGACTCCGGAAAATAACTCAAGATTATTATAGCGGCATACTCTATAGACTTGTTGATAGCCATCCAGATAAGCGATTGCTCTACCGCCTGGTTGTGGGTTGTTTTGTCGCCTCTTACAACAGGCAGGTCTCAAAAATTAGTAGTCTTTATTCGTTTCTGCACGATGATCATTGAGAGTCACATGACATTCAGCGAAATTTTCTGCACAGGTAAAGTGGATGAGAAGGCGACGCAGCTCCACGCGATAGCATCGCTGAAAGTGCTGCTGGAGGCCACGAGGCCTGCTGCTGGAGGGGCGGGGGCCACGGCCGCGAGGCATTCGGCCGCGGCCGCCACCCAGTCGAAGGAAACTCCGCTGGACCTGCCCAACGGTGGGATCGCGGACGTCCAATTAGATGCTATAGAAGAGGTGAGTATTGGTGTCAAAGAAATATTTCATTCTATATAATTAGGAGAGAAACAGACCGCCTATAAAGTAAATGATTTGAAGTTCGGCAAAATATGTCTTTACCTTCCATGCTCCTCTATTCAAACATAAGTCCTCTATCACACCACAAAACATCAGGTCATCCTTCACATAATCCATCCATCGCTTTTTTGGTTTACCTTCCCATTTGTATCCATCAATCTTCCAGTTTAAATTTTCTTTATCAAGTGACATGGATATTCCATATTCTAGCAATAAGTATTTCTCCATGCAAGAACGGAAAAAGAATACAACTTCCTGCGGCCGGGCGGCCTGTCGTAAGACGCGACAAAACAACCCACAGGCAGGTGACGAGGCATTTGCCTGACTGGATACCCACCACCCCTCGTCTAGAGCATGCCGCCATAACAACTTTAAGTTGTGTTCCGGCATCAGTGGTCAGGTTCCAGTTTCGCCTTCGAGACCGGCAGCACATTGGCAGCACCTCTGGTATTGCTAATGTCCATAGGTGACAGTAACCACTTTCCATCACAGCTGGGCCGTCAACCTATCTGCTGTGTTTCAGCAATAAAATAATTTAAAAAAAAATTATAATTACAATAACTGCCTAATACTGATTTTAGACGGATCAACCGAATTGAATCAATTTGGTTGAAGGGACACGACGTTATTCAATGATATTTACATACATACATATTAACATGCCTGCTTCCCGTAGGTCTAGGCATCTGCCTAGTCCTATGGGAAACAGGCATGATGGAAAGGAAATGGATGAAAACAGGAAAGCAGCAATGATGGATTTCCATTTACTACAATCTTGATATACATCATTTGCTTTATCTACATTCATTAATCTCTTCATACATACACGTTTATTATAGGTACTTTTTACCTGGCCATACATTAAGACAAATGCGATTTTATCGTGGTAAGTACGTCGTGGTCTACCAGCACCACCTAGACTATCCACACTGTTGTCATACACTTGTTTTGTCATTACATTCACTATGGTCTTAAGAAAGTGGCCGATCAAAGAGTGTTTCTATACTGTAGATGAATTTTTCAAAAAAATGCTTGTCGTTATTACATATATGGGAAATAATTTATTTGTTAAGTATTTCTTTTGACATATTTTTTTTATTAATTACCAAAGCTTATTTGACATGTTCCTGGATTAGAATATTAAGGTAAATTTAATTTTAGTATTTAAGTTATTTTGTATACCACTATGTGGTAGAATGTACTATGCATCTACAATTGTGTAACGTCTGTAGTTTATGCATTCTTGCAAATAAAGATATTGATTGATTGTCAGTCTTTTTTCATACATTCTCTCTACATTTATAATTATGATGACACATAATGACATTTCATGATTCAAGTGCATGTTTACATGAATCACTTTGGTTGATTCATTTAAATTGAAAGACTGAAATGATCCGTCTAATATCGCTCAAGCAATGCATGTTCCGAGACCAAGATTCAAACTCACATTATTCGAGTAAGACGCACGTGCTTCAGCCACTAAGCTAACTTCTACGGTTTGGGGGATTGGTAGCCCCATATTCGCGTTGGGCCATTAATCAAGCAGGCCTTTTAAGCGTTGTATGGAAACACAATGGCGAACAATGGCTGTCAGCAGCCGCTGTTCGGCAGATAAGGTCACGGCACTCCAGCCTGTTTGGCTACAGCTGACACGATTCACGTTTCACTGAGCACCTGGGTTGCATTCATTGAAAACACGCTGTAATTAAAAATTTCAATTTTCTATTCTAGAGTTTTTCTCTTTACATATTTAATTTTACAAACTTATTTTCAAATTTTTCACTAGTATTTCTACTTGGAATATAACTAAATATGTACAGCTTTATTTACAAAGAAAAAAAATTACAAATAATAAATAAGTCCCATTTCACATTTTAGGACGTTCCCAAACCGCTGGCTGCATTACCACGTTGTGCAGCAACGCTTGTGCGTTGCCAAAATTACAGGCGAGCCTTTCGATACTTTTATTTGGGTAACTCTCTTCTTTGGTTAAAAGCTGGAATTAAAAATCAGCGCTGCTTCAGTCCTTGTCCCAGTACAACGCTGAATTCTAACGTCATTGCCGTGAATGGGATGCACGTTTTTTGTATTTATTTTTTTAATTGTATACTCATGCTTTTGGATTAAAAACACGAGAACTTTTACAATAAAAAAATATAGGTCCTAGTTGATTTTAAGAGCAAGAAAGCAACAAATTTTACATTGCATTAAATTCTTATCTAGGCGCTATTCTCCCCGAAAAGTTTACTGGATTTCATCCTTTTTAATCCGTGCAGGAACGGAGAAAGAATACAATTTCCTGCGGCCGGGCGGCCTGTCGTAAGAGGCGACAAAACAACCCACAGCCAGGTGGTAGGGCATTTGCCCGACTGGATGGCTACCACCCATGGTCTAAAGTATGTCGCCATAACAACCTTGAGTTGTGTTCCGGCATTAGTGACCAGGTTCCAGTCTCCCTTAAGAGAGCAGCAGCGCATTTGTAGCACCTTTGGTGTTGCAAATGTCTATAGGCGATGGTAACCGCTCTGCATCAAGTGGGCCGTCTGCCTGTCTGCTGAGCTCCTGCAATAAAAAAAAAAATCCCGGAAACTATCCTCTTTTTTGGGATGTAATGTCCATGTCCAGTCTCCATACTAAGACTACGTAATTATATACCGGCATAACGGTCATGTCAATCATTTACCAAAATATTTCCTCCTCTTCCTTGATTCCTATTCCTACTACTTTTTCTTGCAATACTTTTCGCCATCAGTGAATATCGTGTGTGGTTCGAATCTGGTCGGACTAACGCATCGGACCAAGGCCGGCCTCGAGATTTTTTCCTTGTGTTTTAGCAGAGACAATTATGTAAATATAATAATGATAATAGAGCTTTTATCTCCTTAGATCCAAGTAAATAGCGTTTTGAATGGCAGTTTAAACTGTTAGTTTGTTAGTAATAGTTTTCTTACTCTGTTAATTATCGCTTAATCAAATTCGACCTTACTTATAATAATCTCGAAACGATTAGGCATCTCTTAATTAAGAGAATCAGAATCAGACCCTAATCAATTAAATTTTTTTTCACTTATAAACGTGTATTACCTGTTGTTTATCTAAGAGGAGCACAGATAAACGAAATTTGAATGACTAACGTAGGTTGTACTCAAAATATTCGACTAGAGGAGTTTATGGGTAAGATTTTCACTAATCAGTTGCTGAGCAGTTTCTTTAAATTTAAAAAACGATTATAAGTAAGGCCTTATGTGTTGGGTGTAAGGGTTGGCAGTGCAAGCCTCCTCCATATATGTCCATCTTTGCCTATCCAGTTATTGACCACAGTTTTCCTGTTACTTCTGCAAGATCATCACTCCACATTTGGCTGGTGTCCACTTTGTCTTTTCTGGTCCATGGGGTACTAGTTTGTGATATATTTTGTCCATCTTTCGTTTTGTTCTTTGTATATGACCTGCCCATTTCCATTTTTGTTTCAGCATGTGCTTAATGACGTCTTTAGCTTTGGTTTTGGTTTGCCAGTGACTGTTAGCTTCTCTAAACTGTCTCCCTGTTTTATGACTATGTGTCCGAAGTTCTCAAGGACTTGTGGAGGCAGATGGATGATAGTCCTCATGTTATTTTTAGTTTCTTTGTAATAGATAAGTGCTGGAAAGCAATGTATTTAACAGACATCACTATTGTGCGTGTGGCAACACTCACTCCCTCCTTCTAATATGGCTGCTTGTTTATTCCGTATGTATTTAATATTAATTAAACATTTTCTCTGCGCATAATATTGTTTTTACTCTGCTGCCCTAACCTATCACAATAAGTTAGTTTAACCCTTGAGCTCTTCCAAAAGCTGCAAGACTAACACTATCACCATCTCGTAATATACCAAGAAAATATACCCATTCCATACAACTCCTATATAAACAGAGTGAGACAACAACACAAAAACGATCACGTGCACAAACGCGATCTGCACTCTTATCGCGGACACATATGTGCTCATAGTGAGCTGAAGGGTTAGTGTGCAGTCCAGGGTATACGCAACATTTTCTCTCGCGTCACACTTCAACGTGTCAAAGTGTCAACATGACCGAGATCAGATTCTTTCAAAGTCCAAGTCTGAAGTCCATAAAAGAATGGAGATTATAAATTCCGGTGCAAGTTTAATTTTTATAGCAAGAGAGATGTTTCTGTCTTTCCAAGCTTTATAGAGCTGAGACACATCATTCTTGCCAATTTCAATTCGTCTGCGAATCTCTTCATCACAAGAAGCGTTACTAGTTATGGTGGAGTCTAGATATGTGGACTTGTCAACCACTTCTAGATTAAGGAAGCCAGAGATTATCAGTTTCTTTGTTCGATCAACTACCAAAATGACTACGAAAACTCAACATTTATGTTAAATTTTAGAATAAACAGTCGACTATCTTCCCCTACACAACAATTTTCTTTAAAGGACTAATCCCCAAGGGATAACAGACGTAAGTGTCCGACACTCAGAAATAGTGACACGACATCGATTCGAATGTCAACGAAAGCTCTTTTGGACTTACGTAAAAAAAGTAACACGGGTGAATGGGACGCTCCCGAGGGACTTTTGGGGGTTTATAAAAGGTCATACACGATGTGGGTGACAACCCTGGGGATTAGCAGTTTATGCCAGATAAGGGGATGACGTGTGAATAAATAAGACTGTACCTACTCTTGTTTATAAAAATGCAGTTATGTAATGTGGGTTTGTTGAAACATCAAAGACCAAATCAAATCATTTTTATTGCGAACTAAGTGTAATACATAGGTCTTATTCAATATAGCTGAGAACTTATTACTTAGCTGGCCTTTCATAGCATCGCAATATAAAATTACTTAACCTACCTCTATATAATATTTAATTTGGTGCCTTATAAATCTTTTATTTTATTTAAACAATACAGCACAATATCTTATTAATTACCTCTCATTTAAATAGTCTTGGACGCTATAATAGTATTTTCTTGTCAACCACTCGAATAATTTTTGTTTAAAAATATTAATAAAACTACGTTTTAACGGTTTTAAGCGCGGTAATTTTATTTGATTTCGGTTTTTCCGACGTTTCGGCCACTTTTCAGTGGCCGTGATAAAAATATTAATATTACTTTCTTGCATTATATTATATGGTAAATTATTATATATTCTTGGTGCCATCCCAAACACCCTTTTATCATATAATGCAGTGGTATGCGGAGGCATACAAATTTATTCTTATTAATATGTCGGGCACTTTTATAATTTTCAAAGAATGTGGCGTTGTTTTTAATTAACATAATAATTTCAAAAATATACAAACAAGGAAATGTCAATATCTTAAAATGTATAAAAAATGGTTAAGATGTATCCGTTTGTTTTAAATGAAATATGCATCTAAGGCATTTCTTTTGTGCTTTGAATATTATCTCTCTGTCTGTAGAATTTCCCCAAAATATAATTCCGTATCTTAAAACAGATGTAACATATGCATGAAATGCTATTAAAAGGGAATTCACATTTACAACTTTAGACATCATGTAGAGAGCATATGAAAATTTGCTTAACCTTGCACAAACTTCATCTGTATGAAATTTCCAGGTTAGTTTATTATCTATATAGAGTCCTAAGAACACCAGTAACGTTTATAATTAAATTATATTTTCAACACACTTGCTCATAAAGTGGCTCTATGGTCACCGCAATTAGGCACAGAATGACACCCATAATCAAACTGTGAGTAAAAAAAATGATAACTCACTAGTGAGTTATAGATTTTTTTTAAATTTTATTGGTTGAGTTGCTTTGTTCTTAAAAAAGTTTTTATTCAAAAAAAAAGATCGTGTTCTATAGAACTAATAAATTAATGTTCCTATTGCTTGCTCGTTTCATGCAACTTCTTATTTAAATAGATAATTTTAACTCGTACGTGTTTAATAAATAAAACTTTCACTCATATATAACTTTTTTTATCTACTAAATAAAATGAGTTTTTGTTGTTATTTTATTCACAAGTGTGTTGAAAAACGTCGTATGATACACGTGTGTATTGATGATTACCGTCCTCGGCTCTCTTAAGACCCTCGCCTACGGCTCGAGTCTCAATGGCGCCTCAGCGGTAATCACCAATGTTACACACTAGTACCATAATGTACTATTATGTACGTATAACAGGGTACATAAAAAATCAGCGTTGTCAAACAGCGTGGCAATTACAACAATTCATATAAAACAGAATTTAAATACTGTTGTTTTTTTTATTGGATTTGACTTTATGTTGTTGGTCCGAAGACCTTACAACTTTACCGGGGTTTTTGGGGCGAGTGCCTTCGCGAAGCGAAGACGGTCAACTTGCTCGAGAGAGCTCCGTAAGGAGTTTTACCTCGGCTGGACTGTTGCCATGAGAGGGGGATGAATTTAATGATGCCCACCATAGGGCGACATAAAGCACTAATTGAGAACGGGCGACGGGTAATATAAAGCACGAGGGGAAGGATCCCGGCTTAAATACTGTTGACGTGAATTTATACACACAACAGAGGAATACTAATTCCCCTGGCTAGTAGGAGACGATAAAACAACCCACAGCCAGGTGGTTTGGTATTTACCCGTCTAGATGACTACTACCCCTAGTATATACCAGGCCACCGTAACAAGCTTGAGTTGTTTTCCGGCATTAGAGGCCAGGTTCCAGTTTCCCTTTCAAAGAAGACGCTGCAGAAGCCCATTGGTAGCAATTTTAGTGACGGACATATCTATAGACGACGGTAACCGGTTTTCAGAAGCTGCGCAGTCTGCTTATGTACACGGGACAAGTAATATTAAAAGATTATATACAAACGATCTCGGCAAACGTTGTCCTGCCTCGAAAATAAAATTAGAACCCGCTTGCAACGCTACCTAGTGGGTCCAATTGTGAATCTGAACCATCCGGGGACCCACTCAAACACACACAAAATTCAATTCATCAAAATCGGTCCATGGGCTTAGAAGGACATCAATGACATGACATTAGAATTTTATAATTGAGGTCAATAATCGACAGAAAAACTATACTATCTTTTAAGTTGGACCAAGTTATAGTATATAAGTTAGTCTTATCCGTGCAGGAACAGAGAAAGAATACAATTTCATGCGGCCGGGCGGCCTGTCGTAAGAGGCTACAGAACAACCCACAGCCAGGTGGTAGGGCATTTACCCGACTGAACGGCTACCACCCCTGGTCTAAAGTATGTCGCCATAACAACCTTGAGTTGTGTTCCGGCATTAGTGACCAGGTTCCAGTGTCCCTTAAGAGAGCAGCAGCGCATTTGTAGCACCTTTGGTGTTGCAAATGTCTATAGGCGATGGTAACCGCTTTCCATCAACTGGGCCGTCTGCCTGTCTGCTGAACTCCTGCAATTAAAAAAAAAAGTTAAACAAAGTTGTAAAATTTTATCAAGATCGGTTTAGTAGTTTATGCCGGCCATACATCGTGACACAAGATTTTTATATATGTAAGAAAGAAAAGATAAACAAATTTAAAAGCTGTACAACTTTCTCATTTTGACTGTCATTTAAAGTAACGTCATTCATAATATGAAAGACATTCCATATACGTCTGTCTCACTCACAGCTGTTGAAACATAATTGAATTCTTTTCATGCCTACGATGAATTTACGAAAGGATTACAAATTCACGATATTGAGGATTCCGTGTACCATTTCCTTAGACGTGATATTGTGATATTGGAGTTTTCAACATGACGGAAACTTTGTCTTTGAAAGACATGGATTACTTTATCTGTTGTGGTCAGTAAGGAGATATGTATATAATGATTTTTAATTAGAAAGAAAATGTTTTTAATCCGTTAACGAATTTTTAGGATGATATTTTGACAAATTACATATGATTGACATTATTAATGTATTTAGATAGATTTTTGTTCTTGTTAATTTTGTAATAATAATTGTGATAATGTGTTTTATCAAAAAGACATCTTGAAGAAAATTTGCACGCCTCATAGGCAAAACGTGTGAATCTAATATTCGAATGTCACCTCAAACTTATGTACCATGTATTAAGCAAATATATGCATTTGAATTTAGAAATATCCTGCTTTTTGCTGTTGAAGCAAGAACTTGTATAACATGACTAGATGTGCCCGAGACGTCGTCCGCGTGGAATTTGTTTTCAAAACTCCCCGATTTTGAAACATTCTTCATTGATGCTCCGGTTCTATTGGTCTTAGCGTGATGATATATAGCCTATAGCCTTCCTTGATAAATGGGCTATCGAACACTGAAAGATTTTTTCAAATCAGACCAGTAGTTCCTGAGATTAGCGCGTTCAAACAAACAAACTCTTCAGCTTTATATATTAGTATAAGATTTGCACATACGTTTGGTGTGCTACCGTCGCCTTGCATATTCCAGCTATTGGAGATAATGTATAGCCAGGAAATAAGAGGTAGTATTGAATATAATTAATTTGTTTCAGATAGGAGACCTGGAGGATGACACGACGCCGTTGGACATGTCGTGGCCGTCAGGCTTCCGCAAGCGGCTGACGTACGTGTTGGTCGCACCAATTGTCTTCCCACTCTGGATCACCCTCCCGGACACTAGGACGCCGAGAGGTACAGTTCAGTACAGTTCTATTGAGTCCTATAATAAATCCGTTTAAATTCCACTATAAAAGACGATTTACTCACATTATAAAAAGAAGATCCTACATATGCCTTGCCTGCCCTTGATAAGCCTTTAAATAATTATAATGTAGTTCAGCCAGAAGGCCCAGCTCGCCATACACAACGCGGTGCTGGTACCTACGCTCACGTATGGAAGCGAGAGTTGGGTATGGAAGAGAGAACATGAAAGTAGAGTAAACGCGGTCGAGATGCGAGCACTGCGCAAAATCTGAGGAGTGACGCTCGCGGATCGCGTTCGTAATACCGAAGTAAGAAAGAGAGTTGGTCTGAAAGAGAGTGTCGGGGTAAAGGTAAGGAAAGGAATGCTCCGGTGGTTCGGGCATGTGGAAAGAATGCATGATGAAAGAATGACTAAGCAGATATACAATGCAAAAGTGGATGGATGTAGAAGTCGTGGAAGGCCACGACACACCTTCCATGATCAAATTGATCGTGTACTAGCAGAAAGTAATGTCAGGAGCCTTAAGAACAGACGAGCGTGCATGACAAGAGTTATGAATATCAAAGAAGCAAGTGAGGTGTGTAAGAATAAGCCTAAATGGCGCTCTGTTGTTCGTGCCTATCCCGCAAGGGAACTGGCGTGAAATTATGTATGTATGTATGTGTATAATGTAGTTCAGTTACTATCTAACCTTGATAGAAATCCAGATATAATTACATACACAGACGGGCAAATCGAAGTGCAAATGTAGCGTGGATTAGTAGTTCTCACCCAAAATCACTTTAATTATCCTTCTGATTTTTTTTTTTTTTTTTAATTTATGACGTATAGGTTCCCCTTTGACCATTATCTCGCTCGATTTGAGCGGAGATATGGTCTAAGATCGAGCACGAATACCTAGAAGGTACCTAAACAACGGCACTTGAAGACACCCAGGTTGTAGGTTTCGGGAAAAACAGACTCCGGCAGTGAGTTCCACTCCTTTGCGTTGCGCATAATGAAGGTGGACTCAAAGCGCTTTGTTCGTATAGGTGGTATGTCCACCATATAGCGGTGCCGCATGCCAGTGTGTCTGGTTGTCCGATGATGGAAGGGAGACGGCGGGATGAGATTGAAAAGCTCCAATGCACACTCTCCGAAATGTATCCGATAGAAAACCGACATGCTGGCAACGCAGTTAATTTAAATGTAGCGCGAATCAGTCTTGTGCACGGCCTGTATAGTATATAGAGTGGGAAAATAATAGTACATTATGGTACTAGTGTGTAACATTGGTGATTACCGCCGAGGCGCCATTGAGACTCGAGCCGTAGGCGAGGGTCTTAAGAGAGCCGAGGACGGTAATCATCAATACACACGTGTATCATACGACGTTTTTCAACACACTTGTGAATAAAATAACAACAAAAACTCATTTTATTTAGTAGATAAAAAAAGTTATATATGAGTGAAAGTTTTATTTATTAAACACGTACGAGTTAAAATTATCTATTTAAATAAGAAGTTGCATGAAATAAGCAAGCAATAGGAACATTAATTTATTTGTTCTATAGAACACGATCTTTTTTTTTTAATAAAAACTTTTTTAAGAACAAAGCAACTCAACGAACAAAATTTAAAAAAAAATCTATAACTCACTAGTAAGTTATAATGTTTTTTACTCACAGTTTGATAATGGGTGTCATTCAGTGCCTAATTGCGGTGACCATAGAGCCACTTTATGAGCAAGTGTGTTGAAAAATATATTAAACACTTCATATCTTTATAGTAAAATAACACATTAAATATTTATAGGTTATGAAGTAGAATGTCATTTGTTGCCTCGTGTCTGTGACGTGGCACACAGAATGTGGTAATACTCGGCAAGCACACTATCGAATTGTATTCGATTAGATGAATCGATACAAGTTATTGCACGAGTATTAATTTTAAGTTTTGAAGTCACAAAGTATTTTATTGTTAGTTTTATTAAAATGTATTTATTAAGTAGAATTAGTTTTTTTTATTTTTTTATTTACCAAAGTTGGGTCGTTTTGGTCTTACGCCAAGAGGAAAGTTTGCACTGATAATCAGCGTTGTATCGGATATAATTCCGGCACATCAATATGCTGAGTGCAAAACCTTGATTTTGCAAAACCTCAAATTATGCTCTGTGTTTAATAATAATGTACAAAGAATGAATTACGTCGCTATGTCTTCAAATAAAGTTTTTCTTTCTTTCTATTACAAAACTCCTAACATGTGCTCAAATCACAGTTGGCGCCCCCAGTCTTAATTAATTCCTGCTTAGTCATAGGCGATAAAACAACCCATAGCCAAATGACAGGACATTTGCTCGTCCTAATGGCTACCATCCCTGGTCTAGACTCATAACAACTTTGAGTTTTATTTCGGCATCATTGGCCAGATTGCAGACCGCCCTTCCAGGCCGGTAACATATTGGTGGCACCTTCAGTGTTGCAAATATTTTCATCAAGTGGGCCGTTAGCTCTGCTCTGCAGAGCTACTTATAGCAAACGCAGTACTTGCAAATGGCGGTTTTAAACAAAACGCTATATATAAAATCAAGCTTTATGTATATGATATAATATATGCACGAACAATAAGAATAATATATGCAAGAATAAACAACTTCAGGGCCAATAAGTTAATGGCGTTTTCGACCTTTTAGTCGCTAGTTAATTTATAAATCACTAGTAATAGTATGTCTGAACAGAACACGTACACGCCAATGAATGCATGGCGTTTTCGACATTTTGGTCGCTAGTCGCTAGTTTCTTAAAGGTAGGCTGTAGGTAGGGTTGCCAACCATACTTTATAATAACGTATCCTACTTTAGCAAGCAAGTGAGGTGTGTAAGAATAAGCCTAAATGGCGCTCTGTTGTTCGTGCCTACCCCGCAAGGGAACTGGCGTGAAGTTATGTATGTATGTATCCTACTTTACTTTAGACAAATATGAAATTGAAATTTTAAATTTTATTGAACTGACAAACGTTACAAATTATACTTGCAGTTACAATAATACTTAATAAATTAAACATAACAGCATACACATAAACATAAATAACTACATTATGATGACTATATCATGCTTTTAAATAGCTATTTAAATCGACAATAACAAGTTTGAATATGTTCTTTGTATTGCCCGAGTTGTTGAAAGTAGCGCTGTCTTCCTAGCTAGGTTATAAAATAACCTGTGCTAAGGAGAAACAGCATACTAGATTCCGATAGGATGATACTATAGGGGAGACGGCTTGTCATAATGTTAAAATCCATGTTTTATTTTATATATGTAGGTAAGTGATGTGATAGTAGTTGGTGTTTATATTATGCATGTGTTGGTTTGTGTATAAATATATTTTTCAACACACTTGCTTATAAAGTGGCTCTATGGTCACCGCAATTAGGCACAGAATGACACCCATAATCAAACTGTGACTAAAAAACATTATAACTCACTAGTGAGTTATAGATTTTTTTTTAAATTTTATTGGTTGAGTTGCTTTGTTCTTAAAAAAGTTTTTATTCAAAAAAAAGATCGTGTTCTATAGAACAAATAAATTAATGTTCCTATTGCTTGCTCATTTCATGCAACTTCTTATTTAAATAGATAATTTTAACTCGTACGTGTTTAATAAATAAAACTTTCACTCATATATAACTTTTTTTATCTACTAAATAAAATGAGTTTTTGTTGTTATTTTATTCACAAGTGTGTTGAAAAACGTCGTATGATACACGTGTGTATTGATGATTACCGTCCTCGGCTCTCGTTAAGACCCTCGCCTACGGCTCGAGTCTCAAGGCGCCTCGGCGGTAATCACCAATGTTACACACTAGTACCATAATGTACTATTATACTTTTGCATAAAATTAAAGTGAAAATACTTCAACCAACTTTCCAATCAACTCTGATGCCTAAAATGAAATACTTATATGGATAATTTCTGAACTGTTACCGTTCCAGCTTTCACTGAAAGAGTTTATTCAGTAATGAATCTAAAATGGAGAGAAGAAAGGCACAGGACATCTATAAAAATAAAAATTAATTGTTTGTTTAATTAAATTTTAATTGGGAATGTGTGAGAAAGTTTCCAAAAATTTTATGGTAATGAAAAGTTGTTAGTGTGTGCTAGAAGCACATAAAAAAGTCTCTCCAAGAGAAAAAATAAATAAAATTTTAAATAATACTTTTTTTTCCTTCCAAATACTATAATTATTCCCCTACATAAAAAATGTAATACGTTATTTTTCACAAAAACAGTTGGCAACCCTAGCTGTAGGGAATCGAGTTGTATGAAGTCCACATCACTGCTAAACAACCAGCCGCTAATAAAACTACGTTTTATTACGTATGCTAGTCGCGAAAACTAGCCGCTATATAAAATGTATGGGCTCTGACGTGCCCAGATCGACGTACGTGGGTGACGTGTGCCTGATGTACTCCTAGTTTTAAATATGCGTGACCCTATACACTCGGCCGACTTTTATTTTTTCTTATTCTCAATGAATAGAGTTATTTTTTCTCTTTCCAGGGAAGAACCTTTTTCCTATAACATTTATAGGGTCAGTAGTTTGGATAGCATTCTTCTCATACTTGATGGTGTGGTGGGCGAACGTGGCCGGGTCCACGGCGCACGTGCCCCCCGAGGTGATGGGGCTGACGCTCCTGGCTGCGGGCACCTCGGTGCCTGACCTCATCACATCGGTCATCGTGGCGAGAAAGGGCTTCGGAGACATGGCCGTGTCAAGCTCCGTCGGAAGTAACATATTTGATGTTACTGTCGGGTGAGTGTTTTAACTTCATGCCATAATTATGATATATAAGCCGCGCGCAGAAGGTTTGCAGATGACTACTTACTATAATTGTATATACTTATGTAAAGTATAGATACATAGATAACACTTTATTATACACCAATACAAAAATGAACTTGAAAGACTAAAATTATATCTAGTTATGTACAAAGGGCGGTCTTATCGCTACAAAGCGATCTCTTCCAGACAACCCCAGGAATGAATTGAAATGATAGTGGCGATGGTGGTATACGTAACATATAGTACGAACTAAAATTTTATACATTATATAGATATATACTTAATATACATACCATACAAATACATATCTACAAAATATATAAATGTTTATACATACATACATACATAACTTCACGCCAGTTCCCTCGCGGGGTAGGCACGAACAACAGAGTGCCATTTAGGCTTATTCTTACACACCTCACTTGCCTCTTTGACATTCATAACTCTTGTCATGCAAGCTCGTCTGTTCTTAAGGCTCCTGACATCACCTTCTGCTAGTATAAATGTTTATAGATGAATTTAAATATGATACTTCAACGACAGGTAGTATTATATATAGTATATACAAGGTACACTAATATATACAATGAAAAATTAAAATAATAAATTTATTGCAACAATTATTTATGTAACCTTTTTTGTCAACCCTACTGACCATCGACGCGTGACATCATGAAGCTATCAACAAACCTGCGCACGGGTAATACGTACCTACGTATGCGAGCTGAGGAACGATCTACCTTCCACGGTTATTTGTAAAATGCTACAAAACGGGCTTTATAATTTTGTTGTTTTTTTTTTATTGCAGAAGTTCAGCAGACAGGCAGACGGCCCACTTGATGTAAAGCGGTTACCATCGCCTCTGGACATTTGCAACACCAAAGGTGCTACAGATGCGCTGCTGCTCTCTTAAAGGAGACTGGAACCTGGTCATTAATGCCGGAACACAACACAAGGTTGTTATGGCGACATACTTTAGACCACGGGTGGTAGCCATCCAGTCGGGTCAACCTTTGGTGTTGCAAAAGTCCATAGGCGATGGTAAGCGCTATCCATCAAGTGGGCCGTCTGCCTGTCTGCTGAACTCCTGCAATAAAAAAATTAAAAAAATACCACAACTTACTACAGAACCCCAAACTTAAATAAAAATCTTTTCACTACATTGCATTGCATACAAAACCTATTATCATAACTCAAGCCACTGAAATTTTAAAAAGAAAAAACATGTACAGCAGTTGGAAACTAGTTTCATTAAAACGAATGCATAACTAGGAAACAGAAGGAAAAACAACAAACAGGAGTTTCAAACTAAATTAACTGGCTATAAAATTAACTTTATATAACTTTAAAGGAAGATTTAAGAGCCAGAGATTCCCCGAGGGCCCTAAACGGAATAGAGGTTTTAAGCAGTAAGTTTATTCGAGGAATATTTGGAGTTGTGCCAAACACAAAACAAGGGCTTCAAGTGTTACGTTTTACGTAAGTAATGTGCGATAAAGTAGATGCACCATTGTCGAAAACATAGTCTTAAAGGACTATGTAGATTTTTTTTTATTGGAGGAGTTCAGCAGACAGGCAGACGGACCACTGGATGGAAAGCGGTTACTATCGCCTATGGACATTTGCAAAACCAAAGGTGCTACAAACGCGCTGCTGCTCTCTTAAGTGAGTCTGGAACCTGGTCACTAATATTTTTATTTATTTTTTATTGGAGGAGATCAGCAGACAGGCAGACGGCCCACTGGATGGAAAGCAGTTACCATCGCCTATGGACATTTGCAAAACGAAAGGTGCTGCAAACGCGCTGCTGCTCTCTTAAGGGAGACTGGAACCTGGTCACTAATGCCGGAACACAACTCAAAGTTGTTATGGCGGCATGCTCTAGACCAGGGGTGGTAGCCATCCAGTCGGGCAAATGCCCTACCACCTGGCAAATTACAAAAAATAAATTAAACTTAATTTGCTCGTAATAAAACTACGTTTTAACAGTTTTAATTTTATTTCATTTTTATTCTGACGTTACGGCCACTTATCAGTAGTCGTGTTCACGGAAGACAGATATCAAGTGTCAATGAGTAATGTTAAAGTTATTACATAGCCGTTCGTTTAAATTATTTTATTTTTAATAAAACTACGTTTTAATGGTTTTAAGCGCGGTAATTTATTTGATTTTTGTTATTCCGATCATCAAAACTATTAAGACCCAAATCCAGCAAAAACCAACTGCCAGACCTCAAGACACTGTGAGCTCTTTCTGCGTGCACCGGAACACAAATCAATTTGACCGATAATTAATTTTATTTTTCCTTTCACCCATTTTAATATTGTATAAAATTATTAGAGCTAGGCATATTTGCTGAAGAGTTTCTTGCGCCGCTTCTTCGCTTCAAGCCATAACATGTTGCGAAGCGGTGGTAAATAAGATTAGGCTCCCATAGAGCAAATAATAACCATAAACAAAATTAAAACTAAATAATTAAAATGAACACGTTGGCGGTAGGCTAAATAATACTTTAACAATACTCTTTGACACTTGACATCTTTGTCTTCCGTGATCACGGCCACTGAAAGGTGGCCGAACGTCAGAATAAAAATGAAATAAAATCAAAACTGTTAAAACGTAGTTTTATTACGATCAAATTAAGTTTAATTAATTTTTCTAATCTACATAGTCCTTTAAGACTGTCTTCGTTTATTGAAGTTTGGGTGATTTTTTAATTCAATAGCCTCGCGCATCATTCTGTGCATGGATCGACTCTCTTTTGCAAGAATATGGTTTATCGAATCTGATGTAGTGGTTGGGTTGATCCTGGACTCGACTCCTGGTTCTCGCCTTTAGACATAATCTGATTTAATTTGCACGCGTTGACATTTTTTACCCGATTTAATAATAAAGCAGGCCAAGTAGGCAAGTAACGCGGTAGACAGCGCATCGGCTCCCTTGGTGTTGCAGATATTCATGGGCGACAGTAACCACTTATCATCAAGTGGATCCGTTTGCCAGTTTGCCTATAAGCAAACATAAAAAGATAATTATATTGTCGGTTTAGATGAACCGGGTATTATCTCAAATAAAGGATCTGCCTTTGATATGACTGTCATCGAAGGATGAAGCATCTATCTCTATCTACGAATCCGATGTAGTGGTTGGGTTTATTCATTTGGTTTATCCAGGATAAACCCAACCGCTACATCAGATTCGTACAAACCACAAGTTCTTCTAAAAGAGAATCGATACCCAGAATAATGCGCGAGGCTATTGAAATAAAAAAAATATGCGTTATAGGCTTCTACAGCTAAATGACTGAATCTTTCATGCCATATGTAGTATTATCAATGTTTCATACTTCGATAACTGCCTTGCCTTTATTTTAGTTACTACCCTGTCCATATCATCAAAAACATACTTGGCCCGCTTTGTTATTAAATTGGGTTAAAATATCAACGCGTGCAAATTATATCAGATTATGTCTAAAGGCGAGAACTACGAGGGTCGTTCGTTATCGATGTCGGGTAAAGGTTAAGGTATCGAGGTCAAAGTAACCTGGAAGGTTCAGTACAGGTCGGTTGTAATTACAACGGTTTTTCACATCAAATTCCTGATAACGCCTATCGGAGAGAAATTCTTTGGAGCAAGTTATTTTGTAGACCGAAAAGGTTTGATTGAATTTAAATAATGGAAACTGATAGAAGATAAAGTTATTTTTCTTAAAGGTATACTATTATTACACCTTCCATGATCAAATTGATCGTGTACTAGCAGAAGCTGATGTCAGGAGTCTTAAGAACAGACGAGCTTGCATGACAAGAGTTATGAATGTCAAAGAGGCAAGTGAGGTGTGTAAGAATAAGCTTAATGGCACTCTGTTGTTCGTGCCTACCCCGCAAGGGAACTGGCGTGAAGTTATGTATGTATGTATGTATACTATTATTGAAAATAGCTGCCAAAGTAAGTTCTATTAAAACTGAAAGTCAGAAATGAACGTCTATTTTCGGCATTGGTCTAGCTACATTTTCCCCTTTAACGAGACGGTTATTTTAATATAGTCAAGGTGGCGCAGTCCGTTTTTTTTTTATTGCAGGAGATTAGCAAACAGGCAGGCAGGGACGAGGGGTGGTAACCATCCAGTCGGGCAAATGCCCTACCACCTGGCTGTGGGTTATTAAGTCGCCTCTTACGACAGGCCGCCCGGCCGCAGGAAATTGTATTCTTTCTCCGTTCCTGCACGGATAAAATCCGTCTGCTGTTCTCCAGCTATAAAAAAAAAAAATTACACTCTTGTACAAAAATTATTTAATGTTTTAGTTACTTTGTGTCTTTTAGTTATGCTGCGTGATTTTTATGTTTGCTCGTAGGCAAACTGGCAAACGGGTCCGCTTGATGGTTAGTGGCTACCGTCGTCCATGGACATCTGCAACACTAAGGGAGCCGATGCGTTGCTTACCTCGTTGTGACTTTAAGTATCTGTGTACGCCCTTTTTGAAGAGCCCCTTTGAAAAGATGACAAGATATTATCTGCTTCCAAAGTTGTAAAAAAGGGTTAAAAAATATATTCAAGGAAAAATAATTTGATCAAGATTGCTTAGTGGTTTTTGAGACATAGAGTCGACGTCATCCATTCGCAGTGTACTTCTGGACTTGGGTCTGCTCAAGGGTGCGCCAGACAACACGGTCCTCTGTGCTTCTCATAGTCCATCAGCGATTTTACGTAGGTCATTGCTCGACGAGGCTGGAGAGCGTCTGACCTTAAGTTTACCGAGATATGGAGTGTTTTAGATACATACATACATAACTTCACGCCAGTTCCCTTGCGGGGTAGGCACGAACAACAGAGCGCCATTCAGGCTTATTCTTACACACCTCACTTGCTTCTTTGACATTCATAGCTCTTGTCATGCACGCTCGTCTGTTCTTAAGGCTCCTGACATCACCCATAATGTAGCACTGGGAAAAACGCGGGAAGGAGTTCAATCCACAGCTTGCTCATGTATGGCATAAAGGAGCGAGCGCCACGTATAGTGGATGACATCCAAGTGGCAAGGATGTGTGGATGAACTCCCAGTCACCGGCGAGCAGTGTATGGTAAAATGGCGGTTTTAAAATTATTTAATTCAAGATAATGTATTCTTTCGACGATTTCAAAGAGATTGATCGCTTTACATAATTCAAATACACCTAAATTTATTGTTACTCGAAAATCCTTTAAAGCTGTGATCCCCAAAATTGATCACAGCGTAGACAAGACACCCGAAAATTTAATACAGATCTCTTTCATTAGCCGATGAAAGGAAATGAGCCTTATCTATCGAATTAAGATACTGTTGTGAACTCTTAGATCTAACACTCCAATTTATTTTTTGCTGATGTTAACTTCTTTTTAGAGTAAAACCATTATAACAATTTTGACAAAAAAGGAACCTATTGTTACGAGTTACGGGACTCGAATTAAATTTTTATCCGTGCAGGAATAGAGAAAGAATACAATTTCCTGCGGCCGGGCGGCCTGTCGTAAGAGGTGACTTAACAACCCACAGCCAGGTGGTAGGGCATTTGCTCGACTGGAAGGCTACCACCTCTGGTCTAAAGTATGCCGCCATAACAACCTTGAGTTGTGTTCCGGCATTAGTGACCAGGTTCCAGTTTCCCTTAAGAGAGCAGCAGCGCATGTGTACCTTTCTTTTTGCAAATGTCCATAGGCGATGGTAACCGCTTTCCATCAAGTGGGCCGTCTGTCTGCTGAACTCCTGCAATAATAAAAAAAACACGCGCAAAGTCCGTCACTATATAGATTATCGAATTTACACACGTCTTGTCTCGCTGCTGATTATCGCTAGACTGCCCCACCCCTCCGTTCAGGCATTGCTTTATACTAAACTATTCAATATCTCTCGGACACAATACTCGACCGCATAACAATAATTTCTAAGAATCACACCTGGCTAATGACTATCATTAACATTACAATACACGATGGCCTGTTTTTCTAATTACAAATTTTAAACACAAAGCAAACAAAAGAACTCCAAATGCCGAAAAAGGTAATAAAATGTATTTCTACAGACGCAGGTGTGATTTTGTCTTTTGTCAGCATTCGATCGTAATACTATGATTGTATGGATGAAATTTTAGCCCTCCTTATAACAACTTGCAAAATGGCGGTTTCGGACAAAAAGGCCGTAATACTTTTAGATATTACATTTTTTAATTATTATTTTAAATACTTTTAGATATCTAAAACAACATTTTAATATTATATAATTTTTTTGTTTAAAAAAACAGAAAAAATGGCAGTTATAGAGAATGCCGAGAGAAGTAAAAACTTACAACTTTTAGTATTGAAATTTGAACTTCATAATGTTGGAATTAAAACACTATTTCAACACTGCACAGTATATACATATATATACATATATATACGTATATACATTGAACTTTTCACTAAATCCATTCAGTTTCACTTATAAGATATACAGAGCACTAATGTTGCACAATACGTCAATAGCTGTATAGCTACAGATATACTGCTATAAGCATGTCGGTGACATGAACGTACGAGATTTCACCCATCCAAAAAACGTCTAATGCGCACAGTACGCGGCCGCTGCACATGCGCCAGTCATGAGCACATCGGTGCGCGAACTCATAAGATTTTACCACCAACCAAAAAGTGCCCAACGCGGCTAAAGAAATTTTCACTTCAAAAATCAAGCTTTATGTATAGACTAGCTGTGCCCGCGACGTCGTCCGCGTGGAATTTGCTTTTAAAATCCTCCGATTTTGAAACATTCTTCATTGGTGCTCCGCTCCTATTGGTCTTAGCGTGATGATATATAGCCTATAGCCTTCCTCTATAAATAGGCTATCCAACACTGAAAGAATTTTTCAAATCAGACCAGTAGTTCCTGAGATTATTCCTGAGACTAATACTTACATTTTAAATATCGCGATATCTTTTGAATGAAACGTCCGAATTGAATAATTCAAAAAGTTCTAGAAAGGTATTGAATTCGTCTTGAATATGGAGTAATTTATTTTGATAAAGATTAATACCAAGGTACAAAATAAAGAGTTTTTGAAGCGACGGCATTTTAATTATTTAAAAAAATAAAAGAAAATACTTATTGTGAGATAACTACAATAGTTAGACATATGATTACGCGATATTTTTTGTAGACAATTATATGTTCTGCAAAGTAGTAGTACATTGTTTTGTTCTATAATCAATAGTTTTCGCAGCGCACGCCATGTAAGGATTTTTTCGGGATATTTTTTTACACCTTGGGTTACTTTATTGGACTTTTAGTAAGGATCCCTATTTTTTTAAAAATATCATATAGCCTTCCTCGATAAATGTACTATTCAACACTGAAAGAATTTTTCAAATCGGACCAGCGATTCCTGAGTTTAGCGCATTTAAACAAACAAACAAACTCTTCAGCTTTATAATATTAGTATGGATTAGCGCCTTAAGATTTTCTGCAAAAAAGTGAAAATCCCCAAAATATCGATTACTGCAAGAGCAGTTAGTGGGGCATATTTAGTACGAGTATGTAATTGCTGTCGTTATGCAATGCTGTAGAGAAATCTTGCAAGAATAGAGGTTAAGGTTAGCCGGCGTACATGTATGTAAGGTTGCCTGGAAGAGATTGCTTTAAGCAATAAAGCCGCCCATTGTACTACTACCTTCTTAATTAATAGATATGAAAATGTGTTACTGTTTTTATGTTTATGTACAATAAAAAGTATTGTTGTTGTAGTTGTTGTAACTGAGGGTTAAAGGAATGTAATCATATGTTCAAAGTTCCTTAAAGTTTATTTTGTTTGACAGCCTTTGTGGTTGCGCACATCAACCATTCAGACCAGTCATATTCTACGATATTAAATTTAATTTTCCATTTACATGTATCCTAGTTGTTATTGTCAGAAATTCGTGAATTGAATAGAATGTCATTTGCCAAATTGTCATTTTTTTTTTCTTTTTTTATTGCAGGAGATCAGCAGACAGGCAGACGGCCCACTTAATGGAAAGCGGTTACCATCGCCTATGGACATTTGCAACACCAAAGTTGCTACAAATGCGCTGCTGCTCTCTTAAGGGAGACTAGAACCTGGTCACTAATGCCGGAAAACAACTCAAGATTTTTATGGCGACATACATTAGACCAGGGGTGGTCGCCATCCAGTCGGACAAAAGCCCTACCACCTGGCTGTGGGTGGTTTTGTCGCCTCTTACGACAGGCCGCCCGGCCGCAGGAAATTGTATTCTTTCTCCATCCCTGCACGGATAAAAATCAAATAACTTATTCTTATAAATTTTAAATGTAGGTATTACATTTCCTAATGACATACGTTGACATTTGTATTAGCCTTGCCATTTAAAGGTAAGCGTTCACATATCCGGATCGTAAGCATCGAACACATCGCATCCGATGGATTCGTTTTTCACAATGCGTTCACTGTATCGGCAGCGATCGGATTTGCCTACGCAACCACCAGCAATCGGGTTACCGATGCCTCTTTCATTCTGATTTTCGTAGTGAGCGTACGTGCGGCATGTGTTTGTGAGCTAATGATGTAAAGCGATGAAGAGCAATTTGTCGTAGTTGCTTGTTTGTTAGCAAAAGCGAAAAATTTCTTTTGACGTCATCGGCAAGCATCGTAAAAGTTGCCCCTCGGAACACAGGTACCGGCATTGACGATGAGCAAGTACGATGCGGATCAGTGTTCGCACTTGTGTTAATTTCTATACAAAGAATACTACGATCCGTTTGATGCGATGCGTACGAAGCTTAAGATGCGGACATGTGAATGCTTACCTTAAAAATCATTATCATCATCACAGCATTTAAGAGCTTAGCTCTTATCGGTGGAGACACTTCATTATACGGTTTCACTTCTTTATACGACACGATAACCATCCTTTCCTCTATTTAATCGATAAACGCTCTCCTAGGTCTTACCTTTCCTCTTCTATCTTCAACTTTGCCTTCTATTATCTTACAGAGAAGGGTGTCTTGTTATAATAAATGTCCAAACATTCTTCCTTTCCATTCCTCTCGCCATGTAAAAAGGTTGTGAATAATTCGAGTGTTTACTTTCGTTGGCCAAACTCCAACAGTTGTAATGCAGTTATAGTACATAAATATAGATGATGTAAATTTAAACTGCTACAGTCTCGTCTCAAGAGTGCCCAGCGAAATTAAATACCTCTCAATTTCGTCTATTGTGGTGAATTTAGAGTGAAGCTTGTATCCCGCAAGGAAAGTGGGTCGAGTAAGAGGAATGCGGCAATGTAAATCGAGCGTTCTGGTGCTTTTCTCTCAAAGGCACTTTATTTCGACCGTAATGACATATTCATGTCAAAATACAGAAGCAGTGATAAAATAGTATTTATTTAAAAATACATACATACATAACTTCACGCCAGTTCCCTTGCGGGGTAGGCACGAACAACAGAGCGCCATTTAGGCTTATTCTTACACACCTCACTTGCTTCTTTGACATTCATAACTCTTGTCATGCACGCTCGTCTGTTCTTGAGGCTCCTGAGATCACCTTCTGCTAGTACACGATCAATTTGATCATGGAAGATGTATCGTGGCCTTCTACGACTTCAGCATCCATCCACTTTTGCATTGTATATCTGTTTAGTCATTCTTTCATCATGCATTCTTTCCACATGCCCGAACCACCGGAGCATTCCTTTCCTTACCTTCACCCCGACACTCTCTTTCAGACCAACTCTCTTTCTTACTTCGGTATTACGAACGCGATCCGCGAGCGTCACTCCGTAGATTTTGCGCAGTGCTCGCATCTCGACCGCGTTTACTCTACTTTCATGCTCTCTCTTCCATACCCAACTCTCGCTTCCATACGTGAGCGTAGGTACCAGCACCGCGGTATGTATGGCAAGCTAGGCCTTATTTAAAAATCATTTTTTTAAATTTATTATTTAATTTCTGTAAAAGTTTTTGGACATTTTATTACGTAAGGGTAAAAATTAATATTAAATTCTAAATACAAGATCTTTTCAATTCGTCTAAAAACTGTTAAGAGAGAAAATCTTTGTGCGTAATGAAGTCGAGTCTATAAAGAATAGATTAATCAAATCCTAGGCTCATCAAATTTTCTTCAGAACTATCCAAACAAAATCTACCAATCTTCAACCCTACATTATTAGCTTACAACCTGACCTATTCGTTCAGTAACGCCATAAATGAAACATGTTTCAGTTATGTTGTAATATTATATCTCAGATCTTATGTCATAGAGATAAGGTTGTAATTTGTCCACTATATTGTTTAAAACGACCACTACAGTTCGATATAAAAAATAGTACTTCTATCGTAAACTTGAAGAATTGTTTGTGCATTTGGAAAGGTATTGAAAGTAATTTTATGAATATCCTTGTGCTTTGAAATAATGTAGAGTAAGTACTGAGTGATTTTTCATAACTCTCACTAAAACTTTTTATTATCTTTGTAGTACACAAAATTTACAGTATTCATCTGATAAGTTTAATTTCGTATAAATTTTATAGGCTGGTTTCAGGGTCACGCTTACGCCGCGCGCGGGTGTTAAGCGACGCGGGCCACGAGCTAGGTGTTTTCTTGAACCATTTCATAGTGAAAATTGCCCGCGCTCATTACAATTCTACGGTATTCTACGGTTGCGTACTGGGTGGCTTAATCTAAAAGAGGTAGATTAATCTGTAAAGATGACCCGCGTTCTGGGCGGCCTATAACCTCCGTTACGGAAGAAAATGCCAAAAAGGTTGGAAATCTGGTTCTGGAAGACAGTAGAATAATTATAAAACATATATCTGAGATCCTAAAGATATCTTTTGGTAGAGTTAATTCCATTTTAATTGGTTCACTGGGGTTCAAAAAAGTGTCGTCAAAGTGGGTGCCACGAATGTTAACCGACGAAAACAAAAAGCGACGTTTGGAAATTTCTAAGCGTCATCTCGAATGTTCCAGCGTGATTCGGATAATTTTTGCCGTCTCTTTGATACCATGGATAAAATATTGGTCCACCATTTCGATCCTGAAACTAAGAGGCAAAGCATGTCTTGGAAACGACCATCCTCTTCATTCATTAAGAAATTTCGAGTTGCTCCTACCGCTGGTAAAGTTATGGACTCAGTAGTTTGGGATAGTGAAAGAATCCTTTTTATTGATTGCATGTTAAAAGGCCAGACGGTTGCCGGACACTATTATGCAAATTTAACTCCGAAAGTGCGTAAAGCGATTAAAGAAAAACGTCGTGGAAAACTGTCGTTGGGCGTGTTGTTTCTACACGATAACGCTCTCGCTCATCGATCGGAAGTTGCGCTTAACGCAATCCGCTGTGTCTTGTTTCAATCTATTTGACCACTCACCATAGTCTCCGGACTTTGCTTCAAGTGAATTTCACTTATTCTCAAAATTAAAAGAGAAAATTCGTGGAACTAAATTTTACGATAATGATGCGGTTATAGCTGCCGTAGAGGAATTTTTTGATACTCAAGAAAACAATTCTTTTTCACAAGGAATAAGGAAGTTAGAAACGCGTTATTCTAAATGCTTTGCATTGAAGGGAGATTAGGTAGAAAAATGAAATATTTATGTTTAAAATTCTGCATTTTTTAATATTGATACCAAGAACTTTTTGATTCACCCTCGTAAATGAAAAGGAAACCATAAAACACTGTATATAGGACAAAAAGCCTTAGTTAGAGGGAAAGTTGGTAAAGCTGTTAAACAGCCAAACGGCCCGCCTAATGGAGATTAAGTAGTTACCGTCCCCATAGACGCTTGTTACACCAGAGGCTCATTTGTGCTGTTTAAATATTTTGATGTTGCGAAAATATTCAAAGTACGATTCCGTTGCGATAGTGCCAAAAATTCGTATTCTACTAAATCTATTAAATCTTCTAGACATCGTCGCGGCGGAATATTGGTAGAAAAAAATAGTACTACCATTACCAGAAATGGCGTTAGCCGAAATGAATATTGAAAAGCTAGTAAAAATTTTAAACCCTCGTAGAGTGATGTGCCACGGGCAAGCCATTGGGATTAGCAGAATGCCGAAATGAGGCAAACATGCGTTTGAGACGATAGTGTCCGGCGATTATGATGAGATAGTAAGAGCAGAATTGGGCCCCAAGGGTGGTGCCAATGCGCTATCAGATTTTAGCCTGGGATTAACGAGATGAGAATGATGAGAAAAAGAAAGAAGATGTTATAGGAAAGATGAGATAGTAACAAAACGTGATAGGGGCAACAGGAAAATGATATCGGTACTCTCAAAATTTCAATAGCGTTTCTTTTTTGCAGAAATAAATTTACTAAAGGTAGGTACGGTCCATATTGCAGATAATATCTAGTAATAAATATTTTACAGCCGTGTATGTATTGCTATTGTTACAATTTGGGCCACCTGCATATTTGTAACCAAAGCACATTTATTACCCGCCGGCGTTTGAGCTAATAACATTGAAACTATTTATGACTGTCTTCTTTTGTTTACTTTGTGTTTAAAATTTGTGCTTAGAGAAAAACAGCCCATTGTGTATTGTAATCTTTATGGTAGTCAGTAACCAGGTGTGATTCTTGGAAAACTCAGTTCCCGCGGTCAAGCAGACATATTGTATTTGTACAGTATAAAGCAATGTCCCAATGGAAGGGTGAGGCAGTCTAGCGATAACCAGCCGCGAGGCAAGACTTATTTACATTCGATAATCTATTTAGTGAAGGACTGCGCATGTTATTGAATCGTGCATTACCTTTGAACTGATTGTGTTCAGTTATATTTGTACCTGTGTTATACATGTTTGTATAGTGCTAATAAATTCTATAGTAATTCTAAAGGCATTTTAATTCGAGTCCTGCAACTCGTAACACTATAATATAAGACACACGGTTCAATGATTTTATCCTTAAAGCATTCCGGATAAGATTCAATAGAAGCCTTGAATTCTTTCTCTCAAATATCTGCAAGAAAATTAATAATCGATATCACAAATGTGCAAAGTCTGTTACTTTCTGCCGCATTTATCTATCGATCGTACTCACAGGCACAAAACTAAACCTTAAGTTTGTAGTTATAAAGTATAAAATTCTGTGTGGATACAAACAAAACGTAGGTGCTGGGAAACTTTCACAGTTTCCGAATGGCTCGGTGCTGTAAGTTTTCAAGATAAATTTGATTTGAATTTAGTTCCGGAATCTGGGGTATATGTTTAGTAACAGAATGAAAATGTATTATTTAGTTTCCCGGATATATCTTTAGTTATAGTTCTTGCAAGTTACGAAGGCGAAGCGGACGTTACTTGTGGTAAACAAGTAAAGTTGCAACGATGTACAGTCGTGGTATGAAAATGTTCGTCAGTTTTCAAATTGATTCATTTAACGTTCCGCGAGCACATGCTACTTTTTCAAACTAAGTTACAGAGAAGACGGTTCCACAGAAAATTAGGTTTAACTATTTGACATTCGAGTTTAAAATTACTTAGATCGAAGTCGTTTGATTGTTGTTGTTAAACCTATTTATTGGTGTTAATATTAAAGTTAAGCGTAGTGATATATCCTCTTTGTTTCTTATTGTTAATCTCAGCGTCAGTCATTGTCAACATTGCAATTTTATTTTTTCACGTTTCTATATTTAAAACGAAAAATGTATTAAAATGTTGGCTGTATTGTTTTTTTTTACTCGTGTAAGTATAAGTTGACTTTAAGGTGACGAACATTTTCATTCCACGAGTGTACATTGACGCAAAAACGAACACCGAGTATTCAACTGAATGGACGAATATTAATATTTTCAATTTTTGATTGACCTTTGGTGCAATATAACTGTACGATTTAGAATATTTTTAACGTATGCCTCGTTTTTATAGTACCCACTTCCAAGGCAGCAAGCAGGACACTGGCGAGGGAAGTGGGCAGCGGGAGTAAAGAAACGCAACTTATTTTCAACATTTGAATATTTATTTATTCTTACAACTCCGTTAGATCATCCACCCAAACTGTATCTCGGACTTCGAGATGAGAAAGCGTCACTTTTCTCTCTCCTGTGCAGTTTTTTACTCTTAAATAAATCTCACACAGATCATCTTCCTCTCTTCTTTCGAGCTATATTTAATAGGGTTGACCGGTCGTCTTAAATGTGCTTTCTTCACGCTTCGATCCTCTCCCATATGATTTACGTGACCAAGCCAGAGAAGACAATGAGCTTTTATTTATTTTATTATCTTGATCTTCAGATACTATGCTTTCTCTTTGTTGAACCCACAATCTTAAGAAGGATCTCCAACCACACGTACTATAATACTATAGTGTGCGTGCGGGTAGTTCAAAATGTTTTCTACTATATAAGGCGCAAGTAAATCTGTGCAGAGTTAGTTTACACAGAACCGCCAGGGCTGGAGGAAGTAAAGATTGTCTAACACAACGCCCTAAGAATAAACGAAATCTAATACTACAGATGCCATAATATTTACATCTTTTTAAGCTGTTAATAAACCAAAACGTCGAATTAATCTCCAAAGCAAAACCATAATCTGAACCTACACATTTTCCTCATAATACCTAATCTTTCATCCAAGCAACCCGCTTTCGTGTTATCGGCGCAATAGCATGACTTTAGTCTCTCAAACTTAGTCATAACCTCCCTAAGGTTGGAGGTTACGGATAAAAAACAGTTTGATATTTATCAACGTAATTCGGCGAAAGACCTTGCTCCAAATATTGGGTCAAAGAAATGCCAACTAACATAGAAGTAATATTTAATACGGCGTAAACAAGCCGAGTTGTAATTGAACTAAATTGCTTATTTTTATTAGTTGCTATAATTTTTAATGAGAATTTTGTAACATTATGAATGTGTTAGAAATAAACTGATCCTGTTATTTTATTATTTAAATTAAATTATGATTACTGTCGTACAGGAGATAAATATGATTATGGAACTCAACTCAGAAAACACTACTTTTCCTTATGCCTAATACTCGTCGGCGTCGACAGCCATTCGCAGTCCACTGCTGGACGTAGGCCTCCCAAGTCGGCGCCACTCATCGCTATCCTCTGACTTCCTCATCCAGCGCCTACCGCCGACCTTGCGCAGATCGTCGGTCCATCGGGCTGGAGGGCGTCCGACACTACGTTTAGCGCGGTCACCACTCCAGAACTCGTCTGCTCCATCGACCATCGGTCCTGCGGCAGACGTGACCGGCCCACTTTCACTTCAATTTGCTAATTTTGCGAGCCATGTCGCTTACCTTGGTTCTCGTACGGATATCCTCATTTCTAATTTTATCCATAAGAGAAACACCCAACATATCCGCTCCATACCCCGTAGAGTAACTTGGAACTTGTAGACCAATCCTGCCGTCAGTGTCCATGTCTCGACCTCTTAGGTCAGGACAGGTAGGACGCACTGCTCGAAGACTTTTGTTTTCAAGCATTGCGGGATAGTCAAGGCTAAACGAAGCTTACCGAATGCTGCCCAGCCCAACTGAATTCTCCTATTGGCTTCCCCCTCAAAGTTGTGCCTGCCTACCTATATTTTTTGTCCAAGGTAGACATATTCTTGCACAACTTCCAGAGGGGCACCGTCGACGTTTACCGGTCTCGACATGACGTGTTCATTGACTTTCGTGTTGTCCAAATTTATGCCGAGACCGACCCGTTGGGAAAATTCATTTAAGCTTCCCAGCATTTCGGTAAGTTCCCCCAAAGTCTCGGAAAAGACAACGATATCGTCGGCGAAACGGAGATGAGAGATGCGATGCGCTCGCCGTTGATGTTAATTAGTTAAATTCTTATGATATTAACTAATAAAAAATATATATCTTATAATTATGTTTATATGAATTTATTTTATAAAATAGTTTAAGTATATGTATTTAAGTTATGTCCTATCTAATACTCTGTATCACTTACATCGCCAGATTAGTTTAAAATATGCTTTATGTTAGATTGCCTAGAAGAGATTGCAAAGCGACAATGCCGCTTATTATTTTTACCATAACAATATTGTACCCTTGCATTTTTGTAATTGTTTATTTGGCGAGCAATAAAGGGTTATCTGTCTGTGTATCTATCTATATACCTATGAAACGATAGCAAGATAGCTGCTCTGTCATAATTTTTACGGAAACGGTTGAAGTTTTATATAAATATTTGTAACTTTATCCTCAATCAACAGTACCAGGAAAACGTCGTTCGTATTGCCATAACTGCGTATGTATTAGTGAATTCCGAGGGCGGCATTGAATGACGCCAGTACTGCGCCATCTTTTCGGCTATATTAGTCTATCCCATGTAAACAACGTCATACATTATCGGGATAAAAAGTATCCTAAATGTAGACTCGGGATGTAAACTAGCTCTGAACCGAATTTCATTTATATCCATTCAGTACTATTCACGTGATGCTCTAACAAACAGACAAAAATTCAAAAGTCACATTTTCGGAATCGTCTGGTTTGAATTCGTCCCCCCCCCCCTGACATTTTCTCTTATTTTTAAATTAATTATTCAAACTCGATACTCCCAGCAATTTTATTCTGTCATAGGATAGTTATAATATGTCAGTTTACAATCTATTACTCTGTTCAGAGTCCTCCATTTCTAGAGAAACGGTAGCCTCGCGTGCCACGCCGTGCGGTTCTCGCAATTTGGTGGTCTCGTTATGCGGGTTTCCTTAGAGGCCATCTACAAATTACGTCGGACATATTTGCTGATTTTTTGACCCCTTGTCACAGCTGGTCTCTGACTCCGCCGTCCTTAATATGATATCACATATTTTGCAATTTTACGTCAAGAAATTATTACATTAAAACAGTAGTTCCATAATTAATTTTAATTCCATTTAAATTATTTTTTAATAATTTAAACACAATGCTCATAGAGATAGAGTTGAAATATTTTTGAAATTTTTCGTTAATAGTTCGTGTTTTAAAGCTTAAATATTAAATTTTGAAATGTGACGTCACGAAATTTAGGACCCCTCCCACCCCTTGTCACACTTCGTCGACCTCCTTAACATAATATGACATGATTTATGGATGGCTCCTTACGACTCTGCCTTCTTCCGTTCACTCCTTCGTGCTTTACGAATAGACCATTATTAAAGTTCCGTAATCGACACTTAGCCATTACAAACAGGACCCTGTTTGCAGTGGCCAAGCGTCGATCTGGAGCTGAAAATCCCCAGTCTGGAGATCTTCAGATTGAGGTTTTTTCCCCATTAATTTATAATATTTTGTCTCTGGTATATAAAATTTCGAACCAAGCACATAAATGTATGTAATAATGACCAAGATCATCATGTTATTTCTGGTAGAATAGTTTCATCAAATAGGTGAAATTTTAAAAACTCATCCTGGAGACCCTGTCTACCAGTATTTCAACTCACATTATATAATGAGACACAAATGTCTTAACTACTAAGCTAATACGAATTGTATCACTCAGTAAGTGAAGACGCTCACTATTACTTTAATATTTTCCCAATATCTCTTTATGCCGTTGGGTATATATAAATATACCGTCGTCTACTCCCAAGAAAAGGTTTACCGCTTCAGTGAGATGAATTGATAATTTAGTCACCAACAAAATAATTATAGAGTTTTTGGAGTAATCTGGCAGCGTAATGTTTATCTTAAATTGTTTATTGAAATGTGGATCTTCGAGGTGCCATGCAAACTCGGATATTTAACACATCAGTCTAACTGAATTTTTCAAAATGGAATAGTTATGTAATAGTTGTGTTTCATGTTTCCAGGTTGCCCCTCCCCTGGCTCCTGTACGGCCTGATCTACGGGGAACCAGTCCAAGTCAACTCGAAAGGCATGATGTGCAGCATCGTCCTGCTCTTCGCAATGTTGATCTTCGTCATCCTTAGCATAGCGTGCTTCCGATGGAAAATGAACAGAGGCCTTGGTTTCACAATGTTTTTATTGTATTTTGTCTTTGTTGCGGTTAGTTTGGGTCTAGAATACGGTTATCTGCATTGTCCCAGTGAATAAGCGTCCAAGTTAAATTGACTTACTTTGCCGAATAAAAGTATGACGCCACATACCTGTATAAACTGGTCTCACAAACGGAACCATATCTTATAGTAACAGCTTACGTTGACTATTTGCTTTACGATACAGACATTTGCAATGAAATAGTTAGCAAATGGTAGGTTTATAAAGAATACAAATATATAGAGTTTAAAGATGTAGCTAATAATGAAATGGATATGAATATAGATGGTCATGTGAAAGTTAATGAAATTTGAATATACAACGAAACAAAATCTAAAATAACTAGTCAACGTAACAGTTTGAACGTCACTGATACTAAATTAAATTTATCACATAATACTAAACAATACGTAGTAAAATGTAGAGATAATCATGTAAAAAACAATAATTTTCAGTATTTTAGTTATTTGAATGTCATAGCACAAACAGATAAAATATTGCTCAAAACTCTTGTTTATGTTGTGATTGCTTTGCTAAAGTAGATTTTTTTAGATGTTTTTGAATAAAGCTTTTCAGTGTAATACTTGAATGAAAGAAAGCAGCAATAAACTAAGAAGATAAAATAATTTGGTTCTTTCTACAAGTCACAATAAATGTAATGCTTGAATTGAATTTGATACAGATAAAGAAGACTTAAGAATTGTAATTGACGATACAAAATATTTTTTGTATCTCAAATTTTGTGTGTAATATTTAGTTATCATAGACATTGTAGTTATTTATATGAATGTTAGATTGTTCAGTATATATAGAATATTTACTAAATGCATTCACTACGTTACGTGTATTTTTTTTTAAAGCAACAATCGACCAAATACTGAAGTATATCTAAATGTTCTCTTGCAGTATTTGACCGATTAAGTAATGTAAATAGTTTTTGTTCCTCAAACGCTAATTTAAATCAGAATTCAGTCGATTACGGGTTTATAAAATGGGGTTGTATGATTTAAATTTTAATGTACTGTAACAAAAGTCGTTGTGGATAGATGTATAACATGTAAAAGTGGATGTCGTCTGCACAAATTGATAGGGAAAAAGGATGTAATGTACATACACGTTTAGGGGGAGACAAACGTAAGAGCGGGGCAAATGTGAAAGCTCATTTATTGTTATGAAAATATAGTCATCCCATAAATGGTGCCTAAGAGCTAGTAGCTCTGTAATATTACGCGTAGCTTCATAATCTTCCTAGATCTACAATAATAAAATCTCTTTCATCGGTTGGTGCGTCGATGGTTTATATTGTTAAACTAATATTTTCAACCACTACTATTTGTTGGTCTTTTATACCTATGTAAACTTATGCATCTGTAGATACCATAGCCGTCCTAACGATATTTCATGTAGTTTGAAAACTGCCTGTTATAATACTACCTTTTATAGCTAATAAAACAAGACCCGAGACCAAACGATTTCCTAAAATATACTACATGTCTTAAAATAATCATCTAATGTTGAACCATCGACGTGCCGGCTAAATTTTCTTCTTCTATATATAGGGTGCATGTGTCCCGCTCTATAATTATGCGGTAGTTAAAATTTTACACTATAACGTTAAATAACTTCATGAAAAAATACTATTTGTTTTGTATTGTCTACCTGTAACATCAAAGAAAATTGAATTTTCCATCTAAAATTATAGTCAATTTATAAAGTTACGTCTTCTGTATTTTAAGCGGTTAAACATTTGGGAATTCACTTATATCTACATGGAGTGTATTTGAGAAAGGTAAATTCAAAACTTTTCCTGTGTTAGAAAATGGATAAAAGGATATCAAGAAAGTCGTTACGCTTATTTCGATACCACAAGTACTTTCTTCGCTGAGTAGCAACTTTAATACTTTATATATTGTATACAAAATGTTGAACTCATCACGCAACATCGTGTGTCAAATTAAGAGCCAGACACTCTACGTCGTGCGGTGAAGAAAAATGTGGCTAATCATTAATGTGCCCGTATGATATTGAGCAAAACTGGATCCAATTTTATTCACGGGTAAAGAGCTTAATTTTATTGACTAAAATTAGTAAATTTTCATTACATAATTTTATGAACTTCTACTTTACAAAAAAGCTTATACGAACTTATAATTAACACTAAAGCAATAAACCAAGAATGTTGAAATAGATGTGTGATGTTATGAGAATTAATTAAATAAATAATGAGTACATAAGATCTTTGAAAATTACACTCTATCTTTGAGAACAAAAAGTAATGAAGAAAGAAGCCATATAAAAAATAAAAATGAATTCTTAACTGGAAAATTTATTGCTATGGGTATAAGAATGAAAGCAGAACAACAAAGCGATAGATAGATTGTGTGGCGGATGTCATGAACTTCTGTGGTGGGAGAGATGACATAATATACCAGAATAAAAGAGTAGAGATAAGAAAGTACTATTGTGTAGGTCACAAACCATTAGGACAAGATAAAATAAAAAAAATAAGCGCCCATGCGCACTAATAAAATGTCAAGTAAGGACAAATACCAAGTTTCGGAATTCTTTTTCAATTACAATGATGTCGACTTGAATTTCGTATGTCTACTTGATGATTCACTTTGCATGACAAAGATATCGATAATGTCTCTGATATTACTTCATGTAGATTACATTAAACAATAATTTTCAAAAAGGCACGGTTTGATGTTAATGTATAAAGTTTGTTAGATATTGACATACCATTGACGGAATGTATGGCCAACGTCTTTAGAGCCGTCCGTAAATTTTGGTTAACTGACTCCTGCTTTGAATATTTATTGTCTAACGCCGATTACTTTGCGGCAAAAATTTAGTACAACTTCAAGACGCAATCTAATTTGAATATCTCAACGGTAGCTGTTATAATGTACAAAAGCAATAAGCTTCTAAAGGGCCTGAATTTTTATCTATATATTTTTTTTTGTTTTAAATAGAGCTACTGGCAGTGGTTATTCAAATTTGAAGTGAGCGTCGTCTTCATAGAATTAAAACGATGTAAGTTCAATTGTTAATATCCCACAAAGTTTTATATTGATAACCCGCCTATTTGACATAGCAATAAATAGTATAGAATAGGTATAAAAATATTGATAAGCTGTATCAAAATAGACCTCGGTGTCTTCTTTGAATTTTTGCTAATGATCTTGCTGATATCTCTTTACAATACAAAATACGCACAATTCTACGGATCATTACAAAATTGCGAATATGCTTCTAACCGAAATTTTTAGGCGCAAGCCAAATGGGGGAAACAAAATGTGACGTGCCTTAAAGTAGTTTTATACTTAATTCATGAAGCACGGGTAATATTAATTGCGTTTCTGGCGTATATTCATCTACTTTGATTATTATCTTCTTACTTGCACGTCTAAAAGTGCATTTTATTTGACCTTTCTTCAGAATGCCAGTAATTTGATCGTGGTAATACCAATGCGGTCTACCAACATCAACTCTCCATTTTACTCCTACACTCTTCTTTTGTCTAACTGCTTTTCGTTATTCTCTACTTATCCCCAAACCACTTTAATTTTTCTTGCTAATATCTGTTCTATATATCAGTATATAAAATTTATGCCCTTCATAAATTTGGTATTGAAATAACATTAAGACGAGTCACCTTTTATGTCTCTTCGAATTGGCTTGTGTCTTAGATTGCTTTCATGTAATTCATCGGTGAAATTCATGTGCATTTCTACAATAATAATTGGTATATAATATAGTATTTTAATTAATTTCCTGTGTTACCCACAAATTGATTATGGTTAATGTTTTACAGCAAGAAAATCACTATCGCATATTTTGTACAATTTCTTTTAACATTGTGCTGTACAGGAATATCATGCTGCATGTTTACTTTATTCTACATTAAAACATAAACTAGCACGAAATATATTATTTATCTCAAAAAATCATTTAATTAATTGACGAATTAAGGAAAGCAATCTATATTTCTATATAAATTCCAATAAATTTTAGCAAAAATATAGCTGAAATAGTGGTAGGTTCGCAATTTGCAAACTCAAGGGTAACAATGTGGCATTAGACAAAAACGACATATCGGTAGGAACCGGACAAATATTAGATTATAATCTGTGATAAGGGCATGCTTATGACATATTTATAGATGGCTATGGGTCGACAGATGAATTTAGTCTAAAACAAAACTAGCGGTACCGTTTTGAATTAAGTATCACAAACGCAGTATCTAAATTGTCGCAAACTTTTATGACGATAATAATTAATGTACACGTAAAATACTAAAAATTTGCAAATCTTGTTACTACAGGACATTTCTTAAGGGATAAATGAACTGTCATATGAATTTAATATCACATTTCACCTTTAGCACTACAAAGAATATATTTGATAGAAACTTACAAAAGTTCTTTCAATATTTACAAATCAGCAAAAAATTATATTAAAAATACCTAGATTCTGTTTGCTGAACATTCTAATAATTACATGTGACTAAATAATACGATGAAGAACGAAATACATAAACGCTAAGAATTTTATAGTTCATACTTAAACTCTGAACTGCAGCCGTGGACTACTAATAAAATCAAATTAATACAATGACAGCCGCAAATAGTTTAACGACAGATGTTACAGTACTATCTTTAAGGATGTGGGTCCAGCAGCCTCGAACCTCGTTATTGTCGGAGTCGTGGCAGGGGAGCGACAGGAAGAAAAGGTAAAAAGATCCAGCATTCTTTATAATGCGCTACTCCTCGCAACAGTTCCTGTATTGACTGTGAAATGACGATTTTAGAGCCGTGTTTTAAAAGCGGAGTTTACTTGTCGACCCATTGCTTGTAGCGATTATCTACAATTCTTCTCTAATCAATATAATACAAAGCTTGGATTTGATAGTATTATTTAGAACGCTCAGCGTACGGCTGCTAGTAATGTTAATAGTTCTAAAACAAATAACAATATATATCGAATTTTCAACTGATATTTTATTTCAAAATAAATTTCCACAACTAATAATTGAAACGATATAAACAATATTTTTAAAATAATTCCCTCATATTCTCATAATATTTCGACAGATTAAAGGAATTTATAATACTTAAATAATGTAATGAAATGTACACACCAAAAATTTACAATTTGTAAGAATTCTATTAATGACATCATCAGGGGTTTCGAATATTTTAGAAAAACAGTATGTTAAGATGTTTGGACCATACGGTTCTTAGAAGAGCTTTTGAAGGTCGTGATTTAGTGTTCAGGTGATCAGAGGGCTGGTATCTACTTTCGACATACAATATCTATGTAATGAAGAAAAATCACATTATTACCGTTCTGGACGTTTCACCTACAAGGTTCATTATTCTGTTTATGGTTTAAGGGCTTATCAATGGATGAGACGCCGGTCGCCAGGTTCAATAATCTTGCTTAGTTATATTAAGAAATATTCGGTGTAATACAACACCAAAAGTATATTGTAAGACAGATTAAAATTGTCGCCTTATTTACACAAAATGCACATTATTTTAGTGATATTGGTCACACATAATATGTTTAAAAAAAATACTTATCAAAGTATTCACAAAAGGGATTCTCAGTCATATGTAAAACGCTGAGTCTAGATCACCTTTCATTCATAGATAGTCCAGAAAGATGATAACATTAGCTTATAAAGTACAAACCCTTTGATCACCTCATGACTCTATCAGAGATTCAGAAAGCTCTTTTAGTGATTACAGAGTATATTCATGTAACAGGAGAAGTGAAATGTAACGCTTGTAAACTAGTCTTGCTACAATATTCGTAAGATGCATATATTCCCAAATTAATTAAAAAACCACCATACACAAAACATTTTTACATCGCACCTTTAATGGAAAACCGTTACTAAATAAACATTTTCAAGATTTGCCGTATTAACGCCATCTACCTCAAAATGACATAAGCTATATGTATATATTTACCTTTCTTCAAAATCTATATAAATATGTAGATGGCGTTAAAATTTTCCGTTATTAAAAAATAATAACTTACTTATACCCAGGACTTATTTTGTGGAGGCATGCAGTGCCCTTAAAGGAAATGTCGAAAATACTGAAAAATTCCCATAAAAACTAAAAAATTAGGAGAAAATCAATTTTGGTAACCTTTATAAAAAAAAAGGAATTGGTTTAATAGGTTTTTTGAAGTGGAGCTACAAACAACAAGTTATAGACTTAATTTTCGAGAATTAACGTCCCCCCAAAAGGGAAGTGACAAAAAAGGTCTGCTTATTACTATACTTAATATTATATCTATACCAGTTGAAATGTATTTGTTGAATACTGATGATGAAAGCCTAAACGACTGGTGGGATTCTCTAGATAAATACAGGTCCGCTGGGCAAATTGAGAACCTTGCATCTGACATTGTTTTCTAAGTAAATGTGTATGCTTTCATTGTTTTGTAATGCATTTGCTATTGTATTTTGCTCGACAAAATATGTAAAAACTGTATCTATATATATAACAGCACTGTCAATAAGCCTAATAAGTAGAATTTCTTTGAAGTTCGTAACATTTTTGTGGTGCTGTATGATAACATTTATTAGGAATCACTGGCTAGGTTTTAAAATGGCACAATTGAGCTGCAATTATAATATATATATATTTGTTTATTTAGTAATAGTTTGTGTTTAAAGATGCGATATGTAGACTTGGTAAATGGAACACCATTCCATATAAGTTTGTAAGGAATAATCGATTTCTTTATCATTTCTAAACCTATACATTTGAGGTTCAGATTTTGCAGCAATATGTGCACATTATTCAAACTGGTAAACGTATAATGAAAGGTATGGGCTACGGATTTCAACTGTTTAGTTTTTATATTTGGCATTTAATTGAAAATGTCCCATAACACAAAACTACCAAAACAGAGCTTGGTGTAGCTAGTTTTCGTTGAAAGTATTTTTGAAGCAACCTCCAACTTTTTCAAAAATTGTCCGTTTTATACTTCAATAGATAGAGAGTAGCGATACACGTTATAATTTATTGAGCAAATATATCTACACCTCTTGGCTTAAATTAAAAAAAGATATTAAGAATTAGGTACTACAGAGTCTTCTCACTAAATGGCCATTTTGGAGCAGAATATGAGTAACGTATTTTTTTAAATTAATATTAATTTACTTAAAATATTTAAAAATACAGTACTAGACTATATTAATTCTAGAACTAAATGAAATTAAATTAAATAAAAAACGGAATAACAATTATTAAATATAAAATATTGGTCCCAAACCACTGTCATTCATCGGGAACGTTCTCAAAAGACTAACGGCATTGCCACGTTGTATATAAACGCTCAATATAGGTATTGTATTCTTAAATATTTTAATTAAATTTAAAATTTGTATATCTCTGCAGACCAGAGGTCATAAAAATGGCCGGGATTTTTGGAGGGCCATGGGAAGGCCAACACGTAGAGGCCCCTTGACAAATTTAATCTAAATTAGGCGTGACAATATAAATGATTATTACGTAAATCTTATATTAATAGATATATAAATTACAATATAATATCTGAGATGCAATAAAGTCAATAAGACAAAAATCTTAAATACAACATTCCAAACACATAATGCTGCAAAAATCAAACCTGTCTTTATCTACGTAAGTATTTTAAATACTTAATTATATACGAACATACCATTTAGATAATTAAAATATATACGTGTATAAAGACAAAATTAACCCTGTCTCACGTAGTTACATTAAACTGCATTTGTTCAAAACCAAATAGCACCAGCCGAGCTAGATTTCATTATATCGTCTTAGACCTAGAATCTATGAGATAATCGAAATATTCCATAGGTTTAATAAATTATTGAAATATATTAAAACTAATTAATATAATATCTGCTTTTATAATGGCCTGAGATGTATGTAATAAAATTATTGATACATCTGCTCGAGAAGTTCGTATGAGAATTTTTCAAAACGGCGTTATAAAAGCAGGTTCTACAAAATATCCTTTTCTTCGTAGACTAAGAAATTAGGCTTAAACGCTATTATTAAAGTATAAAAAATGTTTATTAAAAAATTTGAAACTATGATATCCTGGTAGAAATTGTTATTAGAGTGATGATGGTTTTTTATATAAAAATAAAATATTAAATGATTGCAGATAATGAAATCACTGTTTCACTTTTTTTGGACACGAGACGTGTGAACACCATTAATGTAAATTATATTATTGATAATAACTGTCTTACTCTTTCCCTCTTCGAATTCAGCTTTAATAAGTGTCAAGAAAAGTGGAGTGGATTTATTAGTCCTCGATTTTATTTAGCTGGTTTATCTCGATTTGTAATGACTCGTCAAAATCTCTTAATAATCTCAAAAAAATGCTTTAATTTTAATATGAGGATTTCACTATTAGGACATTGAATATAGCCCATTCAATGCGAATTTACTGTCGTCATTAGCCAATGTTTAATTTGACGAAAAAACCGAAATTACATGCGTTTACTTCTGACTTTCAATTAGAGTCAAAAAATAATTTCAAAAAGAGGAGATGATAGAAGGTTAAAATAACGGGAATGAGGTAGATCAAACAGGAGAAAGGAGATAGGGAAGCTGTGATAGGGGAGAACTCTCTCTCCTCGTAAGAAACATAGCTCAAAGCTAACCGTTTCACGTTGATATTCTGTGAGAGTGTTAATACTGTTTTCTGCTTGGCTTTTACTACATCAGAACTATATATTTAATTATAGAGTGCATAATACTAACTAGCGCCAAATCATCATCTTGTGCCACAGTCAAGGACAATAAATTAAAAAAAAAAGAACAATTTGATAGCTCCAGCGAGTATGTTCCTGCCATAGATGATATGGCTTATACTATACGTTTAAAAGCGCTTTCATTTATTTATTTGAAAAAACATTCCACCAAATGCATAAGTCCACATACATTCATTACTCTTTGAAGCAAGCTACATATAAAAGTTTTAATTGACGCTAAATCAAATTAACATAAAAATATTTAACGTCATTTAAATCGAGATGCCAGCGTAGATTGTTAATAGTGATATGACAAACTAAGTAAAGAATGTTATTAATTTAAAAATGTAGATAAGTTTTAGAGATTTTCATCATGTTGTAATGAATTAAAACGAATGAAGGTGCAGTACTCTTGGTGGATTAGGCCTTTGACAATTGTGTAATTATTTTCAAGCTTACTAATATTATATATCAGTTAGTTATTATTTAATTTTATTTGATTGATGATAAACTCATATTGAGGTTGTAAGGAGATGCGACGTATACAGAAAAACTTCACATAATCTATAGGCGATTTTCACCAGGTGGATCGTCAGCCAATCTAGAATCACTAGAATTTGAAATAATAATAGAATATAAAATTGTTGTGAAAATTGTAAGTCGCGTTTCTAGCAAGCAAGGTTCACATTCGGTTCTTGCATTCCACGAAAGCGAGCCGACTTAACTCGTGGTTGAAAGTGTGCGTGCACATTGCATTAGTCAAACGACACACTTGCCGAAGGTTTTTTAGGAAGGAATTTTATCCGTGCAGAAACGGAGAAAGAATACAATTTCCTGCGGCCAGGCGGCCTGTCGTAAGAGGCGACAAAACAACCCACAGCCATGTGGTAGGGTGTATGCCTGACTGGATGGCTACCACCCCTAGTCTAGAGTATGTCGCCATAACAACCTTGAGTTGTATTCCGGCATTAGTGACCAGGTTCCAGTTTCCCTTAAGAGAGCAGCAGCGCATTTGTAGCAACTTTGCTGTTGCAAATGTCCATAGGCGATGGTAACCGCTTTCCATCGAATGGGCCGTCTGCCTGTCTGCTGATCTCCTGCAATAAAAAAAAAAGGTACGGTGCCGATACTTCAACGGCTGAATGTTCGGTCCTAGTATTCGATTGGCAAAATACACCGAACACGCCGAACACTCGGAATTACGCGGCGTGAAAAAATAGTACGGCACGAAACTTTTTCCCGAACATCTTATCTTTATATATAAAATTTGTTGTTTTGTTGTAGACGGTTTAGATTCACAATTGGACCCAGTAGGTTGCGCTGCAATCGTGTACTAAATTGTATTTTTTTAGGACAGGACAATGTCGGCTGCGCCCGCTATTTATATTATATAAACCTACCTATTTCTTTTAAGTATTAATTTTATCAGTCTCGGAATTATGAGAGGAATATAAAGAGGTGAAATTAGATTCGAAAGAGTATCGGAGCACATACATAAAATGATTCAATTACGTTCGAGGAACTTTCAGTCATGTAACGCATCGCATGATATACCTACTGAATGTTCAAAATACATTAAATGCGTTCTCACGAAAACAGCAATAGGCGAAAGGTTGGACATAACGCCGAACGCCACATAATTTCAGGTTACTTAAAACCACTTCCAACCTTATAGCGCCGTACTTTCAGTAAGTGTGTCGCTAGACTTAAGGTGCGTGTATGACTGAACGATTACTTCTGAGCATGCTATTCAGTCATACCTGCTTTTGGTCTCACGCACTATATGATATGTGTTTACCATAAGTAAAGCCCATTCGCCTTCGTGAATTGTAAGAACTGTATATTAATGTATTTTAACCCCTGCATTGCAGTAGGGAGATTGTAAGTGCTATCATTCTTTCTGTCGTGTTGTCGTAACGCCCATTTCACTGCTACAGGTTTAGAAAGTTTTGGAACTGTCAGCAAACTATCAGACGCGTAATTAGTATAAGGATAGCTAGGGGAGTTTATTGTGCCGCTTCTTTTCCTTCCAGCCCGGCCTTTCACCTGCAAGTTTTGCTCGCATAAGCCTGCACTACGATTGATCAATACCGGACACAGGTGTGAAAGCATCAATCTCGTATTGACAATCGCGTGCTTAGCCTTAGACGTTTACGAGAGCAAAACTTACACGTGCACATCTGGCCTAACAGTCAGATAAAATTGTTTTGGAAGCGGTGGTAGAATAAATACTTTCAGTAGTTAGCAGTGATACTAATAGAACACAAGTCAACCAATATGATTTAATTTACTTAAAAGGCTGATCAAAGAAAGAAACTGAAAGAATATCATGGTCGTCAATAACGTTGAATGATTCAAGATTATGTTTATTTGGATCACTATGATTGTGTCATCCAAATTGAAATGCAGAAATGAACCGTCTAATATCATCATTCCAATGCTAGTGTGATTTTGTTGGGCGACAAAATCGTAGCGCGTACGCATCTGACTGTTTGCTAGTTTCAAATAAATAGTATTGGGACAGTTCTAAATACACTATTATATTATATTTCAATTATCTTTTTGTTTCGTTTGTTCTGGGATACGACAAATTTCATAAAGTACGATATATTTCTTATATTTATTGTTGTTACTATCAAAGCTTTTAATGATTGTTGAATATTTAAAATGTGATACTTTAAAATTGTTGTACCTATTGCGTACAGATGATGTTTGCGTATAGATTTAATTAGAACACTTTTCATTGCATTTTTTTTAATACCTTTCGCTTCTATTTACCAAATGAAACTAAACAAGTAAGTAACTATTTTGACTCACAATTGAATCTAGATCCATCTGAATATTGGAAATTATTATTTTATGCGATAAGGTCACTTTTTGTACTACCACGGAAGACTAGAGAATGATAATTATGCTCAGTAAAAGCTAACTCGTAACACTTGTTCTAATCATAGTTGTTGCCAACAATTCATTCTAGTTGTTAAAGAAAATGTCAATCAAAAGTTCAGCATCTTATTATTTACTAGCTGAACCGTGCCCACTTCGCTGGACGCCATTAAAAATACACATGCACACAAGATTTAATTAAGTTTAATTCTCATTAATGTAATCAGGGGCGGATTTAGAAATATGACGCGTGTAGGCTATTCAATTTTTACCGCCCCTACCGATAAATCGATACCCTAATTCACAATCATATTAATTAGATCATTCTTTTTGTCAATGAAATTGTAACTTTATGATTTGTGTACTATAGTCATGAATTAGACCTCCGTTTTACCGTAGTTTGAAGATTGTGTAAGACATAATATTGTATAAAAAATTGCCCGCAAATTTGCCGCCCCTCCAAAATCTGCCGCCCTAGGCTCCAGCCTACTCAGCCTATTGGTAAATCCACCACTGAATGTAATTAATTTTGTAATTAATTCATTCGGTTCAGTAGTACCGGAGATTATCCCGAACATTCAAACTCACAAACTTTACCGCTTTATAATATTATTAATATAGATAACTTTATTTTTTGGAAGACTTTATTACCTCTTTTTCAATTTCGTATATTCATGAAATTGCAAGGGAGCTTATTAGGACTGGACAACAATGGACTGTTGTCACCAACTGAGATTAACAGAGTGGGTTACGAGTATCATTTTTACTGGATAATTGTCATTTTATAATATTCTTTTTATATGGAACTACCTTCATGTTTTTAAACTGCTAATTTGTTTTCTTAGAATATAGTAACATTTTTTTGTGATTGTTTGAATATGGAATCATTATTAATGCTCCCGTGAAATCATACGAGTACGTATTGTCTATAGTGCGTGTGTAGGATACACCGTTTATCCTTAAGATGTCATCATATTTTATCCTTAGGTCATTGTGCCAGCGAAGCATTATAATTTACTTCTGCCTTTCGTGAGGTATCGACTGACTCAGCATAGATTCAGAGTCAAACTGTATAGAACTAAAGATCTTACCTATACTACCCGCACATACAGTACAATACTCTTAGTAATTTAAAATTTGCATATTCAACAAATTGAAAAAACCAAACATTAAATGTATGTCAATACATAAGTGGAAACCATACTTCAATTGATTCAGCCATTTTGGAAATTAATGTACACAAACATAGGGACAAAATTGAATCGATTCTTAAGACCCGTAAAAATACTACTTACATTGTTTTACAATCAGAAAAGTGTTTTAATTAAACATACAAATTATGTTGGTTCAAGATGTTTGTATGATTTTGGCTGAGAAGGCAATCGGCGTGTGCACGCGTCGCGGAATACGGTATTATGAAAAATTACAATAAAAATAATAAAATAGTGAGTGATGTTTTGCGTTTTATTTATTAAAACATAAGAGTCCAATCCACATTAAACAAATGTCTATCCGTGCATTCTTTAGGTCCCGCTAGAAGAAAATTACATTTTGGTTTAATGTCGTAAGGGATGACATGCATTCAATGACCCGAGCATGCATACCAATGGTCTTTCTATTGCGTCTAGTTGTCTAAAGTATAAAGCATAGGCCCGCTTTGTTAAATAGAACGTAAGGTTTCGGTGTTCCATTCTCATCAGGTAAAAAGAGATCACTTTAAGTGTTAAGGCCGCCTTTTGTTTTGTCAAAGTTATTGTAATTATTATTCGTTTTATTTGGCGATATTTCAGTTTATTTTGGTAAACAGTAAAGTGAAAACCTCCCTGCCAAACCAATCTACTAGTATATAGAGGCTCCATTGTGAAACAAACAGGACGATGATATTAATGAAATTCATATTTTCCTCAGCACATACTTAAGAAATAAAACCAGTTATGAATTGAAATATTGTATTATAGATAATAAATTATTGACACCTTGAAAAAATAGTACTAACATCAATTACATATTTATAATATTGCCAAAAATACACTCTAATCCGTTTATAAACTACTTTCCCATATGACGCAATATAACGCAAAACTTAAATGCGCTTCGAGTGAAGTTAATTCTAAGACTGCACAGTCAAATGTTAACATTTATCACATTTTATGGTATGTTGTGCGAAAGAGATGGCATGCGAGTCCGGATAGGAGCCGAGCGAATACACAACACTGACAGATTGTCTGTAAACCTTGTAACTATCTACTGAGCAATGATCCGTTCCAACTTCCAGGACGCATTTAAGTTTTGATCGTACTATAATCGTTTGTTTAGATTTTCATAGATTATTTATATGACATAACAGACACTTCTTCTTCTTTTTTGGCAGTGGCAGGCTGTGTCAGTTTAAAAAGGTAGACTATACTAAAAAATTGAGATTTACGACAAAAACTAAATAATTCTTGTTTAAAAAAATCTAACCAACACTAATCAATATAAGTCTGGGTGTAAACATGAACAATTCCGCTCATATCGTTTCGAAAAGACTCGGTTTTCCTGATAATCAGCCATTTCTCTCCCCAGTGGGCAATAACTTCACGCCCAAATAGTGGTGTAGATATTAAAACCTATAGAAGGCATATCTTGCCTTCTTATAAATGCACTTTCAGTAGCACACATTGTAAGATTGTGTGTAATATTGTTTTAACATATGATGATCATACACGTTTACATTAAAGCATGCCGTAATCGTGTACGGCAGAAAAGTATGAATGCTAAAAGAGCTGCAAACGCTGCACCAGCAAGAAGTGTAGTCTCATCTCGCCGGTAACCGCCAGCTCTTTCTACCACCGTGCTCTGAAATAATAAAAAATTCTTTAAATCTGGATACAAACATCATGAATTAGAATATAATAGAATATAAAACACTTTATTGTTCACCAAAATAAACAACAAATTCACGGCAAAACAAAAGGCGGCCTTATCGCTAAAAGCGATCTCTTCCAGGCAACCTGACTTAAATAGAGTATACTTTGACAACTCATGTCTAGGTATAATTAAATAAAAAAAGTACAACAACACAATATGGACAGTAAACATCAAAGTTAAGAAGAATTGAAAAATATTTAACTGCATAAGATATACTTCATTCAGTATTCATCAGAAACTGATTTTATCGTAGTTTTAACCAGGCTTTACAAATCTTCCAATCCAGAATTGATATCTCTGTTGGACGGGTTGTCTAATTAGGCCAATATCAATAAGATGTCCAATAGCTACTCAGTCTCACTCTGACAAAACTTTTAGCTCGTGTGGAGACCAGTTGTAATTCTAACCAATGCCAAAATTGTACTCGCAGGTCCGGCCCACCGTAAAGCCATCGATGTTTATATCTCCAAGTCCAGTAGGTACAAACAACAAACTGATTTACTCACTTCACTTCACTTCACTTGTCCTAACTATATTCTTCAGATTCTGTAATTCGTAGTGATTGGGTCCAGTCACTGTTAAATTTTAGATTGACTATAAGAGAGATAATGATGATAACGACCTACCCATCCGCCATGCCTAATCGCCCAGGGTGTAGCGCATTGGGCGACATGCTTCGCAGCCCAGTCAGCTGCTCTGCACCAACCTCCCACCCTCACTGCTCTGGCGCAAACCTCACAAAGGAACGCGAGAACTACCAAAGCTCTCTGCTCTGTATGAACACATGCCTGTAAGACATCCCATATAAACTGTCTATTATAGTTGATAAAATTATTCAGTCGGCATATGAAGTTCGTAGAAATTTTATATGAATAAAACCTTAAACACATTACCAACAAATCGACAGGTATTGACAGAGTGAAGTTCTTAAATTCATAAGAACACCAGTAACAACAATCACTTAATAAATAACAAATGTTTTATTTTTATTTACAAAAAGTAAAACTAACTTAAAAAGTACAATTAAAACCTAAAAAAACTTCGTTTAAACAAACCGACTTCAAAAACTAAAAAGTATAAAATAACTTATTTCTAAAGCTATTATTATTAATATATATTATCTAAAACATCTTGAAGTCGGTGCAAAGTGAAACATGAAAATTACTATATTTTGAAAATAACTAAGCACCGACTTCAAGATGTTTTAGATAATATATATTAATAATAATAGCTTTAGAAATAAGTTATTTTAGACTTTTTAGTTTTAGAAGTCGGTTTTTTTAAACGAAGTTTTTTGTTAATTTTTAGTGTCTAGCTATGTATGGGTAGACCTACGAAAGGTGCCGCGCTCCTTAAAAAATATAGGTCCCAAGAAACCTGAACAAAAAAATGTTCGTAAAATGAAAACTACTGAGCCAAACTATGTTAAATTTTAAGGGGACCAAATGGCGACTATTCCGCATCAAACTAAACCAGAATCACGTAAATTGGATAATTAATCTCAGCGTAATCGGTGTACATATGGAACGGAATGGAAAACTTTTCATAAAAAATGTTCATAAAATGACAACTACTGGGCCAAACTATGTCCAATTTTTAGGGGACCAAATGGCAGCTATTCCGCATCGAACAAAAAAAGAATCACGTACATCGGATCATAAATCTCGGAGTAATCGGTGAACATAAATTAAAAAAAAGATCCCGACGAATTGAGAACCTCCTTTTTTTGAAGTCGGTTAAAAAATATAATTAAAAACTAAAAATAAACTAAATTCTAAACAGTCCAAGCGATTATAGACTGTGTAACAAATCGCTTCGAGACGGGAGCGTGTCCAGAAAGAAGACTTGCTGCATTGTCTTATTTAACCAATGTTGTTGGGTATCGACGATACTTGTAACTATGGGGTTCGACTTTTCCAAATTGGTTCATTATAAAATATCGTCCGAACACTAAAAGAGGTAAACTTTTATTCCATAACTAGGTAAGGTATCGACATTTATTCTTTTTTTTTTTAACTTCTTTCTCAACTTTTTTAAAATACTTCAATATTGAGTTATGATATTTTTACGGTGTTTCTTGGACATATTTGCTGAGTTTTTATTAAAGCGAAGAGTGAGCTGAGTTTTTATTAATCATAGCGGGTTCTGACAGGTACAGTATAATGGAAGTGCTATTGGAAGTAAATATCCAGTGTAGCAAGGTTTTTTTTAAATTGCTCTCAATTTTATTAATTAATAAAATGTATTATTTTATTGTACTCAGTAGTAAAGGTAGACTGGATGGCCACCACCTCTGGTCTAGAGTAAGCCGCCAAAACAACCTTGAGTTGTGTTCGGCATTAGTGGCCAGGTTCCAGTCTCCCTTAAGAGAGCAGCAACGCATTCGTAGCACCTTTGGTGTTGCAAATGTCCATAGGCGATGGTAACCGCTTTCCATCAGGTGGGCCGTCTACCTGTCTGCTGAACTCGTGCAAAAAAAAGTAGTGACGAGTTAAAGTGTAAGCTACATGTAATGAATACTCTGTTTAACGAAAAAAGAATTACAATTGGCCGTTTTTACGGCCTAATATAGATATAGCTAGAATTATCCCTTACTGACGGTGAAAGAAACCAGTGTCGAAACTGCGATATGATAATTATGATAATGCCACATATTTCACGAATGTGTAACGTTTATGAAACTGCTTTCTTAATAATATAAGAATTTTTGAACCCAGCAATGGAATATTTATGAGATGGCATTATCAAAATATGCCATGAAGTCGTGGTAGCGTAATGGCTAGCGCACGCGTCCCAGACCCAAAGGGCGTGGGTTCGATCCTGACCGGAACGCATGCACCGCTTAGGCAGTTTTCTGACCTAATGTGCATATTGTTACGATTAACACGTGCTAATAACGGTGAAGGAAAACATCGTGATGCAACCTGCACATCGAGATAACCGATGTGTCAAACCTGCCAAGCCGCCTTGGACAAGCGTGGCGGGTATATTGTCCGTTCCCCCCCTATAGTGGGAGGCCCGAGCCCAGCAGTGGGACATTTATGGGCTGCTATTATTATTATCAAACATAGCACTACGTCTTACCTGACACACCTCCTGCATAATGTCTTCGAATTCAACTTCGTCTAAGCTCAAAAGTGGTATATGCTCCGCTCTCACAGCTAATCGAGCTTGTGCTTTCGTCTCTCTGAACCTTTTGGCAGCTCGTTCTAAAGAACGCCAGTCACGCCAGTACATCCACCAGCCTCTGGAAATACTGTCTTTATTTGAAAATATCCATCAAGATGCACATACTGAATTAACGTGGGCTGCAGTACAAAGATGTTCTCAAAAGGCACGTTTAAAATTAAGACCTTGATCCATAGAACATAAAATCTAGTCTTCGTATAACAATATATGACGGCCTCTGTGGTTGAGCGGGCTAAGCCTTTGCCGGCGTACCTCACTGCAACGCAGAAGTTCCGGGTTCGATTCCTGGTATAGTAAATTTCGGAAACGTATTTTCTCCGTTATTTACTATGGTCTGGGTGTCTGGGATCGGCCCCAGAGTAGTCCGTTGTATATTACCTATAAAACAAGCGTAACTTGCTTAATTTGGGGGTATACAATGTGTGTGTTTGTCTGCCGATTATTATATTAAAAATATATATATATATATATATATATATAACGTAACTAACTTTTGATCAGGTTTAGCCGGTGCCATCATACAGGGTGGTGGCCGTAACTCCTCTAGTCTTAAATGTTGCAATAGCAACGCCCTGAACAGCCTAACTCCTCTCTCCTCCTCTTCGCCTTGCAAATGGGGCCCTCTCCAGTGGCCTTGGCAGTCGTCAAGACGCTCTTCGTCCAAAGACACCTGCCGGATCAGTGGCGCCCGTGGGGTGTCGTAGTCTTCTAAAGGTTGTACACTGCATGCTGTAAAGAACAAAGACTTATTTTGTACTAGAACAGAAGAATATCAATTGTATACGTATATCTCCTATTATATCCATTACTAATATAGGGCCAGATACAAATTACGTCACAAGAATTTTATGATTTTTTGACCCCTCCCATGTCCTTGTCACAGATTCGTAAGACTCCTCGCTCCCTGATGTGACGTCACATTTTGCAATTTCACATCAAGAAATTATTAAATTGAAACAACATTTCCGTAATAAGCTTAAACATATTAGTTTTTGAAATGTGACTTCACGAAATTTAGCACCTCTCCCACCCCTTGTGACAGTTCGTCGACCCCCCCTCCCTCTCTTAATTTATTTATTTATATACAACTTAATAAGAGGAGCCAGGAGCCGGTCAGGAGCCTTAAGAACAGACGAGCGTGCTTGACAAGAGTTATGAATGTCAAAGAAGCAAGTGAGGTGTGTAAGAATAAGCCTGAATGGCGCTCTGTTGTTCGTGCCTACCCCGCAAAGGAACTGGCGTGTAGTTATGTATGTATGTATGTAACTTAATAAGACATAATTTATGGATAACCCGTATAATGGAAGTCTCAATTTGTAATTTCATAATAAATATCAAAATGTTATTAAAACATATTTACGCGGTAGCCTCTGTGGTTGAGTGGGATGCCGACTTCCTTTATTTGCAGCGTAAAGACTGCAATGTGGTATAGACATAATTATAATGAGGAGACGAAAGTCACGTGACAAAAGGAATGTTAAACTACAAGATGGATAGGTACAAATGTAAAGGTAAGCCAAATAAGAGATGGATTCTGTGAAGGATGATATGATGAGTTGTGGTGTGACAGAAGATGTATGTCAGAATAGAAGAGTTTAGAAGGTAAAAACATATTGTGCCGACCCCAAATAATCGGGATATCGTGAAAGAAAAGAGAGAGAGAGACTCTGGATTAATTATGAACTTTCCATTATTTACTATGGTCTAGGTGGGCTGGGAGTGGCCCCAGAGTGGTCCGTTATATTATATTATTCACAACACAACGGTAACTTGCTTCGCTTGGGAGAATATACATACAATGTAGGTGTAAGTCTGCCGGTTGTTAAAGGAAATACCTAACTATTTATTATACCTTTTCTTTGTCTTGAAACTTAACTCAAATAGGCTCCGAAATAATTTAACGCATTTCAATCAAAAATCTTTTTTTTTTTATTGCAGGAGATCGGCAGACAGGCAGACGGCCCACTGGATGGAAAGCGGTTACCATCGCCTATGGACATTTGCAACACCAAAGATGCTACAAGTACCCTGCTGCTCGCTTAAGGGAAACTGGAACCTGGTCACTAATGCCGGAAGACAACTCAAGGTTGTTATGGCGACATACTTTAGACCAGGGGTGGTAGCCATCCAGTCGGGCAAATGCCCTACCTGGGGCATGGCTATGGGTTGTTAAGTCGCCTCTTACGACAGGCCGCCCGGCCGCAGGAAATTGTATTCTTTCTCCATTCCTGCACGGATAAATGTAATTAAAAAAACATCTTTATCTTAAATTTTCGTCTATGTATATCCTTTTGATATCTTGTAGGTTTCAAAAGTTAGAATATAAAATCTAATTCATGCATAAAATAACAATATCAGTTAAGTTTCCACATTTAGCTTCGGCCATCCCCATTTTATCTGAAATTATTAGCACAATATAAACGAATTCAAAATATCACCACTAAGAATTGCGTTGCGCCATAAGCTAACTGACAAGTAAATAAAAGAGGCCAATTCGATTAACTAATGGACTTTGACAAATTATTGTTGGAAACGCTATGCGACTAAAATTATTAAGGCGCGATCACATCGGTATCATTGTTGTTGATCCGAATATCAATGTCTTAGATCGACGCGCTAATTTAGATGGGAATTTTTCAACAATATTATATTTATATAAGTATGTAAAGAAACAAGACAAAACTGTTTGTTTGTCTATTTGTTAGTAAAACTCCTTGTATTTTATGTGTGTGCATTTCTTTGTGACAATAAATATTTTTCTTTCTTTATTTCTTTCTTTCTTTCTATATGTATGTATAGAAAATATCAAAATAGCAACAGCCAGAGTTAAAAAAATAATCCCATCAATTTTGGCGTTAATAATTTTAATTAACATTACCTCATATGATGGCCAGTGTTCAATACAAGGTGACATCATTTACTTAACAAAATTACTCATCAAATAAAACACCGTTAAAAAGGATATCAAATAAAATAGCATATAACTACAATCTGCAGCTGGGTGTGGTTTTTTTTATTGCCGGAGCACAGCAGACAGGCTGACGGCCCGACTGTGATGGAAAGTGGTTACCGTCGCCTATAAACATTTGCATCGCTAAAGGTGCTAACAATGTGCTGCTGGACTCGTGGATGAGGCTGGAACCTGGCCACCAATTCCGGAACACAACTCAAAGTTGTTATGGTGGCATGCTCCAGACCAGGGGTGGTAGCCATCCAGACGAGCAAATGCCCTACCACCTGACTATGGAATGTTTTGTCGCCTGTTACGACAGGCCGCCCGGCCGCAAGAATAAGAGTTTTTTCTCCGTTCCTGCACGGATAAAATATTCACGTATATTTATATAGTTAGTTATATTAGTTAGTAGTAGCGGTATAGTTATAAGATGCATTTATTTAATATTTGAGATATAAAGTGAATTTTGGGTGGTTATAAGAAAAACGGAAGCGAGAGTTGGGTATGGAAGAGAGAGCATGAAAGTAGAGTAAACGCGGTTGAGATGCGAGCACTGCGCAAAATCTGCGGAGTGACGCTCGCGAACCACGTTCGTAATACCGAAGTAAGAAAGAGAGTTGGTCTGAAAGAGAGTGTCGGGGTGAAGGTAAGGAAAGGAATGCTCCGGTGGTTCGGGCATGTGGAAAGAATGCATGATGAAAGAATGACTAAACAGATATACAATGCAAAAGTGGATGGATGCAGAAGTCGTGGAAGGCCACGATACACCTTCCATGATCAAATTGATCGTGTACCAGCGGAGGGTGATGTCAGGAGCCTTAAGAACAGACGAGTGTGCATGACAAGAGTTAGGAATGTCAAAGAAGCAAGTGAGGTGTGTAAGAATGGACCTAAATGGCGCTCTGTTGTTCGTGCCTACCCCGCAAGGGAACTGGCGTGAAGTTATGTATGTATGTATGTATGTATGTATAAGAAAAATAACCACGAACCTGTATTAAAAAAGTTCGGATCCGTTCATAATAGTTCGTCATAAATAAATGCTCCCTATAACTACCCCATCTCTACAGCTGACTAAATTCTTTCCGAAACCTATATTTTTTTTTTTAAATCTATACACAATTGCAAAAGTCGAAGTAAAAAACAACTTCACATAAAAGCAAATGGGATCTAGATGCGGAAAACTATATCATTATTGACATAATAATGTTGTTATAACAAAGAAGATTACTGTTTTCCATTATAATTGCTACCATTGAATACCTGCATCCGTGCAGGAACGGAGAAAGAATACAATTTCCTGCGGCCAGGCGGCCTGTCGTAAGAGGCGACAAAACAACCCACAGCCAGGTGGTAGGTATTTGCTCGACTGGATGGCGACCACCCCTAGTCTAGAGTATGCCGCCATAACAACCTAGTGTTGTGTTCCGACATTTGTGACCAGGTTCCAGTCTCCCTTAAGAGAGCAGCAGCGCATTTGTAGCACCTTTGGTGTTGCAAATGTCTATAGGCGATGGTAACCGCTTTCCATCAAGTGGGCCGTCAGCCTAATAAAAAAAAAACCTAGCTATTAAAACAAAAAATATTTAGATACCTTGATGTTTTGAATAAATTACTAGGGTGGCAACAATGGTACAGTTGACCCTATAGGTATCAAATGAAAAAGAGAAGGACGAAAACAACAGCACAACGTTGAGGATGATTAAGAAATAAACATAAAAATTACAAAGGTTTACAATAATGTACACTGCACAGACGTCACTGGTGGTTCTACATCTATTACTTGCATTTATGTAGTATATTCATAAAAAGCTATACATAATTGCAAGAATCTAATTACAGCAGTGATAGAATATAACTTAGTAACCAGACAGACACTATTACAAACAATATCTATCATAAATCAAAAGATGAGGTACACAATAGCACTATGTAGAAAATGATTTAGAACGTATAAAAGGAATAATACTACTACATACACTGCACTGAGGTTAGTGGCGGTACCAAATCCATTACTTGCACTGATAATTTCACGACTTTCTTCCACAGTTTCACGACATGAAATGACAGAATTAGTAGCTAAACATACGCGACCTTGGGCCGTCAGGTCACAACCCTGACATAGATTTTGGCGCATGCGTGAATTTATTTGTGGGAACTTCGAAGGTAGGTCCTTTGTTTGGAGTTTACATGTATGATTAATTTAAGGATGATCTTGTAGATACCTAATTTGTGTCTAAATCCAGAAGATTAGACACTATATTATTATGAGCATGTTTTAGAACTGGATTTGCTGATTGCGTAATGCAAATATTAGACGGATCAACCAAATTGCTTCAATTTGGTTAAAAGGCCGAACTATAAGGACACGACAGTATTCTATGTTATTGAATGATTCAAGTTTATGATATGGATCACTTTGATCATTTAAATTTCTAGATAGAAATGAACTGTCTAATACCGGCTTAACCATTTAACGAAGTCTGTTAACTTTCCTGCTAGAAGAATCTCTATTTAGTGATATTTACTTAAAAATACAGAAAGAAGATCAGAATTTAATGCTTTTTACGTGACATTACTTATACAAACTTCGGTTCTATATGATAGAAACGGATGTGTGTCTTCAACTGTATCACAATTATATTACAGAGGTAAGAGAAAATAATTAATAAGCCATTTTTCTTTTAAATTACATAGGTTCGAATCCTGGCCGGCAAGTGTACACCAGATAGACAGTTTTTTTACTTGAACATATTTTTGTTAGAAGTGGTTGTAACACGTGCTGACGGTGAAGAAAAACATCTTGACTACAGCTTTAAGATAACCGATGTGAAGAGCAAGTCGTTGCCGCGGGGTGAAGTACTGCTTGGACCGATACAACATTTACAGGAACCACTGAAAATTAAAAAAAACACTGATCCCTTATTTTTTTCAAGTAGTATAGACTAACTTTCCTAACTCATTCACATAGACCTAAAAATCTTGGAGAAATATGACTGTAACATGCAAAGATAGACACGGACGGTTCTGAAAACAAACATAAGTATTCCGTTTTTGTCAATATTTCTAAGAACCCAAAAATGAAATATGAAAAATAATATTTTTTATTATTAAACAAATTTTCTCTACCCAGCGCAAAATAATATCTGATATTGTAAATAAATTATTTACAAGCAGATAAGTTTTGACCAATGTGAGTACATGTTGTTCTTAGAATAGAAAACTACGCATTACAGATAGATAACACTTTATTGCTCACCAAATAAGGAATTAGAAAAATACATGATTACAATATTGTATTGGTTAAAACAATAGGTGGCCTTATCGCTTAGAGCTTAGCTCTTCCAAGCAACATATCTTAAAGAATACTTTAAACAAATCTGGCGATTGATCGAATGTTATATATATATTCCTTAGAAAATCATTCACATACAACACACCCACTATTTTTCCTATCAATTACACTATTTCATGATGTTTGAATGTCTTAGTCAACAGTTAGGAACCTATTACATTACAAATTGTTTTAAATTATCTTCAACCACTAAAAGAATAAAAAAATCGAAATGTGTGCTGGGACACATATTAAAAGTGAAACTTCAACGGACAAGTGGAAAAACGAATCGCAACCGACAAGTGGAATACCGAATGGCAACGGATAAGTGGAAAAACGAATCGCAACGAACAAGTGGAAAAACGAATCGCAACGGACAAGTGGAAAAACTTCAACTAACAAGTAACAAAATTTTAACTTGAAGTTTTACGGGCAGTTTTTCAAATTGGTCAAGTACATTAACAATCTTTGAATTATTTAATTTGGACATTCCATTCGAAAAATATCACGAGTTTAAAAATTTAAGTATTAGAACACGCGGCCGTGACGCTTTTTCGTGAGCAAAAATCGTAAGACCCCGTCAATATAGAAGTTTCACTTCAAACTTTATGTCGTAACAAAAAGCAGGTTATATTAAGTTTCTAAAAATAATCCCCATAGTACGGCTGTCGATGGGCTGATTGAACTTGTCGCTCAAATGGTCCATCCAATTGTGGGTTATCGGCGTCCCAGCCAGTTGCACAACCCGTATCTCGCCGGATACTCTACATTGCCGCGGATTATGTCCTGATAACTCGTCTTCTACTGATACATTATCAATTTGTTTAGTGATGCTGTGAATTTTGACCGTGATATTGTTATTCGTGCTGCTAATTAGCATAGCTCAGGATTCTGTTTCAAAGTTTAACGGATTAATATTCTGTGTACTATTGTTTAATTTGAGAATTGTTTAAATTGTAGCTTTCAAGACATTTGCTATGATACGTGATAGTGAGTTGATAATATTCAAATAAAAAATACTGTTTGAAAAGTAACGATAGTTAAATGAATTATTTTTGTATTTATATTTAGTGAACAAATTTGAGATAAAAATATGTATTTTAGTGAAAAAATTGTAAATCATTGAAAAATTATTTGACTTATTTTAAAATATGTAAATAATATCAAAATGAAGAATAACAAAAGAAAATTATCAGAGACCGATTACATCAGTTTAGTTTCAAATAAAACTTGCTGCAAAAAACTATCAGTGTTAGCTTGTTTATGTGCTATCATATCATTAGTAATCCACGTGTACGTGTTTATCAATCTAGATGACAGACTAAATGTCCGAATTAAGGATTATATGACTAAGATGACTGAGAATATTCCACATCGGTTAATAAGGGAAGCCATGTTGGTAAGTCCTGCAACATTTTTTCGCCACAGTTATTCGGTAAATAGCTATGTCGTCCAGTTTATCACCCAGAGAGTTACTGACCTCAGTTGTAACATATTGTTTGCTTAAAAATCTGCCAATTGTATGACAATCTACAATATAGGGTTCTTGGCATAATCAATGCCAAATGCATTGGAGCCATAAACAAAAAAAAAATGGGAAAATATAGGGTTCAATAGAGATGATGTAAAATGTTTTCGATATTACACCATACAAACTCTTTGTACTGTCAATGTGAGGAAAATATATACGGGTTATTTCCATTTTATTTTGGAGTTTTCTTTATAAATATATCGAAATTAGACACAGTTACCGTCCCTCGGTTGATATAGACTATGAACCCATAGAAAAGTATTTTATATAAAACACTGCTCCGGTGGTTCGGGCATGTGGAAATAATGCATGATGAAAGAATTACTAAAAAGATATACAATCCAAAAGTGGATGGATGCAGAAGTCGTGGAAGGCCACGACACACCGTCCGTGATCAAATTGATCGTGTAATAGCAAAAGGTGATGTCAGGAGCCTTAAAAACAGACGAGCGTGCATGACGAGAACTATGAATGTCAAAGAAGCAAGTGAGGTGTGTAAGAATAAGCCTGAATGGCGCTCTGTTGTTCGCGCCTACCCCGCAAGGGAACTGGCGTAAAGTTATGTATGTATGTATGTATATAAAACACTCCATATCTCGGTAAACTTAAGGTCAGACGCTCTCCAGCCTCGTCGAACAATGACCTACGTAAAATCGCTGATGGACATGAGAAACACAGAGGATCGTTTTGTCTGGCGCACCCTTGAGCAGACCCAAGTCCAGAAGTGCACTGCGAATGGATGACGTCGACTCTATGTCTCAAAAACCACTAAGCAATCTTGATGAAATTATTTTTCCTTGAATGTATTTTTTAACCCTTTTTTACAACTTTGGAAGCAAATAATATCTTGTCATTTTTTAACTTTAATAAATAATTATACATACATACATAACTTCACACCAGTTCCCTTGCGGGGTAGGCACGAACAACGAACAACATATCTATAGTAGATAGATTGTGTAGCATACCTAGGTGGTACAAAAAATTCTTAGAAGGGCATATGTATAAAACCTTTTTGGGAGAAGATAGATATTCACATTAAAGAGTGTGTCTATCACGCAATATTTATGCCAACTGTCACTTGTTTTTGTCAGTTCATGCGCACGTAATAAATTGTCTTGTGTAACAAGTTGCTAAAAACGCAATATTATGGATAAAAGTGAGTTACGTGCGGTAATAAAATATCTTAGCTTGAAAAAAATGTCTACGAAAGAAATTTTTGGACATTCAGTAGACATTAGGGGATGATGATATACCCTATTCTACGGGTGCGTACTGGGTGACTGAATTTAAAAGAGGTAGACTCGCGTTCTGGGCGGCCTTCGACCTCCGTTATGGAAGAAAATGTCAAATAGGTTTAGAATCTGGTTTTGGAAGACAGAAGAATAACAATAAAACATATAGCTGAGATCCTAAAGATATCTTTTGGTAGCGTTCAATCCATTTTAATTGATTCACTGGGGTTCAAAAAAGTGTTGGCAAGATGTTTGCCACGAATGTTAACCGACGAAAACAAAAAGCGACGTTTTCTCGTCGACGCGTAATCTCGAAATGTTCCAGCGTGATTCGGATAATTTTTGCCATCTCCTTGTCACCATGGATGAAACGTGGGTCCACCATTTCGATCCTGAAACTAATAGATATACATGTCTTGGAAACGACCATCCTCTTTCTTCATTAAGAAATTTCGAGTTGCTCCTACCGCTGGCAAAGCTATGGCCTCAGTGTTTCGGGATAGTGAAAGAATCCTTTTTATTGATTATATACCAAAAGGCCAGACGATTACTGGAGCCTTTTATGCAAATTTAATTCCGAAAATATGAGAAGCGATTAAACAAAAACATTGTGGAAAACTGTCGTTGGGCGTGTTGTTTCTTCACGATAACGCTCCCGCTCATTGATCGGAAGTTGCGCTCAACGCAGTGCGCTATCCTGGCTTCATTCTCCTTGACCACCCACCATATTCCCCGAGTTAATTTCTCTTATTCCCAAAATTAAAAGAGGAAATTCTTGGAACTAAATTTCACGATAATGACGCGGTTATGGCTGCCGTAGAGGAGTTTTTTGAGGATCAAGAAAAACAATTTTGTTTCGCAAGGAATAAGGAAGTTAAAAATACGTTATTCTAAATGCTTTGCATTGGAGGGAGATTATGAAGTAAAATAAAATATTTTTGTTTAAATTTTTGCATTCTTTAATATGGATTCCAAGAACTTTTCGATTTGCCCTCGTATCTATTTATGACATAAAATTTTAAACATGTCATATCTGCACATTGAAGCTATTTAAAAAAAAGTGTGCATGCGCGCTATGAGTTCGTTTTTCAAAATGGCTACACACCCTTCAAAACCATTAGGCATCAGAATATGTTATAATAATATAATCTAAATCAATAAATTTCTGGCGTCTACGTTATTTACTATGGTCTGGGTGTCTGGGATCGGTCCCAGAGTACTTCCTTGTTATATCACCCATAACAAAAGCGTAACATGCTTAATTTAGGGATATACAATATGTGTTTGTCTGCCGATTATTATAATTGTTATACCTTTCCCCAGAAACCGTCGCCTGTCCAAGAAGACAATTCAGTGACTCCCCACGTGGAGTTCTTTAACCCAAGTATGAGAGCAGAGCTTGAGGAGAAAGATGCTGCTGAAATGCGAAGAACTGGCGCTAAAGGCCCGGCTCCCAATGACGACACTTGGGTATGGTTGACGAGCTACTCTAGAGTACCCGTAAGTACGAAATTAAAAATATACAAATAATCGGTAGACGTCGTCCTTCTGTGAAAAAATACAAATTTAGATCCAGATTGCAGCGCCGCCTACCCTGCGGCGGATTCAATTATGAATCTAGACCACCCGGGGGAACCACTCAAACACACACAAAAAATTACATCAAAATCGGTTCAGGGGTTTAAGAGGAGTTCAGACATACACACCAACATACATATATATAATTATATATATAGAATAGCTTTTTTTCTGTGACTTTGCTCGCGCTAGTGTAGATTTAGTCAATTCGTTTAGGTTTCTTATTTGTCCTTCGGGAAGAGTGCAATCTTTCTGGTTGAGGATGAATGCCCGTAACGCCATTTAGGAAACATGGTGAAAATAACCACGAGAGCAAAACATTAATGGCGTTATCATTCGCGTTGCCACGATGTATTTGTTACTGAATTGCAACGGGGGCTCCAATAAAAGGCGATTGCAGCGCTATCTTTTTGACTGTTTTAGTCTAGACTTCGAGAATAGTACTTTTTTTATCGAGTAGAAAAGTAACCCTATGTGTCCTTCTCAATATCCCTAAAAACGTGTGTTAAGAATTCAACCAGAGGCTTTCTAACATTCTATGTATGTATTAGATTTGTGTTTGAAGATGACTGTTTTGTCGAGCCCTAGATGGCGGTAGCGTCGACTTACATCGCGCTATGGTTTAAATACGATAATAGTATTGGAGACAGCTTAGCTTTTAAACAAAGATCTTGCTTTGAGGTAACCACCGTTTTATTTGGGGTACCACGGGTTCAAGAAACCAGTACGAAAGGTGTGCAACGTGTATGCGAAAGTTTGTAAAGATTTATTAAGTTTATTTTTAGTGTTTAATTTATTTGAGTATTTTAAATATTATTTATTTTGCCAGGTGGTAGGGCATTTGCCCGACTGGATGGCTACCACACCTGGTCTAAAGTATGTCGCCATAACAACCTTGAGTTGTGTTCCGTCATTAGTGACCACGTTCCAGTCTCCCTTAAGAGAGCAGCAGCGCATTTGTAGCAACTTTGATGTTGCAAATGTCCATAGGCGATGGTAACCGCTTTCCATCGAGTGGGCCGTCTGCCTGTCTGCTGATCTCCTGCAATAAAAAAAAATATTCTATTGTAAACATAAGTTGTTGGCTGGAGGTTAAAGGTTGGTGGACGAGGGTTGCCCCACGAACACGGCTGGGCCGCACTCGCCCGCACAACGGCCAGTACAACGGACCTATACCATTGTAAATTGTATCCATAACTTCAGAATAGACCAGCATCATCAAATATTCAATCCACAGTCATTTAATCATCAGGGTGTAGAAAGGCACACTCTTCTAAGTAAGTACTAGTTTCATAATCAATGTTGTCTTCCTTCTTTGCAGTACAAAGTAGTCCAAGGGTTTTGTAAGGCTACTCAAGACTATTGTCCGCCAGGAGTACAAGGTCCGAAAGGCCCGACTGGATTACCAGGACACAAAGGAGACAGAGGAGAGCCAGGGGCTCCCGGGATTCCAGGACACTCTGGTGGAAGAGGACCTATGGGTCCGCCAGGGCCGAAAGGTTAATTTAAACCACTTTATCTTCTTATTCTTATGGTTTCTCAATTCTATTAAACCGATATATTCTAAAAAATGTCAGCCTTAGAAAAATCGTCATTTTTACTTTTGTTTTGTTGCTGTTTTGTTTGAATATAAAAATATTCATGCTGCATACCTTTTGTGTTTTGACATGATAGAGCCGTGCTCCCTCTACGCTCGCGGCCACCGTACTATCAACGCCCCTGGCTGCCGAACCCCTGTGATCTCATACGCTCACCGAATCAGGGTAATGTTATGAGGTCGCGAAGACCATAAAGCCGTGGATAGGCCACCAGACGCTATACATGGCCACCCAAAGCCCGAGATGGCCATCGAACGCCGATGAATGAGCAACTAAGCCGCAGACGTAGCCAACGCAAAGCTCATCGGATACCGCAGACTGGCCAGCGATTAAGACACCCTTGTTCTACGGGAAGGCTCCAACGGCTCCAACCCCCCCCCCCCCCCCCTCCCACCGATGGGTAGGCGCCCGCCGAGTAGAAACCGGGACAAAGAGGTTTTTTTATTAAATATGAAGAGCCATGCTGTAATCTTGGTACAGCTCTTAGCGCTAGTTCAGACACGGCGGGAAACGCGAGGTTTCAGAATCGCGCGGGAACCGCGCGGATCTCATTTGTACGAGTATTTCGCAATCATTTAGACATAACCGCGCAATTATTCAAGCCGCGCGGTTACCGCCACTCAACCGCTAGAAAATAGAATCGCGCGCCGCCCGCTCGATTCTATTACTATGGAGTCTTTCTTCAACGTTCCGGCCAGCTCGATTGATGTGAAACCACGCTCTCACAGAATATTGGCGTGAAACTGTTAGCCTTAAGCTAAAGGCGTGTCGTACGATGAGTGAGAGTTCCGATGACTTATCTATCTCTTCATCCCCTTTATCTCTTCCTAAGGCTCCTCGTCCTTTGAAGCGGAGCGGAGAGACGGAGAAACTACAATATTAATTGTTGCGTCACGATTCATCCACCAATTTATTGATGTATAATTTAGGACAGTTAAAGACCACGGCAAATACATGAACGTAATGCTATGTAAATACAGATAATAGATATGGGATATAGGATGCATAAAAATTGCGTCGACAGACAGGCAGCCAATCCTATTGGTAAATATTACATCGATTCTCCGCTCCGCAGCCGCGCTCCGCTTCAATAGACAGGCAACCCAAATGCTGGCAACGCGTTGGCTTCACTCCTGGTGATACAAACGTCTGTAGACGACGGAAACCACTTTTCATTAGTTGGATCGTCGGCCTGTTTGTTAGCTTCGCAATAAAATTTTAAAAAGATATGTAAAAAAATAACGCTCAAAATATTTTCAATTAAATGAATTATAAAAGTAAGTGAAGAAGAATACATTCTAACTACTATTCATTCTTCATTAACTTGTAAAATTCCTATGGATGGAATAATAATTGCTAATAATATCAGCAAAAAGCCAAGGTAGCTAATGCATTTACGTCTCGAATGACATAAATCCGAATCTTAATTGGGAAGTGTTGGAATCTCCACCAAAAAGTTTATATTGTGGCCGATGAGGTTTGTTACTGGCCACAATACATAATTTTTGAATATGGAACATTGATGTTCTTTTGTTATATTTTTTCCCTCCATTAAAATAGTCGTATATTTTTTTATAGCCTGAAGCAGGCAAACAGATAGACGGCCCACCTGATGGAACGTGGTTACCGTCGCCTATGGACGTTTGCAACACCAAGGGTGTCGCCGACGCGTTGCCGACCTTTAAGAAATTTTATAACACCCTTCTTAAAGAACCCCATGTCATAGCGCAAAGGGAATATTTCGCACGTGCAGTTTTTCCTTATTTAATTATTTACAGTCCGCTAAGTTAATGAATATTTAACGAAGTGTTTAACAGGACGCATTCAAAACAGTGTTCAGTTTGTGAATACTTTTACATTTACCACGTTCTAACAGAAGGGAAACACTGCGATGAAACCTTAACTTAGAACCTATTCTATTCTATTCTTGTTAATGTTGGCCCCAACGCCTTTGGCATTGATTTACTTAGAACCTAACCAGAACCAGAAGATAATCGATGTGTTAAACCTGTCAAACCACTTTGGACAAATGTGACATGTATACTGTCCGTTACCTTAAAATAGACAGATCCGAGCCTAATATTATAATGTGGGTTGATATATACAATTTTTAGGTGAACGTGGCTTTCCTGGTAATCCTGGGCTTGACGGCCGAGATGGTGTGCCTGGGGAACCAGGGCTAGACGGTATGTCAGGGCGCAATGGAGCCGATGGCGCCCCAGGACAAGACGGCAGAGACGGAATTCCTGGAAAAGATGGTAGCCCAGGAAAAAATGGGAAGGATGGAAAAGATGGTAAGGTGTTTCTTAGATATCTCAAAAGGTTGAACCTTTGAGTTATAATAATATTATGATCTGATGCCCGCCACCGACACTTCACTATCAGTATAGCATGCACACTGGTTTATCATAAGTATAACTAATGGTGCGGCAGCTAATGGACTGTATTGGACGGCTAACGTCTTTAGGAAATGGAACTTCGGTTACCTGGACATCTGCTGCAGGTTTTCGATTGTGGTCCGATCTCCTTAGCGTCACAATAGCGGCACTATTATATCACTCGCATGCGTTCAGAGACGGATCGATTCACACACTTGGCAGTAGGTACCAAGGTGCATTATCACTAATACCCCAATACCGATCATAAAAGTCCTTAAAATTGAGCATACTCAACTAACGTGTAAGTAATAAGGAAAACAAAAATATTTAAATTTTAATAATGCTATGGATCAGAGTCCATAGTCTAGGAAAAGAGGCCCATGTAAATAGATACCTTCGAGGTGAGCTTACTCCATCCACTCCATGCGATGTAGATCACATGATCACTAACATTCGGTACGACCGTGGTCAAATTTCAGCATAATTACAAACATAAATGGAAAAAAATATTATTATGTTGTAGAAACTCACAAAAATTGTTTAAAATATATGTAGACTATTTTTTTTTATAGCAGGAGTTCAGCAGACGGCCCACTTGATGGAAAGAGGTTACCATTGCCTATAGACATTTACAACACCAAAGGTGGTACAAATGCGCTGCTGCTCTCTTAAGGGAGACTGGAACCTGGTCACTAATGCCGGAACACAACTCAAGGTTGTTATGTCGACATGCATTAGATCAGGGGTGGTAGCCATCCAGTCGGGCTAATGCCCTACCCTGGCTGTGGGTTGTTTTGTCGCCTCTTATGACAGGCCGCCCGGCCGCAGGAAATTGTATTCTTTCTCCGTTCCTGCGCGGATAAAACGATGTAAACAATCTTACAATAACAAGCTATTTTCACAATTTATCTTGGAATCGAAGTATGAACAGTGCTTCCGAAATATTTAGTTAATTTGTATTGAAGAACATAGATAGCTATAGGTGTCCCAAAGTAAATACGCCAAACCCTACTTTTACAGGGAGAGCTGGCGCTCCTGGCCCACCCGGCGTTCGAGGTCCAAAAGGTGATAAAGGCAACATCGGGCCTAAAGGCCAAAGAGGCAATGATGGCCGTGACGGCGCACCAGGCAGGCCAGGATTATCTTTATACAACAATACTTTAGAAAAAGAGATATTTATTCCCCCTACATTTGCTCGTAAGTCTATATAAATATTTTATTTTATAATATTATAAAATTCTAGACATGCCGTGTCTGTACTTTTAAGCTATTTATAAAACAACTGGACTAGACTATATAAACGATGGAGAACATGATGCATTTCTTTTAGATTTCTTGTCTGTTTATCTGTTTGTTCAGGATTCACGTAAAAACTCCTGGGCCGGTTTCGATGCGGTTTTGGTTGATCGACAGTAAATTCTTAGATTTAAAATCTACGCTACTTTTTATCCTGGGGGTCCTGTGGAAATTTTGCCGGGAGTGGTTTGAAGTTGTTCGGGTGCATAATAAGTGGCTTTTTCCGATACAATTTCACTAAAATAGTAGCTCACATTATTTCTCAAATGCTGTGGTACCTTGTGTTCTGATAATCCCGCGGGATTATCAATCAAGTCAGGCATGGACCAAGTCAGGGACATATTCTATTAGTTTATATTCATACATTGATAATGGCAAAAGCGCTACAACGAACTTTCATTCATTTTGATTATATAAGAGTTCTGTTTATACCAAAACAGCTGCATAATCCTACAAACGGGGTAAAATTACGTAAATGGTATTTATTAAATAATTAATTTAAAAAAATAAAATAAATAATGTTCAGAATTTTTATTTCCACTCAAAAACTATAACTACTCTTTATATTCTTCTAACCAAAAAATCTCAAATAGAATCTAGATTATTTATTATTTACATATAATTTCTCTAGAATATTATGGTTTCTTGGATGAGTGATCCTGTAAATTCTCTGGATCGCCAGCGTTTTACATTTCCGTTTTCGATTTTGCCTTTGGATTATGTTTTCATAAAGTCGCCGTCTTCTCACTTTTATGCGACTACCTAATGCTGGTAATGTAGCTACAGCTGCAATTGGAGTATGAGCCTCAATAGCTTCTTGAGAAGTTCCAACGGCTTCTTGAATCGGTTGTTGAAAATTTTCTTCGACTGGTTCTTCGACGACTTCTGGGTTTGTGTCACATTTAAGACCATCATCTTTTGCATCTGGTGGTGGCATTTGTAAAGTGATTTAAATAAAAGCTGTATATTATTTTACAAAATCAATGTAATGCTTTAAGAGTTGGAGAAAACATAGCTGTCAAACAATTTTAGTTGATTATCAAAACTTTTGCTTTTTTAGAATAAATCCTTTTTGTAAAATAGAATTACTATGAAATAAGTTTTATTACTATAAGATTTGCATAGCTTGAGGTTTTATGTCAAAGTATTTAAATTCACAAACTGTAGTCCTAGAATTTTAACTCAAGTGAAATGACTTTTACTACAAATTCTCGTATTCAGTGACTTCGATACATTTAGAATAGGTGTTATAGTTATCGCTCATAATGAGGTACCACTTTTGTAAGGTAAGGAATTTTGTTATTTCCAGAGGAGCAAACGCGTGTAATTGTTCATGAAGGGGAAACCTTAAGAATAACCTGCCAGCCTATGGGGCGACCTGAACCTACCGTTGAATGGCGCAGAGCTGATGCAACTGCTGTTATTCAGGTTCATATGTCCTGTTTACAATATATTTCATTTGTAGCTAAAGTTGTTGGAAGATTTAAATTTTCTGGTGCAGTCTTAAGTGAACGAAAACCTTATTGACGGTCAAGTCTTTAGTACTTTTCTTTTTATAAAAATTAGGAATAAATAAACTACGTTCATATTGAAGTAAATATTTGGAAATAAAACTAATTTTTGCTGTGGAACCTTGGATTGGAGAGTAATAATTTATTTTATGATATTTGAATATAACATTATATATTTTCTATATTATACATTGAAATAACCAGTATTTTGGTATCAAACTACAACACATAGCGTCTTCCCAAATGTGTTTACACTTTTATACATGGGATCGATGTTCTACTGTAAGAAGTGGTACACCATTGCTTCCCGGGGCTTAGTAGCAAATTGGAGCACCAGAACAAGGGGGCGTAAAGCCTGTGTAGTTCTGATTAAGTGCACTCTCTCACCAGTGAGACAGGTAGGTTTAGTGGGTAGTTTGTGCGACCTCCTCTTTCACCGGAGGAGAATTGGTTGGTCGGTTGGCGCAAGAGACCCACACACACACGAAGCAGGTGGCACTAGGCGCTGCTTTGAGTCTTCCTCCGTATCCAGACCAGTGTGCGTGTTGTAAGAAAAGACATTCCCCTTGCGTTAGCCAAAAAAAGATCGGATCGATGATGAAACATTTTAGCTAAAAGGTTATACATTTATTAATTTATGGATGACAAAGGCAATCGGAACCAAAATCTCTTGATGCTGTATGATAATAAATAGAAGAGTTGGGGTCAGGTAATATTCCTAAGTAATGTCTGATAATATATCAATAAATTTTCAAATATACGTTGATATCCCAGACTTACAAGTCTTGCATCGTCAAGCTGATTACCAATCCGCTGTATTAATGCAAATATTCTTGATTTTAAGGGCTCCTGGCGTGATGCCTCCGTGAGCGGGCATGTCCTGAAAATCCCAAGTATTTCAAGGTGGCACACTGGTAAATATGTGTGTTTAGCCAACAACGGAATGCTACCTCCTGCTAACCAGACCACTGATGTTGAAGTTCATTGTAAGTACCACTCTAAAACCTAAGAACTTGCTGTATTAACCTTCCATTCTTTACTAACATTTGGACATTACTTGAATTGGCTTAAAAGCAGTCTACTGTGTTTTACTAGATAAGCGTAAATTAGATTAACGTTGGGGTGTATACAATACACGTGTATTTTCCAAACGAACTATTTTTATGTCACCAGGATACTCTCACTGAAGTATAAGTGGTTTAGTCTATATTTAAAGTTAATTAATTTTGGAATATTTTTGTCCTTTTTCTTGTACTTGATAAATTAAAAAGTGAAGATATGTTAAAAAACTTAAACTATGGTTTTAATGAAATCGTATCGAAATCAGCAAATTTTTATGCAACCTAACTAATTTGTACCAATTCCGAGAGAATTCCTGCGGGATTCTCACGATATCTTGTCTTTCATTCGTCATCTATCTTTCCCACTCACACATCGTACCCATTGTTCGGAAACACTCAACTACTTCATGAAAAATATCCACTCATATGTTAGGAACTATTCATAATCCCACTTAAAATTATAATTGAAACTCATTAAGAACTATTATTATTTTTCAGTCAGCCCATACATCCGAGTGCCGAATAACAAAGTCTACGTAATTAATAAAACAGCGAAGATTGAATGCGAGGTAAATATCCCAAGTGAACTCAAATAAACATTATTGAAGGGTATGAAATAAATGATGATTTCTATAAGCCAGTTCCTCGAGCTAGTGTTATGAAAATTCATAATTAAACACTAATTGTACTTTTGGTAACTTTAGATCAGGTGTTACGGGCCGAAACTATATTTTATTTCGGTGTTTTAATTACTAAAATTCACAGTAGACGGGCTGATGGTCCACGTGATGAAAAGCGGTTACATCGTCTATGGACATTTGCAACACCAGAAGTGTTAGTAATGCAAATCCATTATCTTGTACAACTGTGTAGGGTGGATATATTATATATAAAATTCTCGTGTCACAATGTTTGTTCCCATACTCCTCCGAAACGGCTTGACCGATTCTTATGAAATTTTTTATGCATATTCAGTAAGTCTGAGAATCGGCTACTATCTATTTTTCAAACCCTTAAGTGATAAGGGGTGTCCACGACAATTTTTTTTTTTGATAAATTTTTAATTTTTTAGAATACAGCATTAAAAATACATACAACCCTAAATTTTCACACTATTTTTTATTTGTTAATTATAAACTTTAATTTTTTGGCAAGATTTTTAATCTTATTTTGTCATGACTTAGAATAAAAAAAATATATGACTCTTTTATATTCACAATTAGAACCGGTAGGTGGCGCTGAGATTGGATACTGGAATCCTCCTAATCACCTGGAGCGATTTTGGTGATTTTGTTTTTGTGTGTTTGAGTGGGTACCCGGATGGTTTAGATTCGCAATCAGAACCGGTACGTGGCTCTGGGATCGGATTCTAGAATTTTATTTTTTAAACGCAGGACAACGTCTGCCGGGGCCTCTAGTATAATATAATATAATATAGCAGGTCTAGACGATAATAAATGCGGAAGATGTCGCGCGTAACAGATTTTTTAGAATCGCTAAACCTACGGAAAGACTGCGTCTCACTGCGTATTATAGTCTGTACAATGGGAAGTGTTCCGAAGAACTGTTTGATCTGGTGCCCTAGCCATATTTTCACCACCTCACCGCTAACCACCGGTAGGATGTTCACTCTCATTTCTTTGACCTACTACGCTCAGCTATGCAACGGTACTCTACAACGTTTCTTCCGCGTAGAATTACGACTTGGAGGGAACTTCTCGCCGAGGTTGTCTCTCTGCGCTTCAAGATCATTTAAAAGCCGGTAACGCGTTGACAATACCCCTGCACGGTAACTACTTTCCATCAGGTGGGCCCTTAGCCTATTTGCTGCACTCCAGCAAATTGAAAACATTAGTTTCGTAAGTAACAATACTGGGAAAAATGGATAAATGGATCTTTGAAAGTTGCACCCGTGACTGAAAAATTGAGAGGAAGAAGACTAAGTTGGTATGGGCATATAATGAGGAGGGATGAAAGTCACGTGACAACAAGAATGTTAAACTACAAGATGGATGGGTACAGATGTAAAGGTAGACCAAAAAAAGGTGGATGGATTGTATAAAAGATCATATCATGATTTGTTGTGTGAAAGAAGATGTATGTCAGAATAGAGGAGTGTGAAAGGAAAATCCATATTGTGCCGATCCCAATTAATTGGGATATTGTGAAAGAAAAGAGAGAGAATACTGGGATAATCTGACTATGGGATTCAAGTTTCTTGTAACTTTATTTCCAGATCCAAGCCTGGCCGGAGCCTGTTTTAGCTTGGGAAATAGAAGGCGTGACATTGGAAGGATTAAGATACAAGACTGACGTGATCACCACCGGAGATCCTTGGCGTTGGATCATGAGACTGGAGATCCCCCAAGTTCGTGATCACGATTTGAAGAAGTACAGCTGTGTGGCGAAAAACGAACTTAAAAATCAAACTGTTAAAGGGGACATTTATTTGTCTTGTAAGCACACGTAGATTTTTTATATTTATTTAAATGAAGCACTAATCTCTATTATTTATTACTCTTGGACAGGCTGCTGTCAGTTTTTGGTGACAGTTTGATTAGCGCCATTTTGGTTCTGATAGTCAAGGCACTGAATGCAATAGTCCTAGTTAACTAAATACTTACAAGTGTACAATCTATTATATACTACAAAAAATAACCTTGTAGGGGATACTGTTAGTAGTTAAATAAAAGCACCGAAAAATATGTCTGCCAGGCTTCGGGGGTGTGTACACGACGTTAGAAATCAATTACGGCCGGTTGCGCTCGCTTCGAACGGGGACTCGCGTGTCACTGATTTTCAAAATGAACCAATCGCACCGTGTGGCGCACCCCGTCATGTTGCCCTTATTTTAATTAAAAAATTACAAATATTTGGCCGTAAATAGCGCGACTAGTGAACATAATGAGCCGCGTTTAAGAAAGTAGAAACATAATTTTATTATCATTAACAAAATATGTGTAAGTATAATTTAAATCTATTACATGTGTGCGTCGCTTACAAACCTAAAAAATTAATTAAACTTAAATTGTAGCAAACAGTCCGTACAAAAAACGTAAGAAAAAAATGTGTGTGTGTGTGTGTGTGCAGTTCACGCGTAGTAAAAGTGAAACAAAGTGTAACAAAGAGTGGGAGGGATTCTAAATTTTGTAACGTCATTTTTCATATACATATTTAAGTTTTGAAACACGAAATTTGATTTATTAACGAAAAACTTCTAAACATTTCCAACTCTACCTATATGAGTATGGTGTTTAAATTCTTAAATGTAATATATTCTATCTCATTCTCTCGCTTAGTCCTATAGATCGATGTGTTTATCTCTTTTTAGTGTCGCTTTGGCGTTTCATCGAGTTTTGAATCACAACGATTCTAAATAAAAATTTACTTCAAAAAATTACTGTGGCAATAATGACAAGACATACTAAAAAATCATATTGCAACATCAGTGTATTTTTATATTGCCATTTCGTAAAGATCGTAAGTATCTGAAAAAAAAACAAGAAAGAAAGAAAAAGATTTGTTGACTTAAAAAAGACGACGCTATACAGAAAAACACATAATACTGTTACGAGTTGCAGGACTCGAATTAAAATGCCGTTGGAATTATTATAGAGTTTATTAGAACTGTACAAACACGTATAACACAGGTACAAATAAAACCGAACATAACAAACCCAAACGTAATGCAGAAGATCGTAATTCAATAACACGCGCAAAGTCCGTCACTAAATAGATTACCGAATGTACACAAGTCTTGCTTCGCTCATGGTTATCGCTCGACTGCCTCTCGTCCCTCAATCGAGGCATTGCTTTATACTGCACAGATGCAATATGTCTGCCCGACCGCGTGACCGTACCTCCTAGAATCAGTTTGTACTTTAAATTCGACACACCTGGCTAATGAATGCCATAAAAGATTACAATACACAATGGGCTTTTTTTATCACAAATTTTAAACACAAAGTAAACAAAAGAAGTCCAAATGCCGAAAGGTAATAAAATGTGTTTCTACAGGTATGCAGGTGTGAATTTGTCTTTGTCGGCGTCTAGGTCGTAACAATACATTCACAATAAATTTTACACAAAAACAAAAAAAAACCTGATTCACAAAACACAAAACATATATAATAATTAAATAAATAAGGCTTGTACGTCGAGATTTTTAATCAACGAGGTAATATTATCAAGTAAAAAGGTAGAACATAATTTATGTTTTGTAGATGCGGGACCAAACCAACAAGTGCCGGTACAGCAGCCGATGGAGTATGGCTCCCAGCCGCCTGCCTTGCGCTCCTACGAGGACGTGTGTCAGGTGAAACAGTGCCCGTCATGCCCGAGATGCGACAGGGCACTACTGATCACCACCATGAATGGAACAACCAAACCTAGGAGGAACACGAGTGAGCACTTATTACCGTTTATGGATCTCATTATCACTGAACATCAGACAAGCTAAATCAGTATTGTCTTTCAAACTCATGGTTGCTAATTATTTTTGGTCTTCTCAGTGCTTATTCTGTATGTGTGATATGTTTTAAGTTTATATAGTAGATAAAATCTATTATTATTTTTAATTAACTTATTTATGTTTCAAATGTTTCATATTATTTATTGTCAACACCATTGGTCCCCAAACATTTTTGTCTCGTGGACCCCATAGCAATCTTTACTATACTGGGTGGACCCCCTACCTATTGAATATTGAATTTTACAGATTCATCAGATTCAAATGTTTTTACACACTTAAAAAATAGGAAGGTCTCAATTTATCGTGTAATTGTATGTACGTTCAGCCATATTTTTTTGTTTTTGAACCGATTTTAATCGTTCTTTTTGCGTTGAGTTCAGTAAAGCTTCAAAATAGTCCCATATAAATTGTATTACTATTGGACTTTGGGTTACAAAGATATAGCAGAAACTTGCTTAAAAGAATTCACTACTATCGACCCCTTTGCAGCTGGCGGACCTCCAGACTTTGTTTTCGCTGACGTAGACCCCTTAAATTTCTATGTGGACCACTTTGGGGACCTATGGTCTACACCACCACTGTCGTGTTTTAATATTTTCCTTAATTTAGGTAGACGCCTGGACGAGATAGATCGCTTTAATCGATAAGGCCGCCCTTCGTTCAACATTTATTGTACCTAATTTTTGACAACGCAATTTAATTTTTGATGAACAATATTCATTATTGGCTTTTGGTCGCGTGAGACATCTACCAGAAAGGTTATATCTCGATAAAGCTTATACGCCTCAGGGCCCCGGGGATCCATGTTCTAAATTGTTTTAAAGAAACAAATTTTCTGAAGGTGTCTATGGTATTGCAGATTGTCAACTCTATGCGATAGGGAAGCCTGTTTATCATCGCTATAAGGACGAACTTTTCGGAGCTTGGCTTCGAGACTCAAATTCCTCGGATACACAGGTATACACTAATACGTTCTTTTTGTTTTCTTAACATCTCAACTCTATCTGAGATAATGTTAATGTTGGTGACCGCTTCATGCAGATGAAACAATGTATTTAATGCGTTATTTGTGATGCAACATTATTATTAATTCCATTCTATTCTATTTTTCTTCGGCGATGGCTCCAACGCTTTAATACCCGTTGATTTTGCCAATGTTGGAGTAACTATGCAAAAATGACGGGTGATCAGAATATATTATACTAGCTTTTGCCCACGACTTCGTCCGCGTGGAGCAGTAAATAACAGATAGTTAAAAAAAAACCCCCGATTATGAAACATTCTTCATTGGTGCTCCGCTCCTATTGGTCTTAAGCGTGATGATATATAGCCTATAGTTTTCCTCGATAAATAGACTATCTAACACTGAAAGAATTTTTAAATCAGACCAGTTGTTCCTGAGATTAGCGCATTCAAGCAAACAAACAAACAAATTCTTCAGCTTTATATATTAGCATAAAATTATAATTAAAACTTTAAAGCGTGAGGAAAGTTTTCTGATAATCTGAGGATAATTGTTATTAATTGTTAAAAAGCTTAAGCACTGTCAGATAACGTATGTAGTATATACACTAATGTAGCTAATCATTAACGGTGTTATTGTTAACACTATAAACAAGGCTTTTTGGCAACAATCACTAACGCTAACATGATCCGAGATGGAATGCTAACTTAAGTGCAATTCGTGTATAAACGGAGAAATAATACTATGTAATTCCTGCGGCCGGACTGTAGTAAGAGGCGACAAAACAACCTACAGCCAACTACTAGGACATTCGCTCGTCTGAATGATTACCAGCCCTGGTATAAAGTATGCCTCTATAACAACATTGAGCTGTGTTCCGGCATTCGCGGTCAGATTCCAGTCCCCCTTCGAGGCCAGCAGTATAAGCACTTTTGCTGTTGGAAATATCCATAAGTGTCGATAACTACTCCATCAGGTGGGCTGTCAGTCTGTTTGCTGTACAGCAATAAAAATCAACTAAAATAAATTGGATAAATGTTTAGCAGTTCGCGTACAGTAAAATAATCTTTACCGAGAACAAAATTTTTTGTTATTTGCCTACCGAATACTAACGAAAGCATTTTAACGAAAATGCCCCGATGTCCAAAATTACTCAATGGATATTGTTTAAAACATTTTTTTCGGCACTTACCTTCTGCCTTGATTTTTTTGAACCACCCTTTCCCCTTGAAATGTTTGAGACTCCGAAAACTTTGGGAAGCTATTTATTAAAAAGCATTAAGGAACATCATAATGTTTCTTAAAGGCCCAAGGCGTTCAGAGATTATACCCCGACTATAAGACGAGATGACGAGAAGACCTAAGGATGTTTCTTAACACTAAGAAGAATGGGTACTAATGTAAACAATGTAATAAATAATAATGTTAATTACAGCGTGAAAAGCTCTGGACGACTCAAGAAAATGATGTGGAAAGGCTTCGTGAGTATAGAAGCAAGGCCAGCTTTAAATCAGACAACGTCGACGAATACCATAAATTACAGAAACCGTTCTTTGTAAGTGTCCATCATCTCATCATAATTATTTTAATATAATTTTCTTTCTAAATTTAGGTAGCATGTTCTGTATTTTATAGACTTTGATGCTTAATATTATAAATGCGAAAGTAACTGTGTCTGTTACATTTTCAAGGAGAACTGCTTGATCGTTTTTGCTGAAGTTTGGTATATAGATAAATAGATAGATAACATTTTATCGCTCACCAAATATACAATATCAAAAACACACAATTACAATATTGTCATGGTAGAAACAATAGGCGGCCTTATCGCTTAAAGCAATCTCTTCCAGGCAACCTAACTGAAGGAATAGTTTAACCTAATCTGGCGATGTAAGTCGTGCAGATTATTAGGCATATCATAAGTAAACGAACTTAAACTACATATTTTATAAATTATATGGATAATTTTATACGTCATACAAATGAAGTTTTATCTAATAAAGTACTTGAATTTTATAATAATATATAATATTATAGATATATAATACAATAAAAGATAACTTATATGTATTGTATTCTACCCTCAAGACTATAAGTAGAATATTGAGCCTAGATAACCGTCTTATTATTATTATTTTATAAATTAAATACAGACACTTAAATTACTTTACAAATATATATAGTATATATTTAGTCTCAATCTCAATATCAAGAATGAACATGGAATACTTTTCTTCCCGGACAATTGGCTAGTTTCCGGGATAAAATTAAGTAAATTTTCCAGGGGCCAATAGCGCCTAGGTAAAAATTTAATGCAATGTAACCAGTATGAATGCTGACTCTATAAATAAATTAGGGCTATTCACTACATACATACATACATACATAACTTCACGCCAGTTCCCTTGCGGGGTAGGCACGAACAACAGAGCGCCATTTAGGCCCATTCTTACACACCTCACTTGCTTCTTTGACATTCATAACTCTTGTCATGCACACTCGTCTGTTCTTAAGGCTCCTGACATCACCCTCCGCTAGTACACGATCAATTTGATCATGGAAGGTGTATCTTGGCCTTCCACGACTTCTGCATCCATCCACTTTTGCATTGTATATCTGTTTAGTCATTCTTTCATCATGCATTCTTTCCACATGCCCGAACCACCGGAGCATTCCTTTCCTTACCTTCACCCCGACACTCTCTTTCAGACCAACTGTCTTTCTTACTTCGGTATTAATTAATATATATAGTTATTCACTAGAGTTAGAAAAACCCTAGTTAGGCTATAAAGTGAACATGATATTTTAACGTTTTCCAGGGTAATGGTCACGTAGTTTACAGCGGGTCCTTCTTCTATCAAGCGAATGAATCAGGTCATCCAGGGGAAATCATCAAATACGATCTTATACAAAGTAGGATTAAATCTGTTCAATTGCCGCATGCAGCTGGTAGGCTTTATACTGCTCAACACAATCAGGTAGAATCTTGTCTAGTGCATTATATTTATAATCAGTGAAATGAATCAATGAATTAATTAATTTAATTAAATGAATGAATAGAACGAAATGAATGAATGACATATTTATTCTTGCATAAATGTAGTTAGATACAGATGTTATTCTTAAAAATAGTCCAGTACATTTTATCACATTGATGGTGTGGAAACTATCGTTTTAAGTATTAATTTATTTCTGTATCTATTATATTACAAGCATATATATAGCAGCATGCATCGCTTAGGAAGTTTTTATGACGTAATGGACATAATGTTGTAATTATCACATAGTGATGGTAAAGGAACATTTCGTAAGATAATTTGTACATCAAATTACCTTAGACCTACTTTAGACCTCGTCGACCACCAAAACCAGCTTTCGTTTATGTTAAGCTCTGAGAAACCGATTTCGACCCCAGGGGGTCGATATCGACCACTTTGGGGATCCCTACTTTAAAGAATTGAACAATAGTCAAAATCTCTATTACTAAATATGGTCACCTTGTCACACGTTGGGCGCCACGCTTATGCTTTAAAAATTGTGACGTGTCGACCTCACTGATGATTATTTTATAATAGTACATTATGGTACTAGTGTGTAACATTGGTGATTACCGCCGAGGGGCCATTGAGACTCGAGCCGTAGGCGAGGGTCTTAAGAGAGCCGAGGACGGTAGTCATCAATACACACGTGTATCATACGACGTTTTTCAACACACTTGTGAATAAAATAACAACAAAAACTCATTTTATTTAGTAGATAAAAAAAAGTTATATATGAGTGAAAGTTTTATTTATTAAATACGTACGAGTTAAAAATATCTATTTAAATAAGAAGTTGCAGGAAATGTGCAAGCAATAGGAACATTAATTTATTTGTTCTATAGAACACGATCTTTTTTTATTTAATAAAAACTTTTTTAAGAACAAAGCAACTCAACCAATAAAATTTAAAAAAAAAATCTATAACTCACTAGTGAGTTATAATGTTATTTACTCACAGTTTGATAATGGGTGTCATTCTGTGCCTAATTGCGGTGACCATAGAGCCACTTTATGAGCAAGTGTGTTGAAAAACTATTTATCAATTCTCTTTTTTCGTGCACTTATGGAAATGCTAATATAAATAAATGAAACCCCAGCCTCGCAGTTGTAAATTTATATTAATAAATATTTGTTTTCAGGTAGATTTCAGTGCAGACGATAACGGTCTGTGGGCTATTTATTCCATAGAAGGCTCTAACAATACTGCAGTGGCAAAGGTAGAATCAAGTTTTGGTATCAATAGTAACTAATCTACTGTAAACAAATTATATTCTATGAATGAAAAATACTTTTTTTCAAAATCCCTTCTTATTTCATGGTTTGAAATGTAACGTCAATAAAACCGAATACATGGTGTTCAAAGATAGGGCCAAGTGTCTCTGTGTACTCAATGAAAGTCTAATCTAATATATAAAATTCTCGTGTCACAGTTTTCGTTGCCATACTCCTCCGAAACGGCTTGACCGATTTTGATGAAATTTTTTGTGCTTATCCGGTATCTATGAGAATCGGCCAACATCTATTTTTCATCCCCCTAAATGTTAGGGGTAGTCCACCCCTAATTTTTTTTTTTTTTAGACAAAATTTTTAATTTCTATTTTTTTATGATACAACATACAAAAATACATACAACCCTAAATTTTCACCCCTCTACGACCAACCGCTATTTTTTTATTTGTTAATTATAAACTTTAGTTTTTTTGACAAGTTTTTTAATCTTATTTTGTCATGAGTTAGAATAAAAAAAATATATTACTCTTTTAGATTCACAATTAGAACCGGTAGGTGGCTCTGGGATCGGGTTCTAGAATTTTATTTTTTAAAGGCAGGGAGGACAACGTCTGCCGGGGCCGCTAGTGTATTATAAATGTTATCATAGTTAACAAATTTATTAAATAAAATTTGGTAAAAAATATTACAAATAGTATGGGTGACGAATCGCCGTCCATTGGAACGTGCCCAAAACTCTGGCCACATTGCCGCGCTAAATGACACAGCCGATGCGTTGTCCCAAGTACAGGCCAGCCTTTTGGTCACATGAGCGCAGTGGAAGCTTGCTGGGTACATAACCTGTAGGTGCTGAATGCGCCTACTAATCATAGATTTCAACCATACAAGAAAAAAAAATGTAATAAAAATTATATTGACATGTTAAAGGAAGAAACATGACTGAAGCAAATATGTCGCCTCGCCAGGTGGTAGGGCATCTGCCCGACTGGATGGCGACCACCCCTGGTCTAGAGTATACCGCCATAACAACCTTGTGTTGTGCTCCGGCATTAGTGACCAGGTTCCAGTCTCCTTTAAGAGAGCAGCAGCGCATTTGTAGCACCTTTGGTGTTGCAAATGTCCATAGGCGATGGTAACCGCTTTCCATCAAGTGGGCCGTCTGCCTGTCTGCTGAACTCCTGCAATAAAAAAATTAAAAAAAATATATGTACATATAAAAATGGAACATGTCAGTACAGTAAAGAATAAAGAATAAAAAACTGGTGATTATCATAAAGTTCGTAAAGGTAGTATACTCTAACAGACTTCTATCAAGCGAGATGATAGGTCTCGATAAAATCGATAGGCTTCGGGACCTCGGGGCCCTAGAGTCTCAACAGCCAGTGCCGTAAATAGGGCGGTGCCACCGGTGCCCAGACACATGACGTAGACTCTGGGGGGCGCAAGAATGGCCAGACCAGGCAGGACTATTATTTTTCCGATTCGCTCCTGATAAGTTCCCGCTGCGTCCTTAGTGCTCGATTCCAACACATACGTACCTACATTCCAGTATCATCAAAAACGTCTGTTAAATTAGACAAAACATCGCACTCATTTTTTTTTGGCAGCGCACATGCGTATTTGTATTCTAGTTCTTTAAAAAAAAATATTTTTCTTCCACAATATTAGATAATTGGTCCACCAACACCAAGGTCCTTGTGAGTTATTTTATCACCCTGAATGAAATAAAGTAGGCCCATACATAACATTGCTCTAGCTAGGGTACCTATAATATCTAAAAAAACAAGGGCGCAGTTATAGAAGCTCGCATAGGGCGCATTAAACATGTATGAGGCGTTTTTAACACGGCTGTTAGTGGTAGATGGGACGCAGCCAAATTGTCAACGCACGTGACGTCCCACACTAATGGTCGCCCCATCTTCCAAGGCACCAAATACATCCCGTCCGGTTTCTTGCCATCATCGCAGCACAGTCCATTCGGTACTAGAATTATAGTGACAAGAACAGATTACCCATACTTGTAGAGATTAAATAGAGTTGCGGAATATATTTGTAATGTCTGTATCTGTGTGCTTTATGTAGGTACTGATTTGTGTTGTCTTAATGATAAATGTATTAATATTATTTTCCAGCTGAGCTTCGATACCAATAAAGACAGCTTCAATATAGATTATATTTGGAATATTTCCCTAAACCACAGGCAGGTATGTCAAAATCACAGTTGAAACGTAGTCTTACATGTACAATGTTTAGTTTGAAAGAAAGAATGAAAGACGTTATTTGAACACATAGCGATGTAATTACATTCCTTATACATTATTATACACAGCACATCTTGAGAATTTGTACACTGCACTTTCAGCAAAGAAGGTTTGCACTCAGCATATTGCTGTGCCGGAATTATATCCGACACAATGCTGATTTTCTTTGCAAACCTTCCTTTTGGCGTACGTCCAAAACGACCCAATTTTGTTAGACTAATTCTATTTTGATTAGAAGAGGACAATAACTAATAATCAACAGAACTCATATAAATATGATAAAGTCATAAAACAGATGAAGGCGAAACGATAATGAAAATTGCTGGATTAGAATAAATAGCATAGAAGAAATATAGACCTGGACACTAACGGCAGGATAGCCCACAAATTCCAAGTCACTAAGCGAGCTGTGTTGTTATGGATAAACTAGCAAGGGGCGTGTTCCTCAAGTATCTCACAACGCCCAAAATGCTCCGTCTGCCGTTCCACAGTGCGACCACGGTCGTTATGGTCATGGCGAAAACGTCACTAATGACGTCATCATTTTCGCTCACACAGCGCTCACAACGACCCATATCAAGAGGTGGGTCGAAGTAAGCGTTGAACACAGAGCATTAATTGTCTCTATCGATTGACATTGAAAAAGGCGCGACTTTCAAATCAACCAATGGCCTTTATGTATTTCGTCGTTAACCCTTTAGCTCACTATTAGCACATATGTGTCCGCGATGAGAGTCCAGATCGCGTTTGTGCACGTGATCGTTAATTGTGTTGTTGTCTCACCCTGTTTATATAGGAGTTGTATGATTTGTATGAAATGGGTATATTTTCTTGGTATATTACGAGATAGTGATAGTGTTAGTCTTGCGGCTTTTTGGTATATCGATAAGTATATCGATAATTGTCTTAAGGGTTAATGACATGAACGCTTCATAATCCTTTCCACTAGAGTTTATGATGGTAACACCCGCAAGGCGCAAGCAAGTGGAATGAGAAAAATTGCGGTCGTGTACGTAGTCGTTGTGAGTCTGTTGTGGAACGTAGCCTAAATCAGCAAGTAGAAACGGCAACGGGTTTATCACTGCTGCCCCTGGACCGATGAACGATGGAGCAGATGAGTCCTGGAGTAGAGGTCGTGTCACCGTAAACGTAGTGTACGACCACTTCCAGGGACCCGATTCTGCTATTAATATGTCGTCAAATCGCTGGACACTACGGTCTCAATCACAGTTTTGACTGATTTCGGTATTTTGTTAATTCCAATGGCTTGCCCGTGGCACGCCACTCTTATCTTCATAAGAGAAAACTAGCGAAATAAATGTTTAAATTTTTGGTAGCTTTTGGATATTAAATTCGGCTAACTCTATTTCTACTATTGGTATTGCCAATTTTTTTATATTATTATTCTGCCGCGACGATATCGAGCAGATACTGTAGATTTAGTAGAATACGAATTTCTTTGAACATCTTTACAACGCTAAGATATTGATATAGCAGAATTGGGTCTCAGCACTGTAAATCGACGATTTGCGCAAGGTTGCCAACGGGCGCTGAATGAAGACAGCGGTAGACCGGAACATTTGTCGCAAACTTTGAAAGGCTTATGACCAGCAGAGGACTGCGATTGGCTAATGACGATACCAAAAGGCTGTCTAAGCGACATCTGTGCTCGAATGGGCTAAGTCTTTGCCGTTCTAGCTCACTAGTACGTAGAGGGTCCCGGGTTTGAATTCTGGCATAGTAAAATTCATAAACGTGCCTCTCCGTCATTTACTGTGGTCTGGTTGTCTGGGATCGACCCCAAAGTGCTCGTCATATATTCGATTCTCCTATCCTTACAATCCCAATTCTGTTCTAGAACTTAACAGCTATGACAAGAATAATATGTCCAATAATCGTCAAAAGTCAATGTATTTCAGGTAGGTGAAATGTTTATCGTCTGCGGGGTGTTATATGCTCTGGACTCGGCAACCGAAAGGGACAGCAAAGTTTCAGTGGCAATTGATCTTTACCTCAGCAAACCTGTCGAAGTATCGCTGCAATTCACGAACCCTTTTAGAAAGACTACGCAGCTTGGATATGACCATATGCACAAGGTAACATAATTATTATGTTATTAGCTCAGAGGATGGAATAAAAGTATAAACGGAGTCTACATGAACACAAGCGTCAAATGAAGTGAAACATTTCTTTTTAAAACTTGTATGCATAAACTTATGTAGTTATACTACATATAAATATACCTACACATTGAACGCGTTCTTTCAGTATCTCACAACGCCCAAAATGCTCCGTCTATCGTTCCACAAGGCGACCGCGGTCGTTATGGTCGCACACAGCGCTCACGACGACCCACGTCGAGAGGCGAGTCGAAGTGGGCGTTAACCACAGAGCATTAATTCTCTCTATCTCTTGACATTTAAAAAGGCGCTATTTTCAAATCAATCAATGACATTTGTGTATTTCGGCGTTTATGACATCAACGCCCCATAATCCGTTCCACTAGAGTTCATGATTGTATCGTCCGCAATTCGAACGAACGAATATTAACGTCCGATAGAACGTAGTCGTTGTGAGTCCCTTCTGGGACGTAGCCATTTTTTCCGTCTGACTGGAAACTATGCCATCCTTATCCGTATTGATTGATATCATATTGCCGCGCAATCGACTTTCTTTAGCCGGCTTCACTCTGACAGTTCGGGGCCCCGTCTACCTACATTGTTTGTCTAAGGTTATCAACCATAAAAATAAAATATGAAGAAAACTTCGGCTATTGTTTTAATTTATTTTTCCATTCATAATAGTCAAAATTTAAACAAATAAAACGATCTGTGAGCCCATGTAGTTATATTGTAGGAGTTTTCAAATTTACTTATTATACTTGGCTATTTTTAATATATAAGTATGCTTCATTTTTGTCTGCATTTTAAACCAATGATGCTCATGCAAACCATTGCGAAGTTGATAATAATGGATTTTCAGTGAAAATTATTTTTATTACCAAGAAACAATATAAAGCAGCATCTGTTAAAATTAACTAAACTAGACTAAAGTAGATAATTGAAATTATTAATAGATGGCAGTATTTTAATAGTACTATATAACTCTAACAGATGGCGCTACACTACTTTTCATAACTTTAAAAGGAGCTAATTAGGACTTTTGGGTTATAATTTGATAGTTATCCTTTTTCACTTTAAATCTTTTATTCCTTAATTCGTTTCAGGAACTTTATTCTTGGGATCGAGGGAATCAACTGACATATCCAGTTCGGTACAATGAACTGCCTGGTCCATAGGAAGAAATAGGAGGTCATATGAAGACTGCAATGAAGCAAAAGATCTTTTCATTTTATATAAAATATTACATCGTTTATTAGATTCAGATGAATAAAGCGTTTTCTCTAAGCTTTATTGTAATAATAATATCAACATAGTTTCTAGCTATAGGTTGCTGGGTGAAGGGCAGCGTACAGAAGATGATACTCGTGGACACTACACGAATCATAAAGAGGTTCTTGCCTCTGGAAACCGGTACCTTGAGCCCTAAGCCCCAGGTCCCGCTTAATTATGTTCAAATGGTTTTAATAAAACAATTTACAATAAAAATTATTTACAAAAAAATTGTCATGACAAATAAATACGTTATGATTAGTAGTAATACTAATAATTTTATTAAGTAATGACATTTTGTACATAATATAATTTGTTACGGATAATTAATCAACTGTATTTTTTATTTCTTTTGCCTTTCCCATTAACATGAACAATGATTATTAATCGAGGTGCATTCTCAAAAAAATATAATTAACGAAACAGGAAAAATCAGTCAAATTCGTGCAATCCAAGAATAACAAAAGATCGTCCAAGGAGGTGATAAATGTCCACTGCATTTGTCACTTGGCAACGGAACCCTGAAAAAAATCAAACGATAATATTCCATATTTTAAATACTATTCACTGAAAAAAACTTTCAACCTTCTACATGTGTGACTCTCTTAATTTTAATTTTTTCCACGATTTCACTACATCCCTACATAGCGCAGTTATAAAATACGCCTTGTAAAAATTAAATATTTCTACATATCAGACATGACGATATCGCTAGATAGCTACGATACTATAAACCATGATAAAATTGTACTAAATTCTAAAATAAAATAATTTAAATAATACTGGATAAATAATTAAACCTATATCTGAAATGCAACGAAATATATTTGCTCGTTCCGTCTATGACAAATCCCGCGTCAGAAAATTTTAAAAAAAGAATCACAAATCGTCAAAACGGAATCGAGTAGGCTTTGCAAAAAAGCTCTAAATTGCGGTGCGTGTCTGTGGCAGAGAGGCGAAGTCATCTCGTCCCCCCATTTTTGCCACAAAAGCTGGCAAAGGCTATACATTCAATGACTTGGCAGAAGTTTATGGAGATAGGGCTGTCAAGCTGCCATGTGCCAAGTACTTACTTTTCTTTAAATATTATCTGTACCGGCCTGAACTTTTATGAACATTAATAGTCTATTTAAAGTACCTATGTAGTATAAACCATAAGTAATTTCGTTAAAAATTTAATGTAAAGTACGGCTAGTACTCTCACTCGGGTTTTACCCATGTTATTTTTTAATCTGGTTACTGTGAAAATTTTAAACATTCCTAGCTTGTTCGTTCTCTCATTTTATTTTTCAAAATACCAGCTACATTTCATGTAAATCAGTGATCCTAGTGAATAAATAAAGTTACATTTTACATTTAAATGTAGCATTTTAATACGAAATGTAGCTTTTATAAATTATATTACAGTTATATTTAATTAATAGAAAAATTAAGGAGATAGATATATATGTATATTGATATTTTTTTTTTTAATTTTGTTCAAATACGAATGGTGATTTCATAATCTATGGTTAGCCAATTATTACATTAAAATATCATGCAATATTAAGAATATTTTAGGAATTACTAGAACAGATAACGAATTAATGTCCTATAACGACGCCCATCCCAATCTTGACCGCAATCCGGTGGATCAATACTTGCTTCAAACGTCCACATTTAAAACGGGGAACAGATATTTTACACTCATTAACACTTTAACAGGATCGGTTGCATAATGAATGGCAGCCCTGTTGCCTGTATAGATGAGATTCGCCCGCGGTCCGCCATCGGATCAATACGTGCGCACGACGCCATCTAGCGGCCATCGCGCAGCCAAATTGCAGTTTAATAGTTCATTAGATCAGGCAAAAATGGCGGGCGAAACGACAGTTTAAATTCGGAACGATATCGATTCGGCAGCTCACTGGCTGGTTGGATACAATTTTACTCGTAATAACCATACAGCGTTATCCTATTATTATTGGCGGAATAACAACTGAAATAATTGTCGATAGCTCAACACTAACCGCGGAAATTGTTAAAAATAAAATTTGTAATAAAAAGAAACAGGATTCGAAACCATTCTAATTTTTAAATGGCGTTAATGCTATAAAAAAAGTTGGCCATAAACTAGTAACAGCATCGATAAATTTATAAAAGACAAAATAAACCATTTCGGATTCTATTTATTTAAGAGACTATAGGTACAAAACAGAAGGTATGGATGGATTGTGTGAAGGATGACATGATGATTTATGGCGTGACAAAAGATGTACCTATGTCAGAATAGAAGAGTATGGAAGTCGCCTCCTCCTTCTGCTCGCCGTACCAGTTTGCTCCGCTTCCACCTAAAAAGGACGCGTCGGCGCCAAAGGGCCTACTAAATGGCTAGGCCGAATACTTTTAGCCCTGGCATAAAGTCGAAGGACGGAACACCGAGGGGTTTCAGCGGGTATCCCTGACCGTGGTGTGGTAATAGCATTTCTTGATTGCGGTGCTAACAAACATGGCGAATCCCAAACTACGCATCGCGTTTTCCCTCGTTAAAAAAAAGGACTATGGAAACAAAAGACACATTGTACCAACCACAAATAATTGGAAAAAGCTGGAAGAAAAGGGAGATAGAAAACAGAAATAATATATTACTTACGTTAAATATATATACTTTAATATTAAGAACATATATTGTTAATGGCTCTTTAAATAAATCATCCTTTAAGCTTTGTGGGAGCAGCTGTTAGCTATAAACCAAAAGCCTTGACGTGACTATTTATTAATAACACTGTCGGTACAAGGTTCTGTACACTAGTGTTTTCTCGGTTTACAATGCTTAAACACCCTTCTCACACCACCTTCACCCTCAGGGCCGGCAAATGAATGAATCATTGCGCATTCAGAACCTTTAATCGGTGTATATCTAGTTATAAAGTCTGGATATATTTTTTCTTTACATATTATCATGACCATTTAGGTTTTTTGTATATTGGTTTCTTCGAAAAATAATGGATTTTTAAATCATTATCCCTATAAGCTTCGGTCATTAATAATAATAAAACGTAGCTACCCTTATAGGAACTTTACCCGTTGACTTTGAAGACCTAGGGCTCAAGACCTGTTCTACTTACTTACTTACAGTCATAAAGCATTACAGGTAGAATACAATATAAGTATGCTTCATTATACTAGTTAATAATTTAATGTTGGTCTGAAAGAGAGTGTCGGGGTGAAGGTAAGGAAAGGAATGCTCCGGTGGTTCGGGCATGTGGAAAGAATGCATGATGAAAGAATGACTAAACAGATATACAATGCAAAAGTGGATGGATGCAGAAGTCATGGAAGGCCACGGGACACCTTCCATGATCAAATTGATCGTGTACTAGCAGAAGGTGATGTCAGGAGCCTTAAGAACAGACGAGCTTGCATGACAAGAGTTATGAATGTCAAAGAGGCAAGTGAGGTGTGTAAGAATAAGCCTAAATGGCACTCTTTTGTTCGTGCCTACCCCGCAAGGGAACTGGCGTGAAGTTATGTATGTATGTATGTAATAATTTAATGTATTGTATTATATTACTATTACGTAATCATACATTTAATAAACTTAGAACACGAGTAGGTGCCAGCATAGTGAAGCATTTTAAAGTAGGACCTAAAAGTGTCAGTTCGCTTGTTGACGCGTTGCGTCAGTCCTGTCAGTCCGCAAGACAAAATTTCAGTGTGACCAGCTCCAATAGTTCCAATTCCCTACTGTTTAAAAATACTCTATTTATTTGGAACTTTATTTAATTTTGTATTTTTTGTGCGTGTCAGCGTAAATAATTACATGGCATCTTACGTATACATCGATTGTATTCGTGCATTAACTCTGAATGTAATTTTCTGAGAAACTCTAGATATTATTACTCTAAGCTATTAATTATACCTATATAAGTACAATAATAATATTTATTTCACCAATAATAACATGTTGCACAATTCAGACCATAGACCTCAGACGAACGAATAAAAGTGTTGACGGAGCCTATATCAATAAATGTCAAATAAAGTAAAACATTCTTTTAAAACTTGTGTGCGTTAACTTACGTAGTAGGTATACACATGGTTTGCGTCTGTGATGTTAATAGTAATGTATCCAGTGGAAACTATTTCACCTCTATCCGTACTAATTCGATTATTTCAAGTTCTCGTAAAGCACTGTAGCGCGATCAGCTTCCTATCCAAAATCGAATTCCTTCAGGCGTGTTCACTCTGAGAGCTCAGAGCTCGGTCTAGTTTGTTTGTCTGAGGTGCACACAGTCTAATATATAGTTACAGTAACATTTACGGTAGTTACATGGTTTGAAACAGTGATTTGACTATTTTATATAATGATATCAGTAAGAAAAACTTTCTAAGCAATCAAGCTCCTAGGCCAAGATTCGAACGTCCTTGGAATGATATGCAGGATGTATATGGTGTTAGCTACCTGGATTTATATTAGTCTTACGTTGAAACTAGCGTTGCCCGGCTAGGTGTCCCGATTTATGCGGGACTAAAATTTTCAGGGGTTTGGGGACGCGTCCCGACAAATCAATAAATTTGTTAAAAAGCATTATCAACTAAAAATTAAGAATATTATTATAAGAAAATTAAGAATTTCATTATTACAAATTGAAGTGATTAAATCTTAATTTAAAAAAACCCTTGTTATTTTTGTTTGTGCCGATCTACAACCCTAATTCCCGATTTCCTAACTTCCTAACTATACCTATATATATAACCGATTCCTAAGTTCTGCCGCGATTTAAAACAAATTGGAATTGGCAAGAGAGTTGGTCTGAAAGAGAGTGTCGGGGTGAAGGTAAGGAAAGGAGTGCTCCGGTGGTTCGGGCATGTGGAAAGAATGTATGATGAAAGAATGACTAAACAGATATACAATGCAAAAGTGGATGGATGCAGAAGTCGTGGAAGGCCACGATACACCTTCCATGATCAAATTGATCGTGTACTAGCAGAAGGTGATGTCAGGAGCCTTAAGAACAGACGAGCGTGCATGACAAGAGTTATGAATGTCAAAGAAGCAAGTGAGGTATGTAAGAATAAGCCTAAATGGCGCTCTGTTGTTCGTGCCTACCCCGCAAGGGAACTGGCGTGAAGTTATGTATGTATGTATGTATGGAATTGGCAACACTTCTCATAACTAGCAACTAGCGAAACTTCGTTCGCATTGATTCGGCAAAAGAAACAAGCGTAACTTTTGGTTAAATTCGTCAATTAAAACATATCCTAAGTGTCAAGTGTCTACCAGAGATGTAAGTTAGCTTTGTGTTTTGGGTTTCATTTAAATCTGTTCTGTAGTTTTCACACGATGTCCTTACAGATAAAAATTCTAAAAGTTGCATTTTCGAATTTTCTGGTCCGAAAGAAATCCCTCTGATTTGTCTCCTTTTTAAAATCTTTGTACTAACTTGACACCTTCAACTTATTTATTATAATCATAAATTAATTAGATAATCCAAAGATATGTAGAAACAACAATAATAATTCAATAATTATTCAAAGCTCTGAAGTAAAGAATATAAAATCATTCACAGAATTTTAATAGCTATAGTTATCGAGTTGTGTCGAAATCAATTTGAAAATATTGGGTTTAGTGAAATGTGCCTTTTAGAGCTGACATAACACAACTCCCTCGTTTGCCATCAAACAACGGCTTACAGTTGGTCTCAGATTTATGTTTGAAGATTAATTCAAAACTTGAATATTCGTGGATACATGATACTGGCTAGATACCATGATATTTAATTTGGAGTATTTATCCCCAAAAATTATTGGTTGGGTTAAAAAAATATGGGGTACTTAGATATAAAATATGTCTCTGGGATATACAAATTCAAGCCGAGCTTAAAATCTAATAATGACGACGGTCTTAATGTCATGTTACTTCTGGCATATTGAATAAATTGAATTGTAAATATTTCCAAAACTCGGTCTGGAGACCCTGTTAGACACATAAATCTTACAGAACCATATTTGATTGTGTGTCTGTGAGAGAGAGAGGAGAGAGGGATAACTGTAACTTTAGTCATATTCTCAACATTAAATTAATGTCGTTGGTACGTTGTGAGCACTGCTGGGCGTCGTCGTCGTCAGCCATTCGTAGTCCATTGCTGGACGTAGGCCTCCCCAAGACGGCGCCAGTTATCCATGTCCTCTGTTTTCTTCATCCAGCGCCTACCGGCGACGTTCCACAGGTCATCGGTCCATCGGGATGGAGGGCGTCCGACACTACGTTTACCGAGACGCGGTCTCCACTCCAGGACTCGTCTGCTCCATCGGCCATCGGTCCTGCGGCAGACGTGACCGGCCCACTGCCACTTCAACTTGCTAATTTTGCGAGCTATATCGGTTACCTTGGTTCTCTTACGGATATCCTCATTTATGATTTTATCCATAAGAGAAACACCCAACATAGCTCGCTCCATAGCCCGTTGAGCGACTTGGAACTTGTGGACCAATCCTGCCGTCAGTGTCCATGTCTCGGCCCCGTAGGTCAGGACGGGGAGGACGCACTGCTCGAAGACTATTGTCTTCAAGCATTTTTTTTTTATCGCTGGAGTACAGCAGACAGGCAGACGGCCCACCCGATGGAAAGCGGTTACCGTCGCCTATAGACGTTTGCAACACCAGAGGTGTCACCAACGCGCTGCCGGCCTCGAAGAAATTTTATGACACCCTTTTTAAAAAACCCCATGTTGTAGCGCTGTGGGAAAACCTCGGCTGGGAGCTCATTCCAAATCCCCACGGTACGCAAGAGAAACGTTCTAGAGAACCGTTGCGTACAAGAGCGTAGCGGCTCAAGGTAGTGGGGATTAACTCCCAGCCGATGGCGTGCGGATTGCGGAATAGTCGACAAAAAGACTTGACGAAATTATCGAATGCTGCCCAGCCCAACTAAATCCTCCTATTGGCTTCCCCCTCGAAGTTGTGCCTGTCTAGTTGTATTTTCTGTCCAAGGTAGACATATTCCTGCACAACTTCTAGAGGGACGCCATCGACGTTTACCGGTCTCGCCATGACGTGTTCATTGAACATGACTTTCGTTTGGTCCAAATTCATGCCGAGACCGACTCGTCGGGAAGATTCGTTTAAGCTGCCCAGCATTTCGGGCAGTTCCTCTAAAGTCTCTGCAAAGACAACGATATCGTCGGCGAAACGGAGGTGAGAGATGTGCTCGCCGTTGATGTTAATGCCCCGACCAGCTCAGTTCAGAGTTTTGAAGACATCTACCATCGCGTTGGTGAACAGTTTAGGGGAAATCACATCCCCCTGTCTCACCCCGCGACGTAAAGGTACAGGCTTCGCCCTCCGATCCTGGATCTGGATGGTCATCGTTGCGGCGTTATACAGGCATTTCAGCACTTCAATGTATCGCCAATCAATATGGCATCTTTGCAAAGACTCCACAACAGCCCAAGTTTCGATGCTCTGCTGGGCGTAGGCCTCCTCATACTCATGTCCATGCCGGTCTCTCGCTTTACTCATACAGCCTGATCCACGCATACCGATGACCTTACGTAAGTCCTCAGTCTGTCGAGCTAGAGGTCGTGCGACACTACGTTACGTCTTCTCCATCAGTTATCGGTCCTGCGGCAAACATGACCGGCACATTGCCACTTCAACTTGCTAATTTTACGAACTATGTCGGTTATTTTGGTTTTCTTACAGATCCTCATTACTGATTCTATCTATAAAAGAAACGCCCAACATAGCGCGCTCCATAGCCCGTTGAGCAAATTGGAATTTGTGAACTAATCCCGCCGTCATTGTCCACGTCTCAGTCACATAGGTTAGGACGGGAAGGACGCACTGCTTGAAGACTTTCTTCTTCAAGTATTGCGGAATTGTCGACGAGAAGTCTTACCGAATGCTGCCCAGTCCAATTGAATGTTCCTACTGGCTTCCCCTTCGAAGTCGTACCTGCGTTCTTAGATTTTCTGCCCAAAGTAGACATATTCCTGCACAACTTCAGAAAAGGCACTATCGATGTTTACCGGTCTCGGTGTGACATGTTTATTGAACATAACTTTTGTACCATGTACCATAAAATGTACCAACATTTTGGCAAATTCACGATCGTTGTTATTACTAAGAAACTGAAAGAAGAATCATAGATGCTACTGGAAACAGAGAGGTAATTCCTGTCAGCGTGGGAACAATATGCGATCCAAAGATAAATAGTTTAAGAATCCATATAAATGTCACTTTATACAACCTTGATGAAAATGCATTTGAACTTATTTCACTTTCATTACGCATCAGCTGTTTGTTTACATAATTCTCTATTATATCATTATGTATACAAATATACAACTGTGTTATATACGTATAGAAACGGGATTTCCTCGGTGTCGTCCGAGACATAGATATTTGTACAGCAAAGCGGCTTAAGCGCTTTTTAATCTAATTTATTTTTTTGTTGTCTTTTCATTGTTTGGATGTCTGTTCTTTTTTTGAATGTTTGTCGATTTATTTTAGAAAGTTCGTGCCGAAATTGTTTTGGAATGTTAATTTTGACGTTTTGTTTAAATGTTAGTTCGGAATTAATAGAAATAATGCGTCTCACGCGATAGTTAAATTAAGTAACTAAGTTTTATAAAATAAGGTACAAAAGTAACAACCATTCATTATTTGTAATTTCCAATACTATTTATTCATTTTATATTTTATTCCCAAAGCTGTGTACTTTTGAAATAGCATTAGGAATACCTAACGAATATTTTAGATTTACAAATAATCATTTGTATTCTAAAATATTCGTTTAGATTATGTATTCCAAATTTATTCATGTTTAAATTAATGTACTTTTATTGAGAACTTGTCAATGCTCAAGACGTTGTGTAAAATGTAAATATTTAAGTTTAATACATTGGTTAAATATTTTAATAATTGTTGGCATTAATTACAGAGCTAGCTGGCATTAATTTGAGCTAGGTATCTTCTACGATGTATTTTGTTTAGATCTAATAAACTATCGAACGATATTCAATACAATTTCAACCCGGACTTTCACAATGAGGTTAGTTTGTCCAATAACTAGTTTTGATATATCATTAGGCTGATGTTTACAAAAAAAATGATAAACAAAAAGGTCAACGATCACCGTTCACAATCCAGCGGCTGAAGCGACAATAAAGCGCTGCAAGCGGTAATCACAGCTGAGCTTGCCGGCAGGTCGGACACCTGACGTCGTCGCCCGCGCCCCCCGCGTCCCTGCCTTCCTTGACATGCTGCCCCCGCACCGCGCCGCGCCCATCAGCTGTTAATGTCCCCTTCCGCCCGCCACCCGGCCTTTCCCCTTCGTTTGTGTAATGTGGGGAGGCCGGGGAAGATTGTACTATTAACAATTAATGTCTTGGCATAATGTCGAGTTTATTCAATTTATTCGATTATTTAACGTAATTTCTGCTCTAAAGATACGAATTGGAAGATAATAGAAATATTTTATCTGAAAATTCAGTGAAAACTGAAATAATTAATGACAAAATTTAAAATTCTAGACCGATTGTAGTGTGTTACAGTTCTTCTAATACTGGAAAATTGTTGGAATTGTATCCAAAAAATTATCGTAACATGAAATATTTATTCGTTACTCTTACTATGAAAACATTTCGTAAATGGAAACAGAATATTTACAGACCCATTTACTGATGCACTTTATTTAAAGAGCATGCGGTTCATAACATACAGTTTAAAGGTTTGTTAATTTATGAACTTGCTTGCTGCTCTTTGTGCTGCTGAATAGATTTGGAAATCTGTTCTCCTAAAGATGTATGTATGTATTATATATGTATAAAGCATATTATGAAAACTAGTTAGAAACTTATTTTCGGATTATTTCGTGCAATATGAGGTTTAAGGTGAAAGTAGTCCCAAAATTTTACTGACATTTGTGGAGCTCTCCGAGATTCATGGTCATTTTGTAAAATTGCCATCTTGTTTGTAAGTCTAAATAAGGCTTTTATTTTTGTTATTCGCCAACGTGGATAAAGTTGCGACTGAATACTAGTGTCTCAATAATAAGTAAAAAATAATATTGATCTTATTTGTGACCGGCTGAATAGAACAAAATGCCGACTTTTAATAATATATCGCACATTATGCCTGGAAAATGAATAATTTATAGCGGTGTGTCGAGTTGAACCATGTTCCCCGGGGGGATGGCGGGGCGCTCCCCGCGGGCAGTGGAGGCGCGCCTGACGGGCAGGGGGAGGGGCCGCGGGCGGCAGTCCGCGCCTGGCGGCCGAGTGAGCGCCATGTCCGCGTGTGCGCCGCGCGCCTGCTGCAGGCCGCGCGCCCCGCCGACGCTACTCGATATAACGGCAAAGATAGTGGCGGCCGCGATTCCCTTCCAGCGCATAGAGGAGCGATATGAACGCATCCCGGAGCCTGTGCAGCGACGCGTCGTGTACTGGTCGTTCCCGAGAGACGAGCGCGACATATGCATGTATTCATCGCTGGCGCGGGCGCCGCCCGACGACCACAGAAACATCGCCTTCTGCCGCGGGCTGAAGCTGCTCGAAGCCGGTTGCGTCGAGAACGTGCTCCAAGTCGGTGAGTGTCGGCTGCGGCGCGCCTGCGCTTGTTTACTAATATGCGCCTCGCCCACCCGCGCGCCGTATAAATAAAAACCTCGACGTGTGCGATCGATAGCTGCTCCTCTCGGGAATTATTCATGCCTCGGCTCGTAAAAGTTGCAGAGGAGATTAGGAGCCAACGGGTCCAAGGATCCGCGAGCTGGGCTCGGTTCCGCTCCCGGGCTTCGGCTGCCGTCTGTCATATCATACAATTGGCTGGTTTATCTGCCGGTACCGATAACCTGGTTGCATTGACGTTTAATCGATTCCGTGTACAGTAGCCACTATATCCCATAGTATTAAGTGTAGATCGTGTTCTTGTGGCACGCCCAGAACTGAATAGTGTTGCGCTTTGATATGATGTCATTACTCATTAACTTGCACCGATACAGTTAAGTATGTGTGTTACTTCCGCATACATTGGCGTATAATTATGCATCTTTTGGCAGTTTTCCTGTAGTACACACAGTCTAGTTTGAAAGTCTTGTAGTTGCAGATGTGCAGCGTGAAATTTGGATGTGATTTACATAACTGGATGTCCCGTTAGGGAATTACACAACCGGATTCTTTCTGTGGCGTGAGCTGTGAGCTCTGCGTCGGCATCACTCTCGCAATAATCCACTTTGGACATTAATGTCTCTGCATTCTATAACGGAGGCGAATAAACAATATTAATTGGCTCGTTTTTATTTAAATACGGTCGGTTTTTATGTCATTGCGGGAGGAGGGGCTTAACGTGTTTATTCGTGGTTTATCTTCTTACTTCTCATTTGTGGTTATTGATAATTTTGGTATAAAACGAGCGGTCGTGTAGTTACAAAGGTAATCTACATTTGTTTTGACGATTGAACTTTTCCACTCAAGAATCGGTTACTTCGAATTTTTGAAACTCATAAATTCATGGACTGAGTAGATAATTTAATTGAAAGAATTGAACTGCATTCTTCTATTTATGGTTTAACAATATTTATTTTTCAAAATACTGTAAATATATAGAAATAATATAAGTTATGTTATATGAATGCTTACTGGACACGGGGCTGTCCCATTTCAGAGGAACTCAAAATACAAATCTGGATGTGTTTTCCTTCACCGTTATAGTACCTACCGTGTAGTCATTGTGACAATGTATACATCTATACAGAAAAAATAAATTAAAGTGTCTGTTTGTAACCTCAAAATAAAAATGTGCAAAAATTAAAAAAAAAGGGGTTTAATTTGGTTGTCTGATTTGGGGCAGGATTCCGAAAATGCAATTTTTAACATTCTATCTGTCTGAATGTTCCGACTTTCACTAGCAGATAGATGATGTTATAAGGAGTCCTTTTTTTGTAGACTCGCATTTAAAAAAAAATCACGCGGACGAAGTCACGGGCACAGCTAGTATTGAAATAAAATCTTAATATAACTATACAACTGATGATGACTATATAAGTTAGAAAGATAATTACAATAAAATATTCACCCAACTTTGACGTCATTATATGTACTAAAAAAACAAAGCTTCATTACATCTCATCTATACTAATACTATCTATAATAATATCTATCTATACATATAATACATATATGATATACATATAACAAAATTGTAGAGGTCGAATTTCTGTACAATGAAAAAAAATGCTAAAAACCGAGTCAGGGGGATGTAAGAAGTGAAATAGAACTAATTTAGATTTTTTTCAATTTTCTTGTTTCTCTGTTTGTCTGTCTGTTTGTACCCGCTAATCTCCGAAATGACTTGACCGATTTAAATGAAATTTTGTATGGTGGTAGCTTATATCCCTGGTGAACATATAGGATACTTTTGATCCCGAAAAATTTAAGAGTTCCCGTGGGATAGTAAAAAAACCGCACCACGCGGACGAAGTCGCGGGCATCAGCTAGTATATAATAAAACTGTAAAGGTCGAATTTCTGTAAAATGAAAAAAATGCTATAAACCGAGTCAGGGGGAAGTAAGAAGTGAAAAAGAGGCGACTTAATAACACACAGCCAGGTGGTAGGGCACTTGCCCGATTGTATGGCTACCACCCCTGATCTAGGGTATGTCGCCATAACAACCTTGAATTGTGTTCCGGCATTAGTCACCAGGTTCCAGTTTCCCTTAAGAGAGCAGCAGCGCATTTGTAGCAACTTTGGTGTTGCAAATGTTCATAGGCGGTGATAACCGCTTTCCATCAAGTGGGCCGTCTGCCTGTCTGCTGATCTCCTGCAATAAATAAAAATATAAAAGAAGACAAAAAAAAATATCAGAACACACAGAATGGCAGTCACTCGTAATTTTTAACTTTAAAGTGATTTGGTTACATAACTTTGCAGCATCAGACTGCATCTTCCTGTCATCCATACAGTAGTATAGTAGATCCAGTTGTGTCTGAGAAAAATAAATGACGTACGTACAAGACGAAAAGGTTACATACCTTTTCATCAAAAGCTACAGAACATTAATAATAAATTTAATGCATCATTACAAAGCACGGAGGCTGATCTGTGCGAGTTTCAAGTCCATAATTGGCAAGAAACCGCACAGGATAGAAATAGGCGCGTGTACTCGTTTTTGAGACCAAAACACATTTTGGGTCGTTGCGCCAACAGAGTTATTTCAAAGCATAACCGAAATTTAAGCCGCGACTGCTCGCGACCACAAGATTCTAACCTCATAAAAGCGTTCCCAAGCTAAATCAACAAAATCGGACAATTTAATTCCTTAGGCAAAGGAAATTTTAATTCTGAGAACATAATTCAGGCATGTTTTTACTCAAATGGGCGTGTCTTGATCATAGATTGTGACTCAGATGATATGGGTGTGGGAATTTATATCTATCTTATTATGATATACATACGTCGTAGCGGTGTCACGTATTTATCTACATTGTTGGTTCACATAATATTTTCTTAAGTTTTGGCGACTTGTATACATAATAAAACTACGTTTTAACGGTTTTAAGCGCGGTAATTCTATTTGATTTTGGTTTTTCCGACGTTTCGTTTAGAGCTAGGCATGTTTGCTGAAGAGTTTCTTGCGCCGCTTCTTCTCTTCAAGCCATAACATGTTGCGAAGCGGTAGTAAATTAGATTAGGCTCCCATAGAGTAAATAATAACCATAAACAAAATTAAAATTAACAAGTTGGCGGTAGGCTAAATAAAACTTTAACAATACTCGTTGACACTTGACATCTTTGTCTTCCGTGATCACGGCCACTGAAAAGTGGTCGAAACGTCGGAAAAACCAAAATCAAATAAAATTACCGCGCGTAAAACCGTTAAAACGTAGTTTTATTATACATTGTGGGTTATAAAAATCATTGGTTCTATGTAGTTACTTTGTTACCTGTTTAGTTTTCATTTATTAAACAGATAATAAGATCAACCTTCTGATGTTGTTGATGTATTATTAATACTGATATATTAAGTACCAACTACCTACTAGTTATATATATTTTTAAATAAAATATTCTACGTTATTAACCAACTATATACCCACGACAGTTCGCGTGGGGCTAGTACTGTTGCTATATTTACATCTTCTAACCCTACAAGATATAAAGATATCCAAATGAAACATTAAGACACGTAAATTAAAGATTCAATAATTCCTGATTTAATCCCTGAAATTCCGGCATCTCGCAGTCCATTTGAGTCTAACTTTCAGACAGACTGATGGATGGCATTTCCAAAAACGGTTATTTTTTTTATTATACAACATAATATCATTATTTTTTATATAATAGACACTTCAATTACATTGGTAACAGCAATACAAAAATGGACTTTCTGTTGCTGCATATTATGTTATTATTTTAACCTCTACTGTCTCTAAGAAGCCGATGGTAAGTGGTTACTGTCGCCCAATCTGTAACACTAAAGGAGCCAGTGTTACCTGTCTCGATAAAACTAAAAAATTGTTTGCGCTGTTTTGAAGAGCTTGCAGACGTAGGACATGAAGAAGCGAACGCAACGTATAGTAGACGACTGTTAAGTGGAAGTGTGGATAAAACCCCAATCGCCGATTAGATGTGTGGTGCTAGAATAGCTATGTATGTATTAAATCAAATAGAGCGCCAACATCTCCTCAAAAGCTTAAAGTTTCTAGACCATCTAAAAGTTTGGGTCGTGAATTCGGAGTGGATAAGTCAGTACTGAGGTGCATCAATCCAAAGATGGAAGTATTACACGTGCGGACGGTGATGTGGATATTAGTTCGAATAGTAACTATATAGGTACTTAAGAAAGCACCCTACATAACTGTAAAGGTTAAAAGCCCTAAAATATAATTTAAAATAGTCAATTATTATGCTTGAGATGGTAATCGGTAGAGTAAAGCAGCAGTATGATGGCCTCATCGACCGAGAAAGCTTCTTGACAACCAAACTGGTCACAGCAATCAGCTTGTAAATGACTTCTCTTTAGAATAAAATCAAAAAAGACAACAGTGGACTAACAACTTATCGGAGCGACTTTGTATTGATCGAAATACCACGTGAAAGGAATACAAAATCTCGTTGGCACCATTGAATCGAGTTCCAAAACGAGTCACTCCGGATCGCCATGAAAAGAGTGCCCTTAATGCATTGGAAATTAACCCCAGGTTTTCGAATCGTAATTGTCATGCAGAAATAATTTAATCGAATGCACCCAACTGAATTGGTATGTAAATATTTTGTTATAGATCGTTGCTTTTGCTCTGTTTAATAATAATATCAGCTCATGAGCGACATACTGCTGGATTCCTACTTCCCTATTTGAATTGGATGTAAGGTATACATAATTTTATGTAGACAGTCACAATATTTATAATACAGTCATAGTAGTTTTCCGATCGAAATAATGTTCCAGTCTAGTTTAAATTCTGTGAACCTGAATTTGTTCAGTCATCATGACATCGAGTACACTAGCAGTGCCAATGAAACTTAGCTCGCGTTGCCATAACGATTTATATATTAGTATATTTTTATATATTACAGGAGTTCAGCAGACAGGCAGACGGCCCACTTGATGGAAAGCGGTTACCATCGCCTATGGACATTTGCAACACCGAAGGTGCTACAAATGCGCTGTTGCTCTCTTAAGGGATACTGGAACCTGGTCACTAATGCCGGAACACAACTCAAGGTTGTTATGGGAACATACTTTAGACCAGGGGTTGTAGCCATCCAGTCGGGCAAATGCCCTACCACCTGGCTGTGGTCTGGTCGCAGGAAATTGTATTATTTCTCCGTTCCTGCACGGATAAAAACATAAAGTAGTAGGAAAATGCAACTGTGGCGTCACGTTTTTGGTTTTAATCGTCTACGGAAATGACCGCATTTATCGAGATAAAAAGATCCAAAGTGTTGTCCCAGGACATAATCTAGCTTTTAGTATCGAGTTTCATTTAAATCTAATCAGTATTTTTCGCGTCATGCTCAAACAATCATACTAAGGGCTGCTTGCATAACGATCGCCCTTAAATAAAATTAGTTAATCATATTAAACTGCCTAAACACGTTTTACACAAATCGTATTAACAGTTCTTTAAACATATATAGCGGCAAATTTTGCGTTGTGCAAGACGCTAATTTTATTTAAGGGTGTTAAATACGTTTTGTGTTTCTTAAATAAATTTAAGCCACCTTATACAAGCGGCCCTAAAAGTTGGTATTTTCCAAATTTTCAGGTCCGAATAACCTCCTTTGAATTCATTCTCTTTTTTTGAAGTCGTCATATTAACTCGACCCTTCTATAGATTAGTTATATTCTAAATAGAATATTATAAATGTTGAGATGAAAGCTTTGAGAAGTATGCGTGCGGTTAACTTGAATGATATTATGATAAGGAACGGTGTGATAAGAGAACGTTGTGGATTGTAAGAAGCTGTAATAACAACAGTTGAAAAAGGAATGTTAAGGTGGTTTGGACATGTAGAGAGAAAGTAGAATCACAAAACGAGTGTATGACAGCATTGTGAATGGTAGAGATGCTGCTGGTAGACCGAGACGTACACATCAAACGGCAAAGTGTTAAAGAGAGGTCAGGTAAAAAGCATCTCAAATAAACGAGATTGTATGAAGAGGTTATTATAATAAAAGTAGATGAATCAAAAGTTTTTTGTCAGGATCGTCACAAGTGGAGATCTTGAGTCTCTGCCTACCCCCATGGGAAACAGGCGTGATAATACGTATCCCTATTAATATCATAAATGCGAAAGTAACTCTGTCTGTTTGTCTGTTAGGCTTTCACGGTAAACCTACTGGACTGATTTGACTCAAACTCAGTATATCTTAATATATATAAATTACGTGTCACGTTGTTTGTCCGCGATGGACTCCTAAACTACTTGACCGATTTTAATCAAATTTGCACACCGTGTGCAGTTTGATCCGACTTGAAAATAGGATAGCATACATTTGGACCCGGTAGGTGGCGCTGCAATCGGGTTCTAAATTTTATTTCTTCAGGGCAGAACAACGTCTGCCGGGACAGCTAGTACTTATATATTTTTTCGATGCCGAAGGCGAACTTATTATAGGGATAAAAATGTATTTGTCTCTCTTATTGTTATGCTTTTACGGAAAAATTATTGGACCGATTTAGCTGAAATTCAGTATATATGTAATTTTAAGATCGAGGGTAGACAAGGGATACTTTTCCTCCCGGATAGTGGGATAGATTTAGAGTTATTCCAGAAAGTAGAAAAGGTTTTTGTTTTTTGTGATGTCATTTTGGTCCTTTTGATCATTTTCGTGTACATATGTAGTTTTACTAACGAAAATGGGCATAGATACTTTTCATCCCCGGAGATGGGATAGTTTGCGACATTAAATAAAGTGAATCTTCCGGGGGTAAATAGCACTAACATAAAAAAATAATACAATATAACTTGTATTAATGCTTACTCTTTAAACAAGAGGTACGCACCTGGGTTTGTAAACTACATACATAACTTCACGCCAGTTCCCTTGCGGGGTAGGCACGAACAACAAAGCGCCATTCAGGCTTATTCTTACACACCTCACTTGCTTCTTTGACATTCATAGCTCTTGTCATGCACGCTCGTCTGTTCTTAAGGCTCCTGACATCACCTTCTGCTAGTACACGATCAATTTGATCACGGAAGGTGTGTCGTGGCCTTCCACGACTTCTGCATCCATCCACTTTTGCATTGTATATCTGTTTGTAAACTAGTGTATTATAAATGTTTTGCTGTTGGGATTCCCATTGTTCTATTCTGTGCGTATTTATATTTCATCATTAATCTATATTTCCCGTTTACAAATGAAATCATATTTAAAAATATATGAATATTTATAATACTAAAAATGTTTCCTTTGTCGTTTTAAAATGCGGCCAGTTATCATCATTTTCCGTTTTTGATCAATTCTGTCCTGGTTTAAAAGGCTTTAAATCCACGCCGTATATTGTAGTCGCTCTTATTTGGAAATGGCTAGAGGCTAAATAAATAAAAAACGGTGCAAAGCCATATTAATTACGTATATATCTTCATAGACATCTTGATAGATGTCCCACGAAACCAAAACGCTGGCCTGTATTTTCGGCAACGCATAACCGTTGCCATACAACGTGGTAATGCGGCCAGCGTTTTGGGAACGTTCCCAACTGCCGGTGATTTGGGACCTATTTACTCTTTGTAGTTTTTACCTTTTATAAATTAAGTTGTATATATATATTATTATTAGAATGGGCAAAATATGTAAAATAAATTCAGACATTATTTAAATTTCTACTTTAATAATTATATATTATCTGTTTTAATAATTATGGTATAAACAATAATTCAGGCGCTATTTGGCTCATTTAAACAATTCATCTATCTAGTACAAGAAGAAATTTATAAATAATCAAATACAAAAAACTAATGAGGTGTCTTTGGGACACATGTTTGGAACGAAGTTCTCCTAAAATGTCTTAAAAATTCTTAAAACGTCTCAAAAAGTGTGTCGATAAGCATCGAAAACCATCGAAATTTTATCAAAAACCTATGTATAGAAAGAAATACATAAACAAACAAATAGTATCTAAAACAGCGTATATTATTACACTAATTGATATTTTAGATTTTATTTCATTGCATTAAAGTTGATAGCTTACGCATCCGTCCAGGGATAGAAATAATAAAATTTCCTGCGGCCAGATGGCCTGTTGTAAGAGGCGACAAAACAACCCATAGCCAGGTGCCACCCCTGGTCTAGAGTATGCCGCCATAACAACCTTGAGATGTTTCGGTATTAGTGGCCAGGTTCCAGTCTCCTTTTATAGAACAGCAGCGCATTTGTAGCACCTTTGGTCTTGCAAATGTCCATAGGCGATGGTAACCGCTTTCCATCAGGTGGGCCGTCTGCCTGTCTTTTTTTTTTATTGCAGCAGTTCAGCAAACAAGCAGACGGCTCAACTGATGGATAGCGGTTACCATCGCCTATGGACATTTGCAACACCAAAGGTGCTACAAATGCGCTGCTGCTCTCTTAAGGGAGACTGGAACCTGGTCACTAATGCCGAAACACAACATCGTTATTATGGCGACATGCTTTAGACTAGGGGTGGTAGCGATCCAGTCGGACAAATGCCCTACCACTTGGCTGTGGGTTGTTTAGTCGCCTCTTACGACAGGCCGCCCGGCCGCAGGAAATTGTATTCTTCCTCCGTACCTGCACGGATAAAAAACTGTCTGTCTGTTAAACTCATGCAATAAAAAATAAAAACAAGCATTGCGCTCTTTATATATCTTAATTCATTAATAATAACTTCATATAAATGATGTCTTTTTTTGTTCCTCGATGCGGAACCGGTTTGGCAATCAAGATCGCCTGATACAGGCGAGATTGAATCATAGATACTGATTGTCACGGACGCTAGTATGTGTGTGCGTACTCCACATCGATCGAACAACACCGAATTACTTATTAGTTTCACTGATAAATGTAATGTTAAGTATTATCGTTGTTCACGTCGACAACACGTGTGGTGTCGAGACGCGGACACTGACAGCGGGACTGGTTCACAAACTGACAATATCACAGCGTGCAACCAAGAATCAAAGTTATTGAGCTATAGACCCATAAGATTACTAGGCGAAAGTAGCCCATGGAAAGAACAAGGCAGGTTCATATCTCATAAAATTTGTAAGTGAAACTAGCAGTGGCCCGGTAGAATTTGCATTGCATGCAGGCGATTCTCAGCATACATTCTCTATGATGGACTGATAACTCGCAAAAGGTGGCCAGCAGGGGCTGGATGAGAAAAGCGAAGAAGCGGGATATATAGCGGAAACTTGAGTAGTCCTCAGCAACAACTAATTAGTAACTCGAAAAAGCTCTCAATCCTACATCACTAAAACCGTTTATTCGTGTAGGATTGAAATGTGGCTTATATTGCACCGACAATAAAGACCACTCTTCTCTTCCTTTTTGATTCTAATTTAGTTTTCTAATTCAAAACTTTTTTTTTAAACTAAACAATCAAAAATTGAAAGTGTTTTTTCTGCTAACACGAACTACTGATGTACACGTAGATGCTTCTAAGGATAAAACTATTAGCTTCGCATCCCGTATCAGACATTTTATTGAATAATTGATTATTTAATAAAAATCGATTTCTTTGTCCGTCTGATAATGGATGCGTTAAATTTTTAAATCGTCAGTTTCACCCCAAACTTCAATTCTAATGGGGTTGCCAGTTGATGAAAAATCAATTTCCCAGATATGCACGAATTAACAACACAAAACTATAAAAAAATCAAGGTAGTGTGTTACGCGCTCGCGTTTCATTCAAATGACGTTCGTATTCTAGGCAGTTTTTGTGAACTAATGTGCCTATTGTTATAATGACTATGTGCTAACGGTACAGACGGTGAATAAAAACGTCATGATGAGAACTGCCCATCGAGATAATCTATGTGTAAAATTCGCCCATCCGCCTTGAATAAGCATTGTGTATAACAGTATATTAACCGTGATGACGACGTAATGAGCAAGACTGGAAAGTTCATTGTATATAGATAAATAATTACTTGAATAATTTTCAATAAATTTGGATGATCGTTAGTAGGACTCTTTTTTTAAACAACCTGATTAAGGAAAATGGCTGTTCTTTTACTTGTAATAATGATGTTTGAAAATAGAATTGTTTACCAAAAATGCACTCCACTCAAATAATTCCCCTCAAATACGTTTATAGTCCGTTGCTATATCACGGATAGGGTTTTTTTTAATGCTTGCTTTTAGACAAACTGGCAAACGGAGCACTTGGTGGTAGGTGGTTACCGTCGCCCATGAACATCTGCAATACCAAGGGCACACACGCGTTGCCTACCTCGTTGAGACTAAGTATCTCTTCACGCCCTTTTGAAGAGCCCCATATTGCAGCGCTTTGGGAAAACCCCGGGAAGGAGTACATTCCGGAGGTATCCGTATTTTACTACCAAGTTATGTCAAAATTCAACCGATGGTATGGCAAGTAAATGAATAGTAACATATAGAAACATTATGCGATAACGACAGAATATATTTTCTAAATATTGCTGGATATTTAAAACGTGGCAACCCTCAAGCCAACTCCCATTAGGCATGGCGTACATCGCTTAATCATTCAGCTTGATACTATATTTATAAGCTTTTAGTACGTAGGCCGATGATGGTGAAATTTTAATACCGGTATCAAATTTTCATGAAGGATACCTATATTAGGTGGACCTACTCGGTCTCTGTTTGCTTTATGACCCCGCCACAAAAAGAAGGTTGTCATAAGTTTGACGTAGGTATGAGCAAGCACAGAATAAAAAGTTACAGAAAGTTACGTATATCTTTTTTTATTGATATAGCTTCTAACAGTTTTTTGTTTTGGCCTGTATCAAGAACTAAGTTTAAAAATAGATTTTTCTTAGAAACTACTGGATTGATGTGGAGTATTTTTGATCGAAAGTTGTAATATAGCACTGTGCAATGGTGTTGTAAAACCGAGTAACGACAAAATTTTTATCCGTGCAGGAACGGAGAAAGAATACAATTTCCTGCGGCCGGGCGGCCCGTCGTAAGAGGCGACTAAATAACCCACAGCCAGGTGGTAGGGCATTTGCCCGACTGGATGGCTACCACCCCTGGTCTAGAGCATGCCGCCATAACAACTTTGAGTTGTGTTCCGGCATTAGTGATCAGGTTCCAAACTCACTTAAGAGAGCAGCAGCGCATTTGTAGCACCTTTGGTGTTGCAAATGTCCATAGGCGATGGTAACCGCTTTCCATCCAGTGGGCCGTCTGCCTGTCTGCTGAACTCCTGCAATAAAAAAAAATAAAAAAAATTGAGGTGACCGCCATACATGTAACTAAGGGTTATTTTTTTACAATGTAGATACATAGATCTTGAAAAATAATAATCATGACTTTCATTTTAATCAATACAAGAGATAACAATATTCAGTCATAAAAATTTACTCCCCCCTCTAACTTTTGAACTATGGCATGAAAAGTGAAAAACATATTTTTGTACAGCTTCAAAACCGTTTTAACGAAAATTAGTTTAATTTAGCTCGCTTTCTGATCTGTCAGTGCAGCAGCGGTACGGTATTAATATGCACGGTATACGTGGTACTGAAAGTTCATAGAGGCGCTAATTAGTAATAATTAAACTAGTTTTTAACGGTTTTAAGGACGACTTGATTTTTATTTTTAATTCTTTAGCTCCCGTGATCACGTCTACGGAAAAATGGCCGCAACGTCGGAATAAAAAAAAATCAAATAAATGCCGCCATTAAAATGATTGAAACGTACTATTAATATGAACGGTATAAGTGGTACTGAAAGCTCATAGAAATACAGGCGCTAATTAGTAATTAAAATTAGGTTTTAGCGCGGCTTGATTTTTATTATTCTTTGGCTCCCGTGAATGCTTCTGAAAAATGGCCGCAACGTTGGAATAAAAAAAAAAACAAAAAAAAAGGCCGGGATTAAAATTGTTAAAACTTACTTTTAATTATATGTGCCAGTCGCGAAAATTTAAGAAAATTAAGTCGTTTTGGAGATATAGAGTCCTTTCGATTAAAGTTTTTTGGGTTTCAAAGCCGAATGACAAGAGAATTTTCGTCGCCTTTATGGAACCCTGAATATGCGTGGCCCGGGTCTGCATTTGCTTCCTTCCCCAAACCCAATAAAATTGTAATCTTAGACCGGTGTACAATCCATTAAGCAATATACTCACGTCACCACTTTCTGGGAAGGTTGAGGGCAAATGATTCATCAACAATCTGATACGGCCACGTACTGCCATTCCCGAGTTCTCATAACTACAAAACTGTCGTACACCGTTATTAGAACACGGTAGCCCATTACATAGTAATTTATGTTCATTTATGGATATAAAAGTTAAAAAAAAATAGAGTATTATGAGTTCAGATGACGCGCAGGGTTACCAACTTCCAGAAATTAATATTGTATTGTATGTATGTTAAGTATATTTATTAATTTTTACTTTGTTAGATCTTTCCTTTTGTTAATTTTTTTTCTTTTTCATTTAGATTATATTAACTGTCTTTATCTTTGTCTAAGAGTTATTCAGCTGTTATTAATTTATACATACATACATAACTTCACGCCAGTTCCCTTGCGGGGTAGGCACGAACAACAGAGCGCCATTTAGGCTTATTCTTACACACCTCACTTGCTTCTTTGACATTCATAGCTCTTGTCATGCACGCTCGTCTGTTATTAAGGCTCCTGACATCACCTTGTGCTAGTACACGATCAATTTGATCACGGAAGGTGTGTCGTGGCCTTCCACGACTTTTGCATCCATCCACTTTTGCATTGTATATCTGTTTATTCATTCTTTCATCATGCATTCTTTCCACATGCCCGAACCACCGGAGCATTCCTTTCCTTACCTTCACCCCGACACTCTCTTTCAGACCAACTGTCTTTCTTACTTCGGTATTACGAACGCGGTCCGCGAGCGTCACTCCGCAGATTTTGCGCAGTGCTCGCATCTCAACCGCGTTTACTCTACTTTCATGCTCTTTCTTCCATACGTGAGCGTAGGTACCAGCACCGCGTTATTAATTTATGTGTTACAATATGGTCAAATTTAATGGGAAGGTGCTGAGGCCGAAGATACAAGATTATTCTTAGTTTCGGCCTTAGTCACAAACATATTTATGCTGTACTACATCTAAAATTTTTGTTACGCTACCTAGCTGTTTTTTTTTTACTGAAAATAAACTTTATTATTATATTTGACGGCCTCTGGTTGAGCGGGCTAAGGCTTTGCCGGCGTACCTCACTGCAACGCAGAGGTTCCGGGTTCGATTCCTGGTATAGTAAATTTCGGAAACGTATTTATCCGTTATTTACTATGGTCTGGGTGTCTGGGATCGGCCCCAGAGTAGTCCGTTGTATATTATTCATAACACAAGCGTAACTTGCTTAATTTGGGGATATACAATGTGTGTGTTTGTCTGCTGATTATTGTTATTATTATTATATATATATATTTTAAAAAAAATATTATCCAACTAGCTGTGTCCGCGATTTCGTCCGCGTGGAATTTGCTTTCATATGCTTACATTCATATACATTAGAAACACATTTGAACTGTGGCACAGAAACCTCATGGGTTTATTCGTGCCGCAGGGAGTCGTGTACACAATATTGTTATATCAAAAATAGGAGCAGAGCAAGTTTGGTGCCGGAATAAAGTACAGTAAACCGTAAGTGCCTTTTAATTGCCTTAATTTATAATGTTTAGTATCATATATTCCTCGCGCCTTGTCCCATACACATTATTATATTTGGGAATAATATATTTACATGAGTCAGATCTCGGTCGCATGTAATTAGGTCTAGTCTTCTTAACTAACAGTTCTGATTTGTTACATTCAGTTAGTATTGAAAATTTAACCTTGTCAAATATACTTATAACTTTACCATATTTGAATAATTCTTTATTATTATTTTAAAAATAAAGTAATATTTGAATAATTTATTAACTATTGCTTTTAATAAACGTCACTGAAGTTTGTATATATCCATTAGATATATTTTATATGTTCTACCATAACTACTTAGGCCGTAATTAACAACCGAATCTGCTAGGGCTAAGTAAAGTACGCGTAATATTTTATAGGGTAATTTGTATTTTAGTATGGTCATCCTACTCAATACTGATCTCTAGTTAATATACAAAATATCTGTATATACTATTATAATAACAGTCCATAAATGTCCCACTGCTGGGCTCGGGCCTCCCATTATAGGGGAACGGACAGTATACCCGCCACGCTTGTCCAAGGTGGCTTGGCAGGTTTGACATATCGGTTATCTCGATGTGCAGGTTGCATCGCGTTGTTTTCCTTCACCGTTGTTAGCACGTGGTAATAGTATCAATATGCACATTAGGTCAGAAAACTGCTAAGTGGTGCATGCGTTTCAGCTAGGATCGAACCCGCGCCCTTTGAGTATGGGACGCGTGCGCTAGCCATTACGCTACCACGACTTATTTGTACTACTTACTGTATATACTGCATGTATATATTTTTATATTGTATGTCTTTCAAGACCACGGGCCATAAAAATGGCCCGGACTTTTGGAGGGCTTGCGTGGGAAGGCCAACACGCAGAGGCCCCTTGACAAATTTAATGTAAATGTGGCGTGACACTGATCGGCGATTATCCCTGTCTACACTATATAGTAATGCACCCAAGGACAAGCCCCGGCCAGTGTAGGACTATTGTGGGAAATGAGGACAAAAAGTACCGGGCTATTGTGGTGAACTGCTAATGGTACTAGGGGTCTGGGAATATAGGGACTATGGCGTCTGCCCGTCGCAATGTTCAGGGAACATGGAAAAATGGGCAGACGGTGACTCGCCACTCCCTGCATGGGCCCCAAAATATGCCATAGAAGACAGGGGCAACATGAGTGTGAGTGGCTAAGGGGTGTAGAGAGGTGGGCTGCAGGTTCACCGAAGCTACTTCTGACGTGATGCCATTTATCACTTCCACCCCTGGAGCTTGAGTCTTAGCTCTAGTGATCTCCACTCCGTGCCGGCCAGCTAAGGCAAGCACGGAGGCGGGGGCCTTGCGTTGGCCCCCGGAGTCAGGTACGAGGTGTCGCTACTCACCTAAGGCTTCGCCACAAAGCCCCCCTGCAGTGTAAGAATGTAAGAAATTTAACTATGCACTATGTATACCACCACCGTCATTATAATCTCAATTCATTCCTGGTGTTGTCTGGAAGAGATTGCTTTTTAGCGATAAGACGGCCCTTTGGTATAATGAACCGTAGTCTGAAGTTCTTTTTTTTGTATTGTTGTACAATAAATTGATTGATTGATCACTTATATGGAGTAATAAAATCTATATATTTAAAACGTTAGTTACACGATTTATAACTGAAGAACGTCGGGTCCGATTTTTATAATCTTTGATTTGTTGGATTTGTCTCCACCTCAAATAGCAGAATAACTATGATTATATGGGAAAAGTCGAAGTTTTTTTTTTAATTAGGTTTGGAACTCCGCCTTCCCCATTTGACAGCTCATCTCACGCACACTTAGGCCCCCGGATGGTTTAGATTCACAATTAGATCCGTTAGGTGGCGCTGGAGTCGGGTCCTAGATTTTATTTTTCCAGGGCAGGGTAACGTCTGCCAAGACTGCTAGTAGCTTATAAATAAAGAATATTGTAGCCCACAAGAACCCAGATAACATGGAGAGTCTTGTGGTCACGGGGAAAGTTGAAGACAAGAGACCTCGTGGTAGATCTACAGTCGGGTGGATTGACAAGGTTGCGGATCAGTTGGACATAGTGATAAGTTCGGTCCTCCACCGTGCTCAAAGCCTACCTCGATCGAGGAGAGCACTTACTGCAATTAAAGTCACGATCCTTAGCAATGAGGGAAATTAGAAGAAGAAGAAAGAATATTACAAAATGTAAACTGTTCTTTTTTTGAAAAGTATTCAAATAATTGTGGCGATTTCTGGAGTTCGAGTTCAGCGTTAGGTATTGATATTTTTGGCTGTTGGTGATCCGACTTGTCAAGTTATCGCTGTTTATAGTCGGTGACAGTTTCTATCGTCTTGTCAACTAACATAGTATCTATAACATTGAATAAATAATTGATACTAACCGTGCTCTTCGATTATTATAACCTACCCGTCCTGTAGGTCCCTTCAATAGATCCATATCCCCAGATCAATTAGCGTTTCATCTTAATAATCCAGTCCTTTATGTTTCCATCCTCTACAATATTCTACACAGATCGCTTATCCTTGACAGCATTTATAGATACAACAGTTTCTAATATGGTTGATATACATATATTTTGCATAACATGTAAGGAATCTATGGAGATTTGTCGCAATATTCTTAGTATGCGACGGTAACAATATTTTTTGTTTGTTACAACTCCATTCATTCTTTGAAAAATAATTGTAATACAACTTCTATATGTGTTCAAAATAAGGAAAAAAGAGTCTGAGATAACATATAAATAATTAGGATGAAAAAAATCTTTTTTAGCTAGACGTGTTGCTGGGGAGTTTCTTGTCGCTTCTTCTCCTTTGAACAGCGATAACACATTGCGAAGCGGTGTACATAGAATAGGAAGTAGATTTAAATTTTGACACTGCATGACCTTCAAATATTGATCATCAAATTTACAATTTCAAAAATACACAATTATAATATTGTCATGGTAGACACGGCCTTATCGCTTAAAGCAATCTCTTCCAGGCAAGCTAACTTAAGGAATAGTTTAACCTAATCTAAAAAGTTTCTAGTGGAACTTATTTTGAATAAACTCTTTTCAATTTGATATGTGTTAAGGGGCCGATTCACGAACCTGCAGTCCGCCGTGCAATGCAGTACAAAGAATGTTGTTGCAGCCTGCATTACGTCCTGTAAGCTCTGCCCACTGTAGGACTGCAATGCAGGATCGTGTGCGCCCCTTTAGTACTGGCCAAGACATATAATGTTTAAATACAGAACGATATTGATGTTTGTTTGTTTTTTTACATATTTTTCTTCTCACATTAAGTCGTCATATACGCACGTGTGGTTTTAATTGATAAAATGTTCACAGCCCGTTAACTAATAACAATTTAAAGATGTACTTTACAGTACACACAGACATAATCGCCGGTATTTATAGAATAAATTGTTCAAAGCGTTCTCATGTGTTAACCGTCAGCAAGCACGCCTTCCAAAAGCCCGGGCTATAGAAATGGCCCCTGGTCTGGAACCGCATTCAAATACAAAACATATATTATGTGAAGTTATACATAGAAATGTATTTCGTGTTATATAGGATTCTGTGTGATTCATACAAAGTATTGTGACTAATATAATAACTCGCTACAGCTACACGATATTAAGTAGCTGTGAATCATTTGAACTACCTAATTGATCAAGAAGCATTTTCACCTACAGAGAAAAAATATTTTATATCATTGCCAGAACACAATTTGGCATTTATCCGTCCCAAAATTGGGAAGTCCGAGTCCATTAATATGATATTTATGGGTTTATATTATTATTATATCCTAAAAATAAATGAACAGGGAAATAAAGTGATATTGGAGAGACGTAGAAGTGTACAAGACGGCTATACAAGAAGAGGTGGGAGGACGTTTTGAAACACACACCACGGGCAAAATTCTGCTATTATTATCTAGCCAAAACCACCAGACACTATCGTCTCGATCGTAGAGTTGCCACATTTCGTTATCCGGCACGCCACTCTATAAATGTTTATAAATAATATTCGCGAAGTTCCTTCCCAATCACAGCAGTGACAGCCGGAGCTGCTGCCGCACACCAGGAGGCCCTGAAATGCCGCAAATATTGTCCATTGATAATGAAACCCGGCCGGTGGGGGCCTGGAGCTCATCATCTAGAATATGAATTTTTAACACTCGCAATAATAAAACAACGTTTTAACGGTTTTAAGCGCGGTAATTCATTTGATTTTTGTTATTCCGACGTTTCTATCGCAATGTTTATAATATTGTTATGAGTTACACAGGACTCGAATTAAAAATGCCGTTGGAATGACTATAGAGTTTATTAGAACTGTACAAACACGAATAAAACAGGTACAAATATACTGGATACAACCAGTAACACTGCACGATTCAATAACACGCGCAAAGTCCGTCACTGTATCGCAAATCGAAAGTACTACACACGTCTTGCTAATATCGTAATTGTCGCTTGACTGCCTCACCCCTCCGTTCGGTCATTGTTTTATACTAAACTGTATAATAGAACAAAGGACCGTGTTTACCGAGTTAATCCGCACACCTGGCAAGCAAGGATTAGTTCGACACTAATGACGGCCATAAAAGAAGTAGAAAAACAGTAGCATGATTTTCTGAACTACAAATTCTAAACACAAAGTAAACAAAAGAATTCCTAATTCCGGTGGCAATAAAACTGCGTTTTACGACTTGCAGGTGTGCGCATTTCTGTGTCAGTATGTAACAATACTGAATTACTTCGCAATGGCAAGTTATTGAAATGACAGAATTGGGCCCCAGGAACATTGTGGACCAGAATTTGTAGCGATAGTGAAACATGGAGTAGCTGAACAGAGGCCTTTGTCGAAGGACAAACTGAGGAGGAGGTATATCTATAAACGGATAGCAATTTACTAAATAAATAGTACCTAAAGGACATGGATACATTTTCATACATTCTTGGGCCTAGATTGTAAAAAGAAGTGACAAAAAAAAGCCTGTATGTAGTCATATGATGTTGAAATTCATTGACATAATCGATGACTTATTTTATTTGTGACCTTATTTTTAAGATTTCTCGTCTTACAAATATAATTTACAGGTGATGTTTTTTCTATTTTGTAATAGAAAAATATAACGAATATTTTAAGCCATGTCTCAAATCATTACATTTCCATGCCCCAAAAGTCCCCGTCTCCTTTAAGTGAAACTATGTAACTGGTTACAGATAAAGAAAGCTATTTTGATTTTATTTATTAACCAAAGCAAAACACATTCACTATTATAATTTATAATGAAAATAATAAAAAAAAACTAAGAATTTATAAGCAGTTCCGCCAAAATAGATTTTTATGTCGTCTATAGCAGCATATTTATATTCTAAATGTCCTAATGTCCATAATATTTGTTCGAAAATATTATAATAGTGCAGTAATTATTTCTTATCGTTGTTTAAATAACTATAATTGGCCAACTATATACAATTTTAAAGCAGTTTGTTTAGTATTATGGACACAATGATAATGTTGTATGGGCCGCATCCGCTGTTAGGACTGCCATCAGCGTTATAAAATTATTCGACAATATGAATGTTCTTTTTCATCTCTGGTATGTTATGGATATCTTCTAAGTTCTAGCATGGAAGAAGAATAATAGGTACATTGATCTATCTGTGAAGGGACGGAGAAATAATACAATTTCCTGCTGCCGGGCGGCCTGTCGTAAGAGACGACAAAACAACCCACAGCCAAGTGTTAGGGTATTTCTCCGTCTGGATGGCCATCACCCCTGGTTTAAAGTATGCCGCTATAACAACCTTGAGTGTTCCAGCTTTAGTGGCGAGATTCCAGTCTCCCTTTAGAGAGCAGCAGCGCATTTGTAGCAGCACCTTTAGTGTTGCAGGTGTCGATAGGCGATGGTAACCGCTTTCCGCGTCTGCCTCACTACTGAACTCGTGCAATGAAAAAAAATTATCTATTTGAATATCTAACGTTTTCATATCACCGTGACTCTTAACATTATTATCTACACTTGAAATTCATTTATTCGCACAGATATAACCGCATAAATCTTTTACGTTTGAGTACCCATATACATCCTTAAATAGCCAACCATCTGTCAATACAATCGCGATTCACAGCAACAAAGAATATACAGAATTCACGAACAAACAGACAGACTGAATGGCTTACTGTCCAATAACAGAGTTTCATAGTGTCGACACAAGAGCGTTTCTGTCGCACGACCTCGGTACATGAACCGTTTTAATGCGACCCTAAAATCTTTGCCAAGAACCCGCATACAGCCTGTTTTTTCGAGAAATGGGACAGGCGAGGCGGATCTGCGTAAAGTGGTCGTGTTTTACAAAGACCTGCTTGTGAACACCGAAAGCACCTCAGTATTTTAGAACTGAATTGCAAAGACTCATGTGCGGATATCAAGGACCTTATTGCGATGGATTTAAAGAGTATTTTGCAACGGTCTGTGTTAAATAAAGAATGGTTCTTTCCTACAGTGGATCGTTGAAGGCGAACGGGCTTGAAAAGTGGAGTCTTGATTTGATGAAGATAAATGCTTCCGAGATAAAGGGCATGCTCATGATGACGCATGAATCGTAATCAAAGATTGGGTAATGAGTACGTAGTTCAAGGCAATATAACTATTCATAAGACATTTGACAATCAATCTTATTACCAAATCATACATTTGTGGTGCTCGAGGAAAATTAATCTAAGTGAGAGATCTAAATTTAAAATCTGTCTAATATTAATTACACATATAATGTATGTCTTTGGAGACCACGGGCCATAAAAATGGCCCGGACTTTTGGAGGGCTTGCGTGGGGCCATGGGAAGGACAAAACGTAGAGGCCCTTTTGACAAATTTAATGTAAATGTGGCGTGACACTAATTACACATTATTATAAACGTATAGTTAATACTGATAGCTTGTTTGAATGAAATGGTGTATTCATTCATTCAAACGTATCTTTTGAGATTTTTAAACTAAAAATACAGTTATATAAAGAACTTAAAATTTCTAATACTAATAATGGGTATGATTTTATATCAAAATAGATTATAAAATTTAATAGGTGACTAACCAAACGATTTGTGAATTTCAAAGTGGTCTCCTGATTTTTTTCTTTTTATAATGCCCTGGGTAACTCTGGTCATTACCAGGGCATCAATTAAATAAAATCTAAATCTAAACAGATTTAATTAGATATCATAGACTAAAGATGAATTCAAATGATTGTAGTCAGGTTTTTGTTAAAATTTGCTTTTAGAGCTCTTACCTAGAAATATAAGTCAGTCTTATTTCGTATCCCAATCGCCAGATCTGTAGGTATAAATAACTTAGGTTGCAAATTGACGTCTATGGCCTAAAAGTAGGAATAGAAATTAGGTTTTAGACACAGAGTACATTAGTATTTAGATTTTTCTAAATTGAAGTAAGTTACCGAAACTTCCATTTGTAATAATAATGGAACTTCTAGAACTTAACGTTGGTTAAGTTTGACTACAGAGTTGTGGGTGACACGAGTACCCCAGCGCAGGCAACGTCATAATCGCGCCGGTTAGGTCCGTCATGCAATCCTGGACCAATCGGAGACACAGCACCCTGACTTTCCGCCTGACACAAGTCCTCACTGAACATGGCTGTTTTGGGAGATACTGTTCTCGCATAGGGCGTTAACCATCACTATAGTGACAGCGTCGAGGACACGGCGCTGCACACTCTCCAAGTGTGCTCAGCTTAGAACGAGGAGCCCCGTGCCCTCGTCGCAACCATCTATGAGCTCGCCGCTATGGTTCAGGCCATAGTCGAGAGCCAACCTGACTGGGACGCCGTTGCCTCCTTTTGCGAGACTGTCATGTCCGCAAAGGAGACGGTGAAGCGGGAAAGAGAGCGAGCAGCCGTGCTCCTCTCCCGCCGCAACAATAGAACTCGGCGCCGGACGGCGGCAGTGGGTGGCGGCTTGCGGAGACATTAGGCGGTTACCCGTATCCAAGCCGCTGAGTAGCGGGCGCATTGAAGTCCCGCGCGCATCTCTCCCTTAAGCACGGATTAAGGCAGGAGAAGCTTGCTCTTAGGGGAGGGCCCACACCAGTCAGGGTCGCGGTGAAAAGATCGCGCACGTCCCGGGGCCCCGACATATGGTGACAGGAGGACACCAAGGGGTTTTGGTAGGTATTACGGTAGCCCATCAGGCCGCGAGTCCCACACAGTCCCGCCGTAGTCTCCGTGCGCCGAGGTGTCCGCAAACAGATTTCCCCTTGAAAAAAAATATACTACAGAGTTATTTCGCAGGAACTTGACGATGTTTTATGGTGCAGATGACGGCCCAGTTAATATAGAATGGTTCCCGTAGCCTTTGGAAGTATGGATATTTGCAACACCAAAGTGCAGCCGGCCTTAAAGTGGGGACTGGAACCCGGCCACTGATGCCGGCACTACGGTTGTTGCCACTTTTTTTGTAAAGAAAATATAGCATTTTTATTTTTAACTTGAAAAAATCTAGTACTTTTGGTAAATTTAGGGGCAAAAAGAGTACACATTTATTTTTCATTCGCATGGTTTAATATTATGATTGTTTATTTATTTATGGAGCTGGACCCAGCTGAATAGCCGCAGATGGCTGTTTCAGCGATACCGGACTTTAGGGGCTTCCCGACTCCGTGGGAGCGGAGGCGTTCAGCTCGGAACCAGCGCGCTCGAGGAGGCACCTCCTGTGAGGTTCGACCTCGGCTCGACCGCTGCGGGGGATTGACTCTATATTGAGATTTAGCCGTAAAAGGCTGAATGAGCTAAGCCAACAGGCTGAAGTGATTATTTGGGGACTAATTATCGACTCCGCCGGCGGAGCCGATCCTAGTCTATCATTACTACCGCTTCCCAACGTGTTATAGCTGGAGGAGAAGAAGCGGCGGAAGAAACTCTCCAGCAACTTGAGTCTGTAGTGAGTGATTGGTGGGTCTTACCATTGTGTAATAGGATCCGAGCCGGGGGCTCTCCGGCGTCTGTTTTGTTATGATTGTTGATTTCACATACGTACACAAAGGCAGAAATCAGCAAACCATTGTATGCATTGAAAACGAACAACGCCATCTAGTGACGTACATTGCAGAGCCACTTAAATCGATTACGTGAATAAATATACAGTATTTTCGACAATGATGATCTATAAAGAGGTGTTAGTCATTCAGTTCCCAAATGAAATAGGACCGAACTAAAAGTGCAACTCTAACCTTTAATGACCAAAATCAACAGTGACAATGTAATGTGGACTTAGTTGATTATACAATAACATTTAGGTCGTGGATTCAACGCCCGCCCGCGAGCCATGTTTCAATTGAAGACTATTTGCTGTTCCCACGTACCGTCATCAATTTTGTTTGTAATGCTAATGCGCTGTATAACGTGACTATATTCTTAGTTCGTAGAATAGTACTCTTTATTGCAGACAAGAAAGTAGCGTATATACAGATGCACGCTTAAGATGTGGTGAATAAAGATGGTTATGCTATTGTGAACGACTATCACAATTACAGGCAGAGAGATCTAAGTCGTCATGAAAAATATCTTATTGTAAATCTTTAATTAACTCATCTATATAATAAGTATTACTTCATTTCATAGTTTTCTCTATCAATCTCATTTCTGTAATTTGCTCTCAAAAGAAAATCTTTTGTTAACAATACCTGCATACACTTCTTCCTTCTTAGGAAATGCTTTTGCCGTACAGGCTGTTCGACTGTGGAACTCCCTCCCCTTGCCAATCAGACAAGCTAAATCAATGACATTTAAACGTATGGTCACTGACCATTATTGGTATATTAAATAAAAATTGTTGCATTAAATGAATGTATTTATTGTTCGAATGTATATACATATATCTAATTTATAATATCATCGTATATCTAATTATATATGTATATCTGTATATATAAGTATATAGTAGTTTATTTTATTTTATTTTTAATAGTATTTGATTGTGATTTTATTTTAGTTTAGTACACCATCAAAAACCGTTTATTGAAATCTCCTTTAATATCTCCTTAGACACCGGGTTGCCTGGAAGAGATCGCTATAAGCGATAAGGCCGCCCATTGTTCTAATGCAAATGTATCCATATCAATTGTCTAGATTTAAGATTATGGTGAACAATAAAGACTTCGTCCACGTAGAATAGTAAAAAAAAAACCCCGATTTTGAAACATTCTTCATTGGTGCTCCACTCCTATTGGTCTTAGCGTGATGATATATAGCCTTCCTCGATAAATGGGCTATCTAACACTGAAAGAATTTTTAAAATCAGACCAGTAGTTCCTGAGATTAGCGCGTTCAAACAAACAAACTCTTCAGCTTTATATATTAGTATAAGATTAAGGCAATAAGACCACATTCTAATGAGGGTTTCAAAATGAAACTGATAATTAGATTTAGCTGAATCCTTTGAGAAGTTTGGCTGGGAGTAAATAGTCTGCACTTGCTATCTTTTATATTCTTATTTTCTATATAGTAATAAATAATGTTAAAATGTCTGTGTATGGCTATGGTATCGAAATAAATGACAAAAGTAAAGTGAAAACTGCAATTTATACCAATATTATATGCGAATTTGGTCTGTCTGTCGTTTAAATTGACTCCAAAGTAGCCCAACGGATTATAGTGAAAATTTTGAGGAATAAAATAGAAACGGATTCTAAGTTTTCACATATTTCATTCCGATATCTTGCAGGGTTCAATTATAAATATAACATTCAAGTCTTGTGCTAACAATGTGACTATCGTAGCTAGTAAGTAGTTTCCGAGTACACGGAATAGAATAAAAACCAATTAAATTTTGACTGTTTCAATCATTCTGTGTATCTTGCCAATTGGGTAAAGTAGCCAACCATTCCAGTCACTAATAGGGATATGGACACATGTTACAATAAATTCTAACATTATTTACATATTGTGCCTACAACAGGCGTTAAAAAATACTTTTAAAATTAGGATACATAGATAGATAGATAAAACTTTATTGTACACCATTACAGAAAAACTTACTAGTATTAGTCTAGTTGGGTACAAAGGGCGGTCTTATCGCTAAAAAGCGATCTCTTCCAGACAACCCGTGGCAAAAATATTCTGATTAGGAGTGGCGACGGTGGTATACATAATTATTGTACGATTACTTACATTTTAATAATACATATATAACTATACTATATATACAAATATACACATAAGTTATATACATATACAAGATATGGTGATAATATGCAACTATTTAAACATAATAAACATGTATGCAATATAATATCTACTAATTATATAAAATTACATACCATTATATTGCAGATAGAATTTCCTGACTAAATTCTTAAATGTTATTAGGGATTTTGCTTGTCTGACAGCAACAGGCAATGAATTCCAAAGTTGGACAGCCTTAACCGTGAAAGAATTATTGAAAAACGTTGTATTATGAATAGGAGTAATAAGTCTATGTTGACTGGAAGGGCGTAAATTGTGAGAGCAAGAAATAAATTCGAAGCGTTCTTTAACGTACTGTGGAGTATCAGGGATGAATAAAATACTATAAAGCAATGAAAGAAGATAAATATATATTTAATTACATACATACATACATACATACATACATACATACATACATAACTTCACGGACATCATATCACACATTGCTTATTAAGGCTCACCAGTAGTGAAATTGGAATATAAACAAGAGGAACAAAACTGCAATTCGATAAAGAAGCATGTACCTACTGTTTTATAAACACAGTTATACGAGTACCAAGAAACGCAACAAAGAAAATTGTTGCGAAACTTAACGTGTTGCAGAGTGCACAAATATTTAATATTAAACATCACTGTTCTCGCAGTTCATCATTGTGTGGGCTTTGTTTAATTATTTTGTCATCAGATCATCATGTTTACTTCTAAATTATACGTGTGACTCATAGTCTGTTGAGATATCATAGCAGCTATAATATCTCGAATTTTGGTCATAACTCGACTGGAAACTGAAATGAAACGTTTATTATAAAATGAAATATACCTACATACTACATAACATTTTTACACCTTTTAACTAAGTATGTTCTCTATCGATCTGTATTTATAGCATAGAATCAAATAAAAGAAGATGAAATACGTTATAAAGATTTGTTACCTGCTAGAGGTGTAAGGCACATTTAATTACAAACACATACATATTATTAACAAACATACACACTTGCACACGTTTAGTAAGCACTAACATTGTTATAAGTAAAGAACAGTAGTAGCTCCAAAGGTACATTAATACTAGTTTTGGAGCTAGTAGAACCACAAATAATAATTTAGTTTTTAATACCACTGTTCATGTGGTAATTAAGATAGTTACTTATTTTTGGATCAAATAAATTATTTTATTATTGAAGTGAAACTTCTATATAAACGAGGGGTCTTAGGATTTTTCTGTCACGAAAAAGCATTACGGCCGCGTGGAGGAGCGGCCTAAATTTAGACTACACGTGATGAGAGGCGGTATAATTTTAGAGTAGACTATGGATGCGTTTTTTAGTTCCGGATTCTGGATCGAATTCAGTTTTTTTGTTTGAGAAAATAAAATATGTTTAAATAAAAAATGCATTCATTAAAATGTATCTAACCTAACCAAATCATAATTTGCAGTTAACCTGCGAAAAATCGAAATGTGTGCTGGGACACATAGTAGAAGTGAAACTTCAACGGACAAGTGGAAAAACGAATGGCAATGGATAAGTGGCAAAACGAATCGCAACAAAATTTTAACTTGAAGTTTTACGGCCAGGTTTTCAAATTGGAGAAGTACATTAACAATCTGCCCGTAAAACTTCAAGTTAAAACTTTGTAGCGATTTGGTTTTCCACTTGTCCGTTGAAATTTCACTTCTACTGTGTGTCCCACCAAACATTTCGATTTTGTTGTATAATCAGTCTTGGGAGAGAAAGGAGATTTTCTATACGATATAATAAAATTATAAACATATAGATTTCGAAGAATATCCATTACATTAAGTGCCAACTGCCAACAATAAAAATTTTAAATACACCCGGCTCATGCACGTATACAATACACACCATAGCGCGATGTGCTTTTACAGTGGCGCCATCTAGTATAAATAACATTATCTATAAACAATCTGTTGTTCGTGCCTACCCCGCAAGGGAACTGGCGTGAAGTTATGTATGTATGTATGTATGTATGTATAAACAATTATAATTCCATTTTCTTAAACCTATTATTCGTGGATATTTATTAACAACTGTTATGCGTTAATCCGAAATTGAACGGTTCATTTCTATCTTCCAATTTGGATAAAAATTAGGCAACAATAATCTAGACAAACGAATTCAATTGTTACAACTTATTCCATTTAACCGCTTAAAAAATAATAATAGCTTTGATAACTGCTTAAATAAGGAGTTAAAAACATTTATGAAAAGTGCTGTTAACGATTACGTAAGTTATTGTATTAGATTGTTTTGCCCCTTTTGAAATTGAACGACACCAGTAAACCCGTATAATTCCGACTTTACGGACATGCAGTGTTATTCATAGACAGTTAGAGTATGTTTGAACGCTTCTTTAAGGCCCATAAGGACGCGTTCAGACTTGCTCTAACTCTTTATGAATAAATGCGTTAATCTTTTAAACTAATGTGTTTAATATTATGGTATTAGTCAGCATAGGTCAATGTCAAACTCTAATAATAAGTTAATTCCCTCTTCCTGCCGTCTGATTGGAGCTAATTGCATCGACCTGCCCTGGCTCTCTTTGTTGCACTTAATTGGACTCTGACCTGGGGGGGTGCTTGCAACCTCTAGTGGAGGGTCAATTTGTAAATTAATGCTTTTATATAACAATCAAAAAAATTAAATTGTCTGTCTGCGAATTCAAAATAAAGCGGAACCTGTTCTACCTCGAACAGTTTTTAACCAAAAAATAACGATGAACATAAAACATCAAATATGCCTATATGGAAAGATCAGTTATTCGACTATTTTTTTATTTTATTTATTTATTGAAAAAAACCAACAGCGCGTATCAATAATATAAATAACAACAAAAATTACTTATAATGTAGGGCTAATAACAGGTTTTTCTGAATTCATTCGTGAGCTCACGAGCGAACTAAAGTTTAAAATGTTTAAAAATGCAATAAATATATACATAAGTGATAATAAGTAAACATATTACTTAGATATATTGTTATTTTTCATATGATGTGGTGGTATCTGTTCCTACAATTGTTTTAAAGATTAACCTCTTGAATACAGGCTTAGAGTAACGAAACAAGTCAATATCACTAAATTTAGTGATGTAAGTCATAGCAATTCGAGTACACATACATACATAACTTCACGCCAGTTCCATTGCGGGGTAGGCACGAACAACAGAGCGCCATTTAGGCTTATTCTTACACACCTCACTTGCTTCTTTGACATTCATAACTCTTGTCATGCACGCTCGTCTGTTCTTAAGGCTCCTGACATCACCCTCCGCTAGTACACGATCAATTTGATCATGGAAGGTGTGTCGTGGCCTTCCACGACTTCTGCATCCATCCACTTTTGCATTGTATATCTGTTTAGTCATTCTTTCATCATGCGTTCTTTCCACATGCCCGAACCACCGGAGCATTCCTTTCCTTACCTTCACCCCGACACTTTCTTTCTGACCAACTCTCTTTCTTACTTCGGTATTACGAACGCAGTCCGCGAGCGTCACTCCGCAGATTTTGCGCAGTGCTCGCATCTCAACCGCGTTTACTCTACTTTCATGCTCTCTCTCTTCCATACCCAACTCTCGCTTCCATACGTGAGCGTAGGTACCAGCACCGCGTTGTGTATGGCGAGCTGGACCTTTTGGCTGAGGTTCTTAGCGCCTAGAAGTTTACCTAACGCTCCATTCAAATTCGTGTAAATATGCTATATAATGCGTTATAGTATTATTATTATCTCCAATGAAATTTTAAGAAACTCTGATACCACCCGTGATCAGAAGGCTGATTCGTATTTCGCGCAACGAATCAGCATTGCCATACAGCGTGGCAATGCAGCCAGCCTTCTGGGCACGCTTCACTCTGGCAGCGATTTGTTACGCACTTTATATGAATTTATTTATAATTTAGTTTAAGAAAATTTTAGTTGAATTATATGTTTGGATGGTAAATTTCAATGCATTATTAAAACTGTAAATTTTATAAAAGCCGCTACAAAAAAAAAAGGAACACTGTCCAAGGTACAACAGACCTGATTGATGTACCTTGGCTTGTAAGTTGTACCTTGGACATTCTAGGATCAAATAACGATAAGCACTTACGGTTGCTGTAGTGAGTTTGATTTTTATTTCTACTAATGACGATAAATGACTGATCATATCGACACCTGTAATCAACAGTGAACATTGAACATTAATGTAAATAGCAATATTTTACAAAAGTAAATTAGACTAATTAGCAGACTTGTCTCTATGTTTTTTTATCAATAGTACCTACCAAATCAGATTCCATCGAAAACTTTAGATGTAATACGTTTTTACTTATTTAAACATTTTTGGAAAAATTGCGATTGTCCTAGGTACAGCACTGTCCAACGTATGACAGGTAACGCCGTTTCCTCACACTGCGATCCTCTCCCATCCTTTATACGTGACCGAGCCAGCGGAGGCGATGGGATTTACTTCTCCTATTATGAGCTCGATCACGAGATTTCCGATTTCGAGGTTGGTTCTAACCCTCCAGCTACCATACTCTTTTCCTGAGATAAAAATGACTGCGAAGCCTTAAAATTCTTAAAAAGACATTTAAAACTAAGAGACTATGACCCGACCTTGAGTGCGGCAAAAAGTTTCTTTCTTCAAAAACTTTCGATGCTGAGGAGTTCGAGTTATTCATTAATGTCTGGATGATCTATTAAGTTGGACTCAAAATGTTGTACATCAATTCATACAACTATTGATATGGAGTCGTGTCATTTATTATTGTCAATTACAATGATACAAGTCAGTTTGACGTCTGACATCCTATTGTAAGACACTTGACAGGTTTTGGATTTAAAAATGGTCTTGTGTAGCTCTGACTAAATTATGTTCGGAATATTTAAACGATTTTTTAGTATTATTTTCGTATGTAAAGAATGTGTTTTTTGTAAGTCGATTTAATATGAAATGAGTGGATTCGTTTGGTCACTTTTAACATTATTGTACATCTATTTGTTTCTATAAAAACAAATCGATTACTTTAGAGACATATAGTCGGGCAAGTACGTGGTAGTCTAAGAATTATGAATGGCTCCGTAGACGTGATAAAGTTCCACTATGTTCTTCATTTGGCTAGATTGAAATAGTAATTAGAAACATTGTCATGATTTTTAGGACACCACACGACTAAATTCATTGAAAAAATGTTTCCGTCCTTGAGTTGTATTTGTATGCATTGCCCCCATTTTTAAATGTTTTGCGATTTCACTACGCCTCTGTATAACGCCAGATAGACTACATCTTCCTGTCCAATTTGGTCCACACAGATCCGACAGTTTCTGAGAAAAATTACTTTTGACAAACAAAGACAGATCGAAAGACGGTCAAACGAAAATGGCGAAAGTATAGGATTCCGTTATTCCCTAAATGTCGAACGGACACCGCCTCTGCCATATCCCGGTAAGAGAGCAAGGTCTAAAAATAATGGCTACAGGTCGTGAGGGATGATATACTTATAAAGTCTCTCCAAACTAGGAATTCCAAATACCGGAGTGGAGAAGTAATAGTAGGAAAGAGACCCCGAACCGTGTTTTATCGCTCTGATGATGATGATGTCTGCGGAAGCCTAAAACTATTTATGTCTTGAAATGAAAGTTGGCTCCATATTACTCCGTAATGTCTCTACAACAGACAAGTTAGCCTCGATACACACACTATGAAGTCCTTCACGGTTCAATCTCGCTCCTGTCTAGTCTAGAGTAGTAACTAGTTAAGAATTGAAACAAAAGCGTATAACACTCCGTTACTAGTCATGGTAAGTCCGATTTCGCTTCAATCAAATATTATTTTCGATGAACCGGTACCGGCGCAATATCGGAGCAGGACTTAAGCGATGCGATAATGAGAATACTCTGATTCTTTCTTGTTCAAGAACATTTGACCGAATCGGGAACGGAGCGAGATGAACCGTTAACGGATCGAACCGAGCTTAACTTTATCAGCTGTTTAACAAAGCAATTGAAACACGTCAATCAATATCTTTATATAGCAAACAATATTTGATGTTTGTCAACATTTCGCAATTAGGTCTGGTGGCCCACTTTGCCCTGTTTGGCCTAATACGTAATCAGTTGAGATAAGCAACTATGTCAGAACTTGCCGATTGCCTTGCTGGTACTTGAAGTCAACTGTATGGGAAAACTAACATTTGGCTGCATTACAGGTAATTCCGGTGTGATTATCGAGAAATATTTTCCTCAAATGCTAGAACAATGTTCAATATGACAATACGAATACTAGTCTAATAAGGGAATCCCCGCACTAATCAAGGATTCGGGAAATACAAGTCAAAATGAGCTTTATGTCTACAACATAAGGGCGTCATGATTATCGTTGTCACCTGCTCTTGTGGCTTGGATATGTTAAATCCGTCCCAATTAATATGGATATTTCCTATTGCTAATGGGATGTAACTTGTATACGATTTAAAAATAGTGCTTTGGGGTAATCCTGAAAATGGGATATTCTGCAAATAACAATTAACTACTAAACTAGATGATATTGCTCTTATCACATTAATTTAGACTACTTCACATACCTTCCTTGCTTCAGTTATGCCACTTATATGTATAGTACGGGACGCCTCCTCCTCCTTTTGCGAGCGAATTACGCTTGCAAAGGAGGCGGAACGGAAGCGTGAGCGCAAGTCTTTGCTCCGATCCCGCCAAGGGAGGACGCGTCGGCGCTGAAGGTTCAGCCTGGTGGGTCCCTGGGGAAAGATTTCTCACCCGCTGTTAATCCGTCAATAAGGGGGAGTGCCGGTTTTCGCGCGCGCTCACTTCTCCTTTGGGGCGCGTTACAGACCATCCCACGCAACGAGAGTATGAAGATGCCGGAGGACAAAAGGAAGTTCCCCGGCAGTGGATGAGGACGTTTGGCCACCGTCTGCTAGGGCTCGCGGCGGGGCTAAGCCACGTACCCGTGGTCCTGACTTAAGGCCGAAGGACGGAACATTTAGAGGTTTTAGAGTAGAACTTCTTTATGTCGAACCTCGTTAAGTCGAAATAATTAGTGACTCCCTATAAACAAATTCAGTACTTATTTTCTCTGTATCTCGAACATAGCAATATTTCATTTTACAACCTTTGCAACGCGATTAATTGAATAAATTTTAACCTCTACAAGTCGAATGTTTCCTTACAAAATTCGCTTAAGCCGAAATCCTCCATACGTCGAAAACTCCATAACTCGAATTTTTTGGCGTCTCCCTTCAAGTTCGACTTAAAGAGGTTCTACTGTAGTAGGTATTCCTGACTGTGGTCTGGCACTAAATAGCCACCCCGACCTGGCGAATTCCACACACTCGCCGTGATTTTCCCCCATCGCGCGGCCGATAGACCTCAATCAGATTTCCCCTCGTAAAAAAGGGTATATATAGCAATATCGGCCAGGTGGTAGGGCTTTTGCCCGACTGGATGGCTACCACCCGTGGTCTAAAGTATGTCGCCATAACAACCTTGAGTTGTGTTCCGGCATTAGTGACCAGGTTCCAGTCTCCCTTAAGAGAGCAGCAGCGCATTTATAGCACCTGTGGTGTTGCAAATGTCCATAGGCGATGGTAACCGCTTTTTATCAAGTGGGCCGTCTGCCTGTCTCCTGAACCTGCGCAATAAAAAAAAAATAGCTGTTGTAAGTACAAAACCAACGTTTCGTAGGTCTGTTTTTTTCATCATTAAGGGGAAGTCCATAATTTCGAAAATTAAATTAGTAAGAATTAGTTGCAGCTATACCATAACTGTTAAGGAAATTTCAAAGTTTACTTCGCAGCTGAATTTGGTTACATTACAGATTTTGTTGGTATAAATTACCCCGTGATGGTTTGGAATTACACTTTACCATGATGAATGTTATTTTTGAAAAGACTATCTATAGAAGGCGAAGACATTTGAGATAAAAGTTTATCGCAATAGTTGGAGTATGTATGTCAGTAATCCTAATTCCAAATACATGATAGATTACGCATAATAAAGGTTTCCAGAATGGAGAATAATGTTAGAGAATCTGAAGAATTTTCTTTATAGACATATAATATGCCTTTTTAGGAGCTAAAACTGAGTTCGCTATCTCGCTTACGCATTACTACATATCTGTAATATTGTAAAATTCTAAAATGCTGCGTCTGTACATTGAAGCTATAAAAAAAAAACAACTGGAAACAACTGGCGAACACGATACAATTTTTTTAGATTTCTTGTCTGTTTGTTAGGGATTCACGTAAAAACTACTGGGCCGATTTCGATGCGGGTTTCACTGATCGACAGCAAATTCTTAAACTTAAAATCTGCGCTTTTTATCCTGGGAATCCCGCGGGATTTTTCTGGGAATGATTTGAAATGGCCAGACTAGAAAAAAAACTAATTCTAGCACCAAGTATTTTATTTAGATTGATAGATTACATTATTGAAGTTTTAGTAAGGATCCCTAATTTTTATATAGCCTATATTAATCAGGGGTAATGTAGCATTAGTATGATGAAAGAATTTTTGAAATCGGTCCAGTAGGTTTTGAGTTTATTCGTTACAAACGTACATAAATACAAATCTTTCCTCTTTATAATATTAGTATAGAATAATGTTTAGCGAACTAGATATAGGTAGCCCCTTATAAGTCGTGCGCAAGTTTTCCGATGGTCGCCCCTCTCGCTTCCTACGACTGCGATCGAGGCTTGTCTAAGTAGTATTCCTTTCAGCTCACTATTAGCACATATGTGTCCGCGATGAGAGTGCAGATCGCGTTTGTGCACGTGATCGTTTTTGTGTTGTTGTCTCACTCTGTTTATATAGGATTTGTATGATTTGTATGAAATGGGTATATTACGAGATAGTGATAGTGTTAGTCTTGCGGCTTTTGGATGAGCTGAAGGGTTAAGAACTAGACGACCGCGGGTCGCGGTTGTGGGAGGCGAGAGGGGTTGTCATCAGCAAACCTTCTGCGCACGGTTTATAAGTTATAGCACTGTATTATATTTCTAGAAAGGAACCCAAAAACATCAAAGATCATTCGTCCAGAAGGCCTCGCTGAAAACAATGGTAACACCTCACTGTGGTAATTGAGGGGTCAGCGCTATCATTAAACTGTATTAGGGTCAATTCATAATGCAGTGACGTATTTTGAAGCGATTTTTATGATTACGATAAATTAGGTTTGAGCGTTGGTATTTGGTGTGCCAGTAATCAGTATAATAGCTCCTGCATTGGGCTTAAGTATCCTAAGATTAGAGATTACCGGCTACGCTTGTCCAAGGCAGTTTAGCGCATTATTGCAAATGTTATTTTTTACTTCTCGAATTTCTAATCTTTACCAATAGAATATGTCTGTTATTTAAACGTGTAAATTGCTATACATGTATATGATACCTGATTACAAATGACTTACTAAAAAATTTTTCTCGCACTAAGTTTGTCTCGAATAGGTTCTGAATCAACAGATTTCAACAATTCTTGGGATTAAAACAATACTTTTATATTACATTTATGTATATGTATACTTTAATTACTTTATATATCAGTGTTCAAATATATGTATAATATAGTAAATTACAAATGAGAAAAAAAATCAGCTGGTTTAATTCAGCGAAAATGCAGCTTTTAGATTTTTTTTCTTCCTGTCTGTTAGGAATATCAAAACTGTCGAGCGGATTCAAATGAAACTTGACATAGAGCTAGTTTATATTTCGGTTCAACACTTAGGATATTTTCTGATCGCGAGAAATAATGCGTTTCCGTGGAATAGACGAATTTAGCCAGAAAGATTACGCTGTGGATGCATGTTTTCACGGTATGGCTGGCACATCTATAAAACATAACTTGTTCATTATTGCTAACTTTCCTAGGAAATAAATATTAGTTGTAATTATATAAAAATACTAGCTGACCCGGCAAACGTGGTTCTGCCATAAAAATAAATAAAATTACAATAGGGGGTGAAAAAAACTACGACCTATTCTCATACCTACCATATATATACAAAAGAAAATCATTAAATCGGTTAAGCCGTTCCGGAGAGGTTCGACCAGATGTTTCTGGCCGTTACACAAGATTTTTATATATTAGATATTTAATAATAGTCTTATACAATATATACTATACAATTTCCTGCGGCCGGGCGGCCTGTCGTAAGAGGCGACTTAACAACCCACAGCCAGGTGGTAGGGCATTTGCCCGACTGGATGGCTACCACCCCTGATCTAAAGTATGTCGCCTTAACAACCTTGAGTTGTGTTCCGGCATTAGTGACCAGGTTCCAGTCTCCCTTAATAGAGCAGCAGTGCATTTGTTGCACCTTTGCTGTTGCAATGTCCATAGGCGATAGTAACCGCTTTCCATCAAGTGGGCGGTCTGCCTGTCTGCTGATATCCTGCATAAAAAAAAACTTAGAATCACTGTTTATTTACGTAACGTCTATAGGTCTATTTAAATTAGATTTTAGCCGTTCAAAAATTCGTCTGCCAATATGGAGACGCCTTAACTGCACGGTTCGCACCGGCCGGAAGTCGATTGTTAAAATGTACCATTTCGTACGATTCCTGAACGTATTGTTAAAAGATAAAGTTCTCTAGATTTATTGCTTAGATATACTTGATTTTGAACTTGAATACGTAGTTCGTTACCGCCGGTTTTTGTGATGTGACTGCTTGTAATAAAACGAAATTATGCACGTGGGCGTCATTTCCGCTTATTTGGTATTCGGGTTTCATACACCTAAGAACACTGTTTCATGTAAGCATGGATTATCGGTTTTATACAAGTAAATTATTCAATTGGGCCTACAGGGCCGAGTCCTAAACTATATGAAATATAGTAAAACAATCAAAGGTATGCCGGGGTCGTGTTGAAAAAAAATAACTATTAGATTTTTGAAAATTTAGTTACCCTTAGCAGGAATGGTATAGGTTGATTTGGAAAAACACTACATAAGTCTCGCGCAGAAGGTTTGCCGACGGCTACTTACTATTATTGTATTGTATTACTTACTATTACTGTATATACTTATGTAAAATACATATAATAATAAATTTATTATTAAACAGATATACAATGCAAAAGTGGATGGATGTAGTAGTCGTGGAAGGCCACGACACACCTTCCATGATCAAATTGATCGTGTACTAGCAGAAGGTGATCTCAGGAGCCTTAAGAACAGACGAGCGTGCATGACAAGAGCTATGAATGTCAAAGAAGCAAGTGAGGTGTGTAAGAATAAGCCTGAATGGCGCTCTGTTGTCCGTACCTACCCCGCAAGGGAACTGGCGTGATGTTATGTATGTATGTATGTAATCAATTTATTGCAATAACTATTTATGTAACCTTTTTTGTCTCAACCCTATTGACCATCGACGCGTGACATCATGAGGTTATCGGAAACCTGCGCACGTGTAGTATACTATATTATTACATCAAAACATGGGGCAGCATGTAAGAATCGAGTTCTGTGAAGGAATGTCAAACGTCAAAACAAGGGAAAGACTGCACCATCCCAGATTCAGCAGGGACATAATAAATACTTCGTCGTCTTACATACATACATACATAACTTCACGCCAGTTCCCTTGCGGGGTAAGCACGAACAACAGAGCGCCATTTAGGAGTCGTCGTCTTAGCTGTAAAATACTTCTTTAAATATTAATATCTGCGGACTATATCACCTAGGAATATATGACGAATTTAAAATAGAGAAAAAAGTACATAAAAATCAAAAAAGATCAAAATTGTTCTATATTTAAAAATAAAATGTGGCCAGTCTTACCTTCTATCTCTCTTCTTTCACCTTCTCCCAATTATTTGGGGTTGACACCATGTCTTTTTCTTCCTTACTCCTCTAGTCTGACATACGTCCTCTGCCACACCACAAATCATCATATCATCCTTCACACAATCCATCCATCTCTTTTTTGGTCTACCTTTACATATGTATCCAGCACTCTTGCAGTTTAACATTCTTTTTGTCATGTGACTATCATTCCTCCCCATTACATTCCCATACCACCTTAATCTTCTTCCTCTCACTCTTTCAGTCACGGGTGCAACTTTCAAAGATCCCCTTATGTACTCATTTCTCACTTTATCCATTTTTGTAACACCACAAATAGGTACATTGCAATATTCTCATCTCAGCTGAGAGTGGAGTCGTACCTGATCTATCACTTTAGTGGCCCAACATTAGGACCCGTATAACATGACCGATCGTATGATAGATTTATATATTAGTTCTTTTAGTTTAAATGGCATTAGTTTTCTCGCATGTCACACCGGTTACCTGACTCCAGTTTAGCTAAGCTAAATTATTACTTAATCCCCCTTATTAGTTGTTGCTATAGAAACTCACTGTTGGAGATTACAAATAAAGTAGCAACGCGAAGTTTTTTCGGTACTGCTTGATTGCTTTTCATTCTTGCAGGAACGTAGAAAGAATACAATTTTCTGCGGCCGGGCGGCCTGTCGTAAGAGGCGACTAAACAACCCACAGCCAGGTGGTAGGGTATTTGCCCGATTGGATAGCTACCATCCCTGATCTAGAGTATGCCGCCGTAACAACCTCCAGTCTCCCGTAAGAGAGCAGCAGCGCATTTGTAGCACCTTTGATGTTGCGAATGTCCATAGGCGCTTTCCATCAAGTAGGCCGTCTGCCTTTCCGCTGAACTCATGCAATAAAAAAAAATATACAGTAGATAAATACATATTGTAATATATAGTAGATGAATACACATACATACATAACAATGAAATATGTATTTATACATATTTCAAGTTTCAATATTATAGTCATTATTTTTTTATAATTATTGCAATTACGTTTATAATTATTTAATATATTAAATTATACAATTAATAAAATTACATATAATCGAATACAATGCAAGAAAACAACTTATTTGTATTGTATTCTACCCATAGTTCCTCAAGACTATAAGTAGAATACTGAGCCCAGATCACCGTCTTCTATGGGATACTTCATTGTTCTGATTTCGAAAACATGTTTAAAAATGTCGTATCATAAATTAATAATAAACCGTTCTTGATCAATTTGAATTTAATATAATCGGTGCAACCTCATTATATTCTGCCATAAAACATAATCGTAAAAATCTATAGATATAAATAAGCCCGAAGCCCGGTCCAGGCTAATCCAACCCGACGCCAATCATCTATAATTTAACACAATAACATTTTATCAATAATCAAATAAATTGCTCCATCGGTGCCCTTTGAATTATTCCAACGGTCGCGATTGGTTTTTTGTAGTGTCCCTTGGTAGGGCACGAGCTGAGTCTTTGAAAAAGTGTGTAACAATAATTAGGGTACTGTACATATTTTGGCTGTATGAAATCATATCTGTTCATACACTTGTCTTTCTGTTACCGGCATTTCACTCAGATTACTACCAAGTCTATCTATTTAAAAAAAAAGAGTATTTTTTTTTAACAATTATATATAGGTATAGTATCTAATTATAAATAAACTAAATTATAAATAAATTAAACTATACAATAAATTAAACTAAAAATAAACTATATATACAAACTAAAGTTAAAGTATAAAATCTAGTTCTAGACCGCTCTCAGTCGGAAACGTGCCCAAAAGACTGGCCACATTGCCTCTCTGAATGGCAGTGCTGATGCGCTGTGCGAGGTATAAACCAGTCTTTTGGTCACGTGAGACATCCACCAGACGTTTGACTATGTCCCGATAAAGCTTGTGCGCCTCAGGCCCCCATGGCCCCCAGGATCTCGACCCCAAAAGCCGCAAATATGTTAGCCATTTCCGATGGCTGAGTATTGGCGGCGTTTTAGGGCCTCCTGTTGTGCAGCAGCTGTACTGGCAGACATGCTAGTAGCTGGAAGATGGGACGCTGCCAAAGTATCGACGCAAGACGCGTCCCATTTAAACCGTCCCATTTTTAACAATTGATTTTTTGTTATAGAAATGTATACGAAACCAAAATTAAACTTCTGTGATACATTCGTAATATTAATGTAATATGTTAACATTTTATTATTGACTCGTGGTAGCGTAGTGGCTTAGCGTACGCGTCCTAAACCCAAAGGGCGCGTGTTCGATCCTGGCCGGAACGCACGCAGCACTTAGGCAGTTTCCTGACCTAATGTGTATATTATTAAAATTACAACGTTCTAACAATGGTGAAGGAAAACATCGTGATGCAACCTACACGTCGAGATAACCGACGTGTCAAACCTACCAAGTCGCCTTGGACAAGCGTGGCGGGTATACTCTCCGTTCCCCCCCTATAATGGGAGGCCCGAGCCCAACAGTGGAGCATTTATCGGCTGTTATTATATATTATATATGTTAAAATTTGTTGAATGCGCATTTATCGTAAGTAAATTTCGTATGGAAGCGAGAGTTGGGTATGGAAAAGAGAGCATGAAAGTAGAGTAAACGCGGTCGAGATGCGAGCACTGCGCAAACTCTGCGGAGTGACGCTCGCGGACCGCGTTCGTAATACCGAAGTAAGAAAGAAAGTGTCGGGGTGAAGGTAAGGAAAGGAATGCTCCGGTGGTTCGGGCATGTGGAAAGAATGCATGATGAAAGAATGACTAAACAGATATACAATGCAAAAGTGGATGGATGCAGAAGTCGTGGAAGGCCACGACACACTTTCCATGATCAAATTGATCGTGTACTAGCAGAAGGTGATGTCAGGAGCCTTAAGAACAGACGAGCGTGCATGACAAGAGTTATGAATGTCAAAAAAGCAAGTGAGGTGTGTAAGAATAAGCCTAAATGGCGCTCTGTTGTTCGTGTCTACCCCGCAAGGGAACTGGTGTGAAGTTATGTATGTATGTATGTATGTATGTAAATTTCGTTAATTTATATCTTCAAAAATGTAGTAATGCGTGAGCTAGATAGTGAAATCCATTTAGGTAGCTCCTTAACATTTTTTAAGGTTTAACCTTAGACCACTAATAGAAAGACGGAGTCTCGGATTCTAAAAGTGAGGCCGGCTAGAGGATGCCGATTTTGGAATAGGATGTCGATCACGCTACACAAGTTTGTAAAAAATGCGTTCACTTCATGTGACGTCTTTGTTTAGATAGACTCCGTCTATACACAGATTTTTATCCGTGCAGGAACGGAGAAAGAATACAATTTCGTGCGGCCGGGCGGCCTGTCGTAAGAGGCGACTTAACTTTTAACCCCTGGTCTAAAGTACGTCGCCATAATAACCTTGAGTTGTGTTCCGGCATTAGTGACCAGGTTCCAGTCTCCCTTAAGAGAGCAGCAGCGCATTTGTAGCAACTTTGGTGTTGCAAATGTCCATAGGCGATGGTAACCGCTTTCCATCAAGTGGGCCGTCTGCCTGTCTGCTGATCTCCTGCAATAAAAAAAAAATACATTACTGGTCTAAGGGTTAAACTAATTCCGAACAGGCTTGCTACTTGTTTAAAACTGTGTAGAACAATGCATAAAGGGACTTATTGAACCGACAAATATCAGTAAATGCAAATTTTACATCTTCTCGGAACTTTAAAGAATACATACATACAACAAAGAAACCACAACCAAAAGCAAAATCAATTTAAAACAACATGGCGGACCTAATCGTAAACCAGTCTCACGCGCAGCAATAAACAACATTGTAGGAACATATTAATTCGACAATAACTATAACCCAGCAAAGTTGGGAGGCATAAACGTAACTGGTGGGCGTTTATACGGCGCTGCCATCACGAAATGGGTGGTTATTAAGCCCTAAAAAGTCGTTGCCTCCCTTGAACCCGCGAAGGAGACTACACTGACATAGCTGAGTTTTATATCTAGCAGCAAAAAGGTGCTGTTTTAAAATTCTAGTCTTAGGTACGTTTTCAGTTTATGTGGCTTGCAACTGAAGCTTGTACTGTCGGCATAAAGTTCAAAAGAAACTTAGTAAGGCTTTTTGGTACTTAATAATAACAGACCATAAACGTCCCACTGCTGAGCTCGAGCCTCACACTATAGGGGAACGGACAGAATAACCGCCATGCTTGTCAATTTGACACATCGGTTATCTAGGTATGCAGGTTTCATCACGTCGTTTTCTTTAACCGCTATTAGCACGTGGTAGTTGTAACAATATGCATATTAGGTCAGATAACTGCCTAAGTGGTGTATTCCGGCCAGAATTCGAACCCTCGCCCTTTGAGTTTGCGAAAGTCAAAAAGCGAAAGAAGAATTACCTATGACGTCATCCATAGTAAGTATTGTCTAGGACAGGGGTGGCGAACCTTTATCTATCAACGCGCCAATTTTTTTTAAAGAAATGTTTAATTAAGTTAAAGATGTGCCATCAAGTAATTTTAATTTCGTTATTATTGGGAAAGCGGTAATACTAAATACTATCAACTTAAAACTCTTTATTTCCAAAAAAAATTGCAATAATATATGTATATGCAATAAATTTATAATAATAAATGTTTCAATTATACTCGTAATTCAAATTAAAGTAACATTAGTGTGACTTCTCTTGTTGTAGATTAGATGACATATACATTATATTAGGAATAGAATTTGCCTAACCTAAACTCACGCAGTAGCTTTCATATATATAATACTAGCTGTACCCGCGACGTCGTCCGCGTGGAATTTGTTTTCTAAACACCCGATTTTGAAACATTCTTAGCGTGATGATATATAGCCTATAGCCTTCTTCGATAAATGGGCTATCTAACACTGAGGGAATTTTTCAAATCAGACCAGTAGTTCCTGAGATTAGCGTGTTCAATCAAACAAACAAACTCTTCTGCTTTATATATTAGTATATAAGATATAGTCTAGACAACTGCTCAGCAAAACATAGAGCCGAGTCCAAGCGAACCTGATTTAAAGTAATACAATGATTGACATGTTGCTTATGACAACGCAGGTATTCGCTAGTGAATTGATTATATAGCATAGATAGATAGATTATAAGGTGATACTTTTAGCAGAATGTATGCTGAAATGGAGTCATCTGTCAAACGGTTTCTTCGGCCTTCGTTCGTAATATAATAATTCATAGTGAATTTTGTGATCGGGTATTGTGTTGCGTCCCTCAATGGCACACGTGCCATTGGTTCGCCATCCCTGGTCTAGGAGCTTTTTGGAGTTACTTTCTTTCATTTTAATTCTTAGCTAGCTCGCAGATGAGCGCGGCTTATTCTACAATTGCCATATTTTACTCAACATAGTTTTAATAACAAGTAATTATAGTGTTATAAAAATAAAGTATCTATTCACATTCTATCAGCTTGTCTGCTAAATGTTAAATATCGTATTATAATTTCTTGTTGAAAATCAGTATTATATAAACAAGAAATAAATTCCAGGCATCGTGATAACATCTTCGAATCATAAAGCTATCTAAGGCGGAACAGTTTCTGTAAACTTCTTAGCATGAGTGTCTATTATAAGACTTAGATATATTCTGTTTTCCCTTATAAAGACCATTTTCGTACATTACAAACAGGATTTTTTTAATAAATTAAACTATTCAATGACTTTTAAAATTAACCCTCATCTTAAGTTAGATAATACAATATTAACAAAAATTTTACCCAAAAATTTATCTTGTAAAAAACAGATAGGTACAATGTAAGAGGTGAAAAGTAAAAATATTTTCAGAAAATCGCATAATGAGAGAAATTTGAGAGAATTTTCTTAATTGTAAAACGAATTTAGTAAAATTTAATTAATAAATAAATATTTCATAACTATAATGCATTATAGCGTAAACCACACCATTATTGGCACCCTGAAAATTTATTCGAAATATTAATTTTTATTTTGTAGGTCAAAACAAATCCTATTCGTAAAGACACTTCTGTTCCAAGGAATTGACGCCTTACCAACTCCAAAAGTATGGGGATCCTTGGTATCGACATTGCAAACGACTTACAGTTCAGAGGCCATGTTGTAGACAAGGCAAAACGTGCCAAGAAGCTGGAAGTAAAATCGGTCCAAGCAGTACTTTAGTCCTCGGCAACGCCTTTTGCTTTAAAAAGCCCAGGTGAGGCTGCATTCAGAGTTACTGCTCCCACTTGTGGGCTAAGGCACGTGCCTACCAATTAAATCCTCTGGACAGTATTCATCGTTGTACTAATGTGTCGAGTGTAACGATAGACCAAAAAAAGAGATGAGATTGTGTGAAGACTGATGTGATGATTTGTGGTGTTGACCGCTAGAATAGAAGAGTATGGAAAGAGGACACATGTGATTAGTGCTGACCTCAAGTGATTAAGACAAGGTGAAAGAAAAGAGAGAGTTTGTGTGAATTATTTCAGATAGACTCCGAAATGTCTCAACAGATTTCAATCAACTAGTCATCAAAATAGTGATGTTATTATTTTCGTACATGTTGCATATCATACATACAAAATCGTGTATCATGAATACAAAATGCCAAGTCACGTGCGAACGAAGTGGTGATTAACGCTAGTTTCGTAACAAAAAAGAAAATACTTAAAGCATGTCACGAATGTAGCAAATATCACACAGGAAAATTAAATGTTAAAATAAAAATCCCGATACATTGTAAACGCGCCATAATAAAATGAGTAAATTATCAATACGTAAACCAAAATCGACACTCTGTTGGCAGAATTTGGAATAGGCTCCACAATTTTCGAATCAGGCAAAAATTGGCAATGTACCCTGCCAATTTTAAGTACACTGCAAGCGGTTTATATCCGAGTTGCCAGCTGCTGTTAAAAAAATGCAATACTAGCTACAATTACTCTTGTGTAGCGCGTAATATTCTGTGTGCTATGCCATATACTATGTGATGTATGTTCGTATAGCCTATGCTGTGATAAATCTGCTAGATATGAGAGCTCTCTATATCCGTGTCTATTATTATTATGTCCTTTCTGATTTTTATTATTGAATACTAGTGCCCCTAACATCATTCGCAGGAGACTAGGTTATAGAACTTTTTATTTTGTTACTTTTTAATAAAATTTTGGAATTTATTGTAAAATGGACGATGGATGACCTTACCGGACTCAAAGAGACTGTATGCCACTCTTATCTAATTTTACTCCATATTGTAGAGGAAAGTCTCGTCAGGTACAGACAGTTAGTTATGGTCTAGATTATTCTTAACATACTATATTTCTTTAAGGCCATATCCCTATTAGACGAACAGTGAGCGGCTAACTGTTTGCTTCCAGTTTGCCTCCCTATAATTTTTAAATGGAGATTGTCCATACAGCGCGTAATGTATGCAGTTTGCGGCGTTTTTCTTGCCGACTCATCTAGGGAGCGGCCGATTAGCAGCGAACAATGCGCGTGGTCAGCGGCACAGTTCGCTCATTACGCCGGAACGCTGCGCGGCGTTATATACTTACCGTTTACCTTCCTTCCCAAGAGTTAGTGACTGATACGCCGCTCAGAGTCAATCAGGGAACAGTCAACCGCTCACTGTTCGTCTAACTCACGGCCTGTTGGTAACACTGGTCGATACCTCTTAACAATCTTGGCAGCGCCCTTAATTCCGGTGCCAACACTCTTGGCCAGTTCTGCTGGAGATTTGGCAAGTGAACGTATTTCGCCACCTCGTAGGAAGCGATTTATAATGTTTCCTCTGGCTCGTTGCACCAATCGATTAGTTACTTGCAACCTGTGTGTATGAGAAAGTTATAATATTAAACGCAATTTTAGACTGGTTATTATAAACTAGAAGTTATATAAACATTTTTAGGTGAAATAAGATATTGGCCAAGGGGTACAGATTATGTTGGGTATTGTATGGTTTTGTTGCTATGACAAGTTTAATCCTTTAGAAAGGATTTTCACAATAATTCCAATCTGAAGCTTCGTGATCGATTAGTTCTAGAATTAGTCGTCTTTCACAATCTAACGCAGTCCGTCCCTCTCTTCTTCCCTGCCTTTAAGATGCTTATCTAAGTACATTATTATTCTAAAGTTAAATCCATTTTTACATTGTTAGAAATGAATTAGAGTATGCCGCCGTAACAACTTTGAGTTGTGCTCTGTCATCAGTGGCCAGCTTTCAGTTTCTTCTTCGAGGCCGGCAGCACATTTGGTGGGTTGTTAGTCTGCCTGCTGTCTAAGTAAAAAAAGCAACCGTGGTGGAGCTCGGGGTACGCCTTCCTGCTTTTTCTGTTCGAATTCCTCGTCATTATCGGGAGCCGATCGGCAGTCATATCGTCCTTCACGACGACAAACCAGCATTTGTTAAGCCTACCCCTTCTATCAGGCACCTGGTTAAATATGGTTTCCCCCACATAACTAGCGTGCTAATTTTCTATTCAAATCGAGTATTTAAAAAAAACTTGCAAATTCATTTTACATCGGTTACACGTATACAAACCGTATGAAACCATATATAAAACAAGTATGACGATTATTAGTTTCATTCCAAATAAAATCAATTTATACCAAAAAACTTAGAAAAGTATCGATGCGTCCAGATCCACTACATCCATAGAACAATTAAAATAGAATTAGTGCAGAACAGAAAAAGTCGATTCCATCTCTAATTAACTGAAACTTAGAAAAAAACTATGTACAAAAAAATGCTCGCGTGTCATTAGACCCCCGTAGACAGTTTAGGGCTGTCACGAACGGAAACATGAGTTATTTTATATTCGACATAATAATAATCTAAATACAATATAAACTATCACAGACAGCATGTTGAATTCTTAATAACAGGAACTTTACGACTGATATTAAACTGTTCAACATTAGTTTAAAAAGTCGTGTAAATAATTATGTTTATGAATGGACAATGCGGACGTGTTATTGATATTGCAGTGTATTGTATTTAAGCGAGTCTTGTGTTTATGAAGATCGCAAAGATTTAGTGAAATGTAACATTTCGCGCCACTATAATATAATAATAATAATAATGTCTTTATTTCAGGCAATACACCCATATATAATATCACAACACAATATTTTACAATTAAAAGTGATTAAATTAAATCAAAATTAAAATTCCAATAATATTAATGTCATTTCAATGTATACGTGTATTACTAACTATAGTATAGTATAGTATAGTATAGTATAGTAGTAGTAGTACTAGTAGTATATTAGTGTGTACTATAAAAACTTCGCTATTTATTTGTTATGAGCTTAATTGGGGGAGTATATTATAAGGGTAACACTTTCGTCTAGTGTTTACTTGTGGGATAAGTATTCTATTAATATATGTACATATATTAAAAAATAAGTTTTATTTTAGATAATCATACGTAGGAGTTTTATTTCTGTAGATTTAACTACTATATTGTTTTTTTATCACATTATCTAATAACAGTAGATTATTCTTGAACACATTGATACTCAAGTATTTTACTACCTAGATACAAAAACCACACGAAGCTACATAAACATTTATTACAAGTTTTAATTTGATATTCGGAACATAATTTTTTTTTATGGAATTCCATTACAAAATGTAAAATAAATAATATAAATATATAATACGATAGATATATGGAGTACTACGTATTACTATATAGTAAATAAATTACTAAACGTGACTTACCATTCGTCTAAAAAAACTTGCTAACGACTACTTTGAAAACATTGACAACCCTATAGAACCGTCCTTTGCATAATAGTCACTACGAACACCACATACTAATTCTAACTTTATTTCTGTGTGTCTAGAGTATATTTTCGCTTGTGTTCCCAATGTTTTGTGTAACCCCCTCGGAGAAAGGTTTTTTCATAGTTTTTTGTTCGACGGTACCTGCGGTCGGTACAAAAACTTCGGCCGGGACGAAATCTCGCAGATGCTTGCATTCAAGCATGTGTATTTGGAGACGGGTTTTTGTGTTGTGCAATCGTTGTAATATCCTGAGTTGTACTAAGAATACTAGGAAATAGGAATGAGAACTTCAGTACCACTGTGCGTTGACGATAGCTCGAGGCGCAGGGTTTTTTTTTATCTCCTTCGTTAGCCCCGGCGAGCAAGATTTGCCCGGGTCTACTACTACTTGTTTTCTACTATATAATAAATATATACTATTGCGTATTTAGAATTTATGGGAACTGGATGATGGTTGGTATAGTTTGGCTTAAGTTGGCCGAAAATTATATACTTACGAACCGCAGGGTTACTTACTTCCAATAACTGACATCACATACATATCTCGATCAATAGAGGGGTAAATAAAAGCTTTTAAAAAGAAAAAAGACAAGCAGTCTAATTCGGAAAAGACTTCGAAAATTCAGTTTTTAGAGATTTTTTCTGTCTGTCATGTTTGTTTGTAAGAGCAACACATGAAAACTACTGAACGAATTTCTATGAAACTCGATACAATAGCATAATAATACATACGTTGTTGTCACAGCAACGCGAACGACTTTTCGCTGACACGTACTAATCGAGTAATAAAATAGCTTATAAATAAAGAATAAGAAGTAAATTATTCTTTTTTTAAGGGAATTTTCAAGTAATTTTGGTGATTTTAGGTGTTTTTGACTAAAGTCAAATCAAGGTTAATATTTTTTGGGCACACGTAACCCTGCGTGTCAAATTATCGTGAACAGGATATGTAGTAACACCTTGACGATTAGTTCCCTTTTTTGTATGGTTTCTATATTTTACTATCCATTCTTTTACTTACTACCAAAATCTACAGGAGACAAACAGCTTTTAATACCTTGCTGTCGTTTTTAAAACTTATTCCTGTCCTGTTTCAGGTATGTACTGCGTATCAGACCATTTCAATAACTGCTTTCCATATTCACAGTAAGTATGAAATTTAAATATACCTACTAGAAAGGAAAAACAACACACATGGCACTAGTTAATATAATATATATATATATATATATATATATATATATATATATATATATATATATATATATATATATATAGGTATAATCATAAGGCACACACTGCACATGCACTTCCTCACAACACCAGCATGTAACAGATACAGTCTACATTAGTATAAGTTTGGTATTAAAATTATAATAAGTTATTCTTAAGGTATACCGCATTAATGTCACACACAGTAACAAGAATAAACAATAAGCGTGTATGAACTCAAAAAACTTTCATAGAAATTAAGTTGTGAAAAAGGGTACGGAACTCGAGTACGTAGATTTGTTAAAAAAAAATTAAAAATAAATAAATATATATATATATATATATATATATATATATATATATATTTATATATATATACCTACTAGTATTATGTTATTTATGCTAATTTCAGATAACGGTAAAAAGTAAGTATCGTTATAAAACTTACCGTTATTTCTAGCCATTTTACCGGTAAAAAGATAGGACGTTAATACTATTTTTATCGGTAATTTTAACGTTATAACTATGTTTTGTTACCATCGTCGCTCTCTTTCACTCGACAAGATTGTTAAACAGCATTGTGCTAAGAGCGTACGTAATATTTAGAGTTGTGTTTGTCGATTGTTTCGGTAACATGACTAAAAATAACATTAAAAATGGCAACGTCGCTTGAAATAACGTCAAAATTACCGATACGTATAACGTTATACGTACGATTTTTAACGTTAAAATCATAAAAGTTACCAGGTCACAGAAAAAAATATGCCGCGGTATGGCAGTATCTTTTTCAAAAATAACCTATATTTATGAAAGGTAATTGATAACGTTTTCAAGCCCTGCTTACCCCGTTGACTCATCCAGCGTGGCGCTGTACGTATCATCGCCGACTCCATGGAGTGATGTGGCTTAGAAAATAGTTTAGCCTTCGGAGAGACTGCGTCTCTCTGCGTGTTCTATCTTCTGTAGAGCGTGTAGTTTTCCAATTCCTTGGTTAAATGACACATGTTATTACATTGTAACATTATTTTCATATAAAACAGGCTTAAAATACCATCTTATCTATATATTGTTTTTAAAATATCGTGCTATAAATAATATTAATTACTGTATAAACAACAATTACTGTGGTATTCGACTCCTTTTATTTGTACAAAATTACATACATACATACATACATAACTTCACGCCAGTTCCCTTGCGGGGTAGGCACGAACAACAGAGCGCCATTTAGGCCCATTCTTACACACCTCACTTGCTTCTTTGACATTCATAACTCTTGTCATGCACGCTCGTCTGTTCTTAAGGCTCCTGACATCACCCTCCGCTAGTACACGATCAATTTGATCATGGAAGGTGTGTCGTACAAAATTATAACGTCATATTTGTACACTGGTACAAAAGCTACAAGGCCAGAACGTTCCGTAAGATGATAAAAACTGTCAATCGATTTCACTATCATCTAACCTATTGTTTGAGCTGATACTAACGTCATAATTCCTCAACGTTTATTTCCTTGAGTTTCCAAGTTTGATTATGCAATGTTTCTATCTTTTCTTTCACTTTCCAATTATTTAGGGTCTGCACAATATCTCCTTTCCTTCCATAATCCTCTATACTATACGTCTTCTTTGACACTACAAATTAGAGATGCAACGAATATTCGGCTTCTATTAGGTATTCGGCCACTTTTTTAACTATTCAGTACTCGGCCGAATACTGTGTAGTATTCTGGCGAATACAGAATGCCGAATCGTAAAACAAACGCACAATTATTTATTTATTAATTTACAAACATTGCTATAATTACAGTTGTCACCAATACGATAGCGTGGTACACACAATACATTATATAGACATATTCGGTCGTCATAATAAAATATAATATGCAGTTCGTGTGAGTTCAGTCACAGTGCAAATAGAAATGTCAATTTGTTGATATATCTTGTTCAATATTTTTTTTTTTTTTTTTATTGCAGGAGGTCAGCAGATAGGCAGACGGCCCACTTGATGGAAAGCGGTTACCATCGCCTATGGACATTTGCAACACCAAGTTGCTGCAAATATGCTGCTGCTCTCTTAAGGGAAACTGGAACCTGGTCACTAATGCCGGAACACAACTCAAGGTTGTTATGGCGACATACTTTAGACCAGGGGTGGTAGCCATCCAGTCGGGCAAATGCCCTACCACCTGGCTGTGGGTTGTTAAGTCGCCTCTTACGACAGGCCGCCCGGCCGCAGGAAATTGTATTCTTTCTCCGTTCCTGCACGGATAAATATTCTCAAGGCCTGTGTCATCGGCGCCTTATTAGGTAAGTTGGTCCTGCCGTTGGTACTACGAACATTGGTGGCTGCCCACGCCTCATCGCAAAATTTGCTGGAATGTTCAATTTGGTTTCAGCTAATACACCTGGGCTAAACAATTTACTTCTTAACGATTTAAATAAGTAGGAATCCAATGCAAATTTTAACATATACTAAATAGAACTACGAATAGTAAATAGTATTCGGCCGAATACCGAGAGAAGCCGAATATTGGGGCATCTCTACTACGAATCATCATGTGATCGGTCACGCAAACCATCCGTTTCTTTTTGATCTACATTTGTACGTTCTTTAGAATGTTTTATTCCGCGTACAACAACGACGATCTTGAAGGAATTATTCGCCAAGGACTTTGCGCTACGACATGGGCTGTTTAAGAAGGGCTTCATGAAATTCGAGGCTGACAAGGTCACGATAACCACTTTTCATCAGATACTTGCTTCCCTGATTGCTTGTGGCAATAAAGAAAGAAACAATACATATGTTTCAAAATACAAGCGTTGTATGTACAATTAAAACGTCCTCAACACGATACGTTTCCGTCAAAAACCATTATCTAGATTGCTTAATAACCAGAGTTCCTTGCACTCGCTTCGTAAAGGCACGAAAATTGACCACAAAACCAACTTAACATGTTTTGGAGACGTTTTAATTTCAACCTTATAGTAAGTGGATAAGATGCTATTGAAGTGAAGCAACTTGGTCGATTTGTAGTTGCAGAGCAGGTCCATTGTTTGACTTTTTTTGAAAGCCCACCCGGATACATCTGCGAGCTTAGATTTTAAATTCTACATTCAATCTTTAAATTCTCAAGGATAGACAGGAATATTACAAAATTGTATTTAAACTCACTGTTGACTCATAGTCTAGAGATATCTATATATTAATATGTGAAGTCGTTGGTAGCGTAATGGCTGGCGCACGCGTCCCAGACTTAAAGGGCGCGGGTTCGATCCTGGCCGGAACGCATGCCCCATTTAGGCAGTTTTCTAACCTATTCTGCATATTGTTACTGTTGTGGTCGTTGTAGAGAGATATAATTATTTTATATAGAAATATCCTGCTTTTTGTGTTATTTCAATATATAAACTTAATAAACACAACATACATACATAACTTCACGCCAGTTCCCTTGCGGGGTAGGCACGAACACAACAATGGATATTTATACGTGTATTCCTCTCAATAATTTTCACTCGACAAAACAAACAAAACAATTTGATATAAAAAAATAAAAATCACATTGAAAATGCTATTCTATAAGAAAAATAGGTTTGAAACTAACGAGTCTGCAACAGTTACAATTACCAAGTGCTAATAACGGTGAAGGAAAACATCGTGATGCAACCTGCACATCGAGAACCGACGTGTCAAACCTGCCAAGCCGCCTTGGACAAGCGTGGCGGGTATACTGTCCGTTCCCCCTATAATGGGGGGGCCCAAGCCCAGCAGTGGGACATTTATGGGCTGATATTATATAATACGTGAAGCAAAAAGTTTTTACCTCTTTTTACGAATATTGCGCGGACGGAGGAGTATGAAATTTCGCACACTTATAGTTTATATAGAGAAGGAATGCAGGTTGCATTTTTTTTTAATTATGCATAAATTAAATCAATAAAAACACATTACACACACTACCATGTATTTGACACACACACCTATATATTATACTCTTTTGTTTATTTAAAGTCAAATTAACAGTGTAGCCTTGGCGAAATCTGTGATTATAGAAGTTATAGTCTTTGACAACAGACCCCTTAGTAATGTTCAAACTTATAATTTAAAATAATTATTGTGGGCGAATGTTTAGTCTATATTAATAATAGAAAAAACTGCGTCTCCGTACTATATCAAGTAAATATGGTACATAATTCGCTAGCACAGCTAGTATTTTGTTAAAATTAGAAATAGCAAATATGAAATAATACAAAAATATCAAACAAAACTCACTTTCACATTAGTATGGATTCTAAGCCAATCGGCCATACATCCTAGCATAATTCAGGCCCGGTTGAGCCAACAGTAATCCGGTTTAAGCCTACCCGGTTGAAGGGCCAAAACTTGGACTAATTTAATTTCAACCGGATTGCTCTTATTGCTATCCCACGGCACGATATCTATTTAAGCCTGAAGCTATTCGGCTCGAAGGTCTTTCTATACATATTAAGTAACTTTTTAAAAATAATATATTTTCTAATATAAAGGTATTTTAGCTTTACTGGAAAAAAAACGTCGTAGGCTACCTACGGGGTGACAATACGTCAGTACGGACGGTACGCGACCGGCGAATTTTTTTATTTTTTTTTATTGCAGGAGATCAGCAGACAGGCAGACGGCCTACTTGACGGAAAGCGGTTACCATCGCTTATGGATATTTGCAACACCAAAGTTGCTACAAATGCGCTACTGCTCTCTTAAGAGAAACTGGAACCTGGTCACTAATGCCGGAACACAACTCAAGGTTGTTATGGCGACATACTTTAGACTAGGGGTGGTAGCCATCCAGTCGGGCAAATGCCCTAACACCTGGCTGTGGGTTGTTAAGTTAAGGGATGAATGAATGCATGAAATATATTATAATAGTAGTCTCTCTAGATGCCAAATGCACCGCACATACGTTGTACGTACCATACGTCGTATGTCGCAATGTACTATTTGGTGTGTCGCATTGATTGTCATTCTCGTGTATTCCATATTCAACCAATCAAGTCAATAAACAAATATGTCCAATGATAAAGAGAGAACGATAAAAAGTGACGCGCGTTTAGAAATTTCCAGAGTGACCGTCGGTATAATGTCACTCCGACGACGAAAGCGGCATACGAAGCCATTTGATGCTAGACGCTGCTTTCGGCATCTGTGACAGAGCACGGCCCTATACAATTGTTATGTCCGTCTGTTTCTTTTTTTTATTGCAGGAGTTCAGCAGACAGGCAGACGGCCCACTGAATGGAAAGCGGTTAACATCGCCTATGGACATTTGCAACACCAAAGGTGCTACAAATGCGCTGCTGCTCTCTTAAGGGAGTCTGGAACCTGGTCACTAATGCCGGAATTCAACTCAAAGTTGTTATGGCGGCATGCTCTAGACCAGGGGTGGTAGCCATCCAGTCGGGCAAATGCCCTACCACCTGGCTGTGGGTTGTTTAGTCGCCTCTTACGACAGGCCGCCTGGCCGCAGGAAATTGTATTCTTTCTCCGTTCCTGCACAGATAGAATTCTTTATGTATGTCACAGGCATTTTTCTACAAAACGACTGTATTTTGTAGAAAATTGTATGAATAAATATAGGTATGAAGGTGTATTCTTTATGATGCTCCACAATGATTTGCATATTTTTTTTGCTAAAAATTAATTGGGCGACGTTATACATTACTGAATTTATTTTCTCAGTGCACATAAAATAAATAAAATATTTTAATTTTTATTTTAATTATTTGGTTCGTTTAGAGTTACTACACCAGAACATTTAAATAGACAATTTAAAAATAGTCTTAAAATTAGTGTGTAACAAACAGGTTTAGACGTACTCATATACATATAAATACACAAACACATCTATATAAATAAAAATGAATCGTAGAAATGTATGTACGCGCATAACTCCTTTTAAATTATTTATTTAACTTCATTAATTATTAATTTCTTTTTTTCTAAAATACTATGTACTCAATGTCTTTATATAATGCATGCTGTGTTCGCACCAAGAAGGCCAGTCAGCAACCATATTATCTGTGCTTTAGTTTTGTTTAAAAGTAAGCTGAGTTGGCCAGTTTGGGAATCAAACTAAAAAAAATAACTTGAGAACGACTTTACCAATTATGATGAAATTTTTTGTATTTATTTGAGACCCCGGATGTTTAAGATTCACAATTGTAACCAGTAGGTGACGCTGGGATAGGGTTCTAAGATCCTCCTAATCTCCTGGACCTATTTTGATGAATTTGTTTTGTGTGTTCGACTGGGTCCCTTTATAATCACAATCGATACCGGTAGGTGGTGCTGGGACCGGGTCCTAGATTTTTATTTTATTCAGGACAGGTCAACGTCCGCCGGTGGATTGGCAAATATACTAGAGTATCGTTAAACATGTCTTGCAAATTCATTAATGCTTGTTACTGACTTCACATAGTTCAATAGAGGGTAAAGCATTCGCGTTCAAATTCGTACTTCAATCGATGTGGTGAAACTTTTAAACCACTCGTAATACATAAGATTTATTCGGTTGCACCCATCCATGCCAGCAGCATTTTATTCGGACGAATTAGTAGTATTTTCGTTTTTCATACATACATACATAACTTCACGCCAGTTCCCTTGCGGGGTAGGCACGAACAACAGAGCGCCATTTAGGCCCATTCTTACACACCTCACTTGCTTCTTTGACATTCATAACTCTTGTCATGCACACTCGTCTGTTCTTAAGGCTCCTGACATCACCCTCCGCTAGTACACGATCAATTTGATCATGGTGTCGTGGCCTTCCACGACTTCTGCTTCCATCCGCTTTTGCATTGTATATCTGTTTAGTCATTCTTTCCACATGCCCGAACCACCGGAGCATTCCTTTCCTTACCTTCACCCCGACACTCTCTTTCAGACCAACTCTCTTTCTTATTTCGGTATTACGAACGTTTTTCATACATGACGATAAAGCGAAAAGTCTACTACCTGCAATAAAGCAGGCAATAGACTTTTCTGGGGAGTTTCTTGTAACACAGTGTATGTAGATACAGTGTGTGACAAGAAACTCCCCCATTACGAATATGAGTATATCATTCCATATTTTTGATGCACTGTATATCGCTGAGAACGGAGCCAACGAAGGGGTTTGTTTTGCCTTCGTAGGCTCTATGTCCGCGGTCTAAAACGAGCATGGATTTTTAGCTTTAATTCGTGCAGGAACGGAGAAAGAATACAATTTCCTGCGGCCGGGCGGCCTGTCGTAAGAGGCGACTTATCAACCCACAGCCAGGTGGTAGGGCATTTGCCCGTCTAAAGTATGTCGCCCTAACAACCTTGAGTTGTGTTCCGGCATTAGTGACCAGGTTCCAGTTTCCGTTAAGAGAGCAGCAGCGCATTTGTAGCAACTTTGCTGTTGCAAATGTCCATAGGCGATGGCAACCGCTTTCCATCAAGTGGGCCGTCTGCCTGTCTGCTGATTTCCTGCAATAAAAAAAAAGCTCCGGCGCAGAACATTTGACACTTGAAAAATTTACCAAGATAACATCTCGAGAGTTAAAACAGAAGCATAAGTAGTCCAAATATTTGAAGTGTCTACTTCCTATAATCAGTCAGAAGTAGTGTGAAGTGGTTGGGAACGCCTGGTTTCCTTATTGGAATCAATATTTTGTTGTCTGTTACTTTTTTGCAATGCTTATAGTTCTCTAGCTACCTACACATGCTGGCAATAGCCATATATAACATTAAATTAAATGAAAACTGAAGCTGAAAAACCTTCTAAAACCATTTTAGATTGTAACCTAAATGACTTAATTAATACTAGTCACACAGTCACATTTAAATGACACACGCGCTCATTCACATACGAGTAGTTATTTATATATTTAACAATGGAACAAATTTTCTAATTATTATAAGTATGTACTTTAATTAATACTTTACAAGAGGGGAAGACCAGGAGTTCCATAATATGGGTTTTTTTTCAGTTTGGGCTCCTGTCTCCCGTTACTTAGCTTTGTAATTGTTCCTATTTTGTACTAACTTTAAATTTACATCGTACAATTATTTATATAATTTTTTTTATTGCCGGAGTTCAGCAGACAGGTAGACGGCCCACTTGATGGAAAGCGGTTACCATCGCCTATGGACATTTGCAACACCAAAGGTGCTACAAATGCGCTGCTGCTCTCTTAAAGGAGACTGGAACCTGGTCACTAATGCCGGAACACAACACAAGGTTTTTATGGCGGCATACTATAGACCCAGGGGTGGTCGCCATCCAGTCGAGCAAATACCCTACCACCTGGCTGTGGGTTGTTTTGTCGCCTCTTACGACAGGCCGCCCGGCCGCAGGAAATTGTATTCTTTCTCCGTTCCTGCACGGATAAAAATAATAAGACATATCCTTTACTACTGAGTCTATATGGATAAAATTTGCCAGGAAGCTTGTATTTTTATGTTACTACGACTATAGATAGAAATTCCTTTAACTAACGGGTTGTCTGGAAGTGATGACTTCTTAGCGATAAGACCGGCCATTGTGCACATTTAGAATATTTTAGGCTATAAGTTTTTCTGCGTTTTCTATAATGGTGTACAATCAAGTGTTATCTCTCTCTCTCTCTCTCTCTCTCTCTCTAACTTTTGAACTAAAAGGTAGAAATTTATAAAAAATAGCATAATTGAAGAATTTCTGCTGAGTGATTTTTAAGCTTTTTTTTATGATACAAAACCTTTTATAGTTCATGGCCTTCCGTTTCCTCGCCAGATTTTACTGTATAAAAATCAGTGGGACAGTATTAAAGCTTCTTCATTTTTTAGTCGTGTCAAGGAAATAGGGAATTGCATAGCAACACAATTGCATTCCAAATACCGCCAACCAATCCTGATCTTCGACGCGACGTGTAACATCGCAGTATCTGTCCCCAAACACATAAACCATCCCTCCCTCCCATTCAAAGAACCATAAAAACACCCCGCAGTCTAAAACGCCAGTTTCAAAGCCTATTGTTTTAAATTTTCATATATTTTATACAACAGAACAGATGCGTCACGATCGGTGTTGCCAGCTTAATAAATTGTAGCTCTAAAATACGATATTGTTAATGTTACAAGTAATTTATCTAAAATTATTTCAAAATGAACCATCCCACGAATTGTAAAGAAATGAGTTATTAAAATGAAATTGATCAGTGTGTTGTATATTACTCAGCAAAATAGACCAAATTCTGTTCATAGGTGATGTAAAAATTTTAATGTTTGGACCAACCCACACGTATTTTACAATGAAACTCGGTCATAGCAAGTTTATATTCGGTTAATGCTTAGGATACTTTTAATCCCGAAAAATGACGCTGTTTCCATGGGATAGACGAATATAGCCGAAAAGTTGGTGCTACTTTTGCCTTTTTTTGTGCAACTTGTTATTCACTAACAAATACGTCGTCATGGCAACGCAAACGAAGTTTCGCTGGTACTGCTAGTCCATAAAATTAGTATACTAAAAATAGAATTATATAAGATACTAGGATATGCCCGCGACTTCGTCCACACTTGACTTGAAATTCCCGCGGGATTCTTGGAACACAGGTACCACAGCATATAAAAACGAATGTAAGCTATTGTGTTAGTGGAGATTGTGTCGGAATAAGCTAATTAATATGCACGCGAAAACGCTCGCGGGATTCCTAGGATAAAAAATGAAATATTTTATTTCAAAAATTTGCTATCGATGAATGAAAAAATCACATTGGAAATAGTTTCTTTTTAATCTGGACATTTTAAATCATTCCCGCGGGATTCCCAGGATAAAAAGTAGCGCAGATTTTAAGTCTAAGAATTTTCTGTCGATCAGCGAAAACTGCATCGAAATCAGCCCAGTAGTTTTTACGTGAATTGCAAACAGATAAGAAATCTAAAAAAAATTGCATCGTGTTCTTCATCGTTTATATAGTCTATTCCAGTTTATTTTTCTTTAAATAACTTCAATGTACAGACTCGACATGTTTATAATTACATAATATTATACACTAGCTTCTGCCCGCAACTTCGTTCGCGTGGAATAGTTAACAAAAGTAAGTTAAAAAAAAC